>CM077148.1:13875961-14501877 GCA_039583875.1 Platanthera guangdongensis | reverse complement strand
GCTCCCGCGGCTGCCCCCTGCTCGTCTCTGTCCGCTTCTATTCCGCTGCCTCTAGTTGTTCCCTTCCTCCCGTGGTTCCACCCCCCTGGCTTCTTATAGCCATTTCTCTCCCTGATCCGTGGCGCGAACTTCTCCCTCGTTCTCTGCTGTCCGCTGCGGGCTCCCTGCTTGCAGACTGTTCTTGGTCGCTGTTATTCTTCTGGCGGACTGCTCCAGCTCGCCGGCCTGTCTTCAGTCCGCTGCTCTGCTATCCGTGCTTTGTCTATCTGCGATCTGCCTTGTCCTACCCGCGACTTGTTCCAACTCGTCGCGACCTGCCTTCTCTATCCGCTTGAGTCTTTCTACTCGCGGCTTAATTCTCCTCAGACCGCTGATGTGATCCGTCAGACCGTGCGGGCTGTTCCACTGCCGCATTTTGGTCGCGGTCTTCTCCTGCTCTTCCTGTCCGCGTGATTTGTCTCTGTCTGATGCGGCTTTCTTTTCCAGTCCGCTGCCGTCCTTTCATTCGAGCTTCGCCTTTGGTCCGGCCTCCTCCTGCCGCTGGTGCTTTCACATCTTGACGGGCGCTCTCTGCTCTAATCGTGCGGGCTCCCCTCTCTTGCGGACTGATCCTGTCCGTCGGAGTATCTCTCTGCTCCTTCTTGTGGACTGCTCCTGTCCGCTACGGACTGTTTCCTGTGCTCTGACCGCAGTTGTGTTCACCTAGACCGTGCGGACTCCTTTCTTTCCGCATTTTGGTCGCGATCTGACTAATCGCTGGTGTCCAGCATGACCGTGTGGACAAGTGCCTTTTCCGCATTTTTTGGTCGCGGTCTCCAGTCCTTCCCGTTGCGGCCTTGTCGTGCGACCTCTTGCTCTTCTCGCGGCGGCCTCCCTAGGTGGTCTGGTTCTGCGGTCTGCCTCTATGGGTTTTTCGAGTAACTCCACTGGCTCGGCGGCCAGTCCGCCTATTGACCGTCTGACCTGTCCTAAGACCGCCGGTTTGCTCTGCTGAAGTGCGTGACGAGCTAAGGATCACTACCATCTCTCTTTCTGGCAAGAAAAACTTTATTCCTTGGGTGCACTCAGTTCGACGGGTTCTTCAGGCCAAGGGTCTTCTGCCTCACCTTACTCAGGTACCTCCGTCTCCTCTTACCGATGATTGGCTCTGCAATGATGGTCGCGTTCAGACTTGGATCCTGAATTCATTGGATGGTGAGCCTTATCAGATGACTATGTACCACGACACCGCCAAGGCTATGTAGGATGAGTTGCATTCCTTATACTCAGGCCGCGACAGCCTTCAGCATCTCTACGACATACTCACTGACCTTTTTACTCTCGACACTGGCGGGGCTTCAGATATGACCTCGTTTGTCGCTCGGGCTAAAAACTCTTGCTGAAACCTGGATCTAGCATCAGCCGCCCACCAATGACCATGCTGCTCAGCGTGCTTAGAAGGAAGGCGCATGCATTGTCATCATCATGGCCCGTCTTTCCATCTCACCTTCAGAGCCTTCGTGCTCAGGTCCGGGCGCTGCTCCCACCACACCATCTTTCTCTGATGTATGCTACATGATTCTCCATGTATCACCTCCTCCAGATACTTCTGCTCCTTCTCCCGTCCCTTCTTCAGCAGGCCCCTCCGTTCCTACCATCCCCTCCTACTTCTGCTCGGGGGGGACGTTCGGGCTCTCAGGGCCGTGGCCGTGGTGGTCCGGGGTCGGCTGAAGTGTCCTTCTGCGGGAAAGATGGTCATCTTGAGGCGACCTGCTACAAGAAAATTGGTTATCCTCCCGTCCGACGGCATCTGCTGTTACTGGCGCCAGTCCTCCTGATCTTGAGACCGTCCGTTTTCAGCTCCAGCATCTTCAGGGTCTGCTCAACCCACCATATGCCTTCGTCGTCTCCGTCTCCAACAAAGGTAGTGCTTGTCTATCCACCAGCTGGGCTGGATTGTGGACTCTGGTGCCACTCATCACATTACTTCGCAACAGCCTGCCCAGTACTCGGATTCTCCTTATCTGAAGTCTATCACTGTGCCAATGGGGCGATGGTTCCTGTCTCCGGCTCGGCAGATCTTTCTCTCAAACCCGTCGATCTCCCTTCGCTCGGCTCTTCATGTTCCGAGTTCACCGTTTAATTTACTCTCTGTTGGACGTCTTACGAGTGATCTTGATTGTTCGGTTATATTCACCTCCTCTTCCTTTGTTATACAGGATCGGCGGACGCAGACTACCATTGGTAAAGGCCGGCTGCGGAACGGGCTACCTTCTCGACGAATCTACCACCATTCTGTCTTTTGTTTCTTCCACGGCATGGCATCGTCGCCATGGGCATGCCCACAGCCGGTCCTCCAGCGGGCTCTTCCAGATGTATCTTTTACTCCTTTTCAGTGTGACTCATGTATTCTCGGCAAACAGCCGCGTTCTTCTTTTTCTTCGCATTGTACTCAGAGCGCTGCTCCCTTTGATTTAGTACATTCTGATATTTGGGGCCCTTTTAAGGTTACCAGTATTTGTGGCTGTCGCTATTTTATCACATTCATTGATGATCACTCTCGCACTACGTGGCTATACTTACTCCGTGATCGCTCTGAGCTTCCCCGTGTTTTTCGGGCATTTGTCCTCGAGACCTGTACGCAATTCCACACCACACTCAAAATACTACGCACCGACAATACTCGTGAGTACACCAGCCACGAATTTACCGCTTTGTGTTCTTAATTCGGGATTCTACATCAAACCTCATGTGCTTACACGCCTCAGCAAAATGGTGTTGCCGAAAAGAAGAACCGCCACTTAATAGATGTCGCCCGCTCCCTCATGCTTCAAATGCATGTTCCGAAGCCGTATTGGAACTTTGCGGTTTTGACTGTCTGCTTTCTCATCAACCGTCTCTCTTCCTCCGTCCTCAATTATGATACTCTGTTTAGCCTATTGTTTCCCTCCACTCCGGCTTTTCTCTCCCGCCTTGTGTCTTTGGCAGCACCTGCTATGTCCACTGTCTGGGGCCTCCTCGGATAAGTTGGATCCCAGGGCGGCTAAACACATCTTTGTCGACTATTCGCGCACTCAGAAGGGCTATGTCTGTTACTCTCCCGCTACTCGAAAGATCTTCGTTTCTGCTGGCGTTACCTTCCGGAAGAACAACCGTTTTTTCCTGCTCCTTTACCCGTTGATCTACCACCAACTCATGTCCCGCCATCCATCCCACGCCCCGTTATTTCGCTACTACACCACCTTCGCCAGTTTCCCCTGCACCGGCTCATGCTACCTCCAAACCACCATTATCAGTGTCTACACTCGTCGCCCTCCCAGTTCTGTTGCCCCTCTGCAGACGACCTCTACCACGGATACTCTGCGTCCTTCTGATCAGGTACCACCTTCCACTGCTCATCCTCTGCCCAACTACGTCTCTCTTCATCGTCTCTCTCCCCTTCTACACACATTTGCTACTCTCTCTCTTCGATTGTTATTCCTAACTTTGTGCAGGAGGCGCTTCAACATCCCGGCTGGCGGGCAGCCATGGAGGAAGAAATGTCTGCTCTCTGGGCTAAACAGACATGGATCGTCGTGCCCCTTCCTCCGGGTCAGAAACTGGTTGGGTGCAAGTGGGTCTTTGTCATCAAACATGCTACAGATGGGACAATTGACCGTCTGAAGGCTCGTCTTGTGGCTCGTGGTTTCACCCAGCAACAGGGACTCAACTATGAGGAAACTTTCTCTCCGATCGCCAAGCTCAAAATCATTCGCGTCCTCATCTATGTCGTTGTTCATCGCCAGTGGCCCCTATTTCAACTGGATATCAAGAATGTTCTTCTTAAATGGGGATCTCCAGGAGACGGTCTACATGCAACAACCACCCGGGTTTGAGACCACAGGGGAGTCTCAGGTCTGTCACCTTCTAAAGGCTCTGTATGGTCAAAACAATCTCCACGGGCATGGTTTGAAAAATTTAGTAAGGTCCTTCGTGATATCGGTTTTACTTGAAGCTCGGCCGACTTCTCGCTGCTTACTCGCCACCGACCAACAGGGACGTCTTTTTGTTAGTATACGTTGACGATATCATCATTACAGGAAATGACTCACAATGGATACATGTCGTCAAAGTACATCTAAACTCCGTCTTTCAGACAAAAGGATCTGGGACATCTACGATATTTTTGGGTCTTGAGGTTGCCAGACGACCGGATGGGCTTACTCTATCTCAACAGAAGTACTGTCTTGACCTTCTTCATGATGCTGGACTTTCAGGTTGTAAGCCAAGTGATACCCCTATGGATGTAAACCACAAGTTATGCGCTCAGGCATCTGACTCGGATCTACTTCTCTAGAATCCTGAATATTATCGACGACTCGTTGGAAAATTGATCTATCTCACGGTTACCAGACCAGATATTTCTTTTGTTGTTGGTCTTGTCAGTCGGTACATGCACTCTCCTCTAAAATCTCATCTTCAGGCTGTTGAACGTATTCTCAGTTATCTTAAAACAGCTCTGGTCAAAGACTTGTTTACCAGACCTCTTCTCCTGCTTCAACTTTGGTGGCATACTCAGATGCTGATTATGCTGGTTCTCTTGATAACCGACGATCTACTAGTGGTTTTTGCACATACTTTGGAGAACATTTGGTTACATGGCGAAGCAAGAAACAAGCGGTGGTTGCTCGATCATCAGCTGAGGCAGAATACCGGGCAATGGCATCTGTTGTATCGGAACTGACATGGCTTGAGAGTCTTCTCACTGATCTAGGTGTAAAATTACGTCACCGGCTCTTCTCTTTTGTGACAGCCAAGCGGCTATACATATCGCCAAGAACCCGGTCTTCCACGAAAGAACAAAACACATTGAAGTCGATTGTCACTTCATTCGGGAAAAAGTACAAATGAAGAAGCTCGATCTAAAGCATGTCACAGGGTCGGAACAAGTTGCGGATGTCCTCACAAAGGCTTTTCCCAAGGCACTCTTCTATCAATGCTTGTCCAAGCTTGGGCATACAATTGTACACTCCAGCTTGCGGGGGAATGTTAGAATAACTCATGTATTAGGCCCATCTTTTGGGCCCATTTTTGCTCTCTTCTCTTTAGTCCCACATTGTATAGGATTTATTCTCTCTCTCTTCCTTCTATATATTTGTATTCTGACCTTGTATTTACATACTCAAGCAATACATACAAGATTTTGAGCTTTCTCTACATATATACATATATTATACATACATATATATATACATACATATATATATACATATATAAATATATACATATATATATATACATATATAGAGTTTGGAATATATAAGCTCAAGCTTTTTTAAGTCTAAAAAAACTTGAGTTGGTTCTCCCACAATACATGTCCGAATTAAGCAACTAATATATGCATTTTATAGCCAAAAATGAGATCTACAACTTTCATGTTGAATTTTTTTCAAAATTTGCACGGTTTGGCCGGAATCTTGTGCGAAAGGTTGCTGACTCGAATTTGAAATTTATTATTATTATATTCATTTCGAGCCAGGAACCTTTCGGGAGAGATTCCGGCCAAACCGTACAAATTTTGAAAAAATGTTCAGCATGATGAATTTTAGATCTCGTTCTTAGCTACAAAATGCATATATTATTTGCCGAATTCCGACATGTATTTGGGTGAGAACCAGCTCAAGTTTTTTAGACTTAAAAAAGCTTGAGCTTATATATGTTATTTGATATATATATATATATATATATATATATATATATAATATATATATATATATACATACATATATATATATATGATTATATGTACACGTACATGTAAGCCACTATTTTTAAAAGAGGGAGAAAATAAAATATAGAATTCATATTGAGCAAGTAGAAAAAACATTTAATCCTCAAATACATTGAAAATTAACAAAATAATCAAATTTAAATTAAATTATTCGTAGTCTAACGATAAAAAGAAATTTAAATCAGGATCACATTTTGTTAATGCAGTAAACGAACACCGCTAGTTGCATTATGAGTCATTTTTTTTTCTAAAATACATGAAGTTTTTTGTTTACTTTAAAAAAATAGTCATATCATAAAATGCAGAACGATCTATCAAATCCAAGCTTATCGACATACAAAAATAGCATGTGTATCCATTGAGTATCGGGTACGTACAGGTACTGGAAACATACCCGGTACGGGTACGCGACCCTCGGGAAATAATCTGTGCTTCATAGGTGTGTGTGTGTGTTGCGTGTGTGCGTATGTGTACATGTATGTGTGCGTGTGTGCGTGTTAGGATGAAATTGTGTTTGTACGTGTGTAGGTTGTGTGGATGAATGTGTGTGTGTCTATGTGTGTGTTTGGATGAAATTGTGTATGTGTGTGTGTGTGTATGTGTGTGTGGATAAATGTGTAAGTGCGTGTATGTGCTTCAATGTTTTTTAAGTGTGTGTGTGGATGAATGTATGTGTGTAGGTGTGCATGTGTGCAGATGTGTTTGTGTATGTGTTTGGATAAAATTATGTTTGTGTGTAGGTAGATGTTACAGACCCACATTGGGGAATAACTTACAAGCGCTGCACGACGACGCACAAAGAGTCCAAGTCTTAGTTATGATATGTCTTATTTTATGTTTCCGTTATTTTAATGTTATATTAAGTTATATGGTACTTGGACTAGCGTTGGGGTTGGCTTCGGTGGAATGGCATAAAAAGTATTATTCTAATCTCTCTATTCTCACAATACCACCCGGTGCCCTAGCCAACCACACATTCCGTCGTTCGTTCTCCTCGCACTTGCCTTCCTCCGACGCCCTCCCCTCCAGCGAGATAGGTTCCAGAGGTCCCAAGAAGGGCCACCGAGCTTCTCGAGAGATATTCCCCTCGATCATCGGCGAACACGGTCCCAAACAACGGGTCGTATCAGCTTTGGTATCAGAGGTCTCTTCCGCCGCTCCTCCGAAGCACCGACACCATGCCGACGACACCATTTTGCACTCCCTGAACTCTCCCACTACCGGTTCTGACCGCAGCAATGCACACATCGCTTTAGTTTCGTGACTTCTGTCTGTCTCCACACCTCCTGCTTCTGCGTGACCTAGCCAGTCTTAATGAAGGCTTCGTCGCCCGAACTTCCCTCCTCGCAAGCAGCAAGAGCCGATTGCATACACACCCTAGTGCCTCGCCCTTCGCTCCAGCGCTCCTGATGAGCGACAACAACACCAATATCCTCACCTTGGCTCATATTTTGAAGTCCTATTAGAGCATGATGGTCGCGAACGATCGGGCCCTTTGGCCAGATGGCCCCCCACCTCAGCAACGAGCCGCTTCAAGCTCCCCTAGGTGGACCACGATTTGCATCCACCTTATTCTGAGGACGGCAACCTCCCTTGTTTTGTGAAGACAAATTTTCCGAATTTTGACGATCACTAGAACCCCTTGACTTGGTTCACCTGTTGTGCGCAGTTCTTTGCGAACCAACGCACACCATTGGAGGAATGGATTGGAATGACGTCCTTCCATCTCATGGGTTCCGCTTAGTTATGGTTCTCCGAATTACAGCGGGAGAAACCTCACCTCTCGTGGGAGGACTTAAAAGATTCACTATAACCACTATTTCAGCCCCCCCCCCCCCCCCTCGCGGGGACCTATTAGATGATAGCTGGGTGGAGGATACAAGGGGTGCTAACCCTAGAAATGATGGAGGAGATGAGAGAAGATGAAACCCGAAGAGAGTGGTGAGGAAGGAGAGAAGAAACTTTAAAGGACGAGAGGGCTTAGAGAGAGAGAGAGAAACTTGAGAGAGAAGAGAAATTTTGATTTAATTCTTGCATATCCTTGCATGACCCCAAAGACCCTATATATATAAGCTCCGATCGCATAATTGTAAATACACAACAAACATGAATATTGAACACTTAAACGCTACGATGACTCGAGTCGACTCGATACAATGACTCGACTTAAACATAAATACTTATAATAATACATAACTAGATAATTGACGACTGGACCCATACAACTCCATCAGTCCCTGACATTGAGCTTGCCCACAAGCTCAAGCTCTAGTCGAATGATCGGCTCCTTTGGCTCTTTGATTTCGCGCCAAAACAACGCCTAGTAGTGCATCACGTCAACGATGACTTTAGAGAGGAGCGGCGGGGTGTCGTCGGTGTAACAAGTAGTGGATGGAATGTGCCCGGTGGGGCTGGCGAAGCAACAGTGAGCAATAGGAGCAAGGGTGGCGGAGGAATGACGGTCTACAACAGGAACAGAACTGTCGGGGTAAGCAGAGCATGGGATAGCGAAGCACAGACTGACAGAAGAGGCGGCGATGTGGCCGGTGGAAGCGACGATGCGGCCGGTATAAGAGTCAAGGCAAAGGTCGGCAGAGAAAGAGCCGATATAGGAGGCGGCGTGATGGACGGATGTGCAAAAGTGGCAAAATCGGTTAGGGAGGAGCCGACTGCGAGCTAGCTGGGCATATTGGATGTTGCAGCGTAAAAGGTCACAACGATCTTTCCAATTTAGTAATTTTGGCATCGAGCATGCGGTTGAACCGAGCCTCAAAATGGTCCAACCGATCGAGCAGTTGTGCAAAGAGGTCATTACCAGCAGCAAAGAATGGAGTGAACATACTAATTAATCACTTAGAATTAAAATTAAAAATAATCAATCAATTAAGAAACAACTGATTGACGCAGGGAGCTAGAGAGGCAATTGGTTGGTTTTGCGTGAGGGTTCGAGAAAGGATTGGATAAGATCACATGCGGTTTGTTGAAGGAGGCTCGAGGAAGGGGGATGGACCTGATGTGAGGGGAGCTGCAGGAACTGAGCGTGGAGGGGGACTCGATGGGACAGAAGAGCAGGCAGTGGAGTGGCAGTCAGGCATGGATCCCACACAGGAGGTGAGGTCAGTGTTGTGGTCGACAGGATCGGCGCAATTTCTGAACAGGAAGAAGGTGGGCAGCTCTGAATAGTCAGCAAATCCTCGACGACGAACTTGTCCAACGATTGCTGGATGATGTCGGGCATGGGCATGTGCTGGATGGGGAAAACGATGAAGAAGATGTGTTGGGCTGGTTCTAAATGGGGAAGATGATAAATAAGTTGCCTCGGGCTTGAAGGCAACGGGGAAACAGCAGCGGCTTGCTGAAGAAGGCAGAACAACAATGGCTTGTCGTAAAGGGGGATACTTACCGAGCATTGGAAGGAGGTTTTGGAAGCGGCGCGGGCGATGTTGGCGTGTGTCGACGGAAGAGGATCGAGAATCTCTGATACCAAGTTGTTAGATGTTTGTTGGGGGATCTCTCAAATGGCAGTTAGGTGAAGGATACAAGGGGTGCTAACCCTAAAAATGGAGGAGATGAGAGAAGATGAAACCCGAAGAGTGTGGAGAAAATAGAGAAACCCTAAAGGGGGAGAAGGCTTAGAGAGAGAAAGAGAGAAGCTTGAGAAGGGAAACTTTAATTTAATTCTTGCATATCCTTGCATAACCCCAAAGAATATATATATATATATATATATATATATATATATATATATATATATATATAGGCTCAAATGGCAAAATCGTAAATACTCAACATACATCAAATATTAAAAACACTTAAACACTACGCCGACTCAATTCGACTTGATACAATGACTCGACTCAAACATAAATACCTATAATAATACAAAACTAGATAACTAATGATTGGACCCATAACAGAACCCCATTGGTGATCTCAATTCCCTCTAACAAACAGGTTTCATCGATGACTATCTCGAGCAGTTCCAGGTGCTACTTGCCTGTGTCCCTTCCATTCCAACGACACATCAAATGCCCTTCTTTATCGCAGGACTCCACGAGCGCCTACGTTTGGATGTCGAGTTCCAGTTTCCATCAGACCTCATGAAGACCATGAGATTAAAGTAGTTGAGCGCGTTAGCGGCCACACTATATATATATAATAAGATGGACGAGTGGTAATCTAGCACAAAGGGGCTTCTTTTGCTGGCATAGAAGATCGACTGGATGGCTGGCAGGTGGAAAAGTTGTGCATGGCTCGAAAACAAGAAAAGTTGTGCAAGGAGACAGTAGTAAGCAGTCGAGCTCTTCGTCCTGAGAAAGGAGTAGGCGAAAAGGAAGCGTACAAGCATAAATGTGATTGTAACTGCTTGTAGAGGAGGTCGATGAATGAGACATGTCAGAGTGTTGTAGGGAAACGAAGTTGCACAGCATTGGCAAGCAATAGGAAAACAACGATTGAATTTAGAGATGGCGAGGGAGACGATGCAACTTCTGTTGTAGACAATGAGTGAAGGGGCTTCGTAGGCATGATGAGGAAATTGATTTTCGTCTGCTGGGGCGATTGCTGGGAAGACAATCTTCCTAAGCAGAAAGGCTCGCAAGACCTGCTCCTTGCTCGTCGATGGTCACAAGCAGTGAGCTAAGGCTCGGTAAACTTTTATGGAATGAAGAAGCAAGGAGTGCGGCTCTGATACCAGGTTGTTACGGGCTCGCCATAGAACGTCGGTAACGTTGCCCGAGGATGGCAGAATACGGGAATGATGGAGGCGAAGGATACTATGGGACTGGAACTGCAACTGCCTTGGCAGGGCATGCTCGGAAGAAAAAAGGTACCAAAACCTATTAACAAGACAAGGGAAATAAAATGAACTTCTGGATGTCATTCCAAGACCCAAGGGGTCCTTTAAATAGAGTTATAAGAGATAAACATAAATAAGTCCTAACACTTGGACTTACATAAACAACAATCAATAATGATATCTAATAAAAGACAACATAATAAAGCCCGACTGACTTAATTAAAGACAACCTTATAACTGGGCATGAAGCCCATAACATTTTGTCGGAGCAAAATTTGTCCTTATATCAAGTTCTGATAGTTGCACACTATCAAATACTGAAATTAAATGATTGAACACAAATGAGGGATACAAATGTCGAGACAAGCTCCACCCGAATTCTTGAGGGTTGGTTCCCCCTAAGAGCCTCTCTCACCTATGAGAGCCAAAAACTCACGAAATCACTCTTGATCCAAAATAAGAGACACTATCACTCCCTTATATAGAGGAGTGAGACATACAAGTTACGATAATGCCTATTAGGGCTACAAAAGCAGAGGGAGACACGACGCGTGTCCAGGGGGCATATCCGTATCAAGCTCCAACCTAAATATTTTGTCTCAACATAAACATTTTCAAAGGGAGCAACATGGGAGCTGAAAAATGAGAGATTATTTTATTATAATGGAGGTCCCTCCGCATGCTCAGGAGTGTAAAAGAGCTCTCCCTCTCAAAATATTTTTTACAATTTCTGGGGAAAATAAGGCATCTGTAGCCCTCTCTTTGATCCCTAAATGATTTTCTCCTCCTCTAAGATAATGTTCATATTTATAGGTAAAGAATAACAATATTATATGTGTAGCCCTCATGTAGGAGCACGGCACCACACCACTGTTCTGATGCATTGCACTCAACCTTGAACTCCTGTGTAAAGTCTGGTACGAGAAGGACTGGTGCGGACAACAAAGCCTGCTGAAGAGCTTGAAAAGCAGTCGTCGCGGTGTCTCCCCACGCAAAGGATTGTCTCTTCAACAGGGCAAACAACGGAGACGCGATCACCTTATACCCCTGGATAAAGCGCTGGAAAATGAAACTCCAGTAGACATAATCAATACAAAAGCTAAGGAGAGTCATCAAAAAACCATTGCTGCCCTCTCCAAGTGACTCAATGATCTCACATCCGCTTAACCAGTCTCCGGCATTCCTGAGCATGAGCAAGCCAACAATAGTCAGCCACCTTCATCACTTCTTTGTCCTGATTCCCCGGCCATGATACAACATTACAACCTAAAGTCAACATTGTGCCCAGCTACACCAAGTTGGCATTCTCAACCTATGATAGGAAAGACAATCCCTTGGGATAGCTTATCCGATGAACAATTTTTTAGCCATCATTTGACGTCAATAGATGGATATGTTGAAGCATGCATTCAGCATCTATTGGTTTGAGAATAACAAATACCGTGATGTATTTGATCTACTTTTTTGTGTGTTTATAATGTGCACGTTGTACATGTTGAATGAGCAGACAAGTCCTCAGTCATGGACATGATCCAAGGGTGTGTACACTTTAGAAAAAAAAACAAAATGACGAGTTTTGTGTGCTAAACTTTAAACAACCATAACTTTCAATCTGGGAGGAGTTACGGAACGTGCCACCCCATTCCGGAATGAGATCGAAGTCATCTACACTCTTCAAATGGTTCGGACGACAAAAGTGAAAAGGAGATCGCCATGCGATAGCCACCGTCGCCCGGCGATAGCTCCACGATTGAATCGTCCCGCGAAAACCTCAGAATCGTGGGACACGTGGCAGCCAGATAGGATATCGCTGATTGGCGACAGCCAGTATCGCCGGGCGATATCGCTAATATATAAAAGTGATTCATTTTTCCGTGGAAATTAAGGATTACAGAATTTGGAGTGTTCCTTCCCGTGCAACTGGTTCGGAGAGCTCCAGCATCCAGAAAGACTCCATCCTCCCAAGAAGGTTCAAGAGCGACGAAGCGACGACACGTACACGACATCTGAAGCAATCTTGGCAAGGATTCGCCGTCATCTTCAGCGCTACATTTAGAGGGAGTTTTAATTCTAAAGATTATATTTTATCATTATTTTCATTGTAATCGTTAGGAGAAAATCGTCGCCTTGTGTGTGGCGTCTAGCTCCGTGTGTGCCTTAGGAGGAAATCGCCGTCTTGTGTGTAGCGTCTAGGTCTTTGTGTGGCATATGAGAAAATCGTCGCCTTGTGAGTGGCGTCCAAATCCTTGTGCGGCTTAGGGAGAAATTGTCGTCTTGTGTGCAGCGTCTAGATCGTGGTTAGATCTATGAGGAGTGATGCAGGACGACGCGTAGGGTTTTCGCGCATGTTGGCTTTTTCTAGGAAACCCTAACTGAATGCAACAAAATATGTCTTTCTTTTAAAAAAATGTGAGCGGGCGTTGCACAAAGTTTATGAAATTAAGCAACGTAATTTTGTAAAACACGAAATTCACTGTGTTGTTAAAAATAAATTTCTTAATAAAATTGTTCAATTATAAATCCGGGAAGGAAGCTTGCAACTTTTGTTCCGTTCCCTTTGTCATATCACAACGGAAATCATGAACTCCAAATATGTTACCGTTTGGAGTTTTCGACGTAGCGTTCGCTGACAAAACTCGGGCGAGAACCCAGCAAGAATCCATTTATCCAAATGAGAAAACTTAGATACACACAAAGGAGGGGAAAGAACAAATTACCCACGAAAAATGTGTTTTTCCGTATTCGAAGTCGATGGCAATCATGCGCAAGGTTGTCACGATCGCGATCCGGATCAAAGGATCTTACGATCCTACGATCCAGATGTTGAAAATCAATCCTGATTTTGTAAAGCGATCCTCGATCTGAACCTACTATCCAATTCGATCCTACCTCAAAATGATCTCATCTAGGATCTCGATCCTGACAACCTTGATCACGCAAGGAGCTTCTCGTCACCTTCGATCTTCGCTACGAGGTTGGCCGCTATCGCACACGGGCACCAAGAAATTAAATCGCTCCATCACACGAGGTGGTTCCACGGAATCACTCAACAATGTAAGAAGCCACAAACTAACACACCTAAAATTCACTGATTCTCACACTCAAGGTGGATCCACGTAATCTCAAACACTCGCGGTGGATCCACAAAATCTCTAAGCACTAAGGGTAAACTAACTTCTCCATCCTAAATCACTCTACAAGAAACACCTACAGGAAATTCCTATTTCTAAGCTCACAGCAGCAGCAAGCATTCTCCAAACTCAATCCACAGGCATAGTAAAATTAATTCTACTGTTCCAACATCAAATAAGTACTGTTCATCATCTTCTCAATCGACAATAAGAAGAGAACAAACTACAGGAACACTAAATTCCTCAAATAGGAACCTACAGCAATCGGCATTCACCTAACTCCTACAAGAAATCAAAATGCCAACATCAACTCTCTTCCTAACACAACCCTCCTAACAGGAAAAAACACAGCACGCCTAACTTCTATTCATCATGCATGTCATCGGGAGGCAACAACACATTAAAATCAAGCTCAGTTTTCTTCAATATTTCTTTCATCCCCGAAAAAAAACTAAAGCAGCCCCTTTTATAGGGTTTGAACAGAATGCAAAAGAAGAAAGAAAGAACAGTCTAATTGGCCATGGCGGAAGCTCGGGCGGAGTGGGATTGGCGGAGAAGACATGGACCGGTGGTTGGAGCTGTTGTCGTGTCTGGCTTGGCAGTTGTGGGCAGCGGTTGGGGCTTCAACGGAGGCGGCGGCGTCGTGGGGCTTCCCGCTTCACGGGTGCAGCGGGATCGGGCCGGAACATGTACAACGCCATTTTACTTTTCTGCTCGGCTGCCCTCTGAACCGGACTTATATCAAATGCTATACATATATATTTATATATATATAACGTATATGATATATATATATATATGTGTGTGTGTGTTTTTAACAGAATTTTAATATATATATATATATATATATATATATATATATATATATTTCACACATCCATACAACAAAATGTAACACACTAAATGACACAACACAACATGTAAGACATAGGGTCGATAGGGGTCCGGACTGTTGCGGCGTCGGGACTTTTGCGTCGACCTGATTTGGTTTGGTCTCCACCAGGGAGGCTAGTAGCAAGATTTAGGGAGAAATACGTTTAGCTTGAGGAAAAACTCATTTTGGACAACAAGAGAGATGGTATGGGCTTCGCGGCCAATTATGTTGTCTTTAATCGAGTCTGGCGGCATTAATATGTTGTCTTTCATTTGTTTTTATTATTGATTGTCGTTTATTGAAGCCCAAGTGTTATGACTTAGAATGTTTGTCTTGCAACTCTATTTAAAGGACTCATTGGGTCTTGAAATAATATTCAAGAGTTCATTCTATTTCTATTGTCTTGTTAAGAGATTTTTATAGCTTTCTCCTTCTGAATACACCTTGCTTAAGCAGCCGAAGTTCCGGCTTCATAGTATCCTCCGCCTCCTTCATTTCCACCTTCGACCAATCTCTGGAAATTCTACTGACGTTCTCTGGTGAGCCCGCAACACAAAGCTTGGTGGGATACTGCAATGAGTGTGGAATTTGACCAAGGAAAGAAAGAGAGTGATGATGAGACCAATAGAGGCCCAATGGTCCACACATTCACAACCCATTTATGAGTACGGAGAGAACATACCCGCAAATGAGGAGGACTACTCAACATTCACCAAGAATGTCTTCGGAGAACTTGTCCCCAGTAGATTCCAAGGGCCATGCCACAATCCCTTTCTAGGAGAGGTGACTAGGCGGAAACCTAAGGGTGAAGGAGCATTATTTTGCTCCACGAATTAACAAACGGATTGAAATGCCAATTGTTCACATTCACCATATAAGGGAAGGCATGAGACTAGCTTTATTGGTAAAAGCTATAGGACAGAATGGAGCGACAGACAATAGCTCTAACACTACCCGCTTGGACGGTAGCGCTGACACTGCGCTCTTGAATGATACCGCTGCCATCACGAACAGTAGAGCTACTATCCTAGAGGGAAAGGCTACTGTCCCAAAGGGTAAGGATACCATCTGGGTTACCATTCCGAACAGTAGCAGTACCCTCCCCCTGATTACAACAAAAACAACACTCGAGCCTATATCCCACTATAATGGGGTATGCTATATGGATCCTTGGTCACCATTGTGCCCTATCGTTAATCATAATCTCATTAATGGCTAAGTACATCATGTCTTACCTTATCGTTTCATTCCAAGTTTTTATTGGTCTACCCCTACCCCATTTAACATGCCTAGTGACTAAACTCTCACAACGCCTAACAAGTGCCTCTAATGGGTCTCCTTTGTACGTGTCTGAACCATCTTAGTCGAGCTTCTCGCATGTTCTCTGCAACTGGTGTCACTCTTTTCTTATCCCTGATGCATTAATTCCCAATTTTATCCATTCTCGTGTGTCCACACATCCACCTAAGCATTCTCATCTCTAAAACTCCCATTTTTCGCTCATGTACACAATTTACTGCCCAACACTTAGAATCAAAAAGCAATGATGGCCTAATTGCAATACTGTAAAACTTGCCTTTAAATTTTACAATCACATAAGATCTCTGACGCACCTATCCACTTCAACCAACCTGCCTGGATTTTATGTATCACATTTTTTACAACACTTTTGTTGGGTATTGTAACCACAATAACCTAGATTTGTGAGAAACCACATTTGAACTAAGATGAATTAAATATGTATTCCATGCTACTTTCAAGTTGAGTACTTGCAGGTAATTATTGCCAAGTGTAGACCAATTTCAGTTTACAATGAGTCACTTAACACAAAACCATGCAATGTAATCACTCATTGTGTGATCCATGATGTTGACTCATGTATAACCTCTCTATTGGGATGCACTTCATTTTCAAATACTAAAACATGGAAGAAAGGAATGGTTGCTGGTCTTTGAACAAAGAAAAAAGGAATTCACTCAAAAAATTTCAAGTTCATTTTTCGAAAAAAGGAAGTTTTTTGAAAAACTTTTCGAAAAAGTAGAACTGTTCTCGAGAAACAGAAAGACTTTTCGAAAAACTCTCTAAAAACTTCTAAGTTCTCCTTTTCGAGAAATGACCTTAAGTTTTCGCGAGAAACCAGATTCATTTTTCGAAAAAGAAGTATTGTTTTCGAAAAATCAGATTCATTATTCGAGAAAGAAAGTTGCTTTCGAAAAATCAGTTGCACAATTCAGAGAATTCTGCGTGAAATCTTTTTCGAAAAGGCTAAGCCATTTCTCGATAAAACAAATCCTTTTCGAAAAGTTTGAATACCTTTCAAAGAATGCAGTTGCAGAAAATTCAAATTTCATAATTCGTCGAACAAGATTTCATTCAATTCGTCGAACGGGATTTCATTCATTCCTATTCGTCGAACGGGGTTTCAAATGTTAATTCGTGCTTAATATGATTGATCATCATTCCTTAAATGATTTCAGACCATTAGTGGATTTCCTATATAATGTCTTTTCAAGGATTCACTAACCCTAACAGAAGAAATTACAGTAATTCAGAATCGCCGCAAGTTCTACATCGGGAAAAGCCGCACGCCGTCATTGTTCTTCTTTGTCGCTTCTTTCTCGATCCAGCGATTCAACAGAAGAAAAGATTCGACCGATCACAAATTCAGTTTCCTCAATCATTCTTTTGATCGTGTTGGATCCTATTAGTTTCAGATCGTGTTTTCTCAAGATTTAAGTTTCAAGAGGGAAGAACTCTGAAGATCTCTGATCTGGAAGTAAAATTTTATTGTATTTGTAAAATCATTTCAACTTTTGTAGGAGCTGTCTCCGAGCTTGTAGGAAGATTATTCTTCCGAGTGTAAATCCTGTTTTGGGGGGATCGAGTTTGTAGGAGTATGTTTACTCCAAGTTGTAGGAGCGTTGCTCCGATGTGTAGGATTGTTTGAATCCGAGATCTAGTGAAGTAGCCAAGTGTAGTCGTGGTGCTAGATTGGTGAGGTGGAAAGTGTACGTACCCAAGTTTGGGGAACCACTATAATTCTTTGTGTCATCTGGATTGTGTTTGATTGCCTTCTGTGTTTTACTCTCTCAAATTTTTATTCCGCAAAAGACGCAGATCTCACTTATTCACCCTCACTATAGGTGATTTATGTAGACAACTAGATACTTTCAATTGGTATTAGAGGGAGGTTGTTCTCAAAAGATTCACACTTACAACAGATCTACTTCTAGTTGTCGTAGAGATCATCAAGCATGAACAGATCCAAGGATTTCGGAAAGCTTCCGGTGTGCAACAAGACTAACTTTTCCATGTTGAAAGAAATAATAAGATTCTTCATGGAAGCTGTTGATCCTCGCATCTTCATAATAGTGGAAGAAGGTCCTTATGTTCCCATGACAGCCTCCACTATTGATCCAACCAGAAAGGTACCAAAGAAACTGATGGATCTCGATAAAGATGGGATTACCCTTGTCTCTCTAGAAAAGAAAGCTAAAAATATCATCGCAAGTGCAGTCGATGACTCAATGTTGCAGAAACGTATTCACCGTCAATCTGCTAAGAAAATGTGACAGTATTTGATCGTCCTGATGGAAGGGACGGAAGAAGTAAGAGATGGCAGAAGATCTCTTCTGAACCAGAAGTATGAGGCCTTCAAGCAAGGCCCCAAGGACACAATAGCTGATACATTTAAGAACTTCTTCAAGATCGTCAACGACCTGAAGAGCTACGGTCGGGTGTTCATAAATGGAGAACTAAACGACAAGTTCCTAAGATCCTTAACAAAGGAATTGGACAATAAAATTTGTGTCATCAGGGAGTTTGGGAGACTGGCTGAAACTGACCTCCAGAACCTATTCGGAAAGCTTATGTCCTATGAGCTTCAAATCAACACAAGAAAGGCTGAAGAAGAGGGCAGCAGATCTTCATCAAAAGAGAAGTCCGTTGCACTGAAGGCAGACAGCTCAAGGAAGGCTAAAGCAGCATCTTCTGCTCCCACTCAGGAAGAAAGTGAAGAAGAAGACTCAGAGCCAAGCACTTCGTGCTCGAGAGTTCTCTCTTCTCTACAGTTGTGTTCGTCTACCAGACAGCTTCTATTCGTCGAGCTGAGTTCCAAGATCGTCGAGCTGAAAACAGAACTTCACTCTCTAGAAACTTTGCCTATTCTGTGTATGGAGTTCGTCGAGCTGATAACTGATTTCGTCGACCTGACAACTTGTTCACAGAACTTCTGGGGAATGTGTCGACACAAGTCCTGAGTGTCGACATAATTACTTCTTGTCTCGACATGGTTGTTGTGTTGACAGACATCTGGAGTGTGTTGACATAAGTCCTGTGTGTCGACACAATTGTTGTTGGTGTCGACACAAGTCTTGCTTCTGGTGTCGACACAAACTTCTGGTGTGAAGTGTTGAAGTACCCAGAAATCGTCGACCTGAGAATCTGTTTCGTCGAGCTGAGAATCTTGAATTCGTCGAGCTAAGATGATTCTGGACTTAGAAAAATTGAGAAACTTCTGGAGTAATAAGTTAAAGTAGAAAACCCAGAATTCGTCGAGCAGAGAACTAAGTTCGTCGACCCGAGTCTAGAGAACAAAGTCTGAACTTAGAATGCTGAAGGTATAGTCCAAAGATCGTCGACCTGAGAATCAAGTTCGTCGAGCTCAGCTCAGAGAATTTTCTCTGAGATCGTCGAGCTGAGCACGACTATCATCGACCTGAGTTTGACGAACGTCGAACTCATTTTACTGAGTCTCTGGAAAATCTCTAAGTCTTGAGTCTCTGACAGTCTGATGATGGCTGGTCCATGTGATGTTGAAACAAAGGACTTGGCCTAGACTCTAGGACACAACTATGACCCTGGCTATACAAGTTCAAGAAGTTTCTCAGTAAGAAGAAACAGATGAGAGGCAAAGATTCCTCTTACAAAAGATCACGTAACGCTGGCGATCATCAAAAGAAACGTCACACAAATAACAGGTATAAATCTAAACAGAACAAACATATTTCTGCTGACATTGTGTGTTATTGCGGTAATAAGCTAGGTCACGTGATCGCCGACTGCCCTCACAAGAAAAAGAAGGGTGGAAGAAAAGAACACAAATCCTCTCACGGCAAAAAGAAGGAGAAGAGCTTCATAGCAAAGAAGCAGAAGACCTTCAGTGACACTGACTCATCCGAGTCATGTGAGGATGAAGAAGCCTACTTCGGGCTCATGGCTCACTCCGACGAAGAAGAAGTTGTCCCCCAATTTCATGGGGAGGTAAATTCTCACACTATTCTTTCAGAGTCTGATGCTCCTGACGATGATCGATGAGGACTGTTCCTCTGATGATGAATCAGAACTCATGGGTCAGTATAAAGAGCTGATCATGGTCTATGACCGATGTAGAAAAATTGTTAAAACTCAGGCCGAGGAAATCAAATCCGTTAAGGCTGAGGAGATACTCTGAGGGAGGAAGTCGCAAGAATGGACTCACTCAGAAAGGAATTTGACGCCGCAGTCAAAGAATACAACAAAGCATTCGAGCACTTCAACCTGAAAGAGAAAATCATCGAGAAGTTGGAAAAACAGCTTGACGCTGAAAAAAAACTAGTTGAAAGTTTCTCCAAGCCCAAGACAGTCCTTCCATTTGTCGTTGAATTCTCTGCTCAGGCTAAAAGAGCTGACTTAGGCCATGAGGCTGCTCCTAGTAAATCCAATAGGAGGAACAAAGCTCAAAGAAAAAATAAGGCAGCTAAGAAAGCCTTAGCCAAAGAGAAAGGGAAGGCCTCTTTAGAACAAACTACGTTTAAGAAGGTAATCTTCCCAATGAACGTGTTTGATTTTGAGTCATCCTATGGTCATTTTACCAGGCCTACTTATGTAAAGCCTAAGTCGCGATACCAAGGATGGACTCGTCCCCGAAATTATTGTGAAAGTGCGTTCAAGGCACCTTACGAAGAAATTCAAATAAGTTATGATCCATATGTTCAAGGCCATAACAACTAGAAGGCATCCAAAGCCAAGCCTGTTGTACAAAAGGAAAAGGAGGTGCAGAAGCCTTGTGAGCACCATCATCTTAAAACTTCTACCTCTAATTCAGCCGCTCCTGCTAGATCACATGTTCAAAAGGTCAAGCAGGAGACCTGAAGAAGATACAAGAGATTTGACTGTTGGTGCTGCTGCAAAGTTGGTCACTTTGTTGTGGACTGCTGGTTTAATCCCAAAAATCTTGAAACTCCCCAAGTTAACCATACGAGGAAGACCACTCGTAGTGTTAACACATCAAGGGGGAGTAAGCTAACAAGGAACCTAGGACCCAAATATTATTAAGTTCCTAAGGCAAAATGATCTACTATCGCAGTTATGTCCAAAGGCCAACAAGACGCCTATCTGGTATTTGGACAGTGGATTCTCTCGGCATATGACCGGGACAAGAAGCCTACTTCAAAATTATGCACCAGTTAAAGACGGTCCAAAGGTTATCTTTGGTGGCTCTGACAGGGGAATCACAAAAGGCTACGGTACAATTTCTAATGGTATAATTTCATTCACTGATGTGCTTTATATAAAAGTATTAGAACATAATCTGATCAGCATAAGTCAATTATGTGATAAAGGATTTATTGTTACCTTTTCAAAGGATCGGTGCCTGATAAAGTCGGCCTCTACTATGGAGACGATATTAACAGGAACAAGGAATAGAAATATATTTTGTCTTAATTTTCTATGCTTAGACACTTCTACCCCAGTATGTTTTGTTGCAAAAGATAGTGCATCTCTTTGTGATCAATGACACAAGAGACTTGCACATATAAATTACAAAACTATTAATATACTAATTTCTCAAAACCTAGTACGTGACGCACCGACTATTAAGTGCATTAAAGAGAGTCCATGTCACGCATGCTAGATGGGCAAGCAGACAAGGGCTATCTTTAAGGGCATTGCCGATAAAGATTCTTCAAGGTGTTTGTATTTACTACACATGGACTTATTCAGTCCAATGCAAGTTCGTAGTTTAGGAGGTAAGTCATATACGCTGGTAATTGTTGATGATCGTTCACGTTTTACTTGGGTGTTATTTCTGAAACGAAAGTCAGATACCTTTACTATATTCACGAATTTTGTCCGGTAAATCCAGAACGAATTAAATTGCTCAGTGGTCAGAATTAGAAGTGACCACGGAACAGAATTCGAATCTGGTGTCATGACAGAATTTTGTGGAAGTCTAGGTATCTTTCGTGAGTTTTCCTCCTCGCGTACTGCACAACAAAATAGAGTTACAGAGAGAAGGAACATAACACTCATTAAAGCATGCACTACAATATTGACTGACTCCTCTCTACCAGAGTACTTATGGACTGAGGCCGTCAATACAGCTTGTCACGTGCAAAACCGAGCGTTGATCAACAAGAATCATCGTAAGACTCCCTATGAGCTACTGAAAGGCAGGAGACCGACTGTGTCCTACTTCAGGATCTTTGGCTGCAAATGCTATGTACTTAATAATGGGAAATATCATTGTACGAAGTTTGGAGAAAAATGCTTTGAAGGTATTTTCGCAGGTTATAGTAGTCATAGTAAGGCTTATAGAATTTTTAATACGAAAACTCTGGTGGTGGGAGAGTCAATTAATATTGTATTTAATGAGACGATCTTACTACATAACAGGTCTTCCAGTGTTTTTATTGAAGATATAGGTTCAAAGCTAAAAGAGTTAAGCTTGGATGAGACAGTTGAAGAAAGTGCTCAAAAATTCATCAAGATCACTCATCCAACCTCAATTGGAGAAGAGGATCACCCAGACGAAGAAGTTATCCAAGTGGAAGAAGTAACTCCAGAAATAGTGGAAGCTCCCGATGCAAGGACTCTAGAGCTCGGACACTTGAGGGATCACCCGGTTAATCAAATCATAGGAGATCCTCATGCTGGTGTAAGAACTCGAAGAGGTACTACTAATGAAAATTTGCATTTGAGTTTTCTCTCGCAGGTTGAACCAAAGAAATTCGAAAAAGCAAACCAAGACGCATCTTGGATAATTGCAATGGAAGAAGAACTAAATCAGTTCAAACGCTGTCAAGTCTGGAAGACTGTACCAAGACCCAAATGCAAGAATGTAATTGAAAAAAAAGTGGGTCTACAAGAACAAGATGGATGAAGATGGAACCATCATCAAGAACAAAGCTAGACTCGTAGCTAAAGGGTACAGACAGGAAGAAGGGATCGACTTTGATTAGACCTATACTCCAGTGGCAAGACTCGAAGTCATCAGATTGTTCCTCGCATATGCTGCACTTATGGGCTTCATTGTCTATCAAATGAACGTGAAGTCTGTTTTCCTCAAAGGTAATATAAAGGAAGAAGTATATGTGTAACAACCCCCAAGTTTCGTTGATCCTAACCATCCAGACTATGTTTATTTGTTATTTAAAACTTTATAAGGTTTAAAACAAGCTTCACGAGATTGTTATGAAATGTTGTCTAACTTTCTTTTTAAGAACAAGTTCAAAAGGGGAAAGATAGATAAAATATTATTTCTTAAGGAAGTAAAAGACAAGATTTTGCTAGTACAAATCTATGTCGACAACATTATCTTCGGCTCTACTAACGACAACCTTTGTAAGAAGTTTTTCAAACTTATGCAAGAGAAGTTTGAAATGAGCAGTATGGGTGAGCTGAAATATTTCTTAGAACTTCAGGTGAAGCAATCTGAAGATGAAATTTTCATCTCTCAGACGAAGTTCACCAAAGAGTTTGTTAAGAAATTTGGAATGGAGAATGCAACCTCTATAAGGACTCCAATGGGTTCATCTATGTCTCTGTACAAGGACGAGAAAGGAAAACATTTCGATGAAATCAAGTACAGAAGCATAATTGGATCTTTGCTCTATCTTACTGCAAGCAGGCCTGCAATAATGTTCTCAACATGTGTGTGTGCTAGATATCAGGTGAACTCTAAGGAATCTCACTACTCTGTTGCAAAGCGGATTTTGAGATACGTTAAAGGAACACCCAATCTTGGCTTTTTGTACACAAAAAATAATGATAGAGAACTAATTGGATTTTCATATGCAGACTTTGCAGGTAGCAAAGACGACAGAAAGAGCACTTCCGGGACTTGCCAATTCCTTGGAAGAAGGCTCATATCTTGAAGCAGTAAGAAACAGAACTGTGTTGCAATGTCAACAGCCGAGTCAGAATATATTTCTGCAGGCAGTTGTGCCCAATTTCTCTGGATAAAGAACCAATTTAAAGACTACAACTTGAAGTTCAGGGACATCCCTATGTTTTATGACTCCTCCAACGCTATAGCAATCGCCAATAATCCAATTTCTCATAGTCGGATGAAGCATATCGAATTAAGATATCATTTCATTCGAGAGCATGTGGAGAATGGGGCGATCAACCTCCAGTATGTTCACACAGATAGACAAGTTGCAGATATTTTCACGAAGCTGCTGAACGAGAGCAAGTTCTCGCTTTTCAAGACAGAACTTGGTATGCTCGATATGGAGTGCTAAAAAGTTCACAGTTCAAGTCAAGGAAGAAGTCAGCAAACTTTCAGAAAAATTCAGACTCAGACTTATGGATTTTTCGAAAAACTTCTTGGATTTTTCGAAAAACATTTTTGGACATTTCGAAAAATACACTTAGATTTCTCAAAAATTTATGGGACTTTTCGAAAAACTTTTATATACCTTTCGAAAAATTTCATCCCTTTCGAAAAATAGTGTTGGTTTTTCGAAAAACTCCTAAACTGTTCGCCGAAATTTTTTTGAGAATTTGAACCGCCATTCAGATACACTTGTCTTTATTTATCAAAATTTCTAATTATATATATAAATAGGGTTGTCCATAGAATATCCAAATATCCGAAATTTGAAGAATAGGGCTTTTCGAAGAACGACGATTCATTTCCTCTGGTTCCGTCCGTTCTTGCCGAAAAAGCCTTCGCTCCTCTTCAACAGGTGAGAAATCTTTAAATCTCTGTAATCCATGGCTTCTACTACTAAGATAGGGTTCAGGCAGTGAGTTTGTTTGCACTGGAATCGCCGAACTCTCCGATGAATTCCGAAACATCATTCTTCTACTTGAATCCGACGGCCTCACTTTCGTTCTTGAGCAACCATGCAAAGTATTCATTCCAAATGTCGAAGAGTTTTTCAGTAATGCAAAGATTAAAAGAAGTGGGAAGTTATTGAAAAGCAAGGTCAGGAATTTGAAGATCAAGATCAAGACATCATCCTTAACAGAGTATCTGAAATTGCCCTCAATTGACGAGGAAGATTACTTCGAAGAACCCGACTACTCAAGGGCCACGTCCTTCTGTGGTCTCCCTGAATCCACAAATTTCATTCGACGACCGAACATGAATGCTGAAAGCAAGCTCCTAGCTAATATTCTAGGCAAAGTCCTACTCTGCACAGCTCACTGCATTAGATATATATCCACAGATTTCTTCGACATGATGACAACTGTGATTTGTCACAAGAAATTCCAATGGGGTCAAATGCTCTCTGACAAGATAAAAGACAGTATAAAGACACCCAATTATGTCAGGATCATCACCCTATATCTCAATCAAGTACACCCAAAAAACTTTGTCCAAAGGTGTGTCTGTTCATCACCTAAAAAAAGTCACACTCATCTCCATAAACAGATGGGAGATCAGAATACCAAGGTCAGGTCAGGCTCCACCAGCCCCAAGAATTATCTTTGATGATGAGGACAGGATCTCATCTCCTCCTCACACTAATACAGCTGGCACATCTGGTGCAGTTGTTGAGGGGGAGCCTGCTCCTTCAGTTCTTGTAAAAGTACAGCAAGCTAAGATACCAGAGACAGAGATTCACACAGATGTTCCTGCAGCTCAGATTCCTAAGAAAGTTGCGGATGTTGATGTACCAGTAGAAGAAGAAGGTCAAGCTCAGTCTGATGATGAGCAGAGCACCCCTGCACATGATGGTGGCTTAGGTATGAATGCTGACTCCTCTAATCATGACACTTTACTGGATAATACTACAGAGGTCATCAACAGCACATCTGGTGCAGTTGTTGAGGGGGAGCCTGCTCCTTCAGTTCATGTAAAAGTACAGCAAGCTAAGATACCAGAGACAGAGATTCACACAGATGTTCCTGCAGCTCAGATTCCTAAGAAAGTTGCGGATGTTGATGTACCAGTAGAAGAAGAAGGTCAAGCTCAGTCTGATGATGAGCAGAGCACCCCTGCACATGATGGTGGCTTAGGTATGAATGCTGACTCCTCTAATCATGACACTTTACTGGATAATACTACAGAGGTCATCAACAAAATGATAGAAGAACTCAATTCAGATAACCTTCTGTTCATCTCTCCTGAGAAAACTACTGCAAAGTCCCCTGAAGCTATCCCTGAAAAGACCCCTGAAGAAAATCCTCCAGAAGAGATACTAGAAGACTCTCAGCGCCAGACACATATTGAGGGGGAGAATGAAGTTGTATTAACTGATGAAGAAGAGATTATCCCAGAACCTGCAAAACTTCTCATGAGGAGTATGGATTTCCCTCTTCCCACTATCCTAGGTGAGGAAGGGGATGAGATGCTACCTTTCAAGAGAGGTAAGAGTTCAGTTGTGAGTGAATATATTTCTATTTGGACAACTCCAGCTCTTCCTCCTCCACCTCCTCCAACTGAAATCATTCCAGATGATACCCTTCTAGGTAAAATTGAATTTATGCTTACAAAGCAACGAGAGTACTTTGATAAGTCTCTCAAAAAAGTTACTGAAAAAGTCACTGCTCTAGAGAAAAGATTAAGCAGAGGCTTTGTAGAGATTCAACATAATACAGATGAGTTCAAAAGGTTGTTGCAAATTGGTGGAAAAGTCATAGACCACACAATTACTATTATTGGTCAAGTCATGGAACAATCAGTCACTCTTGCAAACAATCATATTCAATTGGAAAAGAAAACTGCAGAACAGAATTTCAAAACTTGTGAAGAAGTTGGGAAATTCAAATAAGATGCCATAGAAACCCTCTCTGTAGAAGTCAAGAATGAGAAGGACAAAGTAAAAGAATATCTAGCAAAATCTGGTGAAGACATGAAGGTACTATGAGATGCTAAACTGAAAGAGATCAATATAGATATACAGAAACAAATTCATGATGTAAAGTTTCACACTTATGGCACAGCTGTATGGATGCATAATCAGATCCTTCCAGACTTTCTAGTCAATTCAAATGAAGTTCCACCTCCTCAACTTAATCCAACTGTCTGCATGCCTGCTTTCTCTCCCAGACCATAAACTTATGAAGCTCCTCCTGCAGACTACTCTCATGTTTGGACTTCTGATCAACAAGAGTATCCTCAAGATCTTCCTCCTGAAGTTCAAGTGCCAAAAAGAAGGAAATATGGTGAGTGTGCCTCTGTCAGCTGATCCATTCAAAGTCAATAAGCTGATAAAAGAAAAACACAAGAATTTGCTGAGGTGTGAAGTCCAACATCCAAGTCACTTATTCTTGAGACTCTAAAGCTAGTAGTAGATTTTAATGAAGACAGAAATGATCATTACAGTTCCCAGGAGTGGGAGTTGTATTAAAAGTCTTTGACTAAGAGGAGAATCTATTATAGAGAATATGACAAAAACAATCACAAAGCTCCTCATAAGCCTCCAAAGTACTATCTTAAACCTTACAGCTACCAGAAGAGACAGTAAGAGAAGAAAAAAAGACTGCACCAACAGCAATTCAAACGATCTTATGTTTATCAGCTTTATAGAATTTTGTGGATCTGGACACTTCTATGGACATACTTTTTCTATATATATAATTTTGAATTTTGATGTTATATTATTTCTCATTTATCATTGTAATTACTATTGTGTTTGTTAGTAGATTCTTTTTATTATCTTGATATAATTCACCTTAGTGTAGATGATTCTGACTTCTACAAATATGAGAAGATTGTTGGGTATTGTATGCACAATAACTTAGATTTGTGAGAAGTCACTCTTTAACTAAGATAAATTAAGTATGTATTTGATGCTACTTTCTAGTTGAGTACTTGCACGTTATTATTGCTAAGTGTAAACCAATATCAGTTTACAATAAGTCACTTAACACAGGACCATGCATTGTAATCCCTCATTGTGTGATCAATGGTGTTGACTCATGTGTACCCTCTCTATTAGGATGCACTTCATTTTCAAGTACTAAAGCATGGAAGAAAGGAAGGGTTGCTGGTCTTTGAACAAAGAAGAAATGGAATTCACTCAAAAATTTTCAAGTCCATTTTTCGAAAAGAAGGAAGTTTTTTGAAAGGTACAAGTTAAATTTTTTGAGAAAGTAGAACTGTTCTCGAGAAACAGAAAGACTTTTCGAAAAACTGTCTAAAAACTTCTAAGTTCTTTTTGAGAAATGACCTTAAGTTTTTGCGAGAAACCAGATTCATTTTTCGAAAAAGAAGTATTGTTTTCGAAAAATCAGATTCATTTTTCGAGAAAAAAGTTGCTTTCGAAAAATCAGTTCCACAGTTCAGAGAATTCTGCGTGAAGTCTTTTTCGAAAAGGCTAAGCCATTTCTTGATAAAACAAACCCTTTTCGAAATATTTGAATACCTTTCGAAGAATGCAGTTGCAGGAAATTCAAATTTCATAATTCGTCGAACGGGATTTCATTCAATTCGTCGAACGGGATTTCATTCATTCCTATTCGTCGAACGGGATTTCAAATGTTAATCCGTGCTTAATATGATTGATCATCATTCCTTAAATGATTTCAAACCGTTAGTGAATTTCCTATATAATATCTTTTCAAGGATTCGCTAACCTTAATAGAAGAAATTACAGAAATTCAGAATCGCCGCAAGTTCTAGGTCGGGAAAAGCCGCACGCCGCTATTGTTCTTCTCTGTCGCTTCTTCCTCGATCCAGCGATTCGACAGAAGAAAAGATTCGGCTGATCACAAATTCAGTTTCCTCAATCATTCATTTGATCGTGTCGGATCCTACGAGTTTCAGATCGTGTTTTCTCAAGATTTCTTCCTCAACATCTTCAAGAATTTCAAGTTTCAAGAGGGAAGATCTCTGATCTGGAAGTAAAATTTTATTGTACTTGTAAAATCATTTCAACTTTTGTAGGAGCTTTGTCACCGAGCTTGTAGGAAGATTATTCTTCCGAGTGTAAATCCTGTTTTGGGGGATCGAGTTTGTAGGAGTGTGTTTGCTCCGAGTTGTAGGAGCGTTGCTCTGAGTTGTAAGATTATTTGAATCCAAGATCTAGTGAAGTAGCCAAGCCTAGTCGTGGTGCTCGATTGGTGAAAGGAAAAGTGGACGTACCCAAGATTGGGGAACCACTATAATTTTTTGTGTCGTCTGGATTGTGCTTGATTGCTTTTCGTGTTTCTCTCTCAAATTTTTATTCCGCAAAAGACGCAAATCTCACATATTCGCCCCCGCTCTAGGTGATTTAGCTATACAACTAGATACTTTCAACCTCCATCTTTTTGAACCATTGATCCAAGATATTTAAAACACTCACTATGAGAAATATCTTGATCACCCAACTTAATAATAGTCATCTGTCCTTGCATGGCTAAATTTAAGCTTCATATACTCCATCTTTGCCCTGCTTGTTAACCCAAATCTTGCGACGAGGGGCAGCATCAGTCGATGTCGGTCACAATGCAGCCAGGCGGATACTCAAAAGTGCTCGCGGGCACCGTCAGCGGAGCCATGCACTCTCTTCAACAAAGACGCATACAACATTACTCGACAGGAAGATCGCGCACTCTCCCAAAGACCTCTTCAACTGATCAGCAGAAAAGTTGTGGCGGGAACTCGCTAAGTACATGCGCAGAGCCTTCTCCTCGGCAGTAGCACACACGGTTACCGTGTGGTCTCTTCTCACCCCCCCCCCCCCACCCGACTCTCCGTGTACCTTGGGTGGTTGTGAATTTAATGCGGCATTGAATGTCTCCAATCATTCAGGAAGCCTACCCTAAAATATAAATTAAGGGTCAGGGGTTCTCGAAGGGGTCAAAGAACTTAAGCCAAAATCTACCATGTTGTGGGTGCGGTTACTAAGTTCGTCTCTCGGTGACTTTCTTTCTCTTTGCACCCTCTTGTATTCATTTATACCCGCTTATATTCATTTTTCTGGAGCAATAACATTGTCCACCGCAAGTGGTATTCGCAGCGGCGGGTAAATTTGGTGTCCTCCACTACCAGCGGCCCTCTCTTGTTTGTATTGTGTTTTCTGCTCGCTAAGCCTTCACAAGGTTAGTAACCGGCCGAGTGCGGTCTCCGATCTCTCCACCGAACCCTCCCAGGAGGTCACTGAGTGTGGAAAGTTGAGTGACAATTTTTGCACCAACACTGCTCAACCTAAAACCCTTCTTTTCTAAAGTATCTCGCCAAGATTCAAATTTTACGTTTACACTCTCGCGTGTCTCATCGACCAAAATGATATCATCCGCGAACATCAATGTATTGCTTGTTGGATATGTCTGGTGAGCTCATCTAAGATACGAGTAAAGAGATAAGGGTTTAAAATTGAACTTTGATGTAAGCCAACAATGATAGAGAATTTCTTTGTTAATCCTCCAGATGTCCTCACTCGTCACTGAATTTGTCTACATATCTTTGATTATGTCAATATATGATACATTTACATCTTTCTTTTTTAAGACTCCATAAGATCTCTTTTGGAACCCTATCATAAGCTTTCTCAAGATCAATAAACAACATATGTAAATCTTTTTTTCTTTCTCAATAGTAATCAATGAGTCTCCTCAATAGATATATAGCTTCAATGATCGACCACCCTGCCATGAATACTGTTGAAAGAGCCCAAAGCTTGTATGTATTATTTCAGTATGTAAATACAAGGAGAGAATACAAATATATAGGAGAGAAGAGAGAAGAATAAATCCTATACATGATGTGGGACTAAAGAAGGAGGAAGAAAAATAGGTCATTAAATGGGCCTTTTACATGGGCTTTTCTAATACTCCCCCGCAAGCTGGAGCGTACAAGTCGTATGCGCCAAGCTTGGATAGGCACTGATAGAAGAGGGTACTAGGAAGAGCTTTGGTGAAGATGTCAGCAACCTGTTCAGTACCCGGAACGTGCTTGAGCTCGATCTTCTTCATGTGGACTTTCTCTCGGATGAAATGACAATCTACCTCGATATGCTTCGTTCTTTCATGGAAGACCGGGTTTTTGGCAATATGTATGGCAGCTTGACTGTCACAAAGGAGGAGAGCTGGTGAAGGTAGTTTAACTCCAAGGTCGGTAAGGAGACTCTCAATCCATGTGAGTTCAGAGACCACAGCAGCCATTGCCCGATATTCTGCTTCGGCTGAGGATCGAGCAACCACTGCTTGTTTCTTGCTTCGCCAAGTAATCAGATGTCCTCCAAAATAGGTACAAAACCCGCTAGTAGATCGTCGATCGTCGAGGGAGCCAGCGTAGTCGGCATCAGAGTATGTCACTAGTGTAGGAATGGAGGATGAGGTTTTGTATACAAGTCCTTGGCCAGGAGCTGTCTTAAGATATCTGAGAATGCGTTCCACAGCCTGGAGATGAGAGCTTCGAGGAGAGTGCATATAGCGACTCACAAGTCCCACAGCGAAAGATATATCAGGTCTTGTAACTGTTAGGTAGATAAGCTTCCCAACTAGACGACGGTAATATTCGGGATTTGGTAGAAGCGAATCAGAATCTGAGCCCTGAGCACATATTTTGTGATTTGCATCCATGGGAGTGTTAATAGGTTTGCAACCAGAGTAGCCTGCATCATGAAGGAGATCCAGGCAATATTTGCGCTGAGAGAGAACCAATCCATCTGACCGTCTGGCCACTTTCAGACCGAGGAAGTACCGAAGAGGACCCAGATCTTTAGTTTGGAAGACGGAGCTCAGATGTAGCTTAACGGCCTGTATGCCGTCCAAGTCACTGCCAGTAATAATGATGTCGTCGACATATACCAACAGGAGAACCGTACCAGTGGCCTGGTGACGAGTAAACAATGAGAAGTCAGCCGAGCTGCGAGTGAAGCCAACGTCCCGGAGCGCTTTGCTGAACTTGTCGAACCATGCCCGAGGGGATTGTTTGAGACCATATAGAGATTTGAGAAGATGACAAACTCGTGACTCCCCCGTGGTCTCAAACCCGGGAGGTTGTTGCATGTAAACCGTTTCCTGAAGGTCGCCGTTCAGGAAAGCGTTTTTGACGTCGAGTTGAAACAAGGGCCACTGGCGATGGACAGCCACAGAGAGGAGAATGCGGACCGTGTTGAGCTTAGCGACCGGAGAGAAGGTCTCGTCATAGTCCAGCCCCGGTTGCTGGGTGAAACCACGAGCAACCAACCGAGCTTTGAGGCGATCAATGGTCCCATCAGGAGCATGTTTAATGACGAAAACCCATTTGCACCCAACGGGTTTCTGGCCGGGAGGAAGGGGCACCAGGGTCCAAGTCTGGTTGGCCCAAAGAGCAGCCATCTCTTCTTCCATAGCCGCACGCCACCCAGGATGTTGAAGAGCGTCCTGGACAGAAGTAGGAATAGAGACCGAGGAGAGCGAAGTAGCCAAGGCCTGTAGAGGTGGAGAGAGGCGATGGAGAGAAACATAGTCCGCCATTGGATGAGCGGTAGAGGCCGACACCGGAGCAGCAGAACACGGAGAAGCCGAGGTCGAAGCCGACTGCAGAGGAGCAACGGGAGGAAGAGGGCGACGAGCATAGACCCGAATAACTGGGGGTCGAGGAGGGTCAATGGTGGGAGGAGGCGGAGGGATGGTGGGAGGGGAGTGGACGTGGATCACCGGCCGGGGAAGGGAGGGTGTGGTAGTAGGTGGTGGGAGAAGTGGTGGCAACGGAGGAGGGAAGAAGGGTTGATCCTCCCGGAAAGTAACATCAGCCGAAACAGAGACCTTCCGGGTGAGCGGAGAGTAGCAAACATAGCCCTTTTGGGTACGTGAGTAGCCGACAAAAATGTGTTTGGCCGCACGGGGATCCAGTTTGTCAAGAGTGGGGCCCAGTTTATGGACAAAGCAAGTACAGCCAAAAACCCGGGGGGTGAGGGGGAAGGCGGGTGTGGAGGGAAAAAGAAGGCTGAAGGGTGTAGCGTTGTGGAGAACGGGAGAGGGGAGACGGTTGATAAGAAAACATGCTGTGGAGACCGCAAAGTTCCAGAAGACTTTGGGAACGTGCATGTGAAGCATGAGAGAGCGAGCCACATCGAGCAAGTGGCGGTTCTTGCGTTCAGCGACCCCGTTTTGTTGAGGGGTGTAGGGACAAGAGGTCTGGTGAACAATACCGAAGTTTGCGCAGAGAGTGGCAAACTCGTGGCTAGTGTATTCCCGAGCATTATCAGAGCGGAAAGTTTTAATGGTGGTAGAGAATTGCGTACGAGTCTCTAACACAAACGCCTGAAAGACACGCGGAAGCTCAGAGCGATCATGCAGGAGATACAACCAAGTAGTACGAGAGTAATCATCAATAAATGTTATAAAATAACGATAACCAGAAATGCTAGGAACTTTATAGGGGCCCCAAATATCAGAATGTATTAAATCAAAGGGAGCTGAGCTCCTAGTACAATGAGCTGGAAAAGAAGAGCGAGGCTGTTTGCCAATAATACAAGAATCACATTGAAAAGCAGGAAGAGAAATGTCTGGAAGCGCCTTCTGGAGGATAGGTAGAGGGGCATGCCCAAGCCGACAATGCCAATCAGACGAGAAAACGGAGGAAAGGGATGTGGGAGAGACATCGAGGAGGTAAAGCCCGTTCTGCAGCCGACCCCTACCAATGGTAATCCGCATCTGCCGATCCTGTATCAAAAAACCAGAAGAGGTGAAGGTGATAAAGCAATTCATATCAGTAGTAAGACGACCAACAGAGAGTAAATTAAAAGGCGAGGCCGGCACATAAAGAACGGAGCGAAGAGAGAGAGAGGGAGGAAGGAGGAGGTCCGCGCAGCCGGAGACCGGGACAAGCGCACCATTGGCCACAGTAATAGACGGGGGGTGAGCAGCAGTAGAGAACTGGGGCGGCCGTATGGAAGTGATGTGGTGGGTGGCTCCCGAGTCCAGGATCCAGCGAGAGCTGGAAGAGAGACAGACAGTACCTGCAGCGGAGGTGGAGACAATACCTGCATGGGAGGTGGAGGCATGGGAAGCAGAAGGGGGTTGAGGAGCCCCTGGAGTTGTTGCAGCTGTAGGCGAAGAGCCTCAAGATCCGTACCAGTCGGAGGAGAGCTATCGGTAACAGCAGCAGTAGGCGGGCGAGGGGGGTAGCCATGTTTCTTGTGACAAACGGCTTCAGTATGGCCATCCCGGCCGCAGTAGGTGCACTTGGGCCGTCCGCGGCCACCACGGCCCCGCCCACGGGAGCCCGTACGGCCACCCCGAGGAAAGGAGGGTTGTGGGAGTAAAGGAGGAAGGGCCTGCTGAAGAAGGGCCGGCGAGGGTGGTGCAGGAGCCTCCGGAGGAGGTGGTACGCGAAGTAACATCGAGCAGACATCAGAGAAAGAAGGGGTAGTGGGTGAAGCCAGAACCTGGGCCTGAATACTATGTAGGTGTGGCGGGACGCGAGCCATAATCATAGCAATACAAACAGCCTCCTTCTGGGCGCGTTGGGCAGCGAGATCAGTAGTCGCGGGCTGGTGCTGAATCCAGGCTTCCGTGAGAGTTTTAGCACGGGCCACGAAGGAGGTCATGTCCAGAGCTTTGCCAACATCCAAGGCTTGAAGATCAGTGAGGATGTCGAAAAGGTGTTGAAGGCTGTCCTTTCCGGAGTACAGCGAATGAAGTTCATCCCACATGGCTTTAGCAGTCTCATGATACATGATCATCTGGTACGGCTCACCCTCGACTGAGTTCAGGATCCAGGTCTGGACACGGCCGTCATTGCGGAGCCAATCATCAGTAGACGGAGTTGGTGGGCCCTGGGTAAGGTGACGGGCAAGGCCCTTGGCCTGTAAGACCCGGCGGACAGAGTGGACCCAGGGAATAAAATTAGCCTTGCCAGAGAGAGAAATAGTAGTAATCCGAAGCTCATCCCGGAGTTCGAGAGGAGCCACGTGGTCGGCAGGGGGTTGAGCGGTAGTGGAGTCGCTGGAGGACATGGCGACTGAAGAGCAGCAGGGCGCGGAGAGAACAACCCGCAGCGGTCTGGAGGTCGCGGCGGTCTGGAGGTCGCGGCGGGCTGGAGGCCGCGGCGGTCTGGAGGTCGCGGCGAGTTGAGTGAGGCCGCGGCGAACAGGAGCAGTCCGCGACAGAGGCCGTGGCGAACTGGGGCAGGTCGCAGCAGCGGACAGGAGCAGTCCGCAAGAGGTCGCGGCGAACTGTGGGCAGGTCGCTGGAAGAGGAGCACAGCGGATACAAGCAGAGCTCGCAGCGGACAGGAGCAGTCCGCAAGGGAAGGCGGAGAGAGAGAGTCTGCGAGCAGAGGCTCGAGCGGACAAAAAAGGAGCGAGCTAGAGGGGGGCAGTCCGCGAGCAAGGAGGCTCGAGCGGATACAAGCAGAGCCCGCAGCGAGCGAGAGAGAAGCTAAAGGGAGCAGTCCGCGAGCAAAGAGGCTCGAGCGGATACAAGCGGAGCCCGCAGCGGACAAGAGGGAGCAGTCCGCGAGCAAGGAGGCTCGAGCGGATACAAGCAGAGCCCGCAGCGAGAGAGAGAGAAGCTAGAGGTAGCAGTCCGCGAGCAGAGAGGCTCGAGCGGATACAAGCAGAGCCCGCAGCGGACAGGAATGATCGTCCGGAGCGGATGGAGAGAGGTGGGCCCCACGAGTCAGAGCAGAAGATGGCTATAAGAAGCCTGGGGAGGGTGGAACCACGGAGGGAGAGAAGAGGAGCGGAATCAGAAGGGCAGTCCGCACGAGACCGGAGCGGATGCAGAAGGCAGTCCGCACGAGACCGGGCGGTCAGAAGCAGAGGGGCAGTCCGCAGGAGACCGGGCGGACAGAGAAGGGTCAGTCCGCAGGAGACCGGGCGGACAGAGAAGGGGCAGTCCGCAGGAGACCGGGCGGACAGAGAAGGGGCAGTCCGCGGCTAGACGCAACCTGGCTCTGATACCATGTTGAAAGAGCCCAAAGCTTGTATGTATTATTTCAGTATGTAAATACAAGGAGAGAATACAAATATATAGGAGAGAAGAGAGAAGAATAAATCCTATACATGATGTGGGACTAAAGAAGGAGGAAGAAAAATAGGCCATTAAATGGGCCTTTTACATGAGCTTTTCTAATAAATACAAATTGATTCTCTAAGATGCTAGTCTCTCATCTTATTATTCTTTCTATTACTTGTTCTCATAGTTTCATGATTATGAAAGGGAGTCTTGGAGCACAGGTTGAGGTGTTGTCGTGTGCCATGATGTCACAGGTTCAAGCCATGGAAGCAGCCTCTTACAAAAATGCAGGGTAAGGTTTGCCTACATTTCACCTTTGTGGTTGGACCCTTCCCTGGACCCGCGGTGCGTGGGGATGCTTTGTGCATTGGGCTACCCTTCCCCCTGATTATTTGCGAAAATCTTCTTGAAGAATTTCAATCATACTGTAAATCATTTTTTCCTCGAATAAAAAATATATATAACAATCTTAGGAATTTACCTTATAAAATGAATTTGGCAATTCACATTTCAGCACCTTCGAGGAAATTATTCTTTTTGTCATTTTTGTATATACTCCTAAGGCATTAATGCATATTCACTGCTCTATGTTTTATCAAACATTTTTCATATATAGCACCTTTGGATGACAAGCTAAGTAAAAACAATCAGCTGGTGTCATTACCCACGTAACTTTTGTATCTTCAATTAAGCGGCATTTTGCTTTCTACGCAGCGTGAGATATTCTTCGACTTTCAATTATTCAACCCAATTAGATCAATAAATTAGTCAAGAGTAAAAATCCGCTAAAACCTCAAGACTAAGGCTTCGGTTGGCGCAACTTATTTGTTCCGGTGAGTTTGTTCAAAAACACCTTTATCATAGAATGTATATTTGGCAATACAAAGGTTATGACCGCTACCAAAAAAATAAACTAGGGCTTCATTTGGCAGGGCTTATTTGCTCTGAGTTTGGTCAAAAACGTTATTATCATAGAATGTATGTTTGACAAGATAAAAGTTATGACCGCTATCAAGAAAATAAATTAGTTTTGAGCATAAAATGCATGAAATTTTTTATGTGAGGTCGGGCATCGACGGTTCATGACCACAGCATTCATGACCGCCGCCTCCACGCCAAACCAAGCCCAACTTAGGCTTTGTTTGGCACAGTAGTGGAAATTGTCATTTGTTAACGCCCACCTAAGGAACTTCGTCCACTTTTATGTTCAAACGGACGATGTATGTTAGGTAATCCTTAAGGAATGACGTTTTAACTCATGCCTTTACGACCGCCAACAAAAACGGAGCCTTGACCAACATTGCAAGAAAAAATAGGAAAAAGAAATAAGCACAAGAGAGAAAGTAGGTTTACTCGACCAAACATAAAGATGGAGTTGGATCAGACCCCTGGGATCGATATGCAGAGCGTACCCTGGTACAGTGCTTTGGAACTGAACGCACAGCCGATTGCCAAACGCGACGTCAGCCGCGCGGACGACACCGCGCTGTGGAGCGGAAGCAGGGACTGCAGCGAGCTCAGATTTGGAGAAACCCTAAAGAGATGACGAAGCAAATTATACAAAATGTAGAACTGCAGCTGGAAATCTAGGGCTAAAATAGAAGAAAAGGGAGAGTTGTTGCCTTGAAAATGGAGAGGGGGCGCATGATATGGCGGGCGGGGAAGAGATTCTACTCGTCTTCGCTGAATAGTTGAGGAAGGAGAAGGCGGGCTTTGAAATCGAGCGAAAGCGAGAAGCCATTATGGTGAAGTCTGTCCTACGGGAAGAGCCGAAGAGGGGTTTTGAAGGATTTTGGTTGCTCAATGCTAAAAGCCTAAAACAGTGAAAAATCACACTTCTAAACATTGTTTTTTAAGGTCCTCTTTGGGACAGTTCTCGCGAATTAAAAAGTTGTTGTTCAGATAGAGCTGTTTTAAAATAGATCTCTGGGAAACAGTTTTGAAAAGTTGTATAGTGTTTGGGTGTTCTGTGCAGAAGTGCGCTTTAAAGAGCGATTTTCAACCACGGAGGAAGATGGATCTCCATCTGGAGGAGTGGAGAGAGAGAGGTGCTTTGGTCGGCCACGGAGGAAGGTGGATCAAGCAATTTTACAGACTCTGGAGAGGGAAATTATTTACACCAGGAGGAAAATCTATTTTAGGAGAGCAGAAGCTGGTGGGGAGAGATTTCTAAAAAGCATCAAAACAGCTTCAGATTTATAAAAAGCTCTTCATAAAGAGCTGTCCCAAACAAATATAAAACAGCTCTGGCGGCTGGGAAAGAGTTTCTCCAGCCGCCAGAGCTCTCCCAAACAGACTCAAAGAATGAATTAAGGCATAGGCTCCATTTGGAGAATTTATTTTTACCGGTCAAGCGGTACGACCGCATGAACCGATCCTTAATTAAGGTCTGATTCATGCGGTCGTAACCGCTTGACCGATGAAAATAAGTCCTTCCAAACAGAGCCTTAGTTTGAGGAGGAATTTTTCAGGAACCCGTTTTCAAAGAATTTCGCCCGTGACCAATTAGAAGCCTGAAATTGCAGGCGGAGCCCACACATTTTTGGTGTATTGCATGCACTTTTACGCAGGGCCAACACATTTGTGACTTCTGATTAATCTTGGTTCCATCCAGGTTCCTGACAGAAAAATTATGCTAGTTTGAGACAACTATGGAGAAACGAGTCGGGAAAAGCATGGTGAATTAATATGATTTTAGTGTTGGAACTAGGAATTCATAAGGTTTGGACTGAAAGATGGTCATAGGTTATTTGTTAACCTAAATCCTGCGACAGCGGATGACAGCATCAGGGAATAGTAGAGGCAAGTATCCCCAGGCAGTCATTCTTAGTGCACGTAGATGCTCTCCAGCCGGTCACTCTGGGTACCCACGCCCCCCCCCCCCCCATTCGGTGGCTTGGACGCTACAGTGTTCGGTGCTGACACTTTTCAGACGACCTCTCAAAGAAAAAGTCGGAGATTTGTCCAAGAGGTCGTGGCGGGTACAGCTCCTGGGCCCACACGAACTCCCCTCTTCGGCATCAGTTCAGGCGGCACCGCGCGGTTACATGTAGACTCTTCCCTCTTCACTGCGCTGCCCAACTCTTCGTGCTTTCGGGGTGGCAGCGCATTTAATGTTGTGTTTAATGAGGCATTAAACCTCCAAATTTTCTTGAACCATCCAAGCAGTCTACCCTCAAGTATAAATAAGGGTCAGGGTGCTCGAACGAGGGACTAGACTTGGCCCAGAACCTACTCAGTTGTAGGTGCGGACACTAAGTCCCTTCAATTTTCTCCTTGTTCTGCTATTGTATGCACGCATACTCACGAGAATTCACACCTGACTTGTAATCCCTTTTTCGATATAATCCAAAAGCCCGTCGCAAGAGAGGCATTTGTCATGGAGGGTCAGTCTGTTGTTCGTCGATGCCAACGACACCCTCTTTCCTTTTGTGCTCTACTTCTGCTTGCCAAGCCCGCAAGGGGCAAAGTAACCGGTTGGTTGGGGTCTGCGATCACTCCACCATACTCCCCAGGTGGTGGTTGAGCGTGGAGGAACGAGGTGATTAATTTTGCACCAGCAGTTCGAACACGGGACCTTCAGATCTCGGCTAGCCAGCAAACTCTCTCTCATGGCAGGCGGGCAGTCACCGGACTACAAACAACCGGTCACCCGCACGGAGTTCGACAAACTTTTTGTCCTAGTCAATCCACTAGTCGCCCAGGGCTGGAATTGGCTCAGGATGTTGAACACCCGGGAGAGCCTGCAACCCCCGCTAGTCCGCCGTTATGCTACCGATGAATTTGCCCCTGCTCTATCCGCGTGACGAGGATGCTAGCGCCCATCGTCAGCTTTTTTGAGAAGTTTCCGAGACCATCTCGGAGGGGTCCTAGACTTTGAGGATCTAAAGCCAGTCAAGGGGGTCGAAGACTACTCACCATTAGTCTCGGGGATCGCTGGGTAGAATGGAAAGAAGATCTCGCCTCTCACTTACAAGTGTTTGACGCCAATATATCTCTGCAGCCTCTCTCTAAGGAGTTGTGTTGCAAGCAGCTTTTCGCCACCTTAGATGTGAAGGCTAGGAAGTGGTTATATAGACTCCCTCCTGGCTCAATCACTTCCTTCAAGGAGTTGAGAACAGACTTCCTGCAGAGGTTCGCCACCTCCAAACGGTGAAGGGCAGATGTCGACGCCCTATTCCAAATCTGACAAGGACCAAAAGAGACTCTGGGACAGTATGTTGATTGCTTCCCGAGTCTAATCATGAAAGTTTCATATTTATACCCCCAATTCTATCGAGTTGCCTTTACCCATGGCCTCTACCCAGGATTATTCAAGTTTATGAGCAGTAAAAAGAAGAAAAAGACTTATGCAGATCTCATAAAGAGAGTGAATCTGTTTATCGAAGGAGAATTCAACAATGAAGAATTCATCGCAAGTATCTCTGACCTGGTGGCAAGAGCCCGCAAGGCTATTCCATCCAACCCAGTTCTTACTTAGAAAAGTAATTTCATCCACCGGAAGTGTCAGCCCCCTAACCCGTGGGGGTGTGATTTCCATGGTCAGGGCCCGCGGGCCTTCTAGTAGATGAGGTCGGGACGCCTCCAACCGCAGTAGGGAAGTAACAATAATTCGTCATTGATGTTAGGAGCATCCCCGGAGCAATGGGGAAGTGAGACACATGAGTACATCGATGTAGGTGTGCCGATGGAAGAACTTGTGGAATTCCTCTAGCAGCAGCCATATTTAAGACCCCTGATGCCCATGAGAGGAGGATTCAGGAGTATAAATACAAAACTTTGTTATAAGTTCCACTGGGATGGGGGACATGATACCAAGAATTATCGGGTCCTCCACAACCTAGTGGAAAAGTTACTGAAAGAAGGAAAGTGGGAGTATAATTGGCAGAAAGGCAGACAAAGAAGGCTAGAGAGGCCCCATCCCAAAAACAGAAGGAGAAGGTAGGAGAGGGGTTGATTACCCCGAGATGTAATATCATCGAGCAAGGACGAAACGTAGCGGAATAATGTGTAGTGATAGAAGGAGTAGGTCTACTAGAGGGCATCAATTACATACACGGTGGGCGGGAGTGGAGTCTTCTCGAAAGGGGAGTCTGAGGCATTTACAAGGGAGAGAAGTAGCCTCAGCATCACTAGCTCCACCTTTTCGCGGATGGTGACGTTCAAGGAAGAAGATATTCCTTAGTCACCAATCCATTTCATGACACTGTCATGATCGGGGCTATTCTTGGAGACTACATCATAGCTCGCATCCTTGTGGATACGGGCAGCTCTGTTAATGTCCTCTTCAAGTCTGCATATGAGGTAATGAGCCACTAAAGGCCTGCAACGGCCCTCTTTATGGCTTTTCAGGAGAAAAGAAAGAGGTTGAAGGAAGCGTGGACCGGACTATCATCTAGTGCGGAATAGACCAGCAAGAGTCCTTTTTGATTATTGATGTGCCTAACAGTTACAATGCCATTGTAGGTTGGCCTATCCTGGATGATTTTCGGGCTATTGCGTCAACCTACATTAGGTCTGAAAATTCACGCTAGGTGGAAATCAGTTCATGGTCAGGAGCTATCCCTGGACAGCTCAAGAATGCTACATTTGATATATGAACTCGATGGAAGAGCACATTTCACCTAGAGTCGGGGACAATGGTCAAGTCGACCCATTCTTCAAGCACCTGGCGGCTCTAACTAGAAGCTCTTATGGTTTTGTAATTTTGTTATGCTACTCATTACTACTGCTATCAAAAGCTCTTTGCATGCTTGCCCTTTTCGAAGCCTAACAAGTTTGTAATAGATAGGTTTTTAGGTCATGCAAGATATGTACTTTCTCTTTGAGTACTTAACCTTTGAAACAAACCAAAACGAATCTAGGATCGACACCCATGTATGGTATTCAGAACCCCTTCAGAGATATTCAGATGTATCGAACGGAGGTCATCAATCTTTCGACCCTCCTGCCGGCATAAGTCACTTCCCCCACCATAAGACTGTGATAATTTTCCTCGTTGAGATACTCCCGAGCGGCATATGTGGCAAGTCCAGACGTGTTGGCCAACCATGTATTGATTGAGGCAGTGTTATCGTTATTATTTCCATTTTGAGGACAATCTCAGAGCAATAAGTGCTTTATCCCCCTCCAACACTCTTCAGCGTTGCTTCTGGATGAGAACCATGTGGATGCACTACACCCGACTAGAACCTTTAACCTCTGACAACGGGTAGAAAACTCCTCAAATGGAGCATATGAGGTCCCCTTCGCTTCCCGTGGCAAGTGTTCGCTCGACGATTCACAACACTTCACCAAGATTTGTTTGGTAAGTGTTCGCTTGACAATTCGCAACACTTCGCTATAGTTGACATCCACACGATAACCTGCAACGTCTTGCTAGAAACTATCCCGGAAGAGTACATTCACCAATTCCCAGCATTGCACAAGGATTTTCATGTACCAACGCTCGCTTACTCTGCCACAGCTGTTCGACATGAGATTTTGTAGCCAGGTTGCAAGTGATTTCTAATATTAATAGGCAGATACTCGAGATGAGGTCGCCTGAGTTTTCTAATATTAATAGCGGACATTCCAGATGAGGTCTTCTGAGTTTTCTAACCTTAATTGGCTAACACTCGAGATGAGGTCGCTTGAGTTTTCTAATCTTAATAGGCGGACACTCAAGATGAGGATGCCTATGTTTTCTAATCTTACTAGGAGGACACTCTAAATGAGGTCGCCTAAATCATTTAATCTAAAGAGGCAGACACTCAAGATGAGTTCGCTCGGATTTTCTAGTCATAATTGGCAGATACTCGAGATGAGGTCACCTGGCTCTCTCAATCTAAGTGGGTGGATGCTCGGAATAGGGTTGCCCATTTCTCCTATTCTAAAAATAGACAAACATTGCATGACAAAAGAAATTGAATTGAAGAGATGAAACTTTCATAACAACTAAAATCAAGTTTTTGTGCATATTCACAAAATGTTTACATCTATTACAAAGACAAAGGAAAATAATGAGCAAAAATGTGTGATGGTGAGCCCCAAGCCATGGTGTTCACCCGACTTGCAATCTCCTAAGAAGATTCCTCCCTAAGATCGAGGGCACAACATCCTGGGGGCCCGCGAAGAGAGTCTCATAATCGACATATGCATACTCAGGCTTCAAGGGGTCGTTTTCCTTCAAAAGGCGGATCGTCGTATCTGCTAAATGCTTTCCAAGGCGGGCCACTTCCTAGCAGAATCTCGATTCATCAGTCACTCTCTTTTCTCGTAACCATAAGAGTCTGTAAGAAGATGGCCTTTTTGCATAGGTAGGGAAGGGAAAGTAATGCTTGCATTTAACTCTTACCTTTAGTTTCTCTCACAAGCGGGCATTGATCGCTAGTGCATCACCAAGGAGACTCCAGGCTACACTATTATAAGCGAGCCGCAAGTACACCGCTGCAGCCATTGCAGATAAATCTCCCGTAGTGATTATCTCTATCTCTCTATGGTCGGCCGAACCATAGGTCGCCCTCGCGACTAACAGTGCTTGGCGATGAACCTACGAGGTCTCTCTCCAAGAAGGCAGTTTAGTGATGATCCTGATGGACTCGGGCCCCTAGAAGATCGGCGGGATAATAGACTCAAAATACGGCTCAACTCTAGGCGGGTGGCCGGATGTGCTGGCGTCCATTTTTTGCTGGGCGCGCTACTTCGCAGCAGCCGACTTGATGCCCCAGGTCAGCGCTTACAGTTTAGAACCCAACACCATCAAAAACCTGCAAGTTATGAAGGTTTCAAATCAGGTACGCACAGATATTTAATGTTTTTTTTGTAAAAACTTACATTCTTTGACATGCACGTTCTTTATTTCCTTCACTCAACAGACATAATATCGTGTGTCCAAGTTGAAAGATATGGTACCTAAACACCTAGAGGGGGGGGGTGAATAGGTGACCTAATCCTTTTCTAAATTCTTTGTTGGCAGTCAACAGTTTATAACACAGATTTCTGAATAAGTTATCACAGCACACAACAATTCTCAACACAGTACAATCACAGCACAGAATACACAAGATTTTATAGTGGTTCCCCAATCTTTGGGTACATCCACTTTCCCCCTTCGCCTATCTAGCAGTGTACTAGATTCGGCCAAACTTCTCCACTAACTCAGAACCAAACTAGGTTCCTACCTCAGGCCCAAAGCCTTACACTCAGCCAAAAGGCCTACACTCAGCCACCCAGGCCTACACTCAGCCAATTAAAGGCCTACACTCAGAGTTCTTCAACTCCTACACTCAGGCACCAAGCCCTACCCTCAGCCTTTATAAAATAGGCTTACAATCACTCAGATCCAATGGATCTTACAAGTTTAAAATAGAAATTACAAATGCTAACTCTACAACTCAGAAAGGATGAGAGGAGTTGAGAGTTTCTTGAGGAGTTCTTGGAAGAACTCAGCTTGATCCAAACTGACTTAGCTTTCTTCAAAGCTTCTTGAGTAGAACTGAATTAGTCTGAATCTTCTGCAGTTGATCCTTGATCTCTGCTTCTTGAAATCCAGATGACTCTGAATTGTTCTTCTCAGCCTTAGTTCCAAAGACTGAATCCTTAGTTGGAGCTCTCTCTCTTCAACTACTTAGATCTGCAGTTGGACTGCCCGATCTTCTTGTGTTGATCCTCTATGTATCACTTCTTGATTTAATCTGATCAACCACTTCAATTATTCTCACAACAAGTAATGATTGTGAACAACTTGACCACTTAACAACTTAACTACACCTTCTGTAAACTGAGGGTGCCTATTTATAGGCTTCCTTCATGGTAACCGGCTGATCCGGTTTATAACAGACTTTTGACTTCTCTGACAGTTGCTGTAGACCGGCTGGATTGGCAGCTGTCATGTCAACCAGTCACTTCTTGAAATCTCACTAACTGTCATATAGTGTCGAGACTTTCTGTTCTTAAGTGTCGACACTTATAGACCAAGTGTCGACACATGTTGTGTAAGTGTCGACACAAGTCTACAAGGTGTCGACACAATTCCTCGTATGTCTCGACACAGTTTCTTCTGCATGTGTCGACACTGAAATTGAGTGTCGACACAAGTACTTATACTTTATTCTTTATCTGTATTCTTCTAAGTGTCGACACATCTCCTTTGTGTCGACACATCTTCATGTGTTGAAACTGTCAAGTGTCGACACTGATTCTTGGTGTCGACACAAGTCTTCATTCTTGATTCTTCAGCTGAGTGTCGACACATTCCCTTAGTGTCGACACTTATACTTAGAATAATTTACAGCTTTTCTGTTCTTTGCTAAGTGTCGACACATCTCCTTGTGTCGACACTTCTTCTAGTGTTGAGTCTTCTGGTTATGTGTCGACACATTGTGCTGAGTGTCGACACATTCTTCAAGTGTTGACTTCTTTGAGTGTGTGTCGACACATTGTGCTGAGTGTCGACACATTCTTCAAGTGTTGACTTCTTTGAGTGTGTGTCGACACATTGTGCTGAGTGTCGACACATTCTTCATATGTTGACTCTGCTGATTGAGTGTCGACACATTGTGTTGAGTGTCGACACTTGTACTTAGTCTCTGCAGAATTTTGCTGGGTGTCGACACAACTCCAAGTGTCGACACTTTCTGATGTTGACTCAGCTCTTCTAGGTGTCGACACTTTTGCTAAGTGTCGACACAGCTTTTCTGCATCCTTCTGCACTGAGTGTCGACACAACTCCAAGTGTCGACACTTTCTGACTGGTGTCGACTCTTCTTCCCAGGTGTCGACACAATGACTCCAAGTGTCGACACTGCATGTCTGGGTATCGACACAAGCTTTCTCAAGTGTCGACACTTGCCCTCTGGGTGTCGACACATGGACTTGAATTTTTAGCTTCAGTCCAGTGTATTCCTAACCTGCACAAGTAACTCAAACAAACATCAAATACATTCTGATGTATATCATTGAGTTAGGTGAGGCTTCTTCAAATCAGGTACATTTGACCAATGTACCCAACAATCTCCCCTATTTGGAGAAGTCATAACCCTTAGTCAATGATATACACCACTCATAATTAAAAATTACAAAATGATGTAAAGCATATAAATGACAACAGGGTAAACTTGAACATGTAATAAAGCACACATGTATACTTATTAAACATTGCAGAACAATTAAGAAACACACATATTTCAGAACATTCATACTATATTTATCATATACTGTCCCAATAATGTTCCTTATACATTTTCAATGAAGTATTACAATGTTTATCACTTAACAGATTACAACAAGCATCAAGTTAATTCCTAATCTAGTGCTGATCAGGTTCTTTAATAACAATGCCTTTTCCAGCTTTAACTTGAGCTTTCACAGCAGCAGCAGCAGCAGGCTCAGCTTCAGCAGTCTTCTTCCCTTTAGAGTCCTTCTTCTTCTGTTCTTCAGCCTTGATCTTTTGTCTTTCAAAATAATGATAGGGCTTAGGAAAGTACTTGCTAGGCTCCACAGCTGTTGGAGGTAGCTTTCCTAACTTAGCCTTCCTTCTAAATTGGACAATTGCTTCCTGCCTACTCTCATGCTTTCTCCATTCAGCCTCTGAGAACCACTTGTTCCTCTCATGGGCATTGTCCTTGGCAGCTTTCCAGGCTGTGAGAATTATGTTTCTAGAAGTAGGGCTCCATTGTTCAAAATCTGGCTTTTGCTCAGCAATTTCCCTAAACTTCTTCTTTGACAGCCTAGTTTCTTCTTCCTTGTCCAAAGCCTCTTGCATTGCAGCTGTGATAGGTTGAACAACCTTTTCCAGAATAATATTAGGCTTGCCAGCAGGTGGACTATACATTGTGCTTATATCTGCATGAATCATTTCAAAGTCTGGAGGTGGATAGATTACATCAGCCACTGCTTGTTGCTCACCTCCAAGATATGCATTTTGAATGCCAGATTCACCTACTTCATTGTCATCACACAGGGGAGGATATCCAAGTGTAGCCCTGATAGAATTGGAAATCCATTTTGCATGCTCAGAACTGGCCTTGACTAACACTCTCTCCCCCTTTATGACTTCTTGGGCCACATGATCTCTCACATCATCTTTCTGGAATCGGATTTGGCTATCCAAATACCTTATGCCCTCTTTAAAGAAAGGTCTAAGCTTTGTAAGCTGTTCTGAAATGACCTTCTGTGAGTCTTTTATTGCAGTCTGTACAGCAGCAATCTCTGCTTGAAAGAGTTTATCAAAATCAGCTTTGGCAGCAGCAGAGGAAGTTGAAGGTTCATCTGACTTATTCTTGAGTTCAGTGACTATTGCATTGTGAGATGCAGTCAAATTATCATTCATCGTTAACTGATTCTCCAGCACATAGCCTTGCTTGAGTGCTATATCATCCACTTTCTCCTTTATAGTTTCTTGATGTTTAGCCAGATAGACTACTGCATGAGCACCTTTGGTAAAACAATCAGTCATCTCTGTTTTATTAAGGTTCATTTCAAACCTTATTGACTTGATTTCCTGGCCCAGATCAGATTGTAGTGCCTTATGCCCTTCATCAACATAAGTTTCTAGAGCTTTCCTTTGTTCATCCATCTTGATTTGCATGGCAAGCAGTAGAGCACTGTAATCAGTGGATGGAGTTGTTGGACCAGTGAGTGTTGAGCAACTGTTTGAAGAGCCTTCTTGTAGCTCTGGCTTCTTCTTTTAAAAACAAAGAACTTCTTTTCTTAGCTTGCTCAGCTTCCTCATCTTCAGATTCTGATGTACTGGCTATATCCACCCTATCTTTAGGGCTGGATTGTTTTTCAGTTTGCACATCTTGTGCCTTCTCAGTATCTAGCCTTATAGGCTCTTCTTGTATATCCAAATTCTCCCCCTCAGCAGCAGCATCCTTTACTGCATCAGCAGCATTCTTTGCCATATCAAAATCTTCTTGATCCAAGTTCAAAAACAGATCTTCCATTGTATATTCTGCTGGAGACTGGGCAGGAGATGTACTTGGTTCTTCAACCACTGTATCAGGTATCACAACAGATGTGTCTGGAAGAACAACATCTGGTTCTTGGTTTGCTGGCTGATTTTGCTGATGGACATCAGACAATTCAGAATCTATTACAGAAAAATCTAATGTATTAAGGTCAGAAAGTACCTCTTGGATGATAAGAGTAGCCTGCTCACTATCCAGTGTAGATGGATGTTCTACAGCTGGAGGCTCCCCCTGGATATCAGCTGGCTCCTGAGGAGCAGGTGACTTTCTGCAGTCACATCTACTGGACTTTCAGGAGTGAAGACCACATGTTCTTCACTGCCTGAGCTGCTGGATGACTCTTGAGGCACAGCAGCTGTCTTCCTCTTCTTCCTGGGAGGAGAGTCTCTCTTAGAAGCTTGTTTCACAGGGGTGGCCAATTCCTTTGACACCAGCACCCTTTCCCATCTTGAGAATATCCTTGAGTCCATTCTCCTCATATGATTGATCTTAGATCCTGCAGCAGTGCTCATTACCTCTGGAATTGATCCAGCCAGGTAGAGACTTAGTATCCTGCCCAGATTGGGCTTCTTCAGGCTTTCTTTTACTTTCTCATAAACCACCATTGACCAGTCTGTTTTCAGATTGAAGATGATTCTGGTCATGACTTCAAACATGGAGGCAGACACCCTGTCATGCCCTCCTGGCTTGCTCAGTATAACCTTGCCCACTATTTCTGACAAGAACTTGCCTTGATTATTCATACCCTTTCTGTTAAAGACTGATCCCACCTTCATCTTTGGATCCAGTCCACACCAAGTAAGAGCTTCCCTGGTCTTAGAAGCAGTTACTTCCTCTTCATCTTGAACTTTAGGTAGCTGAAGTACCTTTCTCAGTGACTTGGGTGAAATCTTGACCTTGGTGCCATGCACCCTTGACTTAATCCTGAAGCCTGAGTCATCTATAGACGCGCCAGAAAGGAATTCAATGACTTCCTTCTTCCATATTTTCGTTGGTTCTGAAACCAAGAACTCCAATCCTGAATTGACAATTAGGGTTAGCACTGATTTGATTTCTTGGTCGCTGTCGTCAAATGCGCCTCGCACAAGCTCATAGCCTTCGTTTACGTTCTCTTCCAGCTTGGGAGCCATTAGGGTTTTGAGAATTAGTCTTGAGATGAGAGAAATGTCGACACAAGAGTTTAGGTCTCGAAACTTTGAAAGCGTGTCGACAATCAAAGACAGAACCCTATTTATACCTTTCTTGTTTGAAGACGAACAGGCGGGATGAATTTCTAATGATGTGTCGACACTGTCAATAAGTGTCGACACAGACTTATAATGTCTCGACACACATGTGTCGACACAAGTTTAGTCAACAGATTTTATGTGTCGACACTTGGTGAAGTGTCGACACCACTATACTCGACATGTGTCGAGACTTTACTTAGAAAAATTCTGAGTAAAACTTAAGTGTCGACACTTTATTGGATGTGTCGACACCTACTCGACATGTGTCGACACTAACATTCTGAAGTGTCGACACTAACTTCCTAGATGTGTCGACACCATTTTCCTGAAGTGTCGACACTTACTATTCTGTGTCGACATAGACTTGTCTATGTGTCGACACCTTTTTACTTAGCCAATTTCTGTTCTGTATACTTAGTCTAAGTTTATCATACCTAGTTCAATTTTGAACCTATTAAACTTAGCTTCTTCTAAGGGCTTAGTAAACATATCAGCTATCTGATTATCTGTTTTAACATATTCAAGTGCAATATCATTTCTTTCTACATGCTCCCTAAGAAAGTGATATTTTATCTCAATATGTTTAGTTCTACTATGTGATACAGGGTTATTAGCTATGGAAATAGCACTTGTAGAATCACAATAAAGTGGAGTTCTACTTACCTGACATCCATAGTCTTCTAGCTGATGTTGAATCCACAGAAGTTGAGCACAGCAACTTCCTGCAGCTACATATTCTGACTCAGCTGTGGAGATGGCCACACTGGTTTGCTTCTTACTACTCCATGAAATGAGTCTTCCACCTAGGAATTGACAGGATCCAGTTGTGCTCTTTCTATCTTCTTTGCATCCTGCAAAGTCTGCATCTGAATAGCCTGTTAGATCAAAATCTCCATTCCTAGGGTACCAGAGGCCTAGATAAGGTGTGCCCTTTAGATATCTCAAGATTCTCTTGACTGCAGTCAAGTGAGATTCTTTGGGGCAGGCTTGATACCTGGCACAAACACATGTAGCATACATAATGTCAGGCCTACTTGCAGTCAAGTATAGTAGGGAGCCAACTATCCCTCTATACAAGGTTTCATCCACAGGTTTCCCTGCATCATCCTTGCTTAGAGACATACTTGACCCCATAGGAGTCTTCATGGTACTGGAGGAATCCATACCATATTTCCTTATGAGTTCTAGGGTGAACTTTGACTGACATATGGACAAGCCACTTTCAGTCTGTTTAACTTGGAGACCCAAGAAAAACTTCAGCTCTCCCATACTACTCATTTCAAATTGACTTTGCATAAGCTTTGCAAACTTTTTGCAAAGGCTACTTTCAGTAGACCCAAATATAATGTCATCTACATATATTTGGACAAGTATTACTTTGCCTCTAGATTCCCTAAGGAATAGAGTCTTATCTATTTTCCCCCTTGTGAACTTGTTCTCAATGAGGAAACTAGATAGGGTTTCATACCAAGCTCTAGGAGCTTGCTTTAACCCATACAATGCTTTCCTAAGTCTATAGACATAATGTGGAAAAGTAGGATCAACAAAACCTGAAGGCTGCTCCACATATACTTCTTCTTTTAAATTACCATTAAGGAATGCTGACTTCACATCCATTTGGTATACTTTGAATCCTTGGTAGGTTGCATAGGCCAAGAACATCCTTATGGCTTCCAGTCTGGCTACTGGAGCAAAGGTTTGATCAAAATCAATACCTTCTTCTTGCCTATATCCTTTTGCAACCAGTCTTGCCTTATTCTTAATGATGACTCCTTGTTCATCTAACTTGTTTCTGTAGATCCACTTTGTTCCTATCACATTGTGATCTTTAGGCTTAGGAACTAAGTCCCAAACCTTGCACCTCTTGAACTGGTTTAGCTCTTCCTGCATAGCTTCAGTCCACTGTGGATCTTGTATTGCTTCTTCAAATTTCTTTGGTTCTATTTGAGACAGAAAACTTGAATATACTGCAGCATTCTGATTTCTGCTCCTTGTCTGAACACCTTGTCTTGGATCTCCAATGATCAGCTCCACTGGATGATCTCTTAGATGCCTGTTGGCTGGAGGCATCCTTACTTCTGGTTGTACTTCTTCAGCATCTTCAACATGCTGAGTACCTTGAACTTCTTCAGCTCCTGGTACATGTAGTTCTCCCCCTGGACATAAGCCATCTTCTTCTACTTGCTGTCTTGCAGCAGGTACATCTTCCATGGTTAGCTTGTCCATCTTCTTAGAAAGATCTGTGGGGCTGCACACACTATTAGACAACTCATTGTTAATAAGAAGTGTCTCATCAAAAACTACATGCACAGACTCCTCTACAACTTGTGTAGTCAAGTTGTAGACTCTATAAGCCTTACTATTACTGCTGTACCCAACAAACACTCCCTCTTGGGATTTGGCAGCAAACTTAGTTAAGTAAGACTTCCCATTGTTAAGTATGAAGCATTTACAACCAAAAATCCTGAAATAGGATAGATTTGGTTTCCTGCCTTTCACTACTTCATAGGGGGTCTTGTTTAACCTTTTAGTGATGGTAGCCCTATTTATCACATGGCATGCAGTGTTTACTGCTTCAGCCCAGAAATATTCTGGCAGTGATGAATCACTTAATAGAGTTCTACCAGCTTCTATCAAGGTTCTATTTTTCCTTTCAGCAATGCCATTTTGCTGAGGTGTTCTAGGTGAAGAGAATTCTTGAAATATCCCATAGTCTTCACATAGTTTTGTCATGCTTTCAGATTGAAACTCTGTACCATGGTCACTTCTAATTTTGACCACTGTACAGTTCAATTCATTCTGAATTTGCTTAACAAAACTGTGGAAGACACTAGGTGTTTCAGATTTCTGCTTTAAGAAGAACACCCAGGAAAACCTTGAGTAGTCATCAACAACTACAAAGGTGTAGACCTTCCTACCTAAGCTGTGAACTGGCATTGGACCAAATAGATCCATATGCAAGAGGTATAAACATCCTCACAGCATCCTTGTTGTCAATGCTTCTAAAGGTGGATTTAGTCTGCTTGCCCTTTTGACAAGCTGAGCAAATGCCATCTTTGACACACTTAACTTGAGGACCATTCCTCACTAACTCTTTACTAAAGAGTTTGCCAATAGTCTTGTAATTAAGATGAGCAAGCCTCTTGTGCCACTTGACACATTGAGAGACTGTCTCATCAGCTACAAGACAAACTGGAGAACTATTGTTCTCAACCATAATGTCTAAACAATAGACATTTCTCTTCCTATAACCTGTCAAAATGATCTTTTGATCACTTGACCTCTTGATATGACAACCATTTTTAACAAATGAGATGTCATACCCTACATCACTTAATTGACTTATACTAATGAGGTTGTGTTTCAACCTTTAACATAAGCCACTTGAGTAATGGTAACAAGGTTAGAAGAAATGTTACCAAACCCTTTGATGATTCCTTTTTCAGAACCACCAAAGGTCACCTTTGGACCATTTTTGATTGGGATGTAGTCCTTCAGTAGTCCCCTAGTTCCAGTCATGTGTCTGGAACATCCACTATCCAAGTACCATGTAGGGGTATGGCCACTTGGATTTTCCTGCAAAACAAATTAATGAACCTTAGAACCCAAAGTAAACTTGGGTCCTTGGTGATTGTTAGTTTGCAATTTGACATAGCTACCTGCTGTCTTTCCAACAGGTAACTTGCTACACAACTTGGCACTGGCATTGTGCCAACAATCCAAAGCAAAGTGGCCAACCTTGCCACAGCACCAACATTCAAATTTGTTGTACCTTTGCTTAGGTTCTGACTTAGCTGTCTTAACTACAGCAGTCTTGTTGAATGTTGGGGCTTTGCCCTTGGACTTGGACTGATCCTGAACAGTCCTAGCTGGATTAACAAAACCCAGTCCAGTCTTTCCTTTATGATGAACAAAATCATCAATCAAGGGTAGCACTGATTTAGGTTTTGAAACCTAGCTGCTAGCTCTTTCTCCTTCTGAAGATTAATCTCCAGTTTCTTAATTTGATCATTCTTAAATGTAATAGTACCCATCTGAATCACAGTAATGTGTTTCAGCCTGGCCACTTCATTCAGTTTTTGATCATAATTCTTCTCATAATCTATTGCAGCTGCCTTGAGATCAGCAATTTCCTTGGCCAAATTTTTGGCTAGGGTCTTGCTTTTCTTATAGGCTTGCAATAGTACTTGATATTCATCTAGGAGTGATGAATATCTCCCTCAGACTCAGATATATTCTCATCACTTGATGAAGAATAATCTGACTCTGAACTAGAACTGGAATCAGAACTTTGAGTTAAACCTTGTACCTGACTGGGTCCTGGCTGCTCCAGGTTTTTGGTACTTTCAGTCAAAGCCATCAGTCCTTGGCTTTGACAGTCTTCTTGCTCATAGATAGATTCCATGATCTGCATAAACTCTTCTTCTTCTTCAGCAAATAGCCCAATATAGGCTTCAGCATCTGTCTCAGTGTCTGAAGAAGACATATCTGAAAGAGTCTTCTCATTCTTTGCAACAAAGGACTTCTCCTTCTTTCCTTTGAAGTGTGTTTTCTTTTTGTCACTGGATTCTTTCCTTCTTTCAGGACAGTCTGCAATAACATGGCCCTGTCTATTGCAGCAGTAACAAATTATCTTGGATCCAGTTGCCTTACTAGTCTTGGTCCTTTTCTTGTCCTTCTTTGAAGGCTTCTTTTCCTGATACTGAACCTCTTTCCCTTTGGAAGATGAAGGTCTAGACCTCCACTGTTTCTTCTTAAGGAACTTCTGAAAATGTCTGGTGAATGCAGCAAAGTCTTCATCACTTTCACTGCTTGTAGATTTTGTACTTTCTGACTCTTCAGATTCTGATTCAACTACCTCAGGAGGAGGAGTTGATGACTTGGTCCTGCTCTTTCTGGGTACATCTGACTTAAAGGCAACAGTCTTTTCTCTGTATTCAGTCCTTGTTGACTTTTCTTCTTCTTTTCTTACTGACAATTGCATCTCATAAGATAACAACTTGCCAAAAAGTGTGGGAGGAGGAATTTCTCCCAACTTTGCCATTTCTCTGATGGCACAGATCTTGGTGTCCCAGTCTTTGGTGAGGGACCTCAAGAATTTATCATTCAACTCATAGTTTGTGAACTCTCTTCCATATGACATGAGTTCATTTACAATTCTATAAAATTTCTTGTAGCATTCAGTGATGCTATCTCCTCTTCCTTGCCTAAAGCTCTCATATTCTTGATTAAGCAAGGACTTCCTATCTTGCCTTACTTCTTCAGAACCTTCCATATAGACAATGAGGGTGTCCCACATTTCTTTTGCAGTTTTACAGTGAATAAGGTTCTGGAAGGTGGCATCATCAATTGCACTAACTATTATATTCTGTGCTCTTTTGTCCATGGTTGCTAGGACAATCTCATCCTTGGTCATTTCAGAGAAATCCTTTGGAGTCCTCTGATTTGCATCCAATACTGAAATCTTCATGGGCACATATGGCCCTTCTTTGACTGTGATGTATATCCTAGGGTCAGAGGCTTCCATAAAAAGCCTAACCCTCTCTTTCCAGATCCCAAAGATCTCTTTTCTGCATATAGGTAGTTTCATTGAACCCAACTCCTTATGATTCTCTGAAGAACCCATGTTCTTGATTTTCTTGAAACTGTTTCCTGTTTCCTGACTTATACTGAATCTGCCAAACTGGATCTCCTCAGACAGTTAGTCCTGATTTTGAGGAACCTGGCTCTGATACCACTTGAAAGATATGGTACCTAAACACCTAGAGGGGGGGGGGGGGGTGAATAGGTGACCTAATCCTTTTCTAATTCTTTGTTGGCAGTCAACAGTTTATAACACAGATTTCTGAATAAGTTATCACAGCACACAGCAATTCTCAACACAGTACAATCACAGCACAGAATACACAAGATTTTATAGTGGTTCCCCAATCTTTGGGTACATCCACTTTCCCCCTTCGCCTATCTAGCAGTGTACTAGATTCGGCCAAACTTCTCCACTAACTCAGAACCAAACTAGGTTCCTACCTCAGGCCCAAAGCCTTACACTCAGCCAAAGGCCTACACTCAGCCACCCAGGCCTACACTCAGCCAATTAAAGGCCTACACTCAGAGTTCTTCAACTCCTACACTCAGGCACCAAGCCCTACCCTCAGCCTTTATAAAATAGGCTTACAATCACTCAGATCCAATGGATCTTACAAGTTTAAAATAGAAATTACAAATGCTAACTCTACAACTCAGAAAGGATGAGAGGAGTTGAGAGTTTCTTGAGGAGTTCTTGGAAGAACTCAGCTTGATCCAAACTGACTTAGCTTTCTTCAAAGCTTCTTGAGTAGAACTGAATTAGTCTGAATCTTCTGCAGTTGATCCTTGATCTCTGCTTCTTGAAATCCAGATGACTCTGAATTGTTCTTCTCAGCCTTAGTTCCAAAGACTGAATCCTTAGTTGGAGCTCTCTCTCTCCAACTACTTAGATCTGCAGTTGGACTGCCTGATCTTCTTGTGTTGATCCTCTATGTATCACTTCTTGATTTAATCTGATCAACCACTTCAATTATTCTCACAACAAGTAATGATTGTGAACAACTTGACCACTTAACAACTTAACTACACCTTCTGTAAACTGTGGGTGCCTATTTATAGGCTTCCTTCATGGTAACCGGCTGATCCGGTTTATAACAGACTTTTGACTTCTCTGACAGTTGCTGTAGACCGGCTGGATTGGCAGCTGTCATGTCAACCAGTCACTTCTTGAAATCTCACTAACTGTCATATAGTGTCGAGACTTTCTGTTCTTAAGTGTCGACACTTATAGACCAAGTGTCGACACATGTTGTGTAAGTGTCGACACAAGTCTACAAGGTGTCGACACAATTCCTTGTATGTCTCGACACAGTTTCTTCTGCATGTGTCGACACTGAAATTGAGTGTCGACACAAGTACTTGTACTTCATTCTTTATCTGTATTCTTCTAAGTGTCGACACATCTCCTTTGTGTCGACACATCTTCATGTGTTGAAACTGTCAAGTGTCGACACTGATTCTTGGTGTCGACACAAGTCTTCATTCTTGATTCTTCAGCTGAGTGTCGACACATTCCCTTAGTGTCGACACTTATACTTAGAATAATTTACAGCTTTTCTGTTCTTTGCTAAGTGTCGACACATCTCCTTGTGTCGACACTTCCTTCTAGTGTTGAGTCTTCTGGTTATGTGTCGACACATTGTGCTGAGTGTCGACACATTCTTCAAGTGTTGACTTCTTTGAGTGTGTGTCGACACATTGTGCTGAGTGTCGACACATTCTTCAAGTGTTGACTTCTTTGAGTGTGTGTCGACACATTGTGCTGAGTGTCGACACATTCTTCATATGTTGACTCTGCTGATTGAGTGTCGACACATTGTGTTGAGTGTCGACACTTGTACTTAGTCTCTGCAGAATTTTGCTGGGTGTCGACACAACTCCAAGTGTCGACACTTTCTGATGTTGACTCAGCTCTTCTAGGTGTCGACACTTTTGCTAAGTGTCGTCACAGCTTTTCTGCATCCTTTTGCACTGAGTGTCGACACAACTCCAAGTGTCGACACTTTCTGACTGGTGTCGACTCTTCTTCCCAGGTGTCGACACAATGACTCCAAGTGTCGACACTGCATGTCTGGGTGTCGACACAAGCTTTCTCAAGTGTCGACACTTGCCCTCTGGGTGTCGACACATGGACTTAGAATTTTAGCTTCAGTCCAGTGTATTCCTAACCTGCACAAGTAACTCAAACAAACATCAAATACATTCTGATGTATATCATTGAGTTAGGTGAGGCTTCTTCAAATCAGGTACATTTGACCAATGTACCCAACACAAGTACGCTTTCTCCAAGAAGTGAACTATCCGCGAGCTGGTTATGGATAGGACACGAGGATTGAAAACCTCCTCCGCTCGAATAACGAGAATGACGTTGAATTCACTCAGGTTGCCTTTGAATAAGGCGAAGCGGGATCACATGCCCACGAGGGTGCCTGTCATGTTCAGAATTTGCATTTTGGTCTGAGTTGAAGTTCAACTGTCCACACTTAAGAGCGGAATACCATATATGAGAAGATTAGCCGCTGCGTCCTCATGTAAGTCTCAAAAGACTTATAGGTACGACATAGTTTGGCGATAGCTGGGAGGGTATAATACTATAATAGCCCATTACCTCTGCTACTTCCAGAAAGATAGGTCCCTGCTTAGTGGGTATCTCGACAAGAAGACTGCCAAGCCTGCATGATCCAATGTCGGGTTGGGTGGGCTATTGCTCAAGAAATAAATCACACACTAAAATTTAAGTGGGGCGGGAGCTCGCACCATTTCGATGGGAGGATGCCTATGCTTTTTAAAATGAAAGGCATGATGGGGTCCCCCTATTTATAACATTAGCTGAGAAAGTGAAACGACGCCATCAAACATCCTTTCGAAGAGTGTTCGCTCGTAACCACATTCTTGAAAAACTCTCAATTGTTCGACAAGGTATTATCTGGCGAAAGGTCATGAATGATGTTTACAATAGGAAAAGAAATGTCTAAGGGAAAAAATTATTAGTGAAACAATAACGGTTACAATTGGTGAAAGAAACAAAAGGTAAAAGAAGCTGCCGCGATTATAACTGCCTGCCAGAGTGACTGATCCTTGCCTTTAGCGTGGCGAACTCTACCTCCAGCTGAGAGATCCATGCCTGAGCCCACGTCAAAACATCCTGCATCGCGTGTAAGATCACCGCAAGCACTTCACCTTCTCGAGGAGATTATGCCCCACCCAGGTAAACAAAGGGTAAATTATCAGTTATCCGAATATCATTGAGGAATTTTGTAGAAGGATTATACCTCTTGTCGAGGATGACGGTTCCTCTGCCTCTGCATCCTCGCCTCCAAGGATATCAATCAGGGTGGCCTGAAGTGATCGTGAACTAGTCACGTGGTCACTTCCTTCAGGGGAGCCGAAGGCATTGAAATCAATTTACGGGGGGGGGGGGGGGGGGGGGACTGATGCCCGTGCGGGGCCAAAAACAGGGCACTTGGCCATCTCAAGGTCTATGCGCTTGAGGTAAGCCCTCTACAAAAGCTCCCCGTGATTGCGCGAGGCCTGTAATTTCGCATGGGATTGCGTCTGCTCCCCCAAATCCGCCTTATGACGGGGGGGGGGGGGGGGGGGGGGCTTCATCCATTTTAATGGCGGCTCGCCTTCAGGTACATTCCTCGATATTCCCTCATCATATGCTAGTACTCGAGCGGACTCTTCCTCCAGCTGGGTCATTCTAAGTTGAGCCTTCACCACGGTGTCCTCTTAGCTCTTTTCCAACCTCTTCAAACCTTGTGAGGGAAGTGACTCACTCGAATGCGTCAAATATGGAAGCCCCTTCCAAGCTATCTATCTGTCGTTGGTGCACCCCCATGGACGACCATTCCTACATCACTCATAGAAAGGATGGCACCCTTCAAAACTCTTTATGGCAGACATTGTCAGACACCATTATGTTGTGCTGAAAATGATGAGAGAATTGCTAGCACAGATACTTGGATTGACAAGACCACCGCCCAAGTCGAACTCATTCAGGAGCTTAAGAGGATAGCTAGGATAGGCAAGCCATGTACTATGATCGGAGGCACAGTTTAGCAGAATTTACTATCAGATACTTAGTTTATCTAAATTTCAGACCAGTCAGGGGTGTCTCTTGAATCAAGAGGATGAATAAATTGAGTCCAAGGTTTAATGGTCTTTTCAAAGTGTTGGAGCATGTAGGTGAGTTGCGTACATGCTAGATTTACTCGAGTATTTGAGTGGATTACATGACGTATTTCACATCTCCTATCTAAGGACAGCAGTCAAAAATCTCAATCAGATAATCAGTACTAAGGAAACACCAATTGAATTAAATCTTAGTATTAGTATCAAACCTGTCAGAATAGTGGACTCAAAGATCCAGAAGCTCATGAACAAAGAGATCCATTTTGTTAAAGTTCTTTGGTTGAATTGTGGTCAACCAGAGTATACTTGGGAAAGAGAGAAGAAATCCGGTGCAATGAAGACTACTCTTTCTTGTTTGACTTGGGTATGTTTGTAATTTTTGAGGGAGATTTTTTTAGGAGGGGAGATTTGTAACATCTGAAAAATTTATGTGAGGCACTCTGTAAACTCGGGTATGTTTATAATTTGAACCTTGTTCCTACACGACCTGATCAATTCGATCAGGCACTCGCCATCTATTTTCATTGTTCAACTGTTTGACAACATGAAAAACCCAAAGGCCTCTGCCCTTCCATCCGATAGAGAGGTAGGGTAGAGGCCTTTGGCATCCCTTCCAATCAAGAATCTGGGCCTCACAATCACTAGACAATATTTATCTCATGCCTTTCTTCGTTCATGGTTCGATATTCTGATGTCCTTGGCGTAGAGGAACCACACCAATCCATCCCGAACTTGGTGGTGAAACTCTACTGTGGTGACGATACTGTAGGGGGGGCTCTCTGCGGAAAAATAGCTCGACGCCAGAATGATAAAAAGCTTAACACCTCTTATTTCACTTTTTCATATTTAAAAAGATCAAAATAAAAAATGCAAAGGCCGTCTTATTCAAAACCCCAATTAGAACATCTCTTCTCTCCCACTTCACGCCTCAGAATGCGCTGTTCTTCTAGAGAGAAAGGCGCTTTTACATCTTCTTAACCCGAAATGGCTAAGGAGAGGAAAGGTTCCTTTTTGAAGGTACTCCCTAGAACAGATCCAGTGGAGACGGGGGGCCTGTAGCTCAGAGGATTAGAGTGGCTACGAACTGCGGTGTCGGGGGTTAGAATCCCTCCTCGCCCACAACCGGCCCAAAAGGGGAAGGACCTTTCCCTCTGGGGGTAGGAAAATAATGATCGGGATAGCGGCCACAAAGCTATTGAACTCGGGTATGGTCCTTTGCCGAAATGGAATGGCCTTATTTTATTTATCAGTAAATTTTGTACTATTACATATAGTACACCCGACCGGAATCAACATATTTGTGTTTGACTCCCCGTAACTCTTCCTTAGCCAGGCTTGGGCAGAATAGCAGAGCAAGTACAAGTATTAGTAGCATAGCAAAAATGCATTCCTCGTCATTAATATGAATATGTTTGCTCGCGATAATTGTGGCCTATCGGGAGAATCGATGACTGCATCTTTGATGCACTGCTGAGAATTATGAATTGGCAATTTACAGTGGATTATATCGGATCTATGCTGAGGTATTGACGGCGATTCTCAAATATTGTAGAACAGAATGTGATACGATGAGATAGAATGCAATAGAAATAAACAAAGAAGGGAACGAGTTACCTACTCCTAACGGTCAAAGCGAGCCCTTTCATTCAATTTTTCATTCTTTCATGAAGAATGAATCAAATCTCCCCAAGTAGGATTCGAACCTACGACCAGTCAGTTAACAATGCAGTTTGGGTGCCAATTAGGAAATTGATGTGAACCTCCCTCTAATACCAAATTGATGCAGGCCCATGGTTTCGACGGATGAAACTATGCACTCTCCGGTTCGATAATTAAATTAAATACGCAACGAACAATATTTATCTAAATTAATACTAACAATGACCAACCAATATAACAATGCACAACGCAAAGGGATGCTACCCCTTATAAAGATTAAACAATGGCTATTTGCTAATGTTCGCTCAAGCGAAAATGACCTACCCGACCCGGACAATCAGCAATTCCAAATAAAATTATTCGCTAGCAAAATCACAAACCAATACGAGAGGATCTGGACTAAAATAACGATTCAAAATAAAGTCCAAATCAATCCCAGAAATAATTAATATGAGGGTATACCAAATCTCTTGAACTCAAGGGGAAATCAATGGTGATGAACCCGATTTCTTCTACTGTTCACGAGATCTACCCGCTCCAAATTATATGAGAATATTCAGGAAAATAATGCTTGAAAATTCAGATTTTAATTAGCACAATTTCACTATAAATCAGGACTAAATACTAGCCTTCTATTCCACCAATACCTCACAAATTTATAGAAGAAATCACACAAAGAGGTTTTAGTAAATCGTTACCCATTCCCAAGAAGTCCGTCCACAAGATGAGTGGAGGAATCGAACACGACGGTGGTTAATTTTCTATTTTCACGCAAACTCCTCGGATCCGCACCGAACTGTGTAGACGCAAGCCGTTCTTCCTTTGCAATAACCTTTTGGAGTGAGAGAAATTTTGAGGGATTATATATATGGAAAGTGGAGAGAGAAAAAGTGGTGGAAAATTCAAAGGTTGAGGGTGGTCGGGTTTGAGTTTTTGGTGATGATGAAGGTGGTCGGGTTTGGGTATTGGATGGGAAGAGGGGGCTCGGGTTGGGGGTGGAGGTGGTGGCCGAGTGGTGGAAGGGGAGGAAAGAGGGTGGTGGCTAGGGAGGTGGCCGACTAGGGTTTTGGGAGGGAAGTGAGGCTCGATTTTGGAAGCACATAAAAGAGGGGATATTAGTGGAGAACTAGAGGAGGAGGAGGAGCGGTGGAGGCCGAGATATAGGGGAGAGAAAAGAATGGCCGACGGCCAAGAGGAAAGGGAAAAAGGAGGAGGGCCGAAAATTGCCTAAGGGGGAAGAGGGAAAGAGGGGGAAATTCAATCTTTGAATTAAGGTTTCAATTTTTCATTTATTCTCTACCAAATCCTCCATAAGCATGGCTATTTATAGCCTACACCACTCAATCAATCCTCCATTTAAAATTCAAAATGAAACTACGATGGTTATAGGCACTCATCTTTACATGAAATGCAAACAATACAATAATAAAATGCAATATAATAAATTGCATGAAATAAAATATTTTAAAATAAAATTGCTAAAATAATAAATTGATAAAATATATAATTATAATTATTTTCAAAGAGTAAATATTTTCACTTCTAGTGCTAGTTAATATGGTCTCTTTAGACTTCTTAATTAAGCACTCATCTCCATGAAAGGAAATGACATATCCATGATCACATAGTTGATTTATGCTTATCGAATTGTGTCGCAATTCTTTAACATAAGCTACCCCTGAGATTGTGACTATGTCATTTGAAATCTTACCATAACCTTTAGTCGGCATCACAAATAAAATTCAAACAGTAAATATTTTCACTCCTAGTGCCAGTTAATATGGTCTCTTCAGACTTCTTAATTAAGCGCTCATCTCCATGGAAGGAAATGACATCCATGATTACATAGTTGATTTATGCTTGTCAGATTGTGTTGCAATCCTTCAACATAAGCTACCCTTGAGATTGTGACTATGTCATTTGAAATCTTACCATAACCTTTAGTCTTTCCTCTGTCACAACCTCCAAAGATGACTTTGGGTTCATCTTCAACTAAAGAGTAGTCTGTCAGAAGGCTTCTTATTCCAGTTACGTGCTTGGAACATCCACTGTCCAAGCACTATATGGGAGTTTGGTTGGCCTTTGGACATTCCTGCAAAATAAATTACTTTTTCTTAGGTACCTAAATCATATTGGGTTAGATACTTGTTAGTACTTGCATCTTGACTTGACATTGGACCTGGTAGAGGAGCATTGTGGAATTATCAAGGTTTGGGTGCTGGTATGCCAAGAAGTGCTTTAGGGATTGTTGGGTTAAACCAACAGTCAATTGCAAATTATACAATCTTCCCATAGCATCAGCACCAAAACCTATTGTACCTTCTCTTGGAGCTCACAGCTGGAGTTAGATGAAACCTCTTTGGATCTAAGAAATATCTGTAAGAGATTGCATGTGAGTTTTTTACTTGACTTGTGGTGTTGTGCTGGTGGTGACTTAACACCCACAGCCACAACTTTTCCCTTCCTAGAGTCTCTTCTTACATGGCCACTCCCCTTACCCTTGGTGCTGGTGTTAATACCAAACACAAAGGGACCATGTTCCTTCATCACTACCTCTTCATGAGTTGCCTTGACGACACTTTTTCCGTAGTGCACATCTTTAGTTTCATTAGTGGAAGACATCCATTTTTCTAGTGTTTATAGACACTTTCTAGGTCATAATCATTTATGGCTATGAGATTTTTTTTGAAATTTATGGGTTGCATGGCTGCCTTTCCCTTTGGCCTTAGTTATCCTCCTATTCCTCTTCTTGAATCCTACACCATTTTTATACGGTGCAAAGAAGGTGTCTATTATAGGGAGAATAGTCTGGGGCTTAGAGTATTTTGCCACCAGTTCCCTTTCCTTGTGGAGATCATTGTCAAACTTTTTAATGATTCTTTCTTTTTGAATGTGAAGCTCAACATGCACATCAATAATCCCTTTGAGCTCAATGATTTTAAGTTCATTTGGTGGATCTTATCCATCTTCTCCTCAAGCTGATCCTTTAGAGGTCTAAGGAGTTCAAGCTCTTCAACTTGCTTTTTTGTAAGCTTCCTGCTTTTTCACAAGGCTTTCACGAGAGCCTCATACTTCTTCATAATTTCATCATAAGAGTTCTTTGGTCCAGAGTCCTTCCCATTTTCAGAAGATGAGTTGGCCTCTGACTCAACACCAATTTCATAATCTGAATCAGACAAGATAGCTTTAGATTGCACCATATCATGAAGAGAGTCATCCTGATGTTCTTTCTCATCCTGAACCATTAGTCCAAAACTCTATTCCTCTTCTTCATCATCACTATCAAAAGATGACAGTAAGTGCTGCATCTATAGATAGTGCAGTCAACCTACGTAGGCATTTTCCTCTTCTGATTTAGAAGAGTTGGTGTCGCCATCACTCCAAGTTCTTTCTTGGCCAAAAGACTTTTCTCAGCCTTCTTGCACTTCAGAAGCTTATCTTCTCTAAGCCCTTTTCTTTCCTTTATTTTGACTGGGTAGTCATCAATGACATGCCCAGACCTGTTACAGTAATAGCAAACAATGTCAGTATTAAATTATTTATTCTGTTTAGAAACATACTTATCCCTCTTGGGGTCCTTTATAAATTTGTCAGAGGTCTGGTTGAGCCTTTTGGAGTTTGAAGAGGAGGAGGGTTTGGAATTATTGCAACACTTCCTTCTTCTTATCATCTTCTTGAACTGCCTAGTGAACAAGGCCAATTCTCCATCAGACATCTCTTCCATATAAGTGCTTGGTTCAGAGCCTTCTGAAACTTTGCTTTGCTTGGGGAAGGTAAGGCTTTTTCCTTGCCTTTGCTAGAGTTATCAACCTTCAGAGCCATGGATCTATCCTTGTTGTGCCTTTCTTCAATCTTTCTTGTGTTCAGGTGAAGTTCATGGGACAGTAGTTTCCCAAATAGATTTTGGATTCATTATTTCTCAAGTTTTTCATCTCCCTGATGGCACAGATCTTTATGTCCCATTCCTTGTGTAGGGATATCAGAAACTTATCATTCAGTTAATAATTAGCGAAGAAGGACCTCCATAATTTCTCAATCCATTCATAATTTTGAAGAACTTTTCATAGCAATCGACAATGTTGCCCTTCTTGTCCTACCTGTAAGCTTCATACTCATAATTCAAAAGGGATTTTCTATCATCCCCAACCTCTTCAATCCATTCCATGTAGACAATCAATGTGTCACACATCTCCTTAGCAGCATTGTAGTGAATCAGGTTCTGGAATGTAGATCATCAATTACAGTAACAATGATGTTCTTGGCTCTCTTGTCCATAGTGGCCAAGATGACCTCATCTTTGTTCATCTCTAAAAGCTTCTTGGGAACTTTAGGGTTTGCATTTATAGCTAAGATATTCATAGGTATATAAGTTCCTTCAACAGTAACATAAATTCTGGGATTTGAGGCTTCCATGAAGAATTTAACCTTCTGCTTCCAAATTCCAAAATTTTCCTTCCTACAGATATGAAGTTTCATGGAGCTTAGTTCTTTGTAACTTTCTTCAAAGCCTATTGTGTTGTAAATTTTTTCAACCCTTTAAAGATCGTGTTGAGTTGTTAAGCCTTAATGAACAACCTCACTTTAATACCACTTAAAAGATGAGGGTTGATACTCACCTAGAGAGGGTAAATAGGTGATTTACTAATTTTCTGGATTTCCTTGAGTTATTTTACTGGAGCACAATGAGAGAATCAATCATAGAAAAAACACATACAGTACAACACATCAGGATTTATGGTGGTTCCCTAATAATAGGTACATCAACTTCCCCCTACACCTATCTAGCAGTATGCTAACTTAGCTAAAACTCCTCCAAAATTTCCTTCTCAAGCCTTAAAAACTCAGGAACAAAGGTTCCCTACCTCAGACCTCCATAAAGGTCCTACACATCAAGCTTCAAGCCCCACACCTCAGATCTACAACCAGATCCTACAACTCAGGATTTCCTCAAGCCTTACAAACTCAAGCTACCAAGCCCTATAACTCAGGTGTATCACAAGCCTTACAAACTCAGGCTCAATAGGCCCTACAACCTCAAATCTGAAATTAGATCCTACAACACAGATTCACAAAGGAATCCTATACTCAGATCCTTCGAGGATCTTACACAGTAAGAGATTATAGTGATTTTGACTCAACACTTAAAAGCTTGAGTCTTTGAATAGAAGCACACACAACAGGCTTCTTCTTCCTGATCTTGAACAACACTTGAAATTTTCTTCTTGGAATAGATGGCTTGATCAAGATGACTTGCAGTGCTTGAAGATAAACTCTTTGAAGGATGAACACTGAGCAATGCTTTTATAGGAACTTAGAAGAACAGTAGTGAAAAACTTTCTGTGAATTCTGAGGGCTTATTAATATTTCTCAAGAGCTTGAGCTTACAAAAACTTCACTAACTTGCTAACCTTTTCTCAAGTCTCCAAGTTCAACTTTTATACTTTTCTTGGTCGGTAGAGTGAATGCAGATTCAATTTGAATTCTCTAACGGCTAGAACAATCTTCATTTGGCAAACACATGATTAAGAAACCCCAAATGGCTATATTAAATGTGCATAGGGAAGATTTGCAATCTTGAAAATATTTTGGTTGGATTCCTTCATATGAACAACAGACACTTTAGGAAATAATCCTGATTTGGAATAAATAATGGCTGTCAAAATTTGATTAAGGAAGGAATTTGAATCATGGCAATATTCTCTAATGAATGAGAATATTTCTCCATGCTGTCAATCCCTGAATTCATGTAGAAAATCTCGTGAATCAATTTGATTTGAAATTTTAACACAATCTGCTCCTTAAATTAAGGATCTAGTGATTGTGCCACATGTCAAGTTGTAGATGATAGGTTTATGTGACCTTTCATGAAGCCAAAGACAAAGTCAAATGACATGTGCAAAGTTTCCATGGTCAGTATAAAACACATAGAGGTCATATATGGAAACTCCTATAGTTAGCCAAAATCTATCTGCAACAGCACTGTCTTTATGCAGTTTTTGCAGTCAAATCTTTCTCTTCAATGCAGTCGATGCAATCGTACTTTTTATCTTTGATGCGGTTGAACTTCTCTTTAGCTATAAACTCGATGCAGTTGAATTTTTCCTTAGCCTTGAACTCGATGCAGTCGAATTTTTCCTTAGCCTTGAACTCAACGCAGTCAAATTTTTTCCTTAGCTTTGAATTCGATGCAGTCGAAATGTTTTCTTAGCCTTAAACTCATTGTACTCAAATTTTTTCTTAGCCTTCTAGCTTATGCACCCAATTATTTACTTGACAAATCTTTGATCTTGCCTTTGATATCTTCTGTCATTAATGACATCTCACAATGATAGTGACATGTTTAAAAATAATTAGTATAGAGGTCAACATAAATTTTGCTTTTTGAGGGATTACAAGTGCAAAATTATATTTAGGTGACCAAGTGTCTAACCAAATATTAGTCAAACACTTAAGTTAAATCAATCACATCAAAACTAGAAAAGTCATCAAATATAAGATGTTTATTGTCATTCTAAGGTCTTCTTTAAATCAGAATCTTGAGGACAATATTCCCAACAATGTGACCATGGGTGTGTAGGCTGGAAAAAACTGCCAACTTGGAAGCCTGAGAAACATTGGGCGTGAAGGCATTGTTTTAGTAATAATTGATAGAACACACCCTCGAGTCATGGTATGACCAATAATGTGTCAGCTACGAGCTGAAATGCTTCATGTAATATTGTGAGAGTTGGGAGATTGCAATTACTGAAAAGGGCATGGCCTCCAGTAACGGTGTGATTGAGGGCATGTCAAATTAAGATGAGATGGATACTTCATGGCAAGCTGGAATAGCTAGAAGGTTGAACTAGTTTACACGCCCTGGGTCTTAGCGTGTCCTTAAGTGTGTTAATTTTAAATTATTTATCTGGGGGTCACACCGCGCTTGATCTACTGGGATCTTAATCAGGTCGACATGCCTTATGTTAAAGTGTGATTCAGGGAGTGTACTTGGTGATTTTGTTTTCAAAAACTTCTCCAAAACTACAACTCAACAAACACTTTTACTTCAAAGTAAAATTAGACCCTTCCAGTAACATGAAAACACAAAATAAGACAAATTAAAATAAAAGTAAAATAAAACTACAGTAAATTAATAAAAAAATATAAACTAAAATTATACTAACTAAATATATAAAATATGTATTATCACATAGCAGATCATGTAGACAACCTTTGAGAGTCATCTCAGACCACTTTTTTGTTATTTTCAAACTAAACGATCTTCTCCTTCAAAAGTGTGTGTGGTCACTCCTTTAGAGTTCACATGGTCCAGTGACACTAGTTTTTTTAGCAGTCTGGGCAGTTAAGATTATGTTGTCCTCTCAAACCCTCATATTGGATATGATGTAACACCCCAACTAAGTTTAACACCAAATCAGCAGTCCGACCAGACTCCACGAAAAGAAGTAAACTAAACAGTAGTATTAAAACGGGTATTAAGCATGCATGATAAAATACTAAAAGAAAGCTCACAGCAGAAGTAAGAAAGACTAAAAATGGGTAAAACATGTGTACTTCAATTAATGAATCATAGAGCCACTAGAAAAGAGCTAAATAGTGCATGTACTGAAAACTTAAACATTATCTGATACAACAAGAACATTAATTCATTCTGATACAAGTTCAAAATAGAGGTACAACAACTAAACTGGAAAAATAACTATAAAATAGGACAAATTGTAGGAAGGATCACACTACTTATCCTAAATGCAGCTCCCTACTAGTGATCCCTGTAAAAACGAGTTCCAACTAGATCAGCTCCACTGAAGAGTAAGAAAGACTACTCCTCCCAGTAACACTAGAAAAAATATATGATTAACCTGTGTATGAAAATATATATTATTAACTTACTACTGCATGATTTTGAATCACCCGATTGCAAAATTTATAAGTTATCCTCTGAAAATATGCATTCTGGTTTCTATCGTTTTACCTGAGTTCTTACTTGTATTGATTTTTTTAGATACCCTATTTTTTTAAGTTTGGTATCCTAATTTGTATGGTTTATGATTTGCAGACTACGAATGATTTTGGAGCCCTAATGACAGCCCAAAGACACCATGAACTGAGGTGCTCTCTGAATGGAACATGACCCAAACTCCAAGTCTGGAACTGTGACTGACAATCCCTCATTTAAGGCTTATACAAACTGCAAGTTGTATGAAGAATGAATCAAATCTCCCCAAGTAGGCTTAAAAATTACCTTCATCATCAACTCTTATTAGTATACACTCTTACTGTGGGTGTGCGTACATTATAAGTTTCATGATACTCAATGTATGGCTTTATCATGCATTACTAAGCTATGTGGTATTTACTTCTCTGTATTATCTGGAGTAATTTAATTATTTATTGTGGCTCGTATAATTAATTACAAAAACGTTCTTAAATAACTTAGTAATTATAATTACATAAAGTGGTATATCTAGCCAAGAGGAGTCGAATTTCTTACCTCGGTATTGCAATGTTTGTAGACGCGATGCAGCGATATGATTCACAAGGTTGAAACCGGAAGGTCAAGAGAAGTTCCTTGATCTACTCCCAATAGTGCACGCTCAAATCTTAGACGAAATCACTGACGGAACTGGCATCCACCGGGCTGTTGTGGAAGGAAAGAAGGGAACTTTGATCCCAAAATCCGATAGTGGAGGAAAACATAAAACATGGCATCTACTATTGAGATAAGGAGGAATACACTATAAGGAACACAAGGAGGCAGTTGATTATCACCTGCTAAGACAGCGGTAACACATAAAGTGGTTGATATTACCGCTCCTTGACCCTTACGATCAAGCAACCAGTGGATCGAAATGAGTTAGTCGAGGTTTGGACAGGCAGCCATAGGGGTTCCCAACAAAAGAGGGTTCAATGATGCTTTTTGAGAAGAAGGAAAGGAAGACCAAACCTACGTCCCTAGTGTCCAAGAACTAGAGCGGCTAACCCCTAGCACCGTCGACTAAAAAGATCAAAAGGGAGGGAGAATTCAACAGTTTTCAAAACCGAGTGCTCGACTGGGAAGAGAGAACAGGTAGGGTTTCACATGGGGCATGGAAGGAGAAGAATAAGGTGTGAATAAATTGTTGGGTCCATTGATCCCAATGTCCCAAATTTTTAAGAAGTCAAACAAATCAATGGTATACATATAGTTGTATTTGATGTATGTTTCAATTCATGCATGCAGGTTAGTCTATGTCATATTGATTGGACAGGTGGTTCAAGTGACATTAACATGTGGAACTCAAAGAAGCTGACTGGAAAGACAGGAAATTGCCTAAGTCCATAGGCTTTTAGTGAAGCACACTCACTCAACGCCAAATATCAAGGCAGTTGCTGAAGAAAAATGTCTAAGTCCACAGGAGTTGAGTGAAGCAAGCTCACTCAACGCTAGATGAACCAACAGCCAGTGATAGTGAAGAAAATTGGCTAAGTCCACATGCGTTGAGTGAAGCCATTTCACTCAACGCCATATAACTAACAAAACAGAGAAAAGGCAAGTAGTCTAAAATTTAAGTGTTGGCAAGGCGGAGAAGTGGCTAAATCCACAAGCATTGAGTGAAGTCAACTCACTCAACGCCAAATAGACAAAAGTGTCGACACACTTCATAACTATTTCGACAACTTTGTAGGATAAGTGTCGAGATCAGAAAGATACACGACAAATGTTAATACACAACACTTCACTCGACAGTTCAGACAGCTGTGTCGAGATAATTTAGTTATCTCGACACCTTGAAGATAATTCAGTTATCTCGGCACCTTGAAGATCAAGTTAGTTGTGTCGAGACAATTCAGTTATCTTGAAGCCTTGAAGATCAAGTTAGCAGTGTTGAGACAAGTCAGATATATCAACACCTTCAAGCTCAGGACAATAGTGTCGAGACAATACAACTGTCTCGACACAATGAAGAACTCAATAGCAGAATTTTTCTAAAGCAAAAGTGTTGAGTGTAGTCAACACACTCAAGGCCTTCATGCAGATCACAATTTTTCTAAGGCAAAAAACATTGAGTGAAGCTTATACACTCAACGATCTCAACGCCATAGTTGCAGGTAGTTGTCTGAAATTTTCTAAGTCCAGAATGGCTGACGTCAGCAAGTCAACATAATTCTAAATTGTTAAGGAAGAGCTGCAACTCATCACTAACGTTGTTGTCAGTCTCATTCTATTAAACTAAGGATATAATCAACCGATAAAGATGCGACACGTGTCAATCAACTCGCTGTATGACGGGAATATAAATAGAGAAGGAGATCTGGATCGAACAAAATTCTGACCAATCAATTCATTTCGCAAAATGAGGAGCGAGAGTTCATCTTCTTCCCCCGCCATTGTTACAGAGACAAGAACTTCAATTTGATAAATCTGAAGAGTCTCTGAGTTAGCTACTGCAATCAACATATACTACAACAAGATCAGAGGGTTACTCTGAGGAAGAAGAATCAATTTATGCAAGACCTAACTGAAGTTGCTTCTTGATCCAAGCAGAGCCAAATCAGAAGATCAATCTTTGGATCGGTGAAGAAGAAATCTGATCTGGGTTTTTCTCAGGACAGAAGGAAAGGCAGAGCAATTGAATTCTTCCTTACAGGTTAGCTTATCAAAGACAGTCATTCACATTCTTTCCTCCTTCATCAGCAGATCAGAATCAAGATTCTGAGTAACTTCCAACACAAGCAGCAGATCATTGAAGGTTGTCTTTCTTATTGCTGAGAAGAAGATAAAGCTAAGATTCACTCGGCTCAGGATGTAGTTAATCTTTCAAATTCTGTGGGTCTATTCAAGATCTGTGTTGTAAGGCCTAGAATATATAAGCTGAGTGTGGATCTGTGAGATCAGTGTTATAAAGCCTAAGTTATTAAGGCTGAGAGTAGGATCTAGTGTAGGATTTGTGTGTTAGGGCTGATCTCCCAGCCTGTGTTGAAGGGCATTTGTGTCTATGTTAGGTGATCAGGTGATTACTATATGGTGGGGTTGAGTGTCTGTGTTGTAAGTCTCAGCGGATACTGAGTAATCCGGTGGGATCGTGTTGTAATCTCTGAGGAGCCAAGTTTTTGGAGAAGTGTCTTGTCTAATATTCTATTAGAAAGGCATGAGGGATAGTTGATGTACCCATATACTAGGGAACCACTATAAAGCTATTGTGTCGTTTGGGTGATATTCTTGAAAGCATAACAGTCACATCATAACTCATGGTATAAACAGAAAAAGATTTAAAGAATTCAAAAATACCTTAATAACCTATTCACCCCCTTCTGGTGATTAGCTACCCTTGTATTCAGACTTTCAAGTGGTATCAGAGGGAGGTTACTCAAGAAAGCTTAACAGTCTGAGTAGATCTCCAGGGTAGCTGTTAGAAGGTTCAGATGGGGTTAGGAGAGAATCACAAAGAGCTAGGATCCATAAAACTTCCTCTCTGCAGGAAGGAGAATTTTGGTAGATAGAAGGAAAGTGTCAGATTATTCATGGAGGCATCTGATCCTATGATCTACATAATAGTTCAGGAAGGACCCTTCATCCCTATGAAGGTATCAGTCCTTGATACAAACATTCAGACTCGAAAGAAGTATACTGAAATGACTAAGGATGAAGTCATTTTAGCTATAATGGATAAGAGAGCACAAAACATTATAGTTAGTGTCATAGATGACTCCACCTTTCAAAACTTGGTGCACTGTAAGATCTCAAAGGAAATGTGGGACATTTTGGTAATTTACATTAAAGTACTGATGAAATCAGAGATGATAGAAAGTCAATGTTCAATCAAGAGTATGAAGCATTCAGACAGATCAGGTAGGAGACCATATCTAGCTGTTATGAAAGATTTTTCAGAACTGTTAATGAGCTAAGGACCTATGGCCGGGTATTTAGCAACTATGAGCTAAATGATAAGTTCCTTAGGTCTCTTACTTGAGACTGTGATACTAAGATTTGTGTCATTAGAGAAGTGGAAAGCTGGCAGATACTCCACCATCCACACTGTTTGGTAAGTTGTTGTCATATGAGATACAACTGACTGCAAGGAAGGAGGAAGAGAAGACCAGCAAAGTTCAGGCTAAAGAATCTACTATGGCCTTCAAGGCAGATAGCTCCAAGAGGAACAAGGAGAAGAATCCTTCTCCCCCAAGAAGTCCAGCTGAGTCAGAAAGTTCAGATCAAGAGACATCAAGCTATAATATGTCTGATGAAGAATTTGCTGATTTCTCAAGGTAGTTTTTGAAGATGATGAAGAAGAAGGGGTGGAGGAGAAACCTACCTCTTCCTTTCAACACGAGGAGGACTATTACAGAACCAATAAGAAACCCTCCAAGGAGGTCAGGTATGACCCAAAACCTGGTAAACATTTTTCTAATAAGGTTATTTGTTTTTGCTGGAGCAAGTCAGGGCATGTTGTGGGTGAATGTCCTATGAAGAAGAAGGAGGCTGATGAGAAAAATCACCACCGTAAGAAGGGCAAGAAGGAGAAGACCTTCATAACTAAGAAGAAGAAAAGCTGGACTGACTCATTCTCCTCAAAGTTAGATGATGAAGATGAAGCCTATATTGGGCTGATGGCTAGATTAGATGAGGAATCTTGTCAGGATCAGCCTGAACCATCTAAGGTACACTCTCCAGCCACCTATTCATCTAAGTCTAATTATAAGACTGGTCCTAGTTCAGAAGCATCTCAATCATATGATGAAGATGGGCTTGAATCAGAGGAAGATGTCAATTTAGTTATTGACAAGTATGGTGTCTTGCTGAATGCTTTCAAGAAAAGCAGGATGCTAGCCAAGAAGCAAGCTAAGAAAATATCCTCCTTTCAGCTTGCTGCTTCCCAGCATGCAGAATTGATAGATCTGAAACTGAAGGAAATCAGTAAACTAGAAACCATTTCTTTCATTCAGATAGACACCATTGAGTACCAGGAGAACCAAATATGGGACCTGGAAGAATTGCTTGAGAGAGAGAGAGGAGGATAGTGGCTAGCTACTCCAAGCCAAGTTCAGTGCTGCTCTCGATAGACTTCTTCTACTACCAAAAGGGTAAGAAGGGGTTGAGTTTCGAGGGAAGAATAAGAGCTGCCAATCCCAAGGGAAAGGGTAAAGCTCCAGTGCAGCCACTAGCCTCCAAGCCTCCTGTTCAATTCAATATAGTACTACTACCCTCAAACATGTATGATCAAAAGAGCATCCATGGTCACTATATGCATGGTAGGTCCACTAGTGGGAACAAAGGTGTTCTCCACCATAGTGGAAGATATAACAGGGGGCAAGTGCCTTCAAGGCTCCCCATGAGGAAATTCAAATGGCCTATTGTAAGAACCGAACAAAAACAAACCGAAATGGTTTTAAACTGAAACTTTATTATCCGAAAAAGGTATCTATTACAAAGGTATGCCCTCCCTTATATAGAATGAAGGAGAGATGAGAGAATACAAATAAGAGATGTGTGACTAAAAATTTACAGGACTAAGCGGACAATACAAAACAAACCGCACAAGCCGCGCGGTTAGACAGAAGGGCTAACCGCACGACTACCACAATAGAAGAAGAGAGATTGCCTGTGAAGACCGCTAGACTGCCCGGTCTCCAAGCCGGCTGAGACAAACTGCCAGACCGCGCGGTCTTCAACCCGCCAAGACAGACCTCCCGGTCACCAACTTCAACACTCCCCCTCAAGCTGGAGCATATATATCGATCATGCCCAGCTTGTCGCAAACATGAAGAAACGAGGCGGAAACTGGCTTGGTGAAGATGTCAGGCAGCTCTTTATCAGAAGTGACAAAGGGAGTGCAAATTTGTTCCTTTAAGATCTCTTCACGAATGAAATGACAGTCGACCTCAATGTGCTTTGTTATTTCATGGAAGACCGGATTTTTGGAGATGTATATGGCGGCCTTGTTATCACAGAACATAGGTAGATGATGGTTGTAGAGCTCTCCTAAATCTAGCATGAGAGCCCGCAACCATTTTAACTCACAAGTGGTCGACGCCATACTGTGATACTCAGCTTCTGCACTGGACTTGGAGACAATGGACTGCTTCTTGCTCTTCCAGCTCACCAGATTTCCCCCAACAAAGGTGCAAAAATTCTGAGGTTGACTTGCGATCCCCTTTGTCATCAACATAACTTGCATCTGAGTAGGCTTCAATCCTCAGATGACCATTCTTCTGAAAAAGTAATCCTTTCCCAGGCGCTGCTTTGACATACTCCAAGATCTGCAAGGCAGACTGTAGATGGCACTCCCTAGGTGCTTGCATGAATTGACTCACCTTGCCCACAACATAGGAAATGTCGGGTCTGGTCACTGTGAGATATATGAGCTTACCAACCAGACGCCTGTACCGTGAACTATCTGAAAGAGGAGACGAATCATTTGTCCAGGTTTTGTCTTCTCCAGTTGCCATGGGGCATCGAGCATGTTTTGCTCCAGTCAATCCTGCCTCTTTTAAAAGATCAAGGACATACTTACGCTGAGAGAGAACTAAGGAGTCGGGTTTCCAAGAGATTTCGATCCCCAGAAAGTACTTTGGAGAGCCCATATCTTTCGTGATCAGATGTTGGCGAAGATGTCGCTTTGTCAGGGCTACCCCTTCCTGGTCATCGCCAGTGAGAAGAATAACATCGACGTACATAGCAAGAACAACCAGCCCCGAAGGAGTTTTGCGAATAAATAGAGAGTGATCAGCAGAGCTTCGCGCAAAACCAACGGCCGCCACAATGCTGCTGAACTTGTCAAACCAAGCTCGAGGACTCTTCTTGAGGCCATAAATTGCCTTCTGCAGCCGACATACTCGTGTCTCCCCCTGAGCAACATACCCAGGAGGTTGCTCCATGTAAACGACCTCGTGAAGATCACCATAAAGGAAGGCATTCTTGACGTCCAGCTGAGAAATCGGCCAATCCCTATTGACCGCCACAGAGAGAAGGACCCGAATAGTGCTGAGACGAGCCACGGGGGAGAAGGTGTCAAAGTAATCAACCCCATAGGTCTGAGTAAAGCCCTTAGCAACAAGGAGAGCCTTATACCGATCCACAGTGCCGTCTGGGACAAATTTGACCACAAAGACCCAGCGATAGCCAACAACATCAGTACCGAAGGGAGGAGGAACAAGAGTCCATGTACCCCGCTCCGTGAGGGTCGCCATTTCCTCATCCATGGCCAGCTTCCAGTGGAGAATAGCAAGGGCCTCCTGATAGGAACGAGGCGTGGCAGTGGCAGAGATAGCCAGCGCAAAGGCCCTGCGAGAAGGTGTAAGACGATCATATGAAACAACAGCAGCAAGGGGGTGTAGGGTACATGTCTGCACCCCTTTGCGAAGAGCCACAGGGAGATCCAGGTCGGCAGCCCCCTCGGGATCCGGAGCATCCGTGGCAGAGAGAGCTGGCCCGGGAGAAGAGAGCGACGGCGGCGGAGAGGATGGAGATGGAGGTGGAGAAGTGGGAGAGAGAGGTGGAGCGAGAGGAGGGGACGGAGAGGGCGGAGGGGTGGGTATCGCGGTAGGAGACGAGGGAACGAAGGGAATAGCAGGAGAGTCAGAAGGCGGGGAAGGAGGAGAGGTAGCGGGGGAAAGAGAGGAGGAGTCAGCCGAGAAATAGGAGGCATTCTCGAAGAAGGTAACGTCAGCAGAGACGAACTGCTGATGAAGAACAGGGTTAAAGCAACAATAGCCTTTCTGAGTGGTGGAGTACCCTAGAAAGACACATTTAGTGGAGCGAGGGGAGAGCTTGTCACGGGTGGCAGATGGGGTATGGACAAAAGCAGTGCATCCAAAGATACGGAGAGGGAGAGGAAAGGGCTCCTTGCCCGGATACAAAATGGAGAAGGGTGTTTTCCCGTGGAGAATGGTGGATGGAATGCGATTGATGAGGTAGCAGGCAAGGAGAATGGCATAGCCCCAATACGAGCGAGGGACATGCATCTGGGTCATCAATGTGCGAGCCACATCGAGGAGGTGACGGTTTTTGCGTTCCGCCACCCCATTTTGTTGGGAGGTGCAACACAGCTAGTCTGATGAATAATGTCATGTTGCACACAAAAAGAGGTAAAAGCATGACTCAGATACTCTTTAGCATTGTCGGAACGAAATGTTTTAATACAAACATTGAACTGAGTTTTAATCAACTGATAAAAAGATATCCATACATCTAAAAGTTCAGAGCGATCTCGGAGGAGATACACCCAAGTACATCGAGAAAAATCATCTATAAAGGTTACAAAATAAGAACTACCCCGGCCAATGGTGAGGGTAGGAGCAGGTCCCCAGATATCGGAGTGGACAAGATCAAAAGGACGAGTAGAGCCCCGTCCGTGCTTCGGCGGGAAGGAGGAACGGTGATGCTTGCCGAGTTGACAGGCGTCACATTGGAGAGGAGTATTGGACGAAGGGAGGTGCGACAGAAGCTGATGTAGAAGACGTGGTGGAGGATGACCGAGGCGGAGATGCCACTGGAGAAGATCCGTACAGGAAGACGAGAAGGCAGACAAGGCGGAAACATTGTCGAGGAAGTAGAGGCCGCCGCTCTCAGTCCCAGTAGCAATCGTCCGGTGGGAGCTCGGATCCTGAAAAGAATAAGAAGTTGGTGTAAATGTCACAGAACACTGAAGCTGTTTGCATAACGAGGTAACAAACAACAGATTGCACGGAAACTTGGGCACATAGAGAGTGTCCGCTATTCGTAGTGACGGAGTGACATGAACCACTCCCGTCCCATGAACCGGGGATGGAGAACCATCCGCAACAAGGACCGGGGGCAACCGATCATGTTGTTCGAGCAAAGAGAAGCACTGAGGATTGCCCGTCATGTGATTAGTAGCACCAGAGTCGATGAGCCATTTACCTTGAGTCACCATGTGGGCACTACCTGAGGAAGTTACAACAGAGGCAGACGGCTTGGAAGAGTCACCGGAGGGGCGAAGATGGGGATGCTTCGTCCAGCAGCGTTCGAAAGTATGGCCGGTTCGGCCACAATGAGAACAGAGGTAGCGGGAAGAAGCACGGCTGCCGGACTGGTGACTGCGGCTACCAGAGCCACTCCGCTGAGTGTGATGAGAATAGTTGTCCGGTGGTGGAGAAGGAGCGGGCAAAAGTGGGCGCTGAAGGAGGGAGGTGACAGCAGCGATGCGGGCAGCGGTGGCATCTAAGGTAGGAGATTCAGCCTCACCCAGAATTTGCTGACGGATCATGTCATAAGTATCAGGAAGCCGGAGCAGATAACACACAACCAGAAGCTCCTGGAAGGGCTTGTGTTGTTGAGCCAAATCCGCAGAAAAGGGGCGATTCTGAAGAATCTCAGCCCCAAGAGCCTGAACCTGTTGGTAGGCAGCAGCAGGAGACAAGGTAGGACGGGCAAAGAGGTCCGCATACAACGTATAGATGCGGGAAGTCTGAGCCCCCTTGGAGTACAGAGCGACAAGATGAAGCCAAGCGGCCTTGACCGTCTCATCATGACAGATGACGGGAAGGCACTCATCGGAAAGACTGTTCGCGAGCCAAGTACGCACAAGCGCGTCACTTGCATCCCAGTCATCAAAGAGAGATGCAGTGATAGGAGGCGGGTCATCAACGAGATGGTGGCATTTGCGTTGTGAGCGAAGAAGAAAGGTGAAAGAGACGCTCCAATCCGGGTAGTTGGAGCCAACAAGCTTGGAAACGGTCCCAAGGTTCCCGGAAGGAGTAGGAGGAAGAGGCGGAGCCGGATTGGTGACAGGGGTGGTGGCAATAGAGGCATCAGAAAGAGCCATAGGAGCAGGAAAAAGGAAGCCGGGCGGTTAGGAAACAAACCGCGCGGATAGGAGAAAGAAGGGTTGCAGCGGTCACAAGGGGAGAAAACCAGCGGCCAGAAAAGCCACGACCAAGCTGCAGACACAAACAGAGGGGAAGAAGTCGAACGACTAGAGGACAGGCTGCGCGAACAAAGGCAGGACAAAACAGGTCGCTGCGACAAGAGGCGGCGACTTAGAACAAAAAATCGCGCACACAGAGTGCAGTAACAAGGAGAGGAAGAGGCCGCGCGAACAGGGAGCAAACCGGCGCGACAAGCCGCGCGGACATAAAGACACAGAAATTAGGAGGAGTAGATCGAGTCCTCTGATACCATGTAAGAACCGAACAAAAACAAACCGAAATGGTTTTAAACTGAAACTTTATTATCCGAAAAAAGTATCTATTACAAAGGTATGCCCTCCCTTATATAGAATGGAGGAGAGATGAGAGAATACAAAAAAGAGATGTGGGACTAAAAATTTACAGGACTAAGCGGACTATACAAAACAAATCGCACAAGCCGCGCGGTTAGACATAAGGGCTAACCGCACGGCTACCACAAGAGAAGAAGAGAGATTGCCTGTGAAGACCGCTAGACCGCCCGGTCTCCAAGCCGGCTGAGACAAACCGCCAGACCGCGCGGTCTTCAACCCGCCAAGACAGACCGCCCGGTCACCAACTTCAACACCTATCCTGGACCATTTGTTTTTGGTGAACCAGCCCCTTCACTCAAGGGTAAAGTTGCAGACTATTCTTAGAATATTCCGACCCACTCTAAGACCATGGGCAAGTCTGTCAGTAGACCAAACTTGGGCATCTCAGAGGCCATCAAGAGTGTTCTTTCTGAAAAGAAGGCAGGTGCTAGTATGACACAAGATATCCTAAGCACTTTCACTGTATGACCCACCACTAATAAGACTGGGGATGGGAAATAAAAGAACAGGTCTGCTGCTACACCTTCTAGACCAAGAGCTGTTGTCAACACAACCACTAGAACAGCTCAGAAAAGAAGATACAACATTCATGAGTGTTGGTACTATGACAAGGTAGGGCACTTTGCTATTGATTGCTGGCACAATCATAGTATGCAAAGTGCTAATGTTAGCTTGCATGTTAGAAGAGCTACAAGTAGGCATTATTGGACTAACATACACCTAAAACCCAATAAATATTGTTATACTAAGGTAAAATAAATATGTTTTACAGGTTAGTTCAAGTATCCATACCCCTATATGGTACTTGGACAGTGATTATTCCAAGCATATGACTGGAATAAAGAGCAATCTAAAGGAGTTCTTTCCAATAAAGGATGGACCCAAGGTGATATTTGGTGGATCAGATAGAGGGATCACCAAAGGTTATGATAAGATTACTAATGACTTAGTCACTTTCTCAATAATGGCTTATGTGGAAAGGTACAACACAACTTTATAAGCATAAGCCAATTATGTGATCATGACTATGTCATATCTTTCCATAAGGATAAGTGTCATATTAGGAGATCAAGTGACCAAGAGGTCATTTTGACTGGCACTAGGAGTGAGAATGTTTATTATCTAAATTTTCTTTGTCTAATTTTAGACTCACCCATTTACTTAGTTACAATTGAGAAAGCATCACACTGTGTCAAATGGCACAAGAGGCTAGCTCATTTGAATTATAAGACTATAGGTAAGCTCTATAGTAAAGAGTTGGTTAGGAATGATCCTAACATGAAGTGCACTAAGGAAGGCATTCACTATGCATGTTAAAAGGGCAAGCAGACCAAAGCTTACTTCAAAAGCATTGACACTAAAGATTTTTTAAGCTATTTATACGTCTTGCATATGGACTTATTTGGTACAATGCCAATTCATAGTCTAGGTAGGAAAGTCTACACTTTTGTGGCTGTTGATGACTTTTCTAGATTTATTTGGGTTTTCTTTTTGAAGAAAAAGTCTGAAACTCCTAATGTCTTCAAGACATTTGTCAAGCAAATACAGAATGAACTGGACAATACTATGGTCAAAATCAAAACTAACCATGAGACTGAATTTCAATCTGAATGCATGACAAGAATCTGTGAAGAACATGGTATTCAGTAAGAGTTTTTCTTTCTAAGAACAACCCAACAAAATGGGGTTGCTGAGAGGAAGAATAGGACTCTCATAGAAGCTAGAAGGACTTTACTAAATGACACATCTCTCCCATAATATTTCTGGGCTGAGGCAGTAAACATTGTTTGTCATGTCCTCAACAGGGCTTTTATCACCAAGAGCCATAAAAAGACTCCTTATGAGATATTGAAGGGCAGAAAACCAAGCCTTGCATATCTTAGAATTTTTGGGAGCAAATGCTTTGTGCTTAACAATGAAAAATCCTATATAACTAAGTTTGTTGTCAAGTCCTATGAAGGGATATTTATTGGGTACAATAATTCTATATAACTAAGTTTGTTGTCAAGTCCTATGAATTGTTGTCAAGTCCTATGAAGGGATCTCAACACCATAGTTGCAGGCAGTTGTCTGAAATTTTCTAAGTCCAGAATGGCTGACGTCAGCAAAGTCAACAAAAGTCAATATAATTCTAAATTGTTAAGGAAGAGCTGCAACCCATCACTTACGTTATCGTCAGTCTCAATCTATTAAACTAAGGATATAATCAGTCGTTAAAGCAGCAACATGTGTTAATCAACTCACTAGATGATGAGATTATAAATAGAGGAGATCTGGCTCAAAAAAATTCTGACAGATCAATTCATTTGGCAAAAAGAGAAGCGGGAGTTCGTCTTCTTCCCCTGTCATTGTTGCGGAGACAAAAACTTTAATTCGACAAATCTGAAGAGTCTCTGAATTAGCTGCTGCAATCAACATCTGCTACAATACGATCGAGGGTTACTCTAAGGAAGAAGAATCAGTCTAGGTAAACCCTAATTGAAGTTGCTACTCGATCCAAGCAGAGCCAAATCAGAAAATCAATCTCTGGATCGGTGAAGAAGAAATCTGATCTGGATTTTTCTCAAGACAGAAGGAAAGGCAGAGCAATTGAATTTTGCCTTACAGGTTAGCTGATCAAAGCCAATCTTTCACATTCTTTCCTCCTTCATCAGCAAGATCAGAATCAAGATTCTGAGTAACTTCCAGCACAAGCAGCAGATCATTTAAGATTGTCTTTCTTGTTGCTGAAAAGAAGATAGAGCTGAGATTAACTCGTCTCAGGAAGTAGTTGATTCAGAGAACAAAATATCTTGAGTCAAATTTATTTTAATCTTTCAAATTCTGTGGATTTTTTTAAGATCTGTGTTGTAAGGCCTAGATTATATAGGCTGAGTGTGGATCTGTGAGATCAGTGTTGTAAAGCCTAAGTTATAAATGCTGAGAGTAGGATCCAGTATAGGATCTGTGTGTTAGGGCTGATCTCCCAGCCTGTGTTGAAGGGTATTTGTGCATGTGTTAGGTGATCAGGTGATTACTGTGTGGTGGGGCTAAGTGCCCGTGTTGTAAGTCTTAGTGGAGACTGATTGATTCAGTGGGATCAAGTTGTAATCTCTGAGCCAAGTTTTTGGAGAAGTGCCTTGTATAAAATCCCGTTAGAAAGGCGGGAGGGGCAGTGGATGTACCCATATAATGGGGAAGCACTATAAAGCTACTGTGTCATCTTGGTGATATTATTGAAAGCATCAACAGGCTTATCATAACACACAACATAAAGAGTAAAAGGTTTAAAGAATTCAAAAAAAACCTTAATAACCTATTCATCCCCCCTAGGTGATTAACTACTCTTGTATTCAAAGACTTTCATAAATCTTTATGCCGAGCGATTACGGGAGAAATTAAGCGTGTGATGCGATTATTATATATGGAAATGACGCTTCACAATACTTCTTAATGGTGGAGGATATGGAAGAAGCCAAAAATACTTTCCAAAATTGTCACTGCCTCCTATGACACGTTTTAATCAAGTGTATGTACTCCCGCTATCCCCCAAATTTTGTTATGCACAAATTTAAAGTTTCAATTGGTTATCTTCATATGCTTTACTAATTACTGTGAATAAGAGACCAAAATAAAAAAAACATACCTCACGCACTTGCATGTTTCTATGTCAAAATAATAAAATCTAATTTTTAGTTTTGGTCTGCCAATAACAACTTAAAATTTTCAGTTTTTCTCAATATTAAAAAAAATTTAAATTCTGGAAATTCTCCATCATTTTGTTAGTATGAAATCAAAAAATATTTTATTTTTATTAAGTCATTATTTTATTAAGTTATTATAAATTTTTAATTTTGGTTTACAAATAGCGGCCTATATTTTTATTTTTCTTCAAAAAAAAACAAAAAAAATATTATTTAATAATCTTAAAAATATTTTCAGAAAGAAAATCAAAACCATTTATTTATTACCCTAGTTGCTAAGCGGGAGCAATTCCGTCATTTCTAGAGTTTAGTGGGTTAGGTTCAAATTTCATTGCATGTGCACCAGATTCAAGTAGAATTTTCTATCCCGTCACCACTAGAAAATGGCATATGACGTGTATGCTAGAAGACAGGCACCCACTTATGATGGTTATGACTATTTGTATGCTAAAGTCGTGGCTAAACATACCCCAGCCTTGCCTTCATACCATAGGAATACAAATTGTCCCTACGCTTATCCTCCCAATAGAAGTGAGGCACCTACTTATGATGGTTTAGGGTGTCCCCAAGTTTTCCTAGACTGGGTTAAGGAAATAGAGTGCTACTTTGAGTGTTACAAATCAACTGACGCAGATAAGGTGTGAGTGGCGAGAATAAAGTTTTTAGGTAGAGCTAAGATATCCTATTTGAATGAGGAACGACGTCTGAGAACCGAGAATGGTAAATTACTTATTGGTTGGGCAGACATGAAGGCCATACTGACAAAACAGTACGTCCCTATGTACCATCGAACGAAGATGTTAGATGATTTGGCTACCCTTAAACAAGGGAATACGATAGTCTCTGAGTATATGAGTCTTGTTAAGGATATGATGGTAAGGTGTGGTGTGAAGGAGGTGCCAGAGCTCACCTTCTCTAGTTTTCGTAAGGGGTTAAAGCCCTACATCCAGGGTAAATTACTGCGTTATGATCACACAGACCTAAACACCACTTTTAATGCTGCATTGGATATTGAGAAGCATAATGTTCATAAGAATAAGACTCGCTCGTTTCAGAAGGGAGAGTCCATCTTAGGACCACCACCCACTTTTAGGAAAACCATTCCTAATAGGTCTTATGTCTTGGACTCCAAAAATATTACTGCTAGGGTGCTGCCTCCGTTAGCCTCGACGATTGAGCCTCCTAAGATTGTGATTGAAACCAATCAGGATTTTGAAGTAGATGTAGTATCTCTTGATTCTGAGGATGACCCCGTAGGTGAGAGTATTCCGACATGTACATTATTGCCCGACGATTCTGATGAGTCTGAAATTGAAGGAATACCTAGTGACTTAGAAGATGATGTCTGGGATGATTACATTCCGATTTGTGAGAGTATTACGTTGCCTATTACATACCCTATTAGTGTTGTGTTTGATCAACCTAGTATTGAGTGCCATCTCCAGGCTACGATCCCCATCATGTTAGAGCCTACGATTACACCTACTAAGATTATATCTGAGTTATCTGAGGATCCTGAGAGTGAGGATATTCCTATTATTATTGTGGATGAGTTACGAACTGGGGGAAGGGTATTTTTGGACAATTCTTTGGTTATACACCCAGATGAGAGTTCTTTGATGTTGTCACCATTGGGTGAAATCAATACTGATTCAGATTTTAACCCCGGTTTGATTTTACCGACCCTTTCCCCTATTTATTTTCCCACATTAGCTGACTTTTTAGGACATGGAATCGGTAGACCTAGTCCGAGTTCTTGTGTCACGCCCATTCTATTAGCTCCTACATTGGCGTTGTATCAGTGTTTAGATATTACTATGTTGAGCGCACTAGTATTTGGACTTCTAACCGCACCTTATAGATATGACTACGCGTCACTTTTGACAGCTCATTTTTCTGCGTGTCCGTCTACGGTTCTGTCCTCTACTATGACTGATTCTGATTCTTTGGCAATTGTGCCTCTGGTTGTGGTGTCCCCTACATATACTTATATACCACACCCGGTTGCACGCATTTACCCACCGCCTTTTGATGACCCTCATTTCCCCATGTTAGTGACTTTAGTTGGGTCCCTTGAGTTGTATCGCTCGCACATCTTTTCACATCCGGGAGCGTCCAATTCTATTGTTTATGATGAGTGGTTCACCTTGGCATATCTTCATGCCAAGCGTGAGTATTTAAAATATAAAATTAAAACTGTGAATTTGGATCTCATTAAAATCATCTCTGATTATAAGGCTCCAGTGCCACCTGACTTAACCCCCTTATTCTTCGCATTTGGGTATAGTCATGTTGCAAATGGATTCTCTCCTCATATATCTTGGACGTTAGTGCTTCATTGTAAGTTACGTCGTACACACTTCCACTCCTTTCCGAGACCGTCCGACGCTAGACTTAGTGATTTGGGTTTAGTCTGGTCAGTCCCCAAGCGGATGCCTTCTGGCTCCGTTAATAAATTAATACGTAGGACCCATCCATGATTATGAAGAACATCAGATTTCATGCTTTTATTTCAGATTTTGATATAACACAGGATGTTTCACTTTATTCCAAGTTTCCAGACTTTTTACTGCACGTCTCTGTTCCACCAGAGTGTCTTTCTCCGTCGTTTCGTCCTACCAATAAATATTCTCTTGGGTTGGGGAGTGTTAGTGTCGTCGTATCTAAGTTCCACGTGGACTCCATGATTCTTGAACTAGATGTTAAGATTCAAGTTATTTTTCTTTTGCCTGACACCATTTCGAGTTTTGCTATTTCTACACCTGACAAGTTTTTAGTGCTGTGGGATGTTCATGCTACTACGACACAGATTGCGGGGCCAGATTTGCCCCATGTTGCTGCTGCATTCGACGGTTCCCCCCTCACAGGCCACTTATCGGTGATGAGTAATTTTGAGTGGGGGAGGATTGATGGCGACGATGCTGATGTGGTCGTTGATCCCCGTCATAGAGAGTTCGTGGATTGGGACGATCGATGCCGTAAGCTCAAAGATGAATGTCTACCATGACGTTTCTTCGCCAACGTCGCCGTCGCTACATGTTTTTGCTCCACGTCCGCCGCCGCCATTAAATAAAATATATAATTATAAATTAAATAGTTATAATTATATATTTTATCAATTTATTATTTTAGCAATTTTATTTTAAAATAGTTTATTTCATGCATTTTATTATATTGCATTTTATTATTATATTGTTTTTATTTCATGTAATGATGTGTGCCTATAACTATCATAGTTTCATTTTGAATTTTGAATGGAGGATTGATTGAGTGGTGTAGGATATAAATAACAATGCATATGGAGGATTTGGTAGAGAATAAATGAAAAATTGAAACCTTAATTCAAAGATTGAATTTCCCTCTCTTTCCCTCTTCCTCCTTAGGCAATTTTTGGCCCTCCTCCTTCTTCCCTTTCTCTTGGCCGCCGGCCATTCTTTTCTCTCCCCTATCTCTCGGCCTCCACCACTCCTCCTCCTCCTCTAGTTGTCCACTAATAGCCCCTCTTCTTATCTCCTTCCAAAACTGAGCCTCACTTCCCTCCCAAAACCCTAGCCGACCACATCCCTAGCCACCACCCTCTTTCCTCCCCTTCCACCACTCGGCCACCACCTCCACCCCCCCAACCCGAGCCCCCTCTACCCATCCAACACCCAAACCTGACCACCTTCATCATCACCAAAAAATCAAACCCGACCACTGTCAACCTTTGTATTTTCCACCACCTATTCTCTCTCCACTTTCCATATATATAATCCCTCAAAATTTCTCTCACTCCAAAAGGTTATTACAAAGTAAGAATGGCTTGCGTCTACATCGTTCGGTGCAGATCGGGGGAGTTTGCGTGAAAATAGAAAATCAACCACCGTTGTGTTCAATTCCTCCACTCATCTTGTGGACGGACTTCTTCGGATTGGGTAACGATTTACTAAAATCTCTGTGTGATTTCTTCTATAAATTTGTGAGGTATTGGTGGAATTAGAAGGTTAATGACATAAGGACAAAGTGGGTGTTCATGAATGAGATGGATGAGAAAGGAGTAATTATAAAGAACAAAGCAAGACTATTTGCAAATGTATATAAACAAGAAGAAGGAATAGACTATGACCAGCACTTTGCACCAGTGGCAAGATTGGAAGCCATAAGGCTATTCCTAGCATATACAACTCACAATAGATTCAAAGTTTATCAAATGGATGTGAAATCTGTCTTCCTCAATGGAGATCTAAAAGAGGAAGTATATACAGAATATCCTCCACGTTTTGTTAATTCATCTCATCCTACTCATGTTTATCATTTAAGAAAGGCTTTATATGGGCTCAAGCAGGCACCTAGAGCATGGTATGAGACCCTGTCTAATTTTCTCATTGGAAATAAATTTTCAAGAGGAAAAATAGACAAAACATTATCCTAAGGGGAATAAAAAAAATTTTTCTTGTGCAAATCTATGATGATGACATCATCTTTGGATCTATATATGATAACCTTTGTAAAATATTTGCCAAACTTATGTAAGAGAAGTTTGAAATGAGTAGTATAAGAGAGCTGAAATACTTCACAGGGCTTCAAGTGAAGCAATCTGAAGATGAGATTTTCATTTCACAGACCAATGTTGGGTACATTGGTCAAAATGTACCTGATTTGAAGAAGCCTCACCCAACTCAATGATATACATCAAAATGTATTTGATGTGATTTTGAGTTATCTTGTGCAGGTTAAGTATTTGCAGGAAAGAAGAAAAGTTTCTAAGTCCATGTGTCGACACCCAGAGGGAAAGTGTCGACACTTAAGAAGACTTGTGTCAACACCCAGGCAAGCAGTGTCGACACTTGGAGTCATTGTGTCGACACCAGGGATGCTGAGTCGACACCAGACAGAAAGTGTCGACACAAGGAGCTGTGTCGACACTCAGTGACGAAAAGACAGTAAAGCTGTGTCGACACTTAACAGTTGTGTTGACACCCAGTGAAGCTGTGTCTACATCAAAAAGTGTCGACACTTGGAGCTGTGTCGACACTCAGCAAAAGCTAGCAAAGACTAAGTACAAGTGTCGACACCCAGAATAATGTGTCGACACACAACAGAAGAGTCAACACTTGAAGTAAGTGTCGACACCCAGAACAATGTGTCGACACTTAGCTGAAGACTCAACACTTGAAGAAAGTGTCGACACAAGGAGCTGTGTCGACACTTAGCAAAGATTAGCAAAGTTCAAGAATATTCTAAGTACAAGTGTCGACACTAAGGGGATGTGTCGACACTCAGCTGAAGTCTCGACAGAAGAAGGATGTGTCGACACAAGGACCTGTGTCGACACTCAACAAGTATCAACACTGAAGACATGTGTCGACACCAAGAAGCAGTGTCGACACTTAACAGTTTCAACACATGAAGATGTGTCGACACAAAGGAGATGTGTCGACACTTAGAAGAATTCAGCAAAATCCTGAAGTACAAGGACTTGTGTCGACACACATTATCAGTGTCGACACATGAAGAAGAAACAGTGTCAAGATATAATAACTACAATACAAGGAGTTGTGTCGACACCTTGTAGACTAGTGACGACACTTAGACAACTTGTGTCGACACTTGTTCTATAAGTGTCGACACTTAAAGACAGAAAGTCTCGACACTTAAAGACAGTTACAGAATTTCCAAGAACTGACTGGATGACTTGACAGCTGCCATTCCAGCCGGTCTACAGCACTTGTCAGAGTGGTCAGAATTCAGTTATGGACCGGACCAGCCGGTTACCATGAAGAAGGCCTATAAATAGGCTTATACTGTCTACAGAAGAAGAGGATTGATGAAGTGGTTCAAGTGATCATTCACAAGAGAAACACACAAGAAGATCTAGCTTAGAAGTGAAGATCTAAGAAGTTGGGAGAGAGAGCTCCATCCAAGAAATCAGCTGTTGGAACCCAGTTGAGAAGAAGGATTCAGATTGGTCTGAATCTTAAGAAGCAGAGATCAAGGATCAACTGCAGAGGAATCAGTCTTATTGTGTTCTACTTTCAAGAAGCTTTGAAGAAAGCCAAGTCAGATTGATTTCAGCTGAGTTCTTCCAAGAACTCATCAAGAATCTCACAACTTATCTCTCTTTCATCTAAAGTTGTTGAGTTTATAAATTTTGTATTCATTATACCTTGTAGGATCCTTAGGGATCAGAGATTGTAAGCCTGCAATTATAAAGGCTGAGGGTAGGAGAGTTAAATCTTTGAGTGTAGGCCTTAGTGGCTGAGTGTAGGCCTTGGTGGCTGAGTGTAGGCCTTGGTGGCTGAGTGTAGGCCTTTGTGGCTGAGTGTAGGCCTTTGTGGCTGAGTGTAGGCTTTGTGGAAAAGCTGAGTTGTAGGGCCTTGGGCCTGAAGTGTAGGAACCTGTTTTGGGTTCTGAGTTAGTGGAGAAGTTTAGCCGAATCTAGTACACTGCTAGATAGGCGAAGGGGGAAAGTGGATGTACCCAAAGCTTGGAGAACCACTATAAAACTCTGTGTCTACTGTGTGTTTGTGGATTGCTGTGATTGCTGTGCTATGATAAATTAGATTTAATTCTGTGATATTGACTGTTTGCTGCCTAAAAAGTTAAAAAGATTCAAGTCACCTATTCACCCCCCCTCTAGGTGCTTAGGGACAATATCTTTCAAGTGGTATCAGAGCCAGGTTCCTCAAAAAGAGACATAACTGTCTGAGGAGATCCTGTTGGCAGATTCAAGTTAAGTCAAGTACAGATTCAAGAAAATCAAGAACCATGGGTTCCACTGAAAATCACAAGGAATTGGGATCCATGAAACTACCTATATGTAGGAAGGAAATCTTTGGCATATGGAAGGAAAGGGTGAGGCTGTTTATGGAGGCCTCAGACCCTAGGATTTATATCACAGTAAAGGAAGGGCCATATGTGCCCATGAAGGTGTCAGTCTTGGATGCAAATCAAAGAACACCAAAGGATTTCTCAGAAATGACAAAGGATGAAATTGTTCTAGCCACCATGGACAAGAGGGCTCAGAACATCATAGTGAGTGTCATAGATGATGCAACTTTTCAGAATCTAATACACTGTAAGACAGCCAAAGAGATGTGGGATACTCTTATTGTGTATATGGAGGGTTCTAAAGAAGTTAGGCAAGACAGAAAATCCTTGCTAAATCAAGAGTATGAAAGTTTTAGACAAGGAAAGGGTGATAGCATAACTGAGTGCTATAAGAAGTTCTACAAGATAGTGAATGAACTCATGTCCTATGGCAGAGAGTTCAGTAATTATGAACTCAATGACAAGTTTCTAAGGTCCCTAACTAAAGATTGGGACACCAAGATCTGTGCCATTAGAGAAATGGCTAAGTTGGCAGAAATTCCTCCACCTACACTGTTTGGCAAACTGCTGTCATATGAAATGCAGTTGACAGTGAGGAAAGAAGAGGAGAAATCCACAAGAAATGAACACAAGGAAAGAACAGTGGCCTTTAAATCAGAAGCCCCCAGAAAGTACAGAGGAAAGTCACCTACTCCACCTCCAAAGGTTGCTGAATCCGAGTCAGATGAGTCAGCTAGTACAAAGTCTGAAAGCAGTGAAAGTGATGAGGACTTTGCTGCCTTCACTAGACATTTTCAGAAGTTCTTGAAGAAGAAACAGTGGAGGACAAGGCCTTCTACATCACAGGGAAAGGAAGACTCTTATCAGAAAAAGAGGTATTCAAAGAAAGACAAGAAAAAGTCAAAGTCTAGCAAAGCTACACTATCAAAAATTGTGTGCTATTGCTGTAATAGACAAGGTCATGTGATAGCAGATTGTCCAGATAAGAGAAAGGAGTCTAATGACAAGAAGAAGACTCATTTCAAAGGCAAGAAAGAAAAGTCATTTGTTGCCAAAAAGGAGAAGACCCTGTCAGATATCTCTTCTTCAGAAACTGAGTCAGATGCTGAGGCATATATAAGGCTGTTTGCTGAAGAAGAAGAAGAAGAGTTCATGCAGATTATGGATTCTATATATGAACAAGAAGACTGTCAGTGTCAAGGACTAATGGCATTGACTGAAAGTGATAAAATCCTGGAGCAGCCAGGACCTAGTAAGGTACAAAGTTCAACTTTAAGTTCAGTTTCTTGTGCCAGTACAGAATCAGATTCATCCTCATCAAATGATGAGAGTGCATCTGGGTCTGAAGAGGATATTCATCAGTTGATAGATGAATACAAAGTACTGTTGCAAGCTTACAAGAAGAGCAAGTCCCTAGACAAAAGTCAGGCAAAGGAAATTGCTAATCTTAAAGCTGCTGCAACTGAGTTTGAGAAGTCATTTGATCAAAAACTAAATGAGATAGCCAGATTGAAGCACATAACTGTGATTCAAATGGGAACTATATCATTTAAGAATGATCAAATCAAGAGTCTGGAGATTAATCTTCAGAAGGAGAAGGACTTAGTTGCTAGGTTTTCTAAACCCAAGTCAGTTCTACCTTTAATTGATGAATTTGTTCATCACAGAGGCAAGGCTGGACTGGGTTTTACAAGACCTGCAAGGACTGTTCAGTCCAAGTCCAAGTCCAAGGGCAAAGCCCCAACACTCAACAAGCCAGCTGTGGATAAAACAGCTAAGACTGTACCTAAGCAAAGGTACAATAAGTTTGAGTGTTGGTGTTGTGACAAGATAGGCCACTTTGCAATGGACTGTTGGCACAATGCTAGTGCCAAAGTGAGTAGCAAACTGCCTGATGGAAGACCAGCAGGTAGCCTTGTCAGGATGCAAACTAACAAGTACCAAGGACCCAAGAATTCTTTGGGTTCTAAGGTTCATTAATCTGTTTTGCAGGTGAGTCCAAGTGGCCATGCCCCTATATGGTACTTGGACAGTGGATGTTCCAGACATATGACTGGAACAAAGGGATTACTAAGGGACTACATTCCAATCAAAGATGGTCCAAAAGTCACCTTTGGTGGTTCTGAAAAAGGAATCATCAAAGGGTTTGGTAACATTTCTAGTAACTTAGTTACCATTACTCAAGTGGCTTATGTTAAAGGGTTGAAACACAACCTAATAAGTATAAGTCAATTAAGTGATGTAGGGTATGACATCTCATTTGTTAAGAATGGTTGTCATATCAAGAGGTCAACTGATCAAGAGATCATTTTGACTGGCTATAGAAAGAGGAATGTCTACTGCCTAGACATTATATGTGAGACCAATGGTTCTCAAGTGTGTCTTGTAGCAGATGAGAAAGTCTCTCATTGTGTCAAATGGCACAAGAGGCTAGCTCATCTAAACTACAAGACAATTGGCAAACTCTTTGACAAAGAGTTAGTGAGGAATGGTCCTCAAGTTAAGTGTGTTAAAGATGGTATTTGCTCAGCTTGTCAAAAGGGCAAGCAGACTAGATCCACCTTTAGAAGCATAGAAAACAAAGATGCTGTGAGGTGTTTATACCTCTTGCATATGGATCTCTTTGGTCCAATGCCAGTTCACATCCTAGGTAGGAAGGTCTATACCTTTGTAGTTGTAGATGACTACTCAAGGTTTTCCTAGGTGTTCTTCTTAAGATAGAAATCTGAAACACCTAATGTCTTCTATAGCTTTGTCAAGCAAATTCAGAATGAACTAGACAGTACAGTGGTCAAGATTAGAAGTGACCATGGTACTGAATTTCAGTCTGAGAGTATGACAAAACTATGTGAAGACTTTGGGATATTTCAAGAATTTTCTTCACCAAGAACACCTCAGCAAAATGGCATTGCTGAGAGGAAGAATAGAACCTTGATTGAGGCTGGTAGGACCCTATTAAGTGATACATCACTACCAGAATACTTCTGGGCTGAAGCAGTTAATACTGCATGCCATGTTATTAATAGGGCTACCATTACTAAAGGCCTCAACAAGACCCCCTATGAGGTTGTGAAAGGCAGGAAACCAAACCTATCCTACTTCAGGATCTTTGGTTGCAAATGCTTCATACTTAACAATGGAAAGTCTTATTTAACTAAGTTTGCTGCCAAGTCCCAAGAGAGAATTTTTGTTGGGTACAGCAACAACAGTAAGGCTTATAGAGTCTACAACTTGTCAACTCAAGTTGTAGAAGAAACTGTACATGTAGTATTTGATGAGACTAAACTTATTAATAATGAGTTGTCTAGTAGTATATGCAGCCCCACAGGTTTAACAAAGAAGATAGACAAGCTCACTCTAGAAGAAGAATCTACTGCAAGACAACAAGTAGAAGACAGTGGCTGTTGTCTAGGAGGAGTACTACATGTACCTAGTGCAGAAGAAGTACAAGGAGTGCAGCAAGATGAAGGAACTGAAGAAGTTCAACCAGAAGTCAGGATGCCTCTAGCCAATAGGCATCTTAGAGATCATCCAGTAGAGCAGATCATTGGTGATCCAAGATAAGGGGCACAAACAAGGAGCAGAAACCTGAATGCAGCAATCTACTCCAGCTTTCTATCCTAAGTTGAACCTAAGAAGTTTGAAGAAGCCATCAAAGACCCTCTTTGGATTGAGGCTATGCAAGAAGAACTCAATCAATTCAAGAGATGCAAGGTCTGGGAGCTTGTTCCTAAACCTAAAGATCACAATATAACTGGAACCAAGTGGATCTATAGGAACAAGATGGATGAACAAGGAGTCATCATTAAGAATAAAGCAAGATTAGTTGCTAAAGGATATAGACAGGAAGAAGGTATTGACTTTGATCAAACCTTTGCTCCAGTAGCCAGACTAGAAGCAATAAGAATGTTCCTGGCCTATGCAACCTATCAAGGATTCAAAGTTTACCAAATGGATGTCAAGTCAGCATTTCTAAATGGTAATCTTAAAGAAGAAGTCTATGTGGAACAACCCTCAGGTTTTGTTGATTCAACTCTACCTAATCATGTCTATAGACTTAGGAAAGCTTTATATGAGTTAAAGCAAGCCCATAGGGCTTGGTATGAAACCCTGTCTAGTTTCCTCATTGAGAATAAGTTCACAAGGGGGAAAATAGACAAGACTCTATTCCTTAGGGAATCTAGAGGCAAAGTAATACTAGTCCAAATATATGTAGATGACATTATATTTGGGTCTACTGAAAGTAGCCTTTGCAAAAAGTTTGCAAAGCTAATGCAAGGTCAATTTGAGATGAGTAGTATGGGAGAGCTAAAATTCTTCTTGGGTCTCCAAGTAAGACAGACTGAGAGTGGTTTATCCATATGCCAGTCCAAGTTTACCCTAGAACTCATAAGGAAGTATGGTATGGATTCATCCAGCACCATGAAGACTCCTATGTGGTCAAGTATGTCTCTTAGCAAGGATGATGCAGGGAAGCCTGTAGATGAAACCTTGTATAGAGGGATAGTTGGCTCCCTATTATACTTGACTGCAAGTAGACCAGATATCATGTATGCTACATGTGTCTGTGCAAGGTATCAAGCCTGCCCTAAAGAATCTCATTTGACTGCAGTCAAAAGGATATTGAGATATCTAAAGGGCACTCCTTATCTAGGCCTCTGGTACCCTAGGAATGGGGATTTTGAACTAACAGGTTATTCAGATGCAGACTTTGCAAGATGCAAAGAAGATAGAAAAAGTACAACTGGAACCTGTCAATTCCTAGGTGGAAGACTGATTTCATGGAGTAGCAAGAAGCAAACAAGTGTGGCTATCTCCACTGCAGAATCAGAATATGTGGCTGCAGGAAGTTGTTGTGCTCAACTTCTATGGATACAGCATCAGCTTGAGGACTATGGATTTCAGGTAAGTAGAACTCCACTCTTTTGTGATTCTACTAGTGCTATTTCAATAGCCAATAATCCTGTATCCCATAGTAGAACAAAACATATTGAAATTAAATATCATTTTCTTAGGGAGCATGTAGAAAGAGAAGATATTTTACTTGAATATGTTAAAAATGATAATCAACTAGCTGATATGTATACTAAGCCTCTAGAAGAAACTAAGTTCAATAGATTTAAGATTGAACTAGGAATGATAAACTTAGAGTAAGTTTATAGTATTGGAAATTGGCTAAGTAAAAAGGTGTCGACACACAGAGATATCTGTGTCGACACATAAAATTGGTGTCGACACTTTAGGTAAAAGGTGTCGACACATCTAGAAAGTTAGTGTCGACACTTCAGAATATTAGTGTCGACACATGACAAGTAGGTGTCGACACAACCAAGGTGGTGTTGACACTTAATGTTTACTCAGAATTATCTAAGTAAAGTCTCGACTATATGTCGAGTTATGTGGTGTCGACACATAAACAAGTGTCGACACATATAATCTGTTGACTAAACTTGTGTCGACACATATGTGTCGAGACATTATAAGTCAGTGTCGACACTTATTGCCAGTGTCGACACAATTCAAGTTGACTGCCCGCCTTTTCATCTTCAAAATTAGAAAGGTATAAATAGGGTTTTGCCTTAGTCTGTCGACACGCTTTCGAAAGTTTCGAGACCAAAACTTGTGTGTCGACACCTCTCTTCTCTCAAGTCAAATTCTTCAAACCCTAATGGCGCCAAAGCTTGAGGAGAACGTCAACGAAGGATATGAACTGGTGCGCGACGCATTTGTGGATGCTGACCAGGAAATCAAGAACGTGATCACCCTAGTTGCCGACTCAGGGTTAGAATATCTTGTTTCTGAACCCACAAAAATCTGGAAGAAAGAGGTACTGGAATTCCTCAATGGAGCTGAAGTAGACGACACTGGATTGAAGATCAAATCCAGGGTTCATGGTGAGAAGGTGAAGGTTTCACCTAAAAGTCTGAGGAAAGTATTACAGCTACCAAGAACAAAAGAAGAAGATGAGGTTACTGCTTCCAGGACCAGGGAAGCTCTAACATGGTGTGGTCTAGATTCTAAGATGAAGATTGGATCAGTGTTTCTTAGAAATGGCATGAACAATCAAGGGAAATTCCTTTCTGAGATTGTTGGAAAAGTACTATTAAGCAAGCCAGGAGGGCATGATAGGATATCTGCCTCAATGTTCAGCATTATGACCAGGATTATCTTCACTCTGAACACTGACTGGTCTGTTATAGTGTTTGAGAAAATCAAGGAAAGCCTGAAGAAGCCCAACCTGGGCAGAATTTTAAGTCTTTACCTTGCTGGTGTTATACCTGAAGTTATGAGTCAGGCTGCTGGAAGCAAAATCAATCATATGAGGAAGATGGATTTAAGGATATTTTCCAGATGGGACAGGGTGTTGACTAAGGAGATGCCAACCCCTGAAAAGATAATTTCTAAAAAAGTATCACCTCCAAAGAAGAAGAGGAAAGCTGCTCCAGTGGCTCAGGTTCCAACTAGCAGCTCTGAAAGTGAAGAGCAAGTTGTTTTTACACCAGATGAGAATGAGGAAGGAACTGCTGTAAAGTCTCCTGCTCCTCAAAATGTTGCTGGGATCCAGGGAGAGCTACCTCAAGCTAGCCCCATACACAAGTATCACATCTAGGGGGAGTCTCTAGTTGTAGAAGAACCAACTACACTAGAAAGTGAACAAGCAACCCACACAATACTAGAGGTAATCACTGAACTAAATGCTTTAGATTTTCCTATAGAGGATACTAATTTGTCTGATGTTCATCAGCAAACTCAGCTGGATAGCCAAGTCCCAGATGTTGTCATGGCAGACACATCTGTTGAAGTTGTAGTTACTGATCCAGTGGTTGAAGAGCCAAGACTTTCTCCAGCTCATTCTCCACAAGAGTATACCATGGAAGATTTATTTCTAAATCTAGATCAAGAAGATTTTGATAAGGAAACTGCTGCTGAAAAGGAGAATGCTCCACTTGAGGGGGAGCAAGTGCAAATAAATGAAGAACCTGTAAGGGAAGAGGCTGTGAAGGCACCAGAAGTACAGAAGGAGCTACCTAAGGAGAGGGTAGAGATAGCAAGTACATCTGGATCTGAAGATGAGGAAGCTTCAAAGGCCAAGAAAAGAAAGTTTCAAGTATTCAGAAGAAGAAGCCAAAGTTACAAGAAGGCTCTCCAAACTGTTACTCCACAGCTATATCACAGCTAGCTCCAACTGTGGATTATAGTGCACTGATGGTTGCCATGCAGATTAAACTTGATGAGCAAAGACAGGACATAGAGAAATATGTGGATGAAGGGCAGAAGTCTCTCCAATTTGATCTAGCCCAGGACATAAAATCTATCAGGTTTGAAATGAACCAAAATAAAAAGGAGATGACTGAATGTTTCCACAAGGGTGGAAATGCAGTGGTGTACTTGGCTACGCACCAGGAGAAGATAAAAGCACAAGTGGATGACATGGCTGTGAAGCAACGTTATGTTCTTGAAAATCAGATAAGAATGAATGACAACCTTACTGCATCTCACAATGCCATATGTCACAGAACTGAAGAATCTAGCTGCAGGGCAGACTCCAGCTATAGCAAAGGCAGATTTTGATAAAGTATTCCTAGAAGAAATAACTGCTCTTAAGACTGCCATCCAAGATTCTCAAAAGTTGATAACTGACAAACTCCAAAGGTTAAAACCATTCTTTAAAGATGGAGTTAATTATTTGGATAATCAAGTAAGATTTCAGAAAGATGATGTCATAGATCATATAGAAAGAGAAGTCATAAAGGGGGAGAGGGTTTTAGTCAAAGCTAGCTCTGATCATGCCAAGTGGATATCTAATTCCATCAGAGCTACACTGGGTTATCCTTCTCTTTGTGATGATGACAATGTGGCTGAATCTGGAATTCATCCTGCATATTTAGGAGGGGAGCAACCAGAAGTGGCTCAAGTTATTTACCCTCCTCCAGATTTTGACATGATTCATGCTGACATACAGTCCATGTATAGCCCACCTGGGGGTAAGGACAATGTCATTATTGAAAAAGTTGTTCAGCCAATTTCTGAAGCTATGCAAGAGGCACTGCAGAAAGAAGAAGAGACAAGATTGTCTAAGAAGAGGTTTAGGGAACAAGCTGAACAAAGGCCAGACTTTGAGCAGTGAAGCGCTACCTCAAGAAATATCATTTTGACTGCCTGGAAAGCTGCCAAAGATAATGTGCATGACAGGAACAAATGGTTTTCTGAGGCTGAATGGAGAAAACATGAGACAAGGCAGGAGGCAATAGTCCAATACAGGAGAAAGGCCAAGATGGGAAAGCTACCTCCTACTGCTCTGGAGCCTAGCAAGTACTTTCCCAAGCCTTATCACTACTTTGAGAGGCAAAAGATTAAGGCTGAGGAACTCAAGAAGAAGGAGCTAAAAGGTAAGAAGCCTGCTGAAACAGAAGATGCTGAAGCCCCTGTACAAGCAAGGATAAAATCTGGAAAAGGGATAGTGATCAAAGATGCTGATCAAGAATAGAATTAGAATTTTCTTAAAGTTTACTATGTAATCTTTTTAATGATAAACATTCTATAAACTTTAGAATTTTGTATATGACAAAGTATTGGAACAATGTTTTGTTGTGTAACAAATTTGTTTCATAATTGTTCTGTGATGATGTCTATGTATACATGTGTGATTGATACATATTTATGTTTACCCTTCTATATATAATCCTGCTTTACATCATTTTGTAATTTAATTATGAATGGTGTATATCATTGACTAAGGGTTATGACTTCTCTAAATAGGGGGAGATTGTTGGGTACATTGGTCAAAATGTACCTGATTTGAAGAAGCCTCACCCAACTCAATGATATACATCAAAATGTATTTGATGTGCTTTTGAGTTACCTTGTGCAGGTTAAGTATTTGCAGGAAAGAAGAAAAGTTTCTAAGTCCATGTGTCGACACCCAGAGGGAAAGTGTCGACACTTAAGAAGACTTGTGTCAACACCCAGGCAAGCAGTGTCGACACTTGGAGTCATTGTGTCGACACCAGGGATGCTGAGTCGACACCAGACAGAAAGTGTCGACACAAGGAGCTGTGTCGACACTCAGTGACGAAAAGACAGTAAAGCTGTGTCGACACTTAACAGTTGTGTCGACACCCAGTGAAGCTGTGTCTACATCAGAAAGTGTCAACACTTGGAGCTGTGTCGACACTCAGCAAAAGCTAGCAGAGACTAAGTACAAGTGTCGACATCCAGAACAATGTGTCGACACACAGCAGAAGAGTAAACACTTGAAGTAAGTGTCGACACCCAGAACAATGTGTCGACACTTAGCTGAAGACTCAACACTTGAAGAAAGTGTCGACACAAGGAGCTGTGTCGACACTTAACAAAGATTAGCAAAGTTCAAGAATATTCTAAGTACAAGTGTCGACACTAAGGGGATGTGTCGACACTCAGCTAAAGTCGCGACAGAAGAAGGATGTGTCGACACAAGGAGCTGTGTCGACACTCAACAAGTATCAACACTGAAGACATGTGTCGACACCAAGAAGCAGTGTCGACACTTAACAGTTTCAACATATGAAGATGTGTCGACACAAAGGAGATGTGTTGACACTTAGAAAAATTCAGCAAAATCCTGAAGTACAAGGACTTGTGTCGACACACATTATCAGTGTCAACACATGAAGAAGAAACAGTGTCGAGATATAAAAACTACAACACAAGGAGTTGTGTCGACACCTTGTAGACTAGTGTCGACACTTAGACAACTTGTGTCGACACTTGGTCTATAAGTGTCGACACTTAAAGACAGAAAGTCTCGACACTTAAAGACAGTTACAGAATTTCCAAGAACTGACTGGATGACTTGACAGCTGCCATTCCAGCCGGTCTACAGCACTTGTCAGAGTTGTCAGAATTCAGTTATGGACCGGACCAGCCGGTTACCATGAAGAAGGCCTATAAATAGGCTTATACTGTCTACAGAAGAAGAGGATTGATGAAGTGGTTCAAGTGATCATTCACAAGAGAAACACACAAGAAGATCTAGCTTACAAGTGAAGATCTAAGAAGTTGGAGAGAGAGAGAGCTCCATCCAAGAAATCAGCTGTTGGAACCCAGCTGAGAAGAAGGATTCAGATTGGTCTGAATCTTAAGAAGGAGAGATCAAGGATCAACTGCAGAGGAATCAGTCTTATTGTGTTCTACTTTCAAGAAGCTTTGAAGAAAGCCAAGTCAGATTGATTTCAGCTGAGTTCTTCCAAGAACTCATCAAGAATCTCACAACTTATCTCTCTTTCATCTAAAGTTGTTGAGTTTATACATTTTGTATTCATTATACCTTGTAGGATCCTTAGGGATCAGAGATTGTAAGCCTGCAATTATAAAGGCTGAGGGTAGGAGAGTTAAATCTCTGAGTGTAGGCCTTGGTGGCTGAGTGTAGGCCTTGGTGGCTGAGTGTAGGCCTTGGTGGCTGAGTGTAGGCCTTTGTGGCTGAGTGTAGGCCTTTGTGGCTGAGTGTAGGCTTTGTGGAAAAGCTGAGTTGTAGGGCCTTGGGCCTGAGGTGTAGGAACCTGTTTTGGGTTCTGAGTTAGTGGAGAAGTTTGGCCGAATCTAGTAAACTGCTAGATAGGCGAAGGGGGAAAGTGGATGTACCCAAAGCTTGGGGAACCACTATAAAACTCTGTGTCTACTGTGTGTTTGTGGATTGCTGTGATTGATGTGCTGTGATAAATTAGATTTAATTCTGTGATATTGACTGTTTGCTGCCTAAAAAGTTAAAAAGATTCAAGTCACCTATTCACCCCCACTCTAGGTGCTTAGGGACAATATCTTTCAACCAATTTCACAAAAAATCTTATAAAGAAGTTTGGAATAGAGAGTGCAACCTCTATGAGGACTCCAATGAGCTCCAACATATCTATAAACAAGGATGGAAATGGAAACCCTTTAATGAAACCATGTATAGATGTATGATTGGCTCCCTTATCTACCTTATTTCCAGTAGACCAGACATCATATTCTCCGCATGCATTTGTTCTAGGTACCAAGTGAACTCTAAGGTGAAAAAATTTGTAATAGCGGAAAACGGGACACCAGGCGCAGGAAAACTCAACCACACTGAGCCCAAGTAAGCCAAAAAACAACTAGAAGAGCAAGAGTCTTGTACTAATCAAAAATATCTTTGCACAGCAAGGCATACAAGACTGCAAATGTATTCGATGGAGCAAGAAAATTACAAGCTGAAGATAAACTATGCGGCCTCAAGAAGTAACCGTTAGTTCTGTTGCTAACTGCTAAGGAGTCCGCTGAAGCCGCCTGGTCGCAAGGCCGCAACAAGCCGCGCGGACTACCCGTTATTCCAGTGCTGCTGAAGAACTCTAGCTGCTGAACTGCAGGCCACCTAACCGCGAGGTCGCCTAGCCGCCAGAACACGTGGACTGCTGCCACCAAACTGAATAAGCCTCCCATAGGCGGATAACTTATTTGAACAGGGAAGGAGTTGCAGAAGAGAAAATGCTTAGTTGCAGGCCGCGACCTGCTGAAAACTGCTGGCTATTACCCGTAGAGTCCGCACTCAATCAGAACCAAATTCCTGGCTCTTCAACACTATCCACACAACCTGCACAACACAAACAACCACACTGATAGAAAACCCTAACCACATCAACTTTCCGCGAGTTGACTTACTGTTCACTTGGTGTCTTCTGAAGTGATATGGGGTCCTATTTATAGGCGCAGAGAGGAGTGTCATCACCACCCTAGACGATAGGATAACTGCCCTATCAAGTATAAACACCAAGTGTATCCACAAAGTCTGCGAATACACACCAAACCGCTGCGACTTGGCCAAGACCGAGTTTACCAAGGCCAGCCAGACTAGAACACCAACTAGGCGGACTCAACGAGTACCACCCCAGTTCGCCCACATGCGGACAAAGCTCCAGACCACAGAAAGTGAGTTCGTAGTCAAGTCGCACAAGACACTACTGCCGAGCTAGGCGGATGTAGAAACCAACCCGCGTAGGCCACGTGAACTCTGGACTAAGCCGACCTGGACTTGGTCCAAATATAGACCAAGTATGCATCACCAGACATCTCTGGTGCGAACACAGCACCAACATATACAAAACCAATCCACACAAGATCGGCGAAATCCATAACCAGCTGCACAAAATCGGCAACTAAGCGGATAACCATCATATCCACATGAAACCACCTAGGAAACAAGCCGCAAAACACTTGCAGACCTAGCAAGTCGTCAGCTCTTTCTGCTCAGAGCGCCTGATCTGATCACCGAAACTCCCGAGACTGTCTACACAGTCAGCCTGATCATCCCGCCCAGTCTGCCACTCTCACTTTAATAATTTCAACACTCTCCCTTGAATTGAGAAGTGGAGACCAGCCCTAGCAACCCTCATAACCAAGTAAAAGACCCCTTTGACAGCGACTTCATGAATATGTCCGTGATGTTGTCCTTTCTCCGCACATGTCCAACTACAAGAGGCCCCTCCAACACCTTCTCCCAAATGAAATAGTGTTCAATCTCAATGTGCTTGGTCTCCGCGTGACAAACTGGATTGCTAACCAATTTCAGGGCACTCTCATTGTCACCGCGTAGCAGAGTAGGACCATGCACTTCTTCATGGACATCCTCTACTAGCCTCCTAAGCCAGATGTCTTCCCGAGATGCCAAGGCCGAAGCCTTGTACTCTGCTTCCGTAGTAGAGACATACACCAAAACTTGCTTCTTACTGCACCAAGAAATCCCTGCTGATCCACACGTGAACACATAACCAGACATTGACTTCCGATGGTCTGAATCTCCCCCATAATCAACATCCGTATAACCATGTAGGTTGAAGCCCGTGTCTCTCCCATAAAGGAGATCCATGTCAGAAGTGGACTTCACATACTTCAGAATGATCCTTGCTATCATCAAATGAGGCTTCCGAGGTTCCGCCATATACCAACTTAGTCGACCTACAATATATTCAATGTCTAGCCTCATAATCGTCAAATAGATAAGGTTCCCACCCAAAGCATAGAACACAAGAGGATCTGGAAGTATCCTCCCCTCATCTCGTCAAAGCTTGATGCTAACCTCTAGATGAGTATAGCAATTCTTCCCTTCCCGCATGCCAAATCGCTTAACGATCCGATCCGCATAACCCCTTTGGAAAACCAGTATGCCTCTCTCTTTCCTCTCCATCTTGAGTCCAAGGAAGTTCTGGAGCTCACCTTAGTCATTCATCTCAAATCGAATGGCCAGCTCTGCCCTAAGCCTAGCCACATCCTCCTTGGAGTTTCCCGTGACGATCATGTCGTCCACGTATAGCAGCACTAAGATATGAAGCTCCCCCCTTTTATTGTTGAACATGCCCGAGTCTGAATCCGAGGCAGAATATCCGCAGAACTGAAGATATTCTGCGATCTTCCCATACCATGCCCTCAGAGCCTGCTTTAAACCATAAAGGGCCTTATAGAGTTTGTAGACGTATCCTGGATGATCTTCAGATACATATCCATGCGGCTAAACCATGAAGATTTCTTTATCGATCTCCCGTAAAGAAAGTCATTCTTTACATCTAGCTGCCTCATCTTCCAGCCCTGCAAGCCGCCAAAGCCATCACCATTCGAACTGAAATCATCTTTAGCACATGACTAAACATCTCCTTATAGTCTTCTCCATACTACTGAGAAAAACCTCAAGCTACAAGGCGAGCCTTGTACCGCTCGATTCTCCCATACGCATTCTTCTTCAGCTTGTAGACCCACTTGCATATCATAGGAGTAATGCCATCAACCTTGGGCACAAGGTCCCAAGTCTCATACTTCTTGAGAGCAGCCATCTTCTCATCCATGGAATCTTCTCACTCTTTGACCCCAGTAGCTTCTTCAAATCTAGAAGGCTCTCGCTTATCCAGAGGTCCTATGAAGAAATAAGAGACCAAGCTCACCGCATTTCCTTCGTTATATCAGGCCGGTAGTTTGATGAGCCTTTCTATATTTACATCCCATACAAACATGACTGTCGTCGAAGGATGATAACATAGGAAAGACTTTTATAAGGCTCTTCACCGCCATGGCTTTTAGCTTGTCCATCCCAACAGGCCCCAGCCACTCATGCCAGATAGTAGCACTATCATTTTCTCTCATCTGATCAACATTGGAGCTTGTTGATAACACAAACAAGTCCCTCACCCTTCTCATTACATGAGTAATGTCAGCCTTAACTGCTGTCACGTTGAGGAGAAACTTCACTTTTGTTGGACCAAACAGAATGTGATAGTATGCATCTACCGCATTAGTCACAAAGAAGATGTACTTCTTCATGCCCGTTACGTGATAGACACTCCTCAACATGAGTGGACCATTATCACTACCCAGAGAAACTACACCCTCCTTCTCTACTACATGAACAATATCATCAACAGTTATGATAGATTTGTTACCTGAGAATGCCCGCAGAGAGGAGAATTTTGACTCATCCCCGATGAGGTGGTGACCACACCCTAAGTCCATGATCCAGTTATCTTGGTAGTCAATGTTGGACAAAGGACGAACACATGTGCCCGTCATGAATGCACTTCCTCATCCAGCTTCCTCAGCACTGGACTCAGCCACCTCCTTATCTATATTGTGCCCAGGCTGCAGCTTGACCTTACAGTCTCTCATGAAGTGTCCTTGCTGGTTGCATCTGTAGCACTTAATCCACTCCTTCTTCTTCTTCTTCCAATGTCACTTAGGAGCAATGCTCTCCTCTTGCTGATATGAAGTAGAAGGTCCTTCACTAGCATCAGACGTCTTCTTCTTATTCTTCTCCAACCTCTTGTTCTTCCCTAAAAAGAGCGCCTCACTGTCTCCTTTAGAGACAGTGACTCCAGCCATCTGCCTTGCCAAGCTCTCCTGCGAAGCCAATAGGTTCTCCAGCTCTAACAAGGATGGTTGATTGTCCCAGCCTTAAACTGAAGTGATGAAGGCCATATACTCCTTTCGCAAGCCGCAGATTATGTGCCTCTTCAGCTTTGCCTCAGAAATAGGCTCATCAGGGTCCAGCGCTAAAATCTCAGCACACAGGTTCTTCATTTTCTCGAAGAATGTTGAGATGGGTAGATAACTTGAGTGACCCTTACTAACTCATTCTCAAGAAACTATAGACGAGCTACATTCTTTATGTTGAACAACCCATCAAGGGAAGTCCAAATTTCTACAACAGACCCACATCCAATGATGTGGTCAAAGAGCTCCAATGAAATAGCCTGCTTGAGAAAATACTCAGCTTTGGCATTTCTCTTCCTCCAAGATTTCACCGCATCAACACCAGCACTTACAGCAGCAGTAACCTCCTACTTTTCGTCTCCTCTAACGACTTCCCAAAGGTCCTCACCCAATAGATAACTCTGCATACACGACTACCACTTCTTGTAGTTAGTAGATGTAAGGAGTTTGATTCCAAGACTTCTTGCATAACCTCCTTCCATTGTAGACACCTTGGTTACTTAGATTCTCAAAAGTAGACAAGAAACTGATGGTTGATCATTGCTCAACCTCTGATCCCTCTGATACCATGCAAAATTTGTAATAGCAGAAAAAAAGACATCAGGAGCATGAACACTTAACCACACTGAGCCCAAGCAAGCCAAAAAACAACTAGAAGAGCAAGAGTCTTGCACTAATCAAAAATATCTTTACACAGCGAGGCATACATGGAGAGACATGATTGCCAATGTATCTGATGGAGCAAGAAAATTACAAGCTGAAGATAAATCGTGTGCCCTCAAGAAGTAACCGCCGGTTCTACTGCTAACCGCTAAGGAGTCTGTTGAAGCCGCCTGGTCGCAAGACCACAACAAGCCGCACAGACTACCCGTTATTCTAGTGCTGCTAAAAAACTCTAGCCGCTGAACTACAGGCCGCCTGACTGCGAGGTCGCCTAGCCGCCAAAACACGCGGACTGCTGCCACTGAACTGAACAAGTCGTCCATAGGCGGACAACTTATTTCAAAAAGTATGGAGTTGTAGAAGATAAACCACTCAGTCGCTGGTTGCGACATGCTAAAAACCATTGGCTGTTACACGCAGTGTCCGCACTCAGTTATAACCAAATTTTTGGCTCTTCAGCACTATCCGCACAACCAGCACAGCACAAACCGATCAAACTCTTCAAACCGCACTGATAGAAAACCCTAACCGCAACAACTTTCTGCGAGTTGACTTCCTGTTCACTCGGTGTCTTCTGATGTGATAGGGGGGGGGGGGGTCCTATTTATAGGCACAGAGAGGGGTGTGATCACTGGCCTAGACTATAGGATAACCGCCCTATCAAGTGTAAACCCAAGTGCATCTGCAAAGACTGCGGATACACACCAGACCACTGCGAATTGGCCAAGAGCGAGTCCGCCAAGGCCAGCCAGACTAGAACACCAACCAGGCGGACTCAGTGAGTACCACCCCAGTTCGCCCACATGTAGACAAAGCTCTACACCGTAGAAAGCGAGCTCACATTCAAGTCACACAAGACACTGTTGCAAAGCTAGGCGGATGAAGAAACCAACCCGCGCAGGCCGCGGGACCTCCAGACTAAGCCGACCTGGACTTGCTCCAAATCCAGACAAAGTCCACACCACCAGACATCTCTGGTGCGAACACAACACTAGCGAATACAAAACCAGTCCGCACAAGACCGACGAACTCCAGAACTAGTGGCACAAAATTGGAAACTGAGCGGATAACCATCCTATCAGCCTGAAACCACATGGGAAACAAGTCGCAGAACACTGGAAGACCTAGCAAGTCGCCAGCTCTATCTGCTCAGACTACCCGGTCTGATCACCGAAACTGCCGAGACTGCCCGCACAGTCCGTCCGAACAGCCTGCCCAGGCTGCCACTTTCACTTCAATAATTTCAACAAATCTCACCATTCCTCTATCTAGAGGATTCTAAGATACCTTAATGGTACACCTAATCTTGGCTTATGGTACCCTAGGAGTAATGATTTTGAGCTAATTGGTTTTTAGATGCAAACTTTATAAGGTGCAAGGAAGACAAAAAAAACACTTTAGGAACATATCAGTTCCTTGGAAGGAGACTTATTTTCTAGAGCAGCAAAAAGAAGACAAGTGTGATAATATCCACAACATAGTCAGAGTATATCTCAGCTGGAAGTTGTTGTGCACAAATATTATGGATATGATACCAGCTTCAAGACTACGACATAATATTAAGTAGAACACCCTTATTTTGTGACTCATCTTCTGTAATCTTAATTGCCAAAAATCATGTGTCACAAAGTAGGACCAAATATATTGAGATAAGGTATCACTTCATCAGAGAGCATGTGAAAAAAGAAGACATTTGCCTTGAGTTTGTCCCTACTGACAAATAAGTGGCAAACATCTTCACCAAGCTTTTGGATGAAGAGAAGTTCAATTTCTTTAAATTAAACTAGACATGTTAAATCTTGAATAAATATTATGCCTAGCCTTTTAACTAAATGTGAAGCTTAATATTTCTTCTCAGTGGTCTGCAAATAGAATTTTTGAAACAATCTAGTATGTTGTTACATTTATTATGGTGTGGTGTGCAAATAGAATTTTTGGCGCACTCTATTATTTTGTTGAATTATTACTGTGTGGTCTGCAAATATTGTTTAAAATACTAAACATGATGCAATAAATAAAGACCAAATCCCATTCAAAAGGAATAATTAGGAATATATGGAAATCAGTGCAACATTTTAAATTTTTATTAAAAGGAAATGAAATAGGAGACCTGTTGCTAAATACCTCAGAGTTTTCTCTAAAAGGGGTGAATAAAGATTATAATTTTGTTTCAAATATTTAATTTAATTCACAGAATTTGCATATACATCAACAATCAACCAGAAATAGATGCGTGTAAATAAAATCACAGTACAAGATTAAAAATAAATACAAAAACATAGAAGACACAAAGATTATCCCCTCAATCTGGATATATTCACTCTTCTACCCACTTGATAGGAATTCATTATCATAGTGTCTGAGTCTTTTGATCAGGAGATTTTTAGAACCAACATCAGATCTTTTGATAAGGAGATCTTTAACCAATATAATTTGAGACTTTTCTCAAGGAAACTCTCAGAACTTCTCACTGAATCCTTTGAAGAGGGATTCTCAAAACTCTTTTCTCAATGTGTAAAAAGAAAATTAAAGAAGATATGTGATAGAATTAACCTTGTTTTTGTGTCCTCTCTGCAGATTTTTGAGGACTAGTAGTGATGATATCTGAAACTTCTAATAAATCTCTGAATATCAAAATCACAAAGATTGTATGCCCTATTTCCAGATTATCCTTGAATCTTCTATGAATTTGATGCAATTTCTGTTAGGTCCATTGATTACAATGTCCCAAATTTGTAGAAGTCATACAAGTCAATGATATACGCATAAATGTATTTGATGCATGCTCTAAGTTCAATGTGTACAGTATGTTCTTTGTCACAATGATTAGATAGGTTGTATAAGTGATAGTGACAGGTGGACATAAGAAAGAATGCTGGGAAGATAGAAATTTGTCTAAGCCCACATGCATTGAGTGAAGGCAATGCACTCAACGCCAGATGTCAACAAGTGTTGAGTAAAGCATGGGCAGTCAAAGCCGAACTGTTGACACAGAAGAATTTTGGTTAAGTCCATAGGCGTTGAGTGAAGGCAGTTCACTCAACGTCATATAACTAGAGGCATGGAGTAAAACTCAGACAGTCAAAGCTTCAGCATTGGCAAGGAAGAATTCTGGTTAAGTCCAGAAGCGTCGAATGAGGACAGCTCACTTGACGCCTGAAGAAAGAAGCATCGAGTAAAGCTCTATGTTGTCAAAGCCAGAGAAATTGAGAAGAAATTTGGCGAAGTCCAGAAGCATTGAGTGAAGACAGTTCACTCAACACCAAGCTCAGAAAGCATCGATATAATAAGCTTCAGTCAAAGCCTCAAAAGATGTATACAAAAAATCTGTCAAAGTCCAAATGCGTTGAGCGAGGACAATTCACTCAACGCTAACTCAATAGAGAAATCAGCTAAGTACATAAGCGTTGACTGAAGACAGTTCACTCAATACCTCATCAAGAAGATAGGCAAAGACAGAAGTATTAATTGAAGATTGCTCACTCAACGCCGCCATACAAATGAAAATCGACTAAGTACAGAAGCGTTGAGTGAAGGTTGTTCACATAACACCTCATCAAGATGACAGGAAAGTCAAGTATGCATTTAGTGTTGAAGTCTCACTCAATGCACTCAATGCCTATCAACACGAAGTTTGTCTAAGGACAAAAGCGTTGAGTGAAGGCCATTCACTTAACGCTCACCGAACAAAAAAACTGGCTAAGTTCAAATGCGTTGAGTGATGAAGGTTCACTCAACGCCTAATGAGTTAAGACTGCAAAAGTCTATAATTTGTCAACTGATGACTAATCACTCGACGCCTAATGGTACAAAAAATTGGCTAAGTGTTTTGGCGCTGAGTGAAGGCTATTCACTCAACGCCTATGATGAATCTTCTATTTTTGACTAAGCCCACAAGTGATGACGTTTGTAGAATTTCAAATTATTGCAGGAGGTCTACAGTGTAACACCCTGAAACTCAATGGTGCGACGGGGGACGTTTTGAGCCAGTTTTGAGTTCTGGCAGGAGGCACACGGCCTGGGACACGGGCGTGTCCCAGGGCGTGTCAGGCTTGTGTCGTCGAGTTGGTCGAGAGGTCGACGAATTTTGGCTCGACGATGTGTGGATACATAGCACACGGCCTGCGACACGGGCGTGTCGACCCGTGTCGACACTCAGCCCGCGAAGTCGACACTCTGCGCTTGACGAAGTGTCAAGACATGGCACACGACCTGCGACACGGGCGTGTCGACCCGTGTCGACACTCATCCCGGGAGTCGACGAATTTTTCTCGACGATGTGTCGAGACAAGGCACACGGCCTAGGACACGGGCGTGTCCGAGGCCGTGTCGTGAGGTCGACAAACTTCGCTCGACGAAGTGTCGAGTGTCGAGACCGTGTACACGGCCTGGAGCCCAGGCGTGTTCGAGTGGACACGGGTTAGGGCACGGGCGTGTCCAGGAACCCGTATAGTTCTCGGGTTATTTTCGGAATAAAAGATGGGGGCACACGGCCGACCACACGGCCGTGTCAGTTGGAACACGGGCGTGTCAGGTCGAACACGGGCGTGTTCGATGCCCGTGTGATGTTTCAGGTGCGTCGATTTTGACGGCGAATGAGGCACACGGCCCTGGACACGTGCGTGTGCCAGGCCGTGTTCGGTCTAGATTGGACATTTCAGTCCCGAATCAAAGCCGTTCGTTTCTTTAATTGGTGATCCAACGACTGGGGGTTATTTCTGATGGGATATACCCGGGATTGGGCCTTAGAAACCCTCACTTTTTCATGAGTGGTTATCTTTATAAATCTTAGAGAGAGAGGAGAGCCAAGGAAGGAAGAAGAAGCTAGATACGGCCATTGGAGGAGCTTCAGAGCTCCAAATTGCGAGCCGACTCCGGATCCACGGAGGCGAAGAGAGTGTGGTGTTTTCCATCCGCTTACTTTTCCATGGTGCCAAAGAAGAATGCTAGGGTAACGATTCTCTTCTTGAGCATGTGTAGCTCTCCTTCTTTGCATAGGAAGCTCGCTCTCGCGAGTTTGCGGTGAGTTGGAGGCATTCCTTCGGGTAGATATGTAAAGTCCCCATTGTGTAGAGTCCGTAAGCGAGAACGGACATAGGCATGATGTGTGAAGCCTATCCGGACATGTTGGTCTGGATCGGTGATGTTGCATTGCATAAATGCCGGAGAAGACTCCATGCTATTGGTTGTTTTTCAGGTTTTCTACACGGTAGATTGCAACAGGAAGCCTTGGTGATTAACCCAAAGGTGCACCCAGAAAACTGGGCAGATGCGTGATCCTGCCAACTTGGTGGCCTGAGAGCCAACTTGAACATAACCCGGTTATATGAAATGTGATGGAAATGGGACTCGGGAGAAGTTTGACCCGCGCATATGGCTTAAACTATCGTTGCGATGTGAGCACCGGTTAGATGGAACCGTACCCATTCTATGTCATTCGATTAAAGAGACCTAAGGGAACGTGACACTTGCCGTTGGCATAGATGAGGGTCTTCGGCGGTCTATGGCTTAAATTGTCGTGACCCAGGCCAAGAAGACAAAATTGCTCATAGGTTTGGCCGTCAAAGTGGCGGTGGTGAGTCCGGAATGTCTATGGCTTTAATTGACGTGACATCGACCGGTTCACCGAGAATGTGCCCTGAGAGCACGGGGCATGTGGCCGTGCGAGCCAACGTCTGTGATGTAATGAATATTGTTATATTGCTCGCTTATGCTAATGAAATGCAGGGAAGGAGCATCGCCGCCCCGAGTTGGGGGCGGGATCGTTATAATTTGGTCAACATTGCTGATCGTTTCCTTGTTTGTTGAAGTATCAGACCGGGCGGCTTAGCGGTCTGATCCAGCGGTTTGTTGACCGAGCGGTCTGGCGGTCTCTCTGGTGCCTGGAGACCGGGCAGTCTATCGGTCTACCTCTGCGGCCTGTTCTATCCTGCTGGAGTTGCCGAGCGGTTAGCCCATCTGTCTAACCGCGCGGCCTATGCGGTCTCCATTATTCTAGCCGCCCAGTACTGTAAATGTTTAGTCCCACATTGTTTGTATTCTCTCTTTCTTATCTCCTCCATTCTATATAAGGGAGGCCATACCTTTGTATATGATATCTTTTTTGGATAATAAAATTTCAATTATTCAAAAGTTTATTCGCTTGTCTTCTACTTTTCGCTTCTTTTCTCTACTTTCTAACATGGTATCAGAGCACACGGTCATTTCCCTCTGATTCTGTGCGCTCTCTGTTGTTCGCGGCTTGTTTTCCGCACTCTGCGACTTGCTTCGCGACTTGGCTTCTCTCTGTCCGCGCGGCTTGTTTCTATCCGCACGGCTTGTTTCTGTCCGCTATCCTGTTCGCGCGGCTTGCTTCTTCTTCTCTTCTCCTACTGCTCTTTGTCGCAGCGACCTGTTTCCTTGTCGCCGCGCTCCTTGTTCTTTCCTCCCACTCCGACTTCCTAGTCGTTGCGGTCTGTCCCTATCCGCGTGTGTTGTCTCTCTACTCGCGGCTTGCTGCTGTGATCTGCCTGACCGTGCGGGTTGTTCCTTTCTCACCCGCATCTTGGTCGCGGTCATCAGCTCTTCTCCTCTCTTCTGTTCGCTCGGCCTTTTTAGTCCGCGCGACCTCTTCCCCGCTGTGCCTTTGACCGCCTTCTCGCCGCTGCTGTGATCTGCCTGACCGTGCGGGTTATTCCTTTCTTACCCGCATCTTGGTCGCGGTCACCTGCTCTTCTCCTCTCTGCTGTTCGCTCGGCCTTTTCAGTCCGCGCGACCTCTTCCCCCTGTGCCTTTGCCTGTTTCAAGCCGCTACTGTTCGCGCGGCTTCGTCTGTTTTCTAACCGCTTCAGTTCGCGCGGCTTCTTCTGCTTGCCGGGTTCTATGACTACCTCCGGTCTCACCACTACTCCTGCAGCTCCTTCTCCTCCTCCTCCTTCGGGCAACCTTGGCACTCTGTCCAAGCTTGTTGGCTCCAACTATCCCGATTGGAGTGTTTCTTTCACCTTTCTCCTTCGTTCTCAACGCAAGCGTCATCACCTCACCGATGACCCTCCTCCTCGCACCTCTCCTGAGTTTGATGACTGGGATGCGAGTGATGCTCTTGTTCGCACCTGGCTGGCCAACAGCCTTTCTGATGAGTGCCTTCCCGTCATTCGCCATGATGAGACGGTCAAGGCCGCATGGCTTCACCTCGCTGCTCTCTATTCTAAGGGGGGCCAGACGTCCCGCATTTATACTCTCTATGCGGACCTCTTCGCCCGCCCTTCCATGTCCCCAGCTGCGGCTTATCAGCAGGTTCAGGCTCTTGGGGCTGAAATCCTCCAGAATCGCCCCTTCTCAGCAGACTTGGCTGACCAGCACAAACACTTCCAGGAACTCCTGGTTGTTTGTTATCTTCTTCGTCTTCCCGACTCTTATGATATGATCCGCCAGCAGATCTTGGGTGAGGCGGAATCTCCTACTTTGGATGCCACTGCGGCTCGCATTGCCGCCGTTACTTCGCTCCTCCAGCGGCCTCTGTTGGCCTCCCCCCCTTCCCAGGACTCCTTTGCTCACCAAGCTCAGCGGGGGGGCCCTAGTGGCCGTGGCTCCTCTGGCGGACGGGGTTCCTCCCGGTTCTTCTGCTCTCACTGTGGTCGTACTGGCCATTCTGTTGACCGCTGCTGGCAGAAACATCCTCATCTTCGCCCTTCCGGTGATGCTCCTTCTTCGGCCTCCGCCTCTTCTAGGCTGTCTGCCTCTGTGGCCACGACGTCAGGTAGTGCCCACGTCGTTACCCAAGGTAAATGGCTGATTGACTCCGGTGCCACCAATCATATGACGGGCAACCCTCATTGCTTCTCCCGTCTTGAGACCCATGACCGCTTACCCCCGGTTCGTGTGGCGGATGGTTCCCCTTCTCCGGTTCATGGGACGGGCATGGTTCAACTCACTCCTTCGCTTTGCTTGGAGGATACCCTCTATGTCCCGAAGTTCCCGTGCAATTTGTTATCAGTTACTACTTTATGCCGGCAACTTCAGTGCTCCATTTTATTCACTCCCACTACTTGTTCTTTTCAGGACCCGAGGACCCAGCGGACGATTGCTACTGGGACTGAGAGCGGCGGTCTCTACTTCCTCGACGATGTTTCAGCTCTTTCTACCTACTCCTCCTCCACCGATCTCCTTCAGTGGCATCTTCGTCTTGGACATCCTCCTCCTCGGCTCATTCGTCAGCTTCTGCCCCACTTACCTCCCACCAGTTCTCCGCTCAACTGTGATGCGTGTCAGCTTGGCAAACATCATCGCTCCTCCTTCCCACCGAAGCAAGGCCGTGGCTCCTCTCGCATTTTTGATCTTATTCATTCTGATGTATGGGGTCCTGCTCCTACCCTCACAGTTGGTAGGGGCAGTTCCTATTTTGTCACTTTTATCGATGATTTTACTCGATGTACCTGGGTGTATCTATTAAAGGATCGCTCTGAGCTATTTTCTGTTTGGCAATCTTTTTACTTTATGATTAAGACTCAATTTGCTATTTCTATTAAAGTCTTACGTTCTGATAATGCCAAAGAATATCTGTCTCATGAGTTCTCTGCGTTCTTTCACCAACACGGCCTCATTCATCAAACGACTTGTGTTTACACCTCCCAACAGAATGGGGTGGCGGAGCGTAAAAACCGTCACCTGCTTGATGTTGCGCGTACTCTCATGATGCAGATGCACGTCCCTCGCTCCTACTGGGGCTACGCTGTGCTTCTCGCTTGCTATCTCATCAATCGCATTCCCTCCACGGTCCTCCACGGCCGGACTCCCTTCTCCCTTCTCTACCCCCACCAGGAACCTTTTCCTCTTCCTCTCCGTGTCTTTGGCTGTACGGCCTTTGTTCACGCTCCCTCCGCTACCCGCGACAAGCTTTCCCCCCATTCCACCAAGTGTGTCTTTTTGGGGTACTCTACCACTCAAAAAGGCTATTGCTGCTTTGACCCCCTTCTCCGCAAGCAGTTTGTCTCCGCAGATGTGACCTTTTTCGAAAATGCTTCCTATTTCTCTCCTTCCTCTTCTCTTCCTTCTCTTCCTTCTGATATCTCCGTTTCTTCCACACCTCTTCACGTTTTCCCACCTTCGTCTCCTCCTCCACCCACTCCTTCCCAGTCCGTCTCCCCACCCACCCCTCCACCCTCCTCTCCGCTGCCGTCTCTCTCTAGTCCCGGGCCAGCCTTCTCCGCCACGGACGCTCCGGTCGCTGATGCTCCCGTCGCCGACGCTCCCGATGATCTGGATGTTCCCATTGCCCTTCGCAAAGGGGTGCGGGCGTGTACTCAACACCCGCTCACGGCTGTTGTTTCTTATGATCAGCTTTCTCCTTCTCGCAGGTCGTTTGCCTTGGCTATCTCTGCTACTTCTACTCCCCGTACCTACCAGGAGGCTCTCGCTCTCCCTCATTGGAAGTCTGCCATGGATGAGGAGATGGCTACTCTTACTGAACGGGGTACCTGGACACTGGTTCCTCCTCCCGTGGGCACTGATGTGGTTGGCTGTCGCTGGGTCTTTGTTGTGAAGTTTCGCCTCGATGGCACTGTGGATCGCTACAAAGCCCGGCTGGTGGCCAAGGGATTTACTCAGACTTATGGCGTTGATTACTTTGATACCTTCTCCCCGGTTGCTCGCCTCAGCACCATCCGGGTTCTCTTTTCTGTGGCCGTTAACCGGGCTTGGGCTATTTCCCAGCTTGATGTGAAGAATGTCTTTCTCTATGGCGATCTTCAGGAGGACGTCTATATGGAGCAACCTCCTGGGTATGTTGCTCAGGGGGAGACACGTGTCTGTCATTTGAGGAAGGCCATTTATGGCCTAAAGCAGAGCCCTCGGGCATGGTTCGAAAAATTCAGTGGTATTGTGGCAACCATCGGCTTTCAAAGGAGTTCGGCCGATCACTCCTTGTTCATTCGCAAAACGGCCTCGGGACTGGTGGTTTTAGCCGTGTATGTGGATGATATTCTCCTTACTGGTGATGACCAAGATGGGGTGGACTTGGCGAAGAAGCACCTCCATCAGCACTTGGTCACGAAGGATATGGGCTCTCCAAAATACTTTTTGGGGATAGAAATCTCTCGAAAGCCTGACTCCTTGGTTCTCTCTCAACGGAAGTATGCCCTTGATCTTCTTCAAGAAGCAGGCTTGACAGGTGCCAAACCAGCTCATCTTCCCATGGCTGTTGGAGAGGACAAAACGTGGACGGATGAATCGCCTCCTCTATCTGATGTCACACGGTACAGACGTTTGGTAGGCAAACTCATCTATCTCACGGTGACTAGACCCGACATCGCCTACGCTGTAGGAAAGGTCAGTCAGTTTATGCAAGCTCCCAGGGAGTGTCATCTTCAGTCCGCCCTGAAGATTTTAGAGTATATCAAAGCAGCACCGGGCAGAGGGTTACTCTTCCAGAAGAATGGCCATCTGAGGGTTGAGGCCTACTCAGATTCCAGTTACGCAGATGACAAAGGAGATCGTAAATCCACGTCAGGTTTTTGTACCTTTGTTGGAGGTAATCTCGTAAGTTGGAAGAGCAAGAAACAGTCTGTTGTTTCCAGATCCAGTGCCGAAGCAGAATACCGGAGTATGGCGTCAACTACGTGTGAGTTAAAGTGGTTGCGGGCTCTCATACTTGACCTGGGCGAGGTATATGATTGTCCTCTCCCTATGTTCTGTGACAACAAGGCCGCTATACACATATCCAGGAATCCGGTCTTTCATGAGAGAACGAAGCATATAGAGGTTGACTGTCACTTCATTCGGGAGGAGATTTTGAAGAAACAGATTTGTACTCCTTTTGTCACCTCTGACAAGGAGTTGGCAGATATCTTCACCAAGCCGGTTTCTACTTCCTTCTTCCGCATTTGTGACAAGCTGGGCATGATTGATATCTATGCTCCAGCTTGAGGGGGAGTGTTGAAGTATCAGACCGGGCGGCTTAGCGGTCTGATCCAGCGGTTTGTTGACCGAGCGGTCTGGCGGTCTCTCTGGTGCCTGGAGACCGGGCGGTCTATCGGTCTACCTCTGCGGCCTGTTCTATCCTGCTGGAGTTGCCGAGCGGTTAGCCCATCTGTCTAACCGCGCGGCCTATGCGGTCTCCATTATTCTAGCCGCCCAGTACTGTAAATGTTTAGTCCCACATTGTTTGTATTCTCTCTTTCTTATCTCCTCCATTCTATATAAGGGAGGCCATACCTTTGTATATGATATCTTTTTTGGATAATAAAATTTCAATTATTCAAAAGTTTATTCGCTTGTCTTCTACTTTTCGCTTCTTTTCTCTACTTTCTAACATTGTTTTGCCACCGTGCAGTGGTTTGTTGCTTGCAGGTGCTGCTGGACCAAGCGGTCAGTAGCGGGCTACAGCCCAATTTGCGAAGCCGGCCCTCGAAGGCCTAATTGGAGTGTTTACTGCTTTATTCATGTATGACCGGCCTGCGTGCCGTGGTTTGTAAATCATGTAATATCAAGTGAACCATTGTGTAAGGCCTTAAGGCTTGTTCTTGTGTATGCACAAAATTCCTATTTGGTATTAGTGGACATTCATGCTTTAGTGCTGGATTCTTTATTGCAACTTATTAAATTGCTTCCGCTAGAATGCTCTGTGTAGGACGTTATGATTGGTTGGATGGTTTCCATGAGTAACCACCCGGTCTGTCTGTGGTATATGGCGTCAGGCCCCGGCCAGACCTACTGCTATATTCTATGCGACGGATAGGGGGTGTTACAATTTGGTATCAGACTACTGGTTTTGGTCGGGCTTACAATGAATTCGTGGGCGAATTCTTTTTAAGGGGTGGTGAGCACATGTGTGTGCGTCATCGTTATAACGGTAAAAGAACCCATGAATGTCCACTTAGGAATGTAAATACACATGTTTGAGGAACCTGCGTGTTCCTATAATTGTTGTTTGCAATTCTATTTGGTCACTTAATGGTGTTTTGTACCACTATAGGTGACCAGAAATGGTGTTGGGCCGTCAGAACGTCGAGTTTCTGAGGCTAGCAGTGCACCATATGTTGCTCCTACAACACCTCTATCGGCTGAGAACATAAGATTGGTGGCCAAAGCAGTGTTGGCCGTGATAAATGCGCAGCCTGCAAGGCAAACACAGCAGCCCGCTCCTGCGATGGAGCAGGAACCTCTTCCGGAGGTTGAGCCGAGGAGAGTGGAACAGGTGGTAGTGGAGCCGGTGGTGCCAAGGAGGGCAACCGAGAGGCAGCTTAAGCATGTTATGAGCTTTAATCCTCCTGTATTCTTGGGGTTGGGAACCCCATCTCAAGCTGAAGACTGGCTCTCCAGGATGAAGAGAGTCATGACAGCAACGGAGACGGAGGAGTGGCAAATGACCACCATCGCTACGTTCCTTCTGGACGGTGAAGCGAGAATGTGGTGGGAAGGATTGGGCTGCATCATCTGAGAGGTAGACAACTTATGGACGTCCCGATGGAAGAGTTCTCGGGATTGTTCTTGGCTAGATACCTCCCTTCGGCGCAGAAGATAGCGTTGGAGAATGAGTTTCTGAAGTTGGTTCAGGGTGAGCGGAGCGTGGATGAATATCTCCACGAGTTTACTCATTTGAGTCGATATGCTAGCTCCACCATCACGGATGAGGAGCGCAAGATGAATCGATTCTATGAAGGCTTGAGAGATGAGTTGAGGTTACTACTCTCGGGGCTGATGACGCAGGGTTTCTTAACCTTGGTCAACACAGCCCAGTCCTTGGAGAAGGACATGAAGAATGTACAAGCAAAAAAAGCTTGGGTGATAAGAAATCTGAATTCAAAGTGCCGACTACTTCAAAGTCTGGCTATCGGAGGTCCTTCAAGAAGCATAGGACTTCGGGTCCAGCTCCTTCTGGTGCTTCTAGGGCGACTACGAGTCGGACCCCGGGCGCATGTTTTACTTGTGGAAAGATGGGGCACTTTGCCCGCGATTGTTAGAGCGGACGTCCCAAGTCCGAAAGAAAGCCGGGAGCTACTTATGAAGAGAAGGGCAAGGCGGTGGAGTCGACCGCGTCCCACTATGCTCTGGCCCAACCAAGGGTGTATAATCTTCGCCAATAGGAGGCCATCAAACGGGCTGATGTGGTGACATGTACGGTTTAATTTATAGCAAGTCACTTTCTTTAAATACTTGTTATGTACATGTTACCTTACCACTGCTTGTTTAGGATTTGTTTTGATTTGTGAGAATCTGGCAAGAGCACTTTTCGATACGGGAGCTTCACACTCCTTGTCCGAAGGATTTATATCACGCATCGGAGTCCCTTCTTCGATGGAGAAGGATAAGTTGGATGTGTTGTTGCCCAACGGGTGTTCGATGTGCACTGATAGGATCTGCGATGTTAAGATTCGTATTGGGAATCAGGAGTTCGATCTGCGAGCGTCATTACTTCCGTTGGTGGAGTTCGACGTCATATTTGGCATGGACTGGCTCTCGGAGCAGCAGGCCTATATTGATTGTGGTCTCAAGGAAGTTAAGTTGGTAGCTAGTCGTGAGACGACTTTTACGGGCTTGTAAAAGTCCGTAAAAGTTGATGTCTGCTCTTCAGGTGGTGAAGGCAGTTCGTGCCGGTGCAGAACTGTTCTTTACACTAGTGGAAGTTGTGAAGCCGAAGCCCGTGTTGGATTGTATTTCAGTGGTATCGGAATACCCTGATGTGTTCCCCACAGATCTTCCTGGAGCCCTGCCTCAGCGGGAGATAGATTTTACGATTGAGCTAGTGCCAGGTGCAAAGCCTGTGTCACGATCCCCCTATCGGCTAGCGCCTAAGGAAATGACGGAGCTGAAAGTTCAACTGCAAGAGTTGTTGGAACAAGGGTATGTGCGCCCAAGCTCTTCGCCTTGGAGCGCACCGGTCCTCTTTATTAAGAAGAAGGACGGAAGCTTGAGGCTATGTATTGATTATTTGGAGCTCAACAAGTTGACGGAGAAGAACAAGTACCCGATCCCCCAGATCGATGATCTTTTTGATCAGTTGGTCGGGTCAACGGTGTACTCGAAGTTGGATCTCAAGGCTGGGTAATATCAGCTGTGAATAAGGGAGAGTGATATCCCAAAGACAGCATTCAGTACGAGATACGGGCATTATGAGTTTACGGTCATGCCGTTTGGGCTGACTAATGCGCCGTCAGTGTTCATGGATTTGATGAATAGGACTTTCAGGGAGTACTTGGACCACTTCGTGATCGTCTTCATCGACGATATTTTGGTGTACTCGCAAAGTGAGGAAGATCACTTCAAGCATCTTCATTTAGTATTGGAGACGCTAAGGAGGAATCAACTTTATGCCAAGTTCTAGAAGTGCGAGTTTTGGTTATACTCAGTGGCATTCCTCGGTCATATAGTGAGTGGAGAGGGTATTGCTATGGATCCGATGAAGATTGTTGCGATACGCGAGTGGCCTGAGCTTGCTATGGTAGCGGAAGTCCGGAGCTTTCTGTGGCTTGCCGGCTATTATAGGCGTTTCGTAGAGAACTTCTCGTGGATAGCGTTACCTCTCACTACTTTGACGAGGAAGGAGCATAAGTTCGTTTGGACGCCGGAGTGCGCGCGAGCTTTTGAGGAGTTGAAATGTCGGTTGACCACGGTGCCTGTGCTGAGTTCGCCGATTGGTACCGAAGGCTATGAGATTTACAGTGACGCTTCAGGCAGTGGTTTGGGTTGCATGCTACTACAACACGGTAGTGTAATAGCTTATGGCTCGAGACAGCTAAAAGTGCACGAGAGGAACTATCCGGTCCATGACTTGGAGTTAGCGGCCGTGATTTTTGCCTTGAAGCTGTGGAGGCACTATTTGTAAGGTGTGAAGATTGATATCTACACCGATCATAAGAGCCTGAAGTATCTAATTGATTAGAAGGATCTGAATATGCGGCAACGTAGATGGATGGAGTTCCTGGGGGACTATACATTCAAGATCCACTACGTACCGGGTAAAGGTAATGTGGTTGCGGATGCGTTGAGTCGCCGAGCCCCAGCTCAAGCCAATTGGCTATCGGTGCATGATGAGCGGTTGGTGCGGGAGTTGGAGGCATTGGAGATTGTTTGTGTGGATAGGCAATCAAGTGCTGAAGCAGTTCTGAATTGGACTGAAGTCCAATATGACCTGGCTGATCGGATTCGGCAGGCTTTGGATATGGATGTCCATATGAAGCAGTTCATGGTAGAGGCTATGGATGGGTCAAATTCCCAATTCGTTGTGAAGGACGGATTGCTTTGGAAAGACGGTTGTCTGTGCGTCCCAAGTGTGGGTAATTTGAGGGTGGAATTGTTGTACGAGGCACACCATACCAAGTACTCGATTCATCCGGGGAGCACGAAGATGTACCGCGATGTAAAGAAACTGTTTTGGTGGCCAGGTTTGAAGAAAGATGTGGCGCTCTACGTGGCGAAGTGCCAAACTTGCGCCTTGGTGAAAGCGAAATGTCAAAAGCCGGGAGGATTTCTTAAGTGCTTGCCTATTCCGGAGTGGAAATTTGACGACATCTCTATGGACTTTGTGCACGGTTTGCCAAGGTCGCAAAAGGGGAACGACGCCATTTGGGTAGTCGTGGATCGGTTAACGAAGGTGTCACATTTCATTCCGCATAAGAAGGATGATCCGGTCGATAAGTTGGCAAAACTGTATGTGGATAATATTATACGGCTTCATGGTTTGCCCCGCAGCATCGTGAGTGACCGAGATGGGCGGTTCACGTCCAACGATTGGAGGCTTGTGCAGCAAATGTTGGGAACAAAGCTGAAATTCAGCACAGCCTTCCATCCGCAAACAGATGGGCAGATCGAGAGGGTCAATAGAACCATGGAAGACATGTTTCGCATGTGTGTATTGGATTTTGGAAAGCAATGGGAAGACCACCTTTATTTGGTGGAGTTCGCGTACAACAATAGTTACCAAGCGAGTATCCAAATGGCGCCCTTCGAGGCCCTATATGGTAGAAAGTGTCGCACGCCGTTGTCTTGGCTAGAAACGAGTGAGTCAAGGTTGTACAAGCGATCAGAAGTGGAGGATGCTACTTCTTTGGTGAGAACCATTCGGGAGAGGTTGCTTATCGCTCAGGACAGACAAGCGAAGTACTATAATGCCAAGCACAGGAACGTGGAGTTCGTTGTGGGCGATTGGGTGTACTTAAATATCAAGCCGTTCAAGGGTGTCTCGCGGGTACGGCGATTGAAAAAGCTAAGACCGAGGTACCTTGGGCCGTTTGAGGTTCTGGAGCGAATTGGTGAAGCGGCCTATCGGTTAAAGCTTTCAGTGGAGCTTGGTGGATTACATGATGTATTCCATATTTCGGTGCTTCGGAAGGTGGTACAAGAGCCTTCGCTAGTGATCGCGGTTGATCAGGTGCCGGTGGATAGTGGGCTGACGACAAAAGTCAAGCCCATGCGGATTGAGGACTCGGAGGTCAAGCGGCTACGCAATAAAGAGATCAGGATGGTCAAGGTTCGGTGGGACAATTGCGGTCGTGAGGAGCTCTCTTGGGAGCGAGAGCAGGCTATGCTTGACGAGTATCCGGAGTTGTTCCGCTCAGGTACAAATTTTGGTTTTGTATATGTCTTTCCTTTATATAATTTCGTGGACGAAATTCTTTTAAGAGGGGGAGAGTTGTAACACCCTGAAACTCAAAGGAGCGACGGGGGACGTTTTGGGCCAGTTTTGGGTTCTGGCAGGAGGCATACAACCTGTGACACGGGCGTGTCCCAGGGCGTGTCAGGCTTGTGTCATCGAGTTGGTCGAGAGGTCGATGAATTTTGGCTCGACGATGTGTGGAGACATGGCACACGGCCTGCGACACGGGCGTGTCGCAGGGCGTGTCAACCCGTGTCGACACTCAGCCCGCGAAGTCGACACTCTGCGCTCGACGAAGTGTCTAGACATGGCACACGGCCTGCGACACAAGCGTGTCCCAGGGCGTGTCGACCCGTGTCGACACTCGTCCCGGGAGTCGACGAATTTTGCTCGACGATGTGTCGAGACAAGGTACACGGCCTAGGACATGGGCGTGTCCGAGGCCGTGTCATGAGGTCTGAAAGTGCAGCTAGATCTGATATACTCTAGAGGGGGGGGGGGGGGTGAATAGAGTATAGGGTTCTTAAAAACTTTTTACAACAGTTGTTGTAATCTGAGTGAACAGGGAAGCAATTATTAAATCTAATCACAGCAGATAACTAATTACAGCCTACAAACAAAAACTAATCACAGATCCTAACTAATCACAAATCAATCACAGCCAGAAACAAAAATAAAGACAAGCAAGCCAGAAGACACAAGGAGCTATAGTGGTTCCCCTAAAATTTGGTACATCCACTCTTCTACCACCCTAGGTAGGAATCCACTGCAGGATGAGTTGATCAGGTGTCATGGGCACCAATGAGCTTTTGACAAGGTGCTCAAAAACCAAATCTGATTTTTTGATCAGGTGTCTTGCCACCAATGAGCTTTTGACAAAGTGCTCAAAAACCAAGCTCAAACTTTTGAAGGGAGTTTGAAAAACCCTTTACAGAGATGGGGATGAGAGAGTTATGGAAGTCTTCTCTTTCTCAAAGCAGCTGAGAAGACTATGTGGATTTGATGTTGTCAAAGCTCCCCCTGAGTTCTTGAGATGTTCAGGAAATGAAGCTTTGCTGTAGGGTGATAGGCCTTCAGAGATTGATCTCCAGCAATTGATGATTTCAACAACAGCTGAAATGTTAGGTGTCTGGAGTCTTGAAAGATGTTGGCCTTGAACACTTGAATCAAAGGTGATCTGAAGATTTCAGAAGGTTTGATCTCCTTGGATGTGTGTTCTTGAGTGAATTATTTTAGCTCTTTCTCTTGTGAACAGTTGATGTTGAGAAAGGTGTTGTTTAGAGAATATTGTTTCTTGTTCTTCTTGTCTGTGTTGTCTCACTTGTGAGATTCAAAAATCTTGAGTTTTATTCTCTGGTTCTGAATAGAAAATCATCCTCTGTCAAGAGTTGCCGTTAGCCTGTCATTAATTGCATCCTTAATTGCAAATGTCTTCTGGGGGAAAGTCCAAAGAAACATTCCTTGATAATCCCTTGAAACGTGGTCCAGAATAAATGAAAACGGCTAGAAAATCTTCTGAATTAATTGCTGAATAACTCCTTAACTGTTCTGAGTTTGAATCTTGAAAATCCTTGAAGTCTTCAGAAAAACGTCGAACTGAGCTCTGCTATCGTCGAACTGAGCTCAGCGATTTGGACTTAGACAGCAACAGAGATCATCGATCTGAGCTCAACTATCGTCGAACTGAGCTCAGAGATAGAGAAACAATACCGAGTCAAGATCGTCGAACTGAGCTCGAAGATCGTCGAATGGAGTTCGACGATTTGTTGAAGTTGAGCTCAGCGATCGTCGAATGGAGTTCGACGATCCGTCGAAGTTGAGCTAGACGATCGTCGATTGGAGTTTGACGATTCATCGTACTGAGCTCGACGATATGACTTAGTTTCTAAACTGAAAATCCTTGGTCTTAAGGGCAGCTTCCAAACCTAAGTACTAACCCTTAGACTCAATTCTAATTGACCTTTAGAGCTATACAGGAGGTCAAAACAGGTTTCCTAGAGACATAGTGATCCTGACCCAAATTAGTAATAGGGTGTTCCAACAATCTCCCCCTATTTGGGTTAGGATTACTATTTACAGAACTTGGAAAAATTAAATAACAACATACAAAGCAACAATGCAGAAAAGCAATAAGCAGGACATTACAGAACCACATATATATATATATTATCCCGGACAATAATCAGAGATCAGAATGATTGTCACCTTACATAGTTATTTCTTCTCCTTGCTCTTTATAAGTTTGATTTCTCTATTGGGGTTAAGAGCTTCCTTTTTGGATCTTGTGTCATCTGCTGCACCTAAAGAGGTTTGCTGTTTGGGCCTTGGAACTACAGCTTCAGGATGCAGCTCCATATATCTATCAGAATCAAAGAATTTGCTAGAAGCATATCTTTCCAATTCTTTCTTTCTTTCTTTGTTCAGACAGTGTAGTAATGTTGGAGGAATCTCTGCCTTGCTCTCTGTCTTTCTTAATTTGATCCAGGGCAGCTAGTTCTTTCATCCTGACAGTCCAAGCAGTTTGATTATTTTCTGGATCTTCAAAAGGTACTGGTGGATCATATCTGTTAGATGGATTGTCTGGAGGAGGTCTGGATGAAACTAATTCCTTCAGCTTATAGGGAAAAGGACCTGAGGTTGTATCTGATGAAGCTTGTCCTTCCCTGGAGTATGGATGTTGCCTGGAGTAGCCTTTTGAGTAAACCTGGAATTCCCTTTGATTTCCTCTATAGCTTCGTCTTCTAGATTGAGAACCTCTGGACTGGCTTCCCCTATGATAAGATCTTGCATGAGGCTGATAGGGGGTTTGGCTTTTAGCATGAGGTTGAGCAGCTGAGCTTCCACCTACACCTGCATCAGGAGGAGGTGGTGGAGGAGGATGAGAATGATGAAACTGGGAAGATCCTTTCTCATACTTCATCTTCTTCTTCATGGCTTTAAGTTGGTTCTTGGAGTATTGCATCCAATGCTCAGTTATGGGGCAGTCATGAAGAATGTAATATGAATGTCATTAGTGTCCTTTACTTTGGCTGGAGGTACTCTTTTCATGGCTTTGCTCCTTGCCTTTCTCTTCCTGGCAATAGTGGCAGAGGAGTCATCAGAATCAGTCCTAAATTCATCACTCTCAGAACTTTGCTCATCATATAGAGAATCAATCTTTTTCATCAATTCTTTCTGAAGCTGGGTTGAAGCAGATGAAGCAGCAGTGGTGACAGCAGCAGATACAACACTAGTAGCAATAGAAGTTGTAGCAGCAGTTGTAACAACAGACATAGAGCTTTATGGAGCAATCCTTTCAGAAGAAATAGCAGCAGTAGTGACAGTAGTAACTGGTGCAACAACAGATTCAGAAAGAGTGCTTTCAGATACAGAAATATCAGAAATAACAGCAGGCTCAGCAGTTTCAGATATAATAGGTTCAGTAGTATCAAAATCATCAGCAATAGCAGCAAAATCAAATTCATATGCCTCTGTCTGCATATCATCAGAAACTGGAACAACAGCAGCAGCAACAGATTCAGCAACAATATTTGCAGCATAAACTGAGTTGACAAAAGAAGTTATAATGCTGGTGTCACAACATGAGAAGGGCACAATGGCCTTGGAAAGATCCTCTGAGGGCTGGATAGCAACTCTCTCTGGAAGACAACTGAAGTAAGCTGAATCAAACACTGAGAGCAGAGATCTGAGGTCCATTGAAAAGACACCACCCTTAGGTGGAACTGGAGCTTGAGGAACAACAACAGCAGCAGCAGCAACAACAACTGAAGAAACAGCAGGCAAGCTAACTTCATAAGGCATCTCCCCCTGCCTAGATTCAAAGAAGGCTGGATCAAGGCACACTGATGAAGGGATTGCCTGTGGAAATAAGGAGGATAGCCTGGCAGAAAGAGCTGCCACTGACTGAAGTAATGGAGCCAAGGAGGTCTCCAATAGAAGAGATAGCCTAGGAGCTATCAGTTCATATATCTTGTCAGCTAGGGCTGGAAGATCTACATGCTCAACAGGAATGTGAGCAGAGGTAGAGAATGGAGGTGGAGCAACAGATGATGATGGTGGAGTGCTAATGGATGGTAGGAGTGATGGTTGAGGTGAGGGTATTGTGGAGATGGAAGACAGTGGGATTGAGATAGAGGGTGTGAAGGTGGGTTGATCAATAATTTCTTGCAGAAGTTGTTGATAAGATGTTGATGAGGAGGGTAGCTCAGGAGGAGATGAGGGTGAGTCATCCATGAAGGAATCATCAAGAAGATTGAAGGATGGAATGGTGGATGATGTTTCAATGTCTGGTGGAGGGTAGAAATATAATGGATGGAAGATTTCTTCTGTGACTGGTAGAGTTGGAACTGGAGATGGTATTGATGTTGGAGAAGGGATGGAAATGATGATAGTGGATGGAGTTTGAATGGTAGATGGAACTGGAGGAGATGGAATTGGAGGAGGAGGAGAGGCAGCAATAGGCAAGTCATCTGCAGGGGCAGAGACTTGAGGGGAAGTGACTATTACAGTCCTGGTGCCTGAAGGTGTGCTTGCAGAGGGCCTGCTGGGCTTTGTTATCTGCCTGTCCCATTTGCCAAATAGGGCACAAGACAATCTCTTTGATGCATTAATATGTATCCCAGAAGATACAAGCAGAGTAGGGCATCTGTTCTGAAGGAATAGCCCTAGGATCCTCCCAAAATTCACAAAATTCTTGTTTATTTTCTTTTAATCAGGTCAAAGAAGACCTCTCCCCAGTTCAATTGCTTCTTGTCCATAATGGCTCCCATCAAGCACAGCTGATACCTAGAAATAGTATCATGTGCTGAGTGCTTGGCCAACAAAACCTTGCCCACTACATCTGCTAAGAACCTGTATTCCACAGCTAGGTTCTTCTTCAGCAACTTGCTAGGGTTAGGCTCAGAGTGACCCATTCTTGCAAGCAGATCAGCAAAGTCCTCTCCAGACAAATCAACAGAATCTCTACCAGAACTTAACTCAAAAACTTCTATCAGAATAGCTGGAGTCAAGGGTACCTGGGTTCCAGAAATTGAACCAACTAATGTGTTTTGATCCTGGTTGTGGGAAGTGCAGACCAACTCCTTAATCTCATCAGCAGCAAGTTTGATCCTGGTGGTCATGATGGTAGCAAGTTTCTGCTCCTTGAAGAGTTCCAAAATATCTTGAAAAACCCGGTCAGTAGTGCTGAAAGACTCCATGTCAATGTCAAATCCAGCATCGAATTTCATTGCGGCAAGAACAGCAACAGAAACGACCATGATTACCCGCAAAAAATCAACAAACAAAACGACCAAGTGTAGAAATGTTTGGAGGGAAAGAGAATTTTTGCAGAGAAATCGAAAGCACAAAAGGAGAACGACGGAAAAAAATGAATTTTATATTAGGGTTCGGCGCAGAAAAGGAAAGATCGTTGAACTCAGTTCGACGATCGGGGCTACTAAAGGAATCTGAAAGGTCTTCAATATCGTCGATCTCCGTTCGACGATATTGGAGAGCGTCGAGCTCTGTTCGACGATCGTTTAGAGAACAAAATCGTCGAGTGCCGTTTGACGATCGTTGACCGGAAGAGATAGTTCAGACTATCTGAGAAACGCTGAACTCAGGTCGACGATTTCAGAAATTGTCGATCTCCGTTCGACGATCTGGGGGAAAATCGTCGAGCGCAGTTCAGAGACCAGAAAAACACTCTAGAAACTAAGAAAAATCAAGATGTTTGCCTAGTCTTGGTCAATTTTTAAACTTTTAAAAACTTGGATATTATTTTAGATCTCCTCCATCTAACATTCCTAACTGATTTAGGAAGAAGGTGTGTTTCTTTTCATCCAAGGGCTTGGTGAAAATGTCTCCCCTTTACAAATCAGTTGGGATATATTGAAGTTCAATTTTATTCTTCTCAACATTATCCCTTAAAAAGTGATGCCTAATCTCTATGTGTTTTGTCCTACTATGGAGGACTGGATTTTGAGCTATAGAAATAGCACTGGTGTTATCACAAAATATTTTAGACTTCTCTAAGTTGTAGCCATAGTCTAGGAGTTGGTTTTGAATCCACAAGATTTGTGAACAACAACTGCCTGAAGCCATATATTCAGCTTCAGCAGTTGAAGTTGACACAGAAGTTTGTTTCTTACAAAACCAAGAGACAAGTCTGTCACCAAGGAACTGACAAGTTCCACTGGTGCTTTTCCTGTCAATTCTGCATCCAGCATAATCAACATCAGAAAATCCAGTTAATTCAAATGCTGAATCTTTTGGATACCAGAGACCTAGAATTTGGACAACTTTTAACATACCTGAGAATCCTCTTTACTAGTGTTAGGTGTGACTCTCTAGGGCTTACTTGGAACCTAGCACATATACATGTAGCAAACATTATATCTGGTTTACTGGCTGTAATGTACAGTAAAGAGCTAATCATTGCTCTATATGTTGTCTGATCAACAGGTTTCCCATGTTCATCAGCATCCAATACAACATTGGTAGGCATAGGTGTTTTCATACAAGATGCTTCAGACATGCCAAATTTCTTAACCAATTCATTTGCATACTTGGTTTGAGAAATAAAGATGCCTTCAACATGTTGTTTGACTTGCAATCCTAGAAAGAAGGATAGCTCACCCATGCTACTCATTTCAAATTTAGAATGCATTAGGTTGGAGAACCTTCTGCACAATTTTGAATCAGTAGAACCGAAAAATAATATCATCTACATAAATCTGTACTAGTAGGGTATGAGGACTTATGGGTTCTAATGAAAAGAGTTTGGTCTACTCTACCCCTTATAAATCCATTTTTCAAAAGGAAGCATGCTAGGGTCTCATACCATGCTCTAGGAGCTTGCTTGAGACCATATAATGCTTTGTTCAACCTAAAAACATAATCAGGATAAGTTAGAGAGATAAAACCTGGAGGTTGTCTGACATATACTTCTTCTTTGATGTCTCCATTTAGAAATGCACTTTTCACATCCATCTGATATACCTTGAAGCCTTTATGTGCTGCATAAGCTAAAAAGTTTCTGATGGCTTCCAATCTTGCAACTGGTGCAAAAGTCTGGTCATAGTCTATGCCTTCTTCTTGAGAGTATCCTTGAGCAACTAGCCTTGCCTTGTTCCTTACAATTACTCCTTGATCATCCAGTTTGTTTCTGAACACCCACTTTGTTCTAACAATGGAGTGATTCTTAGGCTTTGGCACTAGTTCCCACACTTTGTTCCTTTCAAATTGATGCAACTCTTCTTGCATTACAATGATCCAGTGTGGATCTTGCTCTGCATCTTGAATGGACTGAGGTTCAATTTGAGATAGGAAGCAAGTGTGCAACAGGTTTTGGTTGACCTGATTTCTGGTTTGCACACCAGCTGAGATGTCTCCAATTATTTGGGAAATTGGATGGTCTCTTGATGTTACTAAATCAACAGGGGGTGTCGATTGTTCTCTAACCTGTGTTGTTGTTTCCTCTTGTGCTACAACAACTGGCTCTTCAAGTTGTTTCTCTTCAATATGTTGAATGCTTTCTTCATCTTCACTGATTTCCTCCTTTTGAGTAACCTGTAACTTGTTCAAGTCTTCAACAAGAGAATGTTCCTGCAAAGGTTCTATGGTAGAAGTGTTCTTCTCCTTGAAAGACATGTTAGATTCATCAAATGATATGTGAACAGATTCCTCAATTTTTAGAGATGATTTATTATAAACCCTATAAGCCTTACTGATCATGGAGTATCCCAAAAACACTCCTTCATCAGCTTTAGCTTGAAATTTTGCTAAATATCTCTTGTCATTATTGTGTATATAACAAATGCAGCCAAAAACTCTAAAATAATCAACTTTAGGTTTCTTCCCTTTGAGTAATTCATAGGGAGTCTTTCCCTTTAGTTTATGTATCAAACTTCTATTCAGCATATAGTTGGAGGTGTTCACTGCCTCTGCCCAAAAGGATAGAGGAAGGTGAGCATCTGACAACAATGTAGTGGCAGATTCAATAAGGGTTCTATTTTTTCTTTCAGCTACCCCATTTTGTTGAGGAGTTCTAGGAGCTGAGAAAGTGTGCCTGATCCCTTCACTCTGAACAGGAACTCTTGCATAAGAAGAGAATCAAACTCTATCCCATGATCACTTCTGATCAGGGCAATGTGAGTATTGAACTCAATCTGTATACATTTGAGAAACTCTGTCAAACACTTGAAGTTATCAGACTTCTTCCTCAGAAAGAACACCCATGTGAATCTAGAGAAGTCATCTACAACTACTAAGGTGTAAGATTTCCCTCCTAGGCTTTGTACTGTAATGGGTCCAAAAAGATCCATGTGTAACAGATACAAGATCCTAGGTGAATCACGCTTATTAAGTGATTTAAAACTATTTTTAGTTTGCTTGCCTAATTGACAGGCCCTGCATAGTCCTTCCTTCTTGTAGGGGCCAGAAGGTAGTCCTCTAACAAGGTTGTCCTTGGATAGCCTAGCAATAGTTCTAAGGTTTAAGTGTCCTAGTCTCTTATGCCATAAAATATTAGGTCTACAGACAGAATTGAACAGGCAAATATCTATATATGTTGAAAGAAAATCTACTAGATAGATGTTACCTTTCCTTTTACCTGTCAACACAGTTGTGTTGTCCTCTGACTTGATCTTGCATAATGCTTTGCTGAAAGTCACCTGGTAGCCTTCATCACATAGCTGACTGATGCTTATCAAATTATGCTTCAGTCCTTCCACATAAGCTACCTTCTTGAATGTCACTGTCCCAATCTGGACTGCACCATATCCTTTAGTTTGTCCAAAGTTTGAATCACCAAAAATAACTTTGGGTCCAAGCTTGGCTTTAAAGGATGTGAGGTTGTCCTTGTTTCCTGTCATGTGCTTAGAGCACCCACTATCCAAGTACCATTGCTGGTTAGATATTGGATAGGTCTTCACCTGCACATAAAATAATTCATTTGTTTTTGACCCAGTTTACCTTGGGCCTAGGTTGATAACCTTTAAACTCAGAAATAAAAGACATCCCAGGTTGACTCTTATAACCTTAAGGATGATATCTCCTTTGGAGGTATTATCCATTCAGTATAAGGGTTAAAGATTTGGGATGTAGGACCCCTAGGATTGGATTTTGATTTGCCCTTGAAGGAATTTCTAGAGTTCTGATCTCTGTTCGACGATCGTGGAGCTGCGTTCGACGATCTTGGGTCAGATCGTCGAGCTCCGTTCGACGGTCGACTGTGGTAGAGTTCAGGAATTTGAGATCGTCGACCTGAGTTCGACGATTTTGCCTGAGATTGTCGATCTTCGTTCGGCGATCGTCGAGCTCCGTTCGACGATTTCTGCTGGAACTTAGTTTTCTTAGGCAGATCAGAATTTTTCCTAGGTACCTCTACAACTCCCTTCCCTTTGTCAGAAATGAACTTGATTGGGGTTGTTAGAACTATAGGTTGGCTGGATGAAGCACCCAAGCCCAGTGTACTATTAAATCTGGAGTTCACTGTGCTTGTGATGTCCATCAGCTTGATACTTCTCCCATTAAGGGATTCTTCAAGCTTCTTGGCCTCAGATAGCTCATCTTTCAGTGAAGCTATCTGCTCCCTACAACACTCCAACTCCTGAGAGAGTTTGAGGTTTTCTGAACTTTAAGGTATTATGTTCAGATAAATGATTTCTGAGAGAGATAATTTCCTTCTCAGATTTTAGGAGGTCTAAACACAATGCTTTAAACTCAGATTTAAAGTCCTCTGAATTGAAATCAAAAGAACTGATTACCTGATCTTCTTCAAGTTGAGTCTCTGAGTCTGACTCTGACTCTTCTTCATCTGAATTATGTTGAGAGGCATTGATTGCCATCATGCAGAACTCCTTCTCTTCTGCATCATCTTCATCATCACTGGAGCTGGATGAGGCTTCTGATTCCTCTTCAGTTTCACTCCAGGATTCAGCAACAAATCCCTTTCTTGTGTGTTTGTTTTTGCTTGAGGAGGGTTTGCCATTGCCATTCCTCTTGAAGTCTTTCTCCTTTCTTCTTTCTTTCTTGTCCCTTCTGTCCTTGTTTTTGTTCTCTGGACAGTCAGGTACAATGTGCCCTGGTTTCCTGCAACTAAAGCAGACAATTTCCTTATTATTTGACTTATCATACCTTGGCTTATCATGCTCCTTGTATGATCTCTTTCTGAAGTCCTTTCTGGCCATCTTGTAAAATCTTTTGGCCAATATACTGAGCAGTTCATCATTGCCTGTGACTTTGTCTTCAGGCTGATCTTCAGTTGCTTTGAAGGCTATTGTCTTCTCTTTTCTTGTGGCTGGTGAGGCAGCCTTCTGCTCTTCTTCTCTATTTTTGATTAGCAGCTCATAAGATTTGAGCTTGCCCAAAAGAGCTTTTGTGGTGATATCATTCAAACTTCTGGCATCCTTGATTGGCCAGATTCTTGAATCCCAAGTGCTTGGGAAGCACATTAGAATTTTGTCATTAAGTTCAGTTAGTGAGATCTCTTTATCCAAAGTCCTGAGTTCACTGACTATCAGACTAAGTCTATTGTACATATCTCCAACTGATTCAGCTTCACCCTTCTTGAAATTCTCATATTGAGATATGAGGTGGGATCTCCTGTCCTTTCTCTCATCAGCTGATCCTGAGACTATTTCAGAGAGTTTATCCCAGATTTCCTTTGCTGAGTTACATTCAGCCACCTTTTGAAAGATGTCATCAGACATGGTCTGGGCTAAGATATTGATAGCTTTTGCATCAGCTACCTTCCACTTTTGATATCAGCATCTGTTCCTGATGGAGGTGGAACAACATTTGTACTTGAGTTCTCTGGAGGTCTTGGACAGACTGTCAAAACAGAATTAAAAATATCCTCGTCAATAGAATTCATGTATAATCTAATCCTTGCTTTCCAAAGTGTAAACTTGGATAGATTGCACACTGGAAGGTCTGGTGCTAGCATAATCTTTGTTTTGGGCCATGATTTGTGAAAACAAAATCTAATAATAAACTCAAAAGAAAACAGATCTAACTAGGAATCTTTGGGTTCAGGTGTTAGCCTGTGCAACCACCAAGATGTGGTATGTTTAACCAACCTAGCTCTGATACCAATTGAAAGTACAGCTAGATCTGATATACTCTAGAGGGGGGGGGGGGGTGAATAGAGTATATGGTGCTTAAAAACTTTTTACAATAGTTGTTGTAATCTGAGTGAACAGGAAGCAATTATTAAATCTAATCACAATAGATAACTAATTACAACCTACAAACAAAAACTAATCACAGATCCTAACTAATCACAAATCAATCACAACCAGAAACAAAAATAAAGACAAGCAAGCCAGAAGACACAAGGAGCTATAGTGGTTCCCCTAAACTTGGGTACATCCACTCTTCTACCACCCTAGGTTGGAATCCATTGCAGGATGAGTTGATCAGGTGTCCTGGGCACCAATGAGCTTTTGATAAGGTGCTCAAAAACTAAATCAGATTTTTTGATCAGGTGTCTTGCCACCAATGAGCTTTTGACAAGGTGCTCAAAAACCAAGCTCAAAACTTTTGAAGGGAGTTTGAAAAACCCTTTATAGAGATGGGGATGAGAGAGTTATGGAAGTCTTCTCTTTCTCAAAGCAGCTGAGAAGACTATGTGGATTTGATGTTGTCAAAGCTCCCCCTGAGTTCTTGAGATGTTCAGGAAATGAAGCTTTGCTGTAGGGTGATAGGCCTTCAGAAATTGATCTCCAGCAATTGATGATTTCAGCAACAGCTGAAATGTTAGGTGTCTGGAGTCTTGAAAGATGTTGGCCTTGAACACTTAAATCAAAGGTGATCTGAAGATTTCAGAAGGTTTGATCTCCTTGGATGTGTGTTCTTGAGTGAATTCTTTTAGCTCTTTCTCTTGTGAACAGTTGATGTTGAGAAAGGTGTTGTTCAAAGAATATTGTTTCTTGTTCTTCTTGTCTGTGTTGTCTCACTTGTGAGATTCAAAAATCTTGAGTTTTATTCTCTGGTTCTGAATAGAAAATCATCCTCTGTCAAGAGTAGCCGTTAGCCTGTCATTAATTGCATCCTTAATTGCAAATGTCTTCTGGGTGAAAGTCCAAAGAAACACTCCTTGATAATCCCTTGAAACTTGGTCCAGAATAAATGAAAACGGCTAAAAAATATTCTGAATTAATTGCTGAATAACTCCTTAACTGTTCTGAATTTGAATCTTGAAAATCCTTGAAGTCTTCAGAAAAACGTCGAACTGAGCTCTGCTATCGTCGAACTGAGCTCAGCGATTTGGACTTAGACAGCAACAGAGATCGTCGATCTGAGCTCAACTATCGTCGAACTGAGCTCAGAGATAGAGAAATATTACTGAGTCAAGATCGTCAAACTGAGCTCGAAGATCGTCGAATGGAGTTCGACGATTTGTTGAAGTTGAGCTCAACGATCGTCGAATGGAGTTCGACGATCCGTCGAAGTGGAGCTAGATGATCGTCGATTGGAGTTCGATGATTCGTCGTACTGAGCTCGACGATATGACTTAGTTTCTAAACTGAAAATCCTTGGTCTTGAGGGCAGCTTCCAAACCTAAGTACTAACCCTTAGACTCAATTCTAATTGACCTTTAGAGATATACAGGAGGTCAAAACAGGTTTCCTAGAGACATAGTGATCTTGACCCAAATTAGTAATAGGGTGTTCCAACAAGGTCGACAAACTTCGCTCGACGAAGTGTCGAGTGTCGAGACCGTGTACACGGCCTGGAGCCCAGGCATGTTCGAGTGGACACGGGTTAGGACACGGGCGTGTCCAGGAACCCGTGTAGTTCTCGGGTTGTTTTCGGAATAAAAGATGGGGGCACACGGCCGACCACACGACCGTGTCAGTTGGAACACGGGCATGTCAGGTCAAACACGGGCGTGTTTGATGCCCATGTGATGTTCCAGGCGCGTCGATTTTGACGGCGAATGAGGCACACGGCCCTGGACACGGGCGTGTGCCAGGCCGTGTTCGGTCCAGATTGGACATTTCAGTCCCAAATCAAAGCCGTTCATTTCTTTAATTGGTGATCCAACGGCTGGGGGTTGTTCCTGATGGGCCCGGGATTGGGCCTTAGAAACCCTCACTTTTTCATGAGTGGTTATCTTTCTAAAGCTTAGAGAGAGAGGATAGCCAAGGAAGGAAGAAGAAGCTAGATCCGGCCATTGGAGGAGCTTCAGAGCTCCAAATCGTGAGCCAACTCCGGATCCATGGAGGCGAAGAGAGTGCGGTGCTTTCCATCTGCTTACTTTTCCATGGCGCCAAAGAAGAACGTTAGGGTAACGATTCTCTTCTTGAGAATGTGTAGCTCTCCTTCTTTGCATAGGAAGCCCGCTTTCGCGAGTTTGCGGTGAGTTGGAGGCGTTCCTTCGGGTAGATATGTAAAGTCCCCGTTGTGTAGAGTCCGTAAGCGAGAGAACGGACATAGGCATGATGTGTGAAGCCTATCCGGACATGTTGGTCTGGATCGGTGATGTTGCATTGCATAAATACCGGAGAAGACTCCGTGCTATTGGTTGTTTTCGGGTTTTCTACACGGTAGATTGCAACAGGGAGCCTTGGGATTAACCCAAAGGTGCACCCAGAAAACTGGGCGGATGCGTGATCCTGCCAACTTGGTGGCCTGAGAGCCAACTTGAACATAACCAGGTTATGTGAAATGTGATGGAAATGGGACTCGAGAGAAGTTTGACCCGCGCATATGGCTTAAACTGTCGTTGCGATGTGAGCACGGGTTAGATGGAATCGTACCCGTTCTATGTCGTTTGGTTAAAGAGACCTAAGGGAACGTGGCACTTGCCGTTGGCATAGATGAGGGTCTTCGGCGGTCTATGGCTTAAATTATCGTGACCCAGACCAAGAAGACAAAATTGCTCATAGGTTTGGCGGTCAAAGTGACGGTGGTTAGTCTGGAATGTCTATGGCTTTAATTGACGTGACATCGACCGGTTCACCGAGAATCTGCCCTGAGAGCACGGGGCGTGTGGCCGTGCGAGCCAACGTCTGTGATGTAATGAATATTGTTATATTGCTCGCTTATGCTAATGAAATGCAGGGAAGGAGCATCGCCGCCCCGAGTTGGGGGCGAGATCGTTATAATTTGGTCAGCATTGCTGACCGTTGCCTTGTTTTGCCACCGTGCGGTGGTTTGTTGCTTGCAGGTGCTGCTGGACCAAGCGGTCAATAGCGGGCTAAAGCCCAATTTGCGAAGCTGGCCCTCGAAGGCCTAATTGGAGTGTTTACTGCTTTATTCATGTATGACCGGCCTGCGTGCCGTAGTTTGTTAATCATGTAATATCAAGTGAACCATTGTGTAAGGCCTTAAGGCTTGTTCTTGTGTATGCACAACATTCCTATTTGGTATTAGTGGACATTCATGCTTTAGTGATGGGTTCTTTATTGCAACTTATTAAATTGCTTCCGCTAGAATGCTCTGTGTAGGACATTATGATTGGTTGGATGGTTTCCATGAGTAACCACCCGGTCTATCTGTGGTATATGGCGTCGGGCCCCGACCGGACCTACTGCTATATGCTATGCGACAGATAGGGGGTGTTACATACAATACATGACAAATGGTGCCACATGCGTTCTATACAGCATTTAATGCAAAAGTAAAGTTACAGCCAACAACTATTGCTGGTCTCGATGCCTAAAGAGCCGTTGGAAGGCGGAAGATAAAAAGCGACAGATTAGAAAATAAAGATTAACTTTTCAGGATCAATTTTTGAAAGGGGCATAACTTCATCTTATTCCTCTCGACACTATTGCAGAGCCAGAAGAAGTTACTCCGAGTGCTGATATGAAAGTTGATACAAGTTATTTATTGACGTTCTCACCTGCAACAACAAGTTCAGAGAAACTCTAAGAAAGAAGGAGTAGCAAGGGATAACCCTAGCTATATCTACTTCACAGTTCAAGCTAATTTTTCCTGAAGAACATTTTTTGGAGCTGTAAAGAGGAATACTAGACTAAGCTACTTCAGTTTAGAAGAAGGTATATAGAGAGAAAATCTCTTTGGTATCTAGTCATCATCAACACACTAATCTCTCTCTGTAGGATCCTTTGGATCTGAGTGTAAGCCTATTTTATAAAGGTTGAATGTAGGATATTTTGTAGATCTGAGTGGTAGGATTCAGGCTGTGAATCAAAGGTAGGATCCCTATGTGGATCTGAGCTAGGGCCCTTGCGCTTGAGTTGTAGGACATGTGCTCAAGTCTGAAGTAGGATCCTGGACTGAATCTGAGTTATAAGGAAGTTTGCCTGAGGTAGGATCTGTTTAAGATCTGAGATAGTAGGAGAGTATTTCTTTCTGAGTTGTAGGGCTATCCTCCTAGCCTGAGTGTAGGACTATTAACTTAGTCTGAGGTCTGTGATATTTGGATCACTGAGCTGTAGGAGCAAATCTTGCTCTTAGTTGTAGGGCTTTGTGCCTAAGGTAGGTCTTAGAGGAGACTGAGAGATCCTGAGGGATCTGTGTTGTAAGCCCTTTGGAGCCGAGTTTGGAGAAGTTTCCTTATCTAATAAACTATTAGAAAGGTGGGAGAGACAGTGGATTTAGCCATAATCTGGGGAACCACTATAAAATTCCCGTGTGCTGTGTGTGATTGTCTTGAAGGCTAAACTACCTTAAATCACAACTCACCTAAAATAGGAAAAATATAAAAAGTCCTAAAACCTATTCACCCCCTCTAGGTGTTAGCTACTTTTGAATCTAAAGACTTTTAAGTGGTATCAGAGGCATGTTGCTCAAAAAGAATTTAACAGTCTGAGTTGATCTCCAAGAGTAGCACAAGTATATCCTTATGAGTTCAGGAGAGAACTATAAGGATCTGGGTTCCATGAAGCTTTTAATTGGCAGAAAAGAAAGCTTTGGAATCTGGAAGGAGAGGATCAGGTTGTTTATGGAGGCATCTGACCCAAGAATCTTTATAACTGTTCAAGAGGGACCCTTCATCCCAATGAAGATCTCAGTTCTGGATGCAACAGTCCAGACACCTAAAAGTATTATGAGATGTCCAAGGATGAGGTCATTATAGCTACAATGAATAAGAGAGCACAAAACATAATAGTGAGTGCCATAGATGATTCTACTTTCCAGAACCATGTCCACTGCAGAACATCCAAGGAGATGTGAGATACACTGGTAGTCTACATTAAAGGAACTGAAGAAGTTAGGGATGACAGGAAATCCCTGCTTAATCAAGTATATGAAGCCTTCAGGTAGACCAAGAAAGATATCATATCTGAATGCTATGAGAAATTCTTTAGAATTGTGAATGAGCTGAGGACCTATGGGAGGGTATTCAGCCATTATGAGCTCAATGACAAGTTACTAAAATCTCTAACTAGAGACTGTGACAAAGATCTGTGCCATCAGAGAAGTGATAAAGTTCGTTGATACTCCCCTCACACACTATTTGGGAAGCTGCTCTCCTATGAGATGCAGCTATCTGCCAAGAAGGAGGAGGAGACAATCAGCAAATTCCAGGCCAAGGAAAAGACTGTGGCCTTAAATTTGAGAGCACCAAGAAGAGTAAGGAGAGGATTGCCTCTCCTCCAAGGAGGCCTGTTGAATCAGATAGCACAGAGCCAAGCACATCAGGGATTAATATGTCTAATGGAGAATTTGTTGCCTTCTCTAGGTAGTTTCAAAAGATGATGAAGAGGCAGAAGTGGAGGAGCAGACCTTCCTCCTCCTCTCATCACAGGAAGGACCACTACAGGGTTGAGAAGAAATACTCCAAGGGAGACATGTATGAATCTAAACTTAGTAAACATGTTTCTTCTAAAGTTGTTTGTTATTGCTGTAGCAAGCTAAGACATGTCATAGCTGATTGTCCTGTAAAGAGAAAGGAGACTTGTGAGAAGAATAAACACCCTCTTAAGGGCAAGAAGGAAAATAACTTCATTTCCAAGAATGAAAAGAGCTGGAGTTAGAGTGACTCATCTTCTTTAGACTCTAAAGAAGAAGCCTACATAGGGATGATTGCTATTGAAGAAGAGGAAGACTATCCTGCTTCTAGGATGGGCATCAGGGCCCCTCTATCACATTCATACAGTGACTCAAAGGAGGATGATGATGATGAATGAAAGTGCAAGTTAGATCTGAAATACTCTAGAGGGGGGGGGGGTGAATAGAGTATTGTGCTCACTAAAAACTTTTTACAACTATTGCTATAATCCTAGGTGAACAGTTTAGCAAATAAAGAGATAAGCACAGCAACCTAATAAATCACAGAGCAACACAACCAAAATAAAAGAAAGAGGGAAACCAGACGACACAAGAAATTTATAGTGGTTCCCCAACCTGGGTACATCCACTCTTCTACCACCCTGGTAGGAATCCACTCAGGTTTTTGATTAGGTGCCTGACACCAATGAGCTTTTGTTCAGGTGCTCAAAAACCAAAACCTCAAGTCTTTTGATAGGAGAATTGCAACCAGTAATAATTTTGAAGGGAATTAAAACCCTGTATAGGAGTTGGAAAAGAGGTGATGGTGTCTTCTCTTTCTCAAAACAACTGAGAAGACTTGTGGATTGATGTTAGCAGATTGCTCCCCCTGAGATCTTGAAGGGATCAGGAATTCTGGAGCACTGCTTCAGGGTGACAGGTCTTCAAAAGCTTGAGTGCCTGGACCAGAGATTGCTTCAGGATCTTCTTTGACAGATGAAGTAATTGGTTTTACTTCTGAAATTGTCCTGAGAATTGAAAGAAGAAGACTTTTGATGGAGAGTGAATGTTCTTCTTCTTCTTGATGATGTTCTCTGGCCTGGGCAGATTGCAGTAAAGGACTTTTTGATTTCTGTAAGACTGTTCTTGTGTGCAATGTCTATCTATGTGTCTGGTATGTGTTGTACTGCTTGATCCTTTTCTTTTCTGACTTTAGACTGACTGGAGAACATTCGGAATTTTGAATCCTTGATCATTAATTGCAGTCGGCCTGGGAAGGAAGCGACAATCAATGAATTCCCTAACTGTCCCATGAAAAAACGGCAAGAAATAATCCTTAATTATTGCGCATTCTAACGGTAACATTCCGAGAAGATTGAGCATTAATCACTCAGGAATCATCGCCAAGAAAAGGGACGGAAAACTGGAGAAGACCTAGCCTGGAATCGTCGAACGAAGAACAGGAATCGTCGAGCTGAGTTCACAATTCATCGAGCTGAGCTGATGAGTTCGTCGACCAAACAATAATAAGTTATCTTCAAGGGAATTTTGTCAATTCTACTTCAATCTTCGTCGAACTGACAATCTTCATTCGTCGACCAGAGTTCTAGAGTTCGTCGAACAGATAATCATCACTGTCAATCTTTATTCGTCGAACAGAGATCCAAATTCGTCGACCGAAGAATTATTGTGGACTTAGAATCTGAGAAGTCTCTAACTGAGAAGGATTCAAATCATAGACCTGAAATCGTCGAGTAGAATACTGAAATCGTTGACCTGAGAAGTTGACTTTGCCGACCTGAGAAGTTGACTTCGTCGACCTGAGAAGTTGAGAACTTGAGGTCCAAGTTCGTCAAGCTCCGAATCTAGTTCGTCGACCAAAGCTTGAACCTGGACTTAGAAAAAATCTGGAGTTACCCTGACTTCAGTCTGTTGAAGTATCTCAGTCTTCGTCGAACAGAGAACAAAGATCGTCGAGCTCAGCACAAAGAATTATCTCAAGATCGTCGAGCGCAGAACACCTTTCGTCGACCTGAGTTCGACGAACATCGAACTCATTTTACTTAGTCTTGAAATCCTCTAAGTCTGGAGTCTCTGATGGTCTTGATGATAGCTAGTCCTTCTGAAGTTGAACCTAAGGACTTGACCTAGACTCTAGGACACAAACTTGACCCTGTCTATACATGTTGGGTCACATCCTAAGCTAGTGAACCTAGCCCAAATCAACTAGGGATCCAACAATGAATATGCTAATAGCTGCTATGGGCTGATGGCCATGCCAGATGAAGAATCCTGCCAGGATCAACCTAGTCCAGATAAGGTATAATCTCTATCTAGCTCCTCATCTAAGACTAGATATGAGACTAGTCCAATTTCAGATGCATCTTCATCCTGTGATGAAGATGAATCTGGGGAAGATGTCAATCAATTGATTGACAAGTATGGTGCCCTTCTAGATGCTTTGAAAAGAAGCAAGAAGTTGGCCAAGAAGCAATAAGTTGGCCAAGAAGCAAGTTGAGGAGATCATCACCCTATAGCTAGCTTATTCCCACCAGTCTGAGTCAGCATCCTTGCTGGATCAGAAAATGAGGTCAGCCAACCAAAAGTCATAACACTCATCCAGATTGGGACCATTAACCACAAGAAAAGGATCATTATGGATCTTGAAGAGAAACTCCAGAGGGAGAAAAGAATTGTGGATAGTTTCTCTAAGCCTAAGTCAGTGTTACCCTTGATAGTCTCCTTCTCCTCTCAAAAGGGTAAGAAAGGGTTGGGATTCAGGGGAAATACTAGAGTTACCCATCATAAAGGGAAATATAAAGATCCAACTCAGCCCCTGGCATCAATGCCTCCCATCCCTTTTAAGAAGTTGATGTTACCATTAAACAGGTATGACCAAGAGAGTATCTATGGTCACTTGATGAATGGTAGATCCACAAGTTTGAACAAAAATATTCACAGCTATGGTGAAATATATAACAAGGCGATGAGTGCCTTTAAGGCTTCCCATAAGGAAATTCAAATGGCCCATTATAGACTGTTTATATTTGGTGCACCAGCCCCACACTCAAGAATAAGGTAATGGCCTTTTCTCAGGATCTCTCAGCACACACTCAGACTAAGGGCAAGTCTGTCAGTAAGCCTGACTTGGGTATCTCTGAGGCCATCAATAGAATGTCTTCTACAAAGAAGACCATTATCGGTAGAAATCAAGATAAACCAAGCTCTTCTACTGGCAAACTCACCTTCAGTCAGATAGTGGCTGGAAGAAACAAAAATAAGGAAGCTGCTCTTCCTACTGAACAGTCAACAACTAATCAATCTGCTAGACTTGCTCATAAAAAGGTATAATATATATGAGTGTTGGTGTTGTGGCAAAGTGAGTCATTTTACTTAGATTGCTGGCACAATCCAACTCTGCACAGAGCAAGTACTAGTCCTCCTGTCAGAAAATCTGCGAGAAGACAAATTCTTTTTTAGGCTAACCAGAATCTAGGACCCAAAAAAAATTGGGGTCCTAAGGTAAATTAAATTATGTTTTGCAGGATAGTCCAAGTGCTCATGCCCCCATATGTTACTTAGACAGTGAATGTTCCAGGAACATGACTGAAATAAGGAGCAACCTAAAAGAGTACACTCTAGTAAAGAATGGACCCAAAGTAATCTTTAGTGGTTCAGACAGAGGAGTCACCAAATACTATGGTAAGATCACCAATGACATAGTCACCATCTCAAAAGTTGATTATGTTGAAGGATTGCAACACAACCTGATAAACATAAGCCAATTCTGTGATCCTGGCTATACCATTGTATTCCATAAGGATGAGTGTCAAATTAAGAGGTCAAGTGACCAAGAGGTCATCTTGACAGGCACTAGGAGTGGAAATGTTTATTGCCTAAACTTTCTATATCTAAATAAAGACTTCCCTATATGTCTAGTTACAAATGAGGCAGTTTCATATTGTGTACAATAATACAAGATACTAAATCATTTGAACTATAAGACCATTGACAAGCTCTTCAGTGAAGAGTTAGTAAGGAATGGTCCTAAGATGAAATGCATCAAGGAGTGTATTTGCTCAACATGCCAAAAGGGAAAGCAGACCAAAGCCTCTTTTAAGGGCATTGGGGCCAAAGACTTTGTGAGGTGTTTATACATCCAACATATGGACTTATTTGGTCCTATGCCAGTTCATAGTCTAGGTAGAAAAGTCTACATCCTTGTGTTTGCTGATGACTTATCTAGGTTTGCTTGAGTTTTCTTTCTTAAGAAAAAGTCTGAAACCCTTGATATCTTCAGGACTTTTATCAAGCAGATTCAGAATGAGTTAGACAATACTGTGGTCAAAATTTAAAGTGACTATATGACTGAATTCTAGTCTGAAGGCATGACAAGATTCTGTGAAGAGCAAGGGATTCATCAAGAATTTTCTTCTCCAAGAATACCCCAACAAAATGGGATTGCTTTGAGAAAGAATAGAATTCTCATAGAAGCTGGAAGGACTTTGCTAAGTGATATATCTCTCCCATAATATTTATGGGTTGAGATAGTAAATACTGCATGTCATGTCCTAAATAGAGCTTCTATCACCAAGAGCCACACAAAGACTTCATATGAGATCATGAAGGGCAGAAAAACAAACCTGGCCTATCTTAAGATCTTTGGTAGCAAATGCTATGTGCTCAATAATGGTAAGTCTTATATGACTAAGTTTGCTGCCAAATGGGATATTTGCTGGGTACAACAATCATAACAAGGTATATAGGGCCTACAACTTGAAAAATCAAGTTGTAGAATAGTCTACACATGTAGTATTTGATGAGTCTACTATGATTAACAGTGAGCTGAGAAGATCCTCATCTAGACCTGTAAGTATAGAGCTGATGATGGACAAGCTAACCATTAAGTAAGCTGCTCCAATAGTCCAAGATGAAGATAATGGAGTGTATATTCCAAAAGAAGTACAAGACACACATGATGTGGATGAAGATCAGTAAGATGCTGCCACTGAAGATCAAGATGCTAAAGGAAGATTACCTCCAGCTATCACGCATCTAAGGGATCATCCCTGACACTAAATAATTGGTGATGTTAACCAAGGTATTATAATAAGGAGCAGAAGTCTCAACATAGCCTTGTATTCAGGCTTCCTGTTATAAGTTGAGCCCAAACGATTTGAAGAGGCCAATATAGATCTGTTCTGGATTGTGGAAATACAAGAGGAACTGAACCAGTTCAAGAGGTGTAAGGTCTGGAAGCTAGTTTCTAGACCACAAGGACATAATGTCATTGGAGCCAAGTGTATCTATAGAAATAAGCTTGATGAAAATGACATTATAATCAAGAACAAAGCTAGGCTGATGACTAAGGGATACAGACAAGAAGAAGGTAATGACTTTGATCAAACCTTTACCCTAGTAGCTAGATTGGAAGCCATCATACTATTCATTATATATGCTACACACAAGGGATTCAAAGTCTACCAGATGGATGTGAAGTCAGCCTTCCCGAATATTGACTTAAGGGAAGAAGTCTATGTTGAACATCCATCTGGTTTTATCAATCCTAACTCTCCGAATTTTGTTTATAGACTTAGGAAAGCTCTACATGAGTTGAAGAAAACCCCTAGGGCATGATATGAGACCATGTCTAGCTTTCTTATTGAGAACAACTTCTCAAGGGAGAAGATAGACAAGACTCTATTCCTAAAGGAATCTAAGGGCAAGATCATCCTAGTCCAAATTTATGTAGATGACATAATCTTTGGGTACACTGATGATAATCTTTGCAAGAAGTTTGCCAAACTTATACAAGGGAAGTTTGAGATGAGCAGTATGGGTGAGCTTAAGTACTTCTTGGGCCTCCAAGTAAGGCAGACTGAAGATGGATTGTCGATATCTCAGTCTAAGTTTACTATAGAGTTAATCAAAAGTTTAGAATAGAGAGTGCCTCCATAATGAAAACTCCAACGAGTTCAAGTATGTCTATAGACAAAGATGAGGGAGAGAAACCTATTGATGAAACTTTGTATATGATGATAATTGGCTCCCTTCTATATCTTACTGCAAGTAGACCAAACATCATGTATGCTACATGTGTTTGTGTTAGATATCAGGCTAGCCCTACAGAGTCTCACTACTCTGCTGCTAAGAGAATTTTGGGATATCTTAAGGGCACACCAGATCTTGGCATATGGTACCCTAGGAATAGGGATTTTGAACTAACTAAATATTCAGATGCAAATTTTGCAGGCTGTAGAGAGTACAAGAAAAACACATCAGGCACCTGTTAGTTCTTAGGAGGAAGACTTGTGTCTTGGAGCAGCAGAAAGCAGACCAGTGTGGCTATCTCAATAGATGAGTTAGAGTATATCTCAGTAGGAAGTTGCTGTGCACAGTTGCCGTGGATCCAACATCAGTTCCTGGACTACAACATCAAGATAAGTAAAACTCCTATGTTCTGTGATTCAACTAGTATAATCTCTATTGCTAGGAATCATGTCTCTCATAGTAGGAATAAGAACATAGAGATTATGTATCACTTTATCAGAGAGCATGTGGAGTTAAGACATTAGACTTGAGTTTGTCCCTACAGACAAGCAAGTGGTTGACATCTTTACTAAGACACTAGATGAAGTCAAGTTCAACACCTTCAAGTTTGAGTTGGGTATGTTGAACTTGGTATAGCTTCAGTTGCTCCTTATTTTATTTTTGTTGCAGGAATTACTACTTCTTTTAGGTTGTTAAGACTTTCAATAGTATCAAGAATGAAATGGACTAAAGTTTCTATTAGAGAGGATGATAGAAGATGTTCCTGTTGAGGGGGAGCAAGTCCAGCACTTGCTAGAACAAGTTCAGCTTCCTATTGAGAAGGAGCAAGCACCTGCAATAGTGGAATTCTAAGATCAACAATGCTGATCTGTATGTCCTAAGGATAATATACAGACTGAGGGGGAGATTAACTCTGAACTCTTTGCTCCAAAAATTAATTATGATATAGTCATAAACTTCTCTGAGTCTGAGATGGAATGTTGTTGCTGAGAAGACAAAGTTATGAAGGAGAAGAGGATAATCAGAGAAATAATTGATCTGGAAAATAGAGAAGTCCATCCCCTCCCTGACTATAGTTGCTTCTGAAGAAGTCAAAAGGGGGTGAAGAAAAAGAAAATGATCAAGGGGGAGTAGAAAATGTGATCACTATGCAAGCAGGGAAAATGTGGTAACCAAAAACTTGGTATACTTGTTACTCTTTTTCAAATATAATGTTTTATATATTGTATATGATGGTTTATATAATTGACTAAGAGTTTTGATCAAGGGTTTTGACTTCTTCAAATAGGGGGAGATAGTTAGGTCCATTGATCACAATGTCCCAGATTTGTAGAAGTCAAACAAGTCAATGGTATACACATAGATGTATTTGATACATGCTGTAAGTTCAATGTGTGCAGGATGTTCTTTGTAACAATGATTAGATAGGTTGTCTAAGTGACAGTGATAGGTGGACACAAGGAAGAATGCTGGGAAGATAGAAATTTGTCTAAGTCTACAGACATTGAGTGAAGGAAGTTCACTCAATGCCAGATGTCAACAAGCGCTGAGTAAAGCATGGGCAGTCAAAGCCTGACTGTTAACAAAGCAGAATTTTGATCAAGTCCACAGGCATTTAGTGAAGGCAGTTCACTCAATGCCATATAACATGAGGCATCGAGTAAAGCTCAGATAGTTAAAGATTCAACTTTGGCAAGGAAGAATTCTGGTTAAGTCCAGAAGCATCGAGTAAGGACAGCTCACTCGACGCCTGAAGAAAGAAGAGTCGAGTAAAGCTCCATGCTGACAAAGCCAGAGAAATTGAGAAAAAATTTGGCTAAGTCCAAAAGCATTGAGTGAAGCCAGTTCAGTCAATGCCAAGCTCAAAAAGCATCGACAGAATAAGCTTCAGTCAAAGCCTCAGAAATGTAGACATAAAATCTATCTAAGTCCAAATGCATTGAGTGATGGCTGTTCACTCAACACCAACTCAACAAAGAAATTAGCTAAGTATATAAGCATTGTGTGAAGGCAATTCACTCAATGCCTCATCGAGAAGGCATGCATAGACAAAAGCATTGAGTGAAGATAACTCAATCAACGCTTTCATATAGATGAAAATAGACTAAGTACAGAAGCGTTGAGTGAAGGCTGTTCACTCAAAACCTCATCAAGATGACAGGAAAGTCAAGTATGCGTTGAGTGCTGAAGGCTCACTCAACGCCTATCAACAGAAAGTTTGTCTAAGGACAAAAGCGTAGAGTGAAGACCGTTCACTCAACGCTTCCTCAAACGAAAAATTGGCTAAGTCAAAATGCATTGAGTGATGAAGGTTCACTCAACTCCTAATGAGTTAAGACTACAAAAGTCTATAATTCATCGAGTGATGACTAATCACTCGACGCCTAATGGTACTAAAATTTAGCTAAGTGTTTTGGCGCTGAGTGAAGGCTATTCACTCAATGCCTATGATGAATTTTCTGATTTTGACTAAGGCTCCATTTGGGGGGACTTATTTTCATCGGCCAAGCGGTTACGACCGCATGAATCTAACATTAAATTCAGGTCTAGTTCATGCGGTCATAACCGCTTGACCGGTGAAAATAAGTCCCCCAAACGGAGCCTAAGTCCACATGTGATGATGTTAACAGAATTTCAAATTATTGCGGGAAGTGTACAGTACACGACAAACGACGCTTGCATGCCTTCTGTACTGTATTTAATACAAAAACAAAGTTGCAGCAAACAACTACTGCTGGTCCTGTTGCTCAAAGAGCTGCTGGATGCTAGAAGATAGAAAGCGATATATCAGAAAATAAAGATTAACTTTTCAGGATCAATTTTCGAAAAGGGGAGGAACTTCATCTTCTTCCTCTCGACACTATTGCATAGCCAAAAGAAGTTGCTCCGAGTTCTGATCCGAAAGTTGATACAAGTTAGTTGTTTCCATTCTCACCTACAACAACAAGTTCAGAGAAACTCTCCGAGAAATAAGGAGCAGCAAGGGCTAACCCTAGATGTAGCTACTTCATAGTTCAAGCTGATTTTTCCTAAAGAACATTTTCTAGAGCTGTGAAGAAGAAGACTGGACTGAGTTACTTTAGTTCAGAAGAAGGTAGACACAAAGAAAATCTCTCTGGTGTCTATTCATCATAAACACACTTATCTCTCTCTGTAGGATCCTTTGGATCTGAGGATAAACTATTTTATAAAGGCTGAGTGTAAGATCTTTTGTAGATCTGAGTGGTAGGATTCAGGCTGTGAATCTGAGGTAGGATACCTGTATGGATCTGAGGTAGGGCCTATTTGCCTAAGTTGTAGGAATTGTACTCAAGTCTGAGGTAGGATCCTGGAATGGATCTGAGTTGTAGGGTAGTTTGCCTAAGGTAGGATCTGTTTCAGATCTGAGGTAGGAGTTTATTCCTCTCTGAGTTTTAAGGCTATCCTCTTAGCCTGAGTGTAGGAATATTAACTTAGTCTGAGATAGGTGATCTTTGGATCACTGAGCTATAGGAGCAAAGCTTGCTCTGAGTTGTAGGGCTTTGTGTCTAAGGTAGGTCTTGGAGGAGACTGAGAGATCCCGAGGGATCTGTGTTGTAAGCTCTTTGAAGCCGAGTTTGGAGAATTTGTCTTGTCTAACAAACTATTAGAAAGGTGGGAGGGACAACGAATGTACCCATAATCTGGGGAACCCCTATAAAATTCTTGTGTGCTGTCTGTGATTGTCTTGAAAGCTAAACTACCTTAAATCATAACTCACCTACAAGAGGAAAAATATAAAAAAACCTAAAACCTATTCACCCCCCATCTAGGTGTAAGCTACTCTTGAATCTAAAGACTTTCAATTTCCTCTTGAGAAGAAGGAGAACTATTTATCTTTTGCAGATTCAACAACAATTTAACAATCAGCTGATTGGTGCAAGAAATTCAATTGTTGATGATGATTTTCCAAACTTTCTCTGTCAAAATCAATCAATATTCAATGATAATTCATGATCCTCTCTGTCTTTCTATTGTATCTCATTATACATATATATGCTGATATATTCTTACGTCTCTAAGATTCTATGTTATTCAAACCTCTTATTGAATTAATTCTGATTGAAGCCTCAAAATGAATTCTATTAAGAAATTCTGTCGATGTAACATCGATTTCTAATACAAGTGACATCAAATTCTAACTATCTGTAAGATTAACTCTGTAGATGTCATTCCGTCGATATCATGCTGAATTATGCGTTGATATAATCCATTAAATGTCGCTGACTTATTAAATTTAGTTGCACTGACTTCTATTTAAAGTATCATTGAATTCTAATTAAAGTTGCGTCGACTTCTAGTCAAAGTTGCGTCGACTTCGAGGCGACACATGTTGGCAATTTATGACTTTTCTCTTAAATTCAGTATGTTCTTCATATGTCCTTTATATCAATGACATACTAGGACTTCTAAAACCAAATTACCCTAACTATACATTATAGGTAATAAACCTAGGATGTAAAATCACTTAAAATAATATGTTAAGATAAATCTTAAGGGTTTTCCCCAACAATCTCCCCCTATTTAACCTAACAAATTTTACAAAATTTCAAAAGTGATTTTACAAATATACAACAGTAAAAAAATACAAAGTTTTGATTGAACATGTACTGATGACAGATACAAATCATAAATGTTATATATAAGATGCAACTGAATATAAGAGGATTTCATAACGATCTCTTAAAAATGTCAACATGAATTTCAATGTATACACCTTCAGAATATCTATTCATTTACAACTTTTTATCTGACTGTCAACAAGCTTTATCAACAGATTCAGAAATAAACAACTTAAGCAAATAACTGTAAAGTTTTTCCAATAGCTTGTCTTTCGTCAACTCAGTATACTGCATCAGACTTTTGAATCTCTAATAATCAGATTTATCTTTAAGAAACTCTTGTACTAAAATTAATCTTTCCCAGTCTCTTTGAGCATTTTGATATACTTCATTCAGTTTAATTTTTCTTTTTACCAGTTCCCTTATATTCCTTCTGATTTCTTCCATTTTATTTTCCAAACTCACAACACATTTACCCTTAATAAATTTTGATGTAATATCAAGCTTTTGTTTCTTTGATTTTTGTCAGTAGGATATTTTGGTAGTGGCAAAATAGGAATATTATAAGTTCCATTATGCATGTTGGCCATATCTAGTTCTTCTAGTTGAATATGAATGACATTAGGTAGAAAGAATGATGTAGAACTACATCTTCCTACACATATCTTAAAAATCTCTCTAGATGGATAAGCATTGGTTACAATAGAACTTCTTATTTTTTACTTTAGCAGATAGAATATTATCAATAATAGGCTTCTTCCTTTTCCTTGATTACTTTAGTTGCTTTCTCTTTGAGGTATAAGAAATAATCACTGCCCTTTTAGAAAATAATGGGGTATCTTCTTCACTATCACTGACTTTTTCTGAGTGAACAATTTGAAGAGCTAACTCCCCTGACTTTATGCATCAATCTGTTATATATCTAACTCCCCCTAACTTTGTGCTTCCATCTGTTCTACAGCTAACCCCCTAGTTTGGTGCACAATTTTGTTCAAATCTAGCCAACATATTCTCATTTCCAGTAATCTTGAATGGATCAAGTCCATGTAATGATGATATAACTTCAACAAAATCTTCTTCCTCATCCTGACTCCCCCCCTTCTTGACCTCACATGCAAGAGAGATTAAGATTGATTTTGTAATGTTGGAAGAAGAGATCTTTGTTTGCATAAATTGTACTGAAGTAGTAATCAAATCTAGCAGAGAATGTATATCATCCACTATGATTTTTATTTGAAAAACACATTCTTTAAGCATAGAGGATAAAGTATAAGTGACTAATTCTACTACTTGGGTAATAGTAGTTGAATAAATGACTGAGTGTATATTTATTATATTAACATTAGCAGAAATTGAGTGTAATGTTACGTCAGTATGTGCTTCTTGAACAACTGGCTCTGATAGCAATAGAGATTCTTTTGGAATGGGTGGAATTAACACATCTTTAATGATGAAAAGTTATATTTTGTAGATAAGATGAAAGTATGGACTCCTTTTGAGATTCAAGTTTAGCTATTTGTCTAGTCCATTTCGTGAAAATGGCAATTGACAACTTCTTTCCTGAAGGTATTGGTATTCCATTGGATATACATAGATGTTAAAAAAATTTCAACAGAACTTGACTCATTATAGTCATGTAGGCATTCTTCCCTTGTCTATATTTATATCCAATTAGCTTTATTATCCTTTCTCCCCAGTTGATTCTTTTTCCAAGGAGCAGAACTCCCATTAAATGTAATTGAACTTTAGGAATTGCATCATGTGATGAAGTTTTACAATCCAATACTTTCCCAACTATATCTGCCATGAACTGATATTCCTATAATATATTTATTTTTTTAAGAACAACTTTGTGCTTTGTATAGTTTATAATTATTAATACGTCTTTAATTTTTTTCTTCAGATTGTTCTGGAGAATCATTTCCTCACAAGAGATCAAATATTTTTTATATAATTTTTGCTATTATAAGTACCTTTTGTATAACAATCATTCCAATCAATGAACCATCCTCTTCGCATTGAACACTTGTAATAAACACTACAAGACCTGTCTAAAAAAGTCTACATAGTGTTGAAATAAGCTTATTGAGGCCAGAATTAGTGAATAATTTGAGAATTCTTCAAAAATTTTCAGATGCTGCAAAGAATGATTCCAGATCTATAATGAATCCTGAATTCATCTATGGCGCTGTTATATTTCCTACAAGTGTTCTTACCAAACAAGAAAAAACGTGAAAGCAAAAAATAGAGAGCTAGGAAGATGATCAGTTTTGAAAAAATACGTATTATATAACATAGGAGAAACATCGACAAATTAAGGCATAAATTGTTTAACACGCCTTTCTATAGTCAACATTATATTAAGTTATATTCGACATATTAAGACTTTGGTTATAATCAACGCAAGTGTTGATATATATATTGACGCGGCTGAGATGATCTTTTGATCAAAGTGTTAACCTTTTATTGATTAATCTCCTCTAGATTAACCTAATAATTATTAATCTCCCTCTGATACTAATTGAAATAAGAGACCATTTGCTTAATACCTCAGAGTTTTCTCTAAAGGGGGTGAATAGAGATTATAATTTTGTTTAAAATACTTAGTTTAATTCATAGAATTTGCATATACATCAACCATCAACCCAAAATATATGCAAGTAAATAAAATCACAATAAACAATTAAAAATAAATATTAAAACACATAAAACGCAAAGATTATAGTGGTTCTCCTCAATCTGGGTATATCCACTCTTCTACCCCATTGGTAGGAATTCACTATCACAGTGTATGAGTCTTTTTATCCGGAGACTCTTAGAACCAATACAAGATCTTTTGATAAAACGATCTTGAACCAATACAATCTGAGTATTTTCTCAAGGAGACTCTCAGAACCTCTCATTGAATCCTTTGAAGTGGAATTCTCAAAACTCTTTTCTCAAAGTGTAAAAAAATGAAAGAAGATTTGTGATAGAATTAATTCACTTTGTGTCCTCTTAGTAGATTTCAGAGTACTAGTGCTGATGATATCTGGAACTTCTGATGAATCTCAGAATATCAAAATCACAAAGATTATATGCCCTATTTCCAGATTATCTTTGAATCTTCTCTGAATCTGATGTGATTTCCTCTTGAGAAGAAGAATAACTAATTCTTTTTTATAGATTTAATAATAATCTACAATCAAAAAAATTTAATTGCTAATGATGATCTTCCAAATTTTCTCTATCGAAATTAATCTATCACGATCAGACATGAATTTCTTGATTGTATGAAGTTGGTGATTGATGTAAGAATTCAATAATAATTCATGATCCTCTTTGTCTCTCTTTTGCATCTCATCATATATTTATAAGTCGACATCTTCTAATGTCTCCAAGTTTCTGTTATTCAAATCACTTCTTGAATTAATTCTGATTGAAGTCTCAAGATGAATTATGTCAAGAAATTTAGTCGACGTAACATTGAGGTCTAATAGAATCAACATCAAATTTTGACTATTTGTAAGATTAGCTCCGTAGTCGACGTTCCGTCGGTATCATGTCGAAGTATGCGGCGATATAATCCTATGAATGTGACCGACTTATCAAATTTAGTTGCTCTGACTCTATTTGAAGTAGCGTCGATTTCCAGTTGAAGTTGTGTCGACTTCTAGTCGAAGTTACGTCGACTTCTAGTCGACACATGTTGGTAATTTATGACATTTCTCTTAAATTCAGTATGCCTTTCTTATGTCATGTGAAAGTGCAGCTAGATCTGATATACTCTAGAGGTGGGGTGAATAGAGTATATGGTGCTTGAAAACTTTTTACAACAATTGTTGTAATCTGAGTGAACAGGGAAGCAACTATTAAATCTAATCACAAAATAACCTACAATAGAAATTAATCACAGATCTAAACTAATCACAAAACAATCACAGCCAGAAACAAAAGATAAAGACAAGCAAGCCAGAAGACACAAGGAGCTATAGTGGTTCCCCTAAACTTGGGTACATCCACTCTTCTACCACCCTAGGTAGGAATCCACTGCAGGATGAGTTGATCAGGTGTCCTGGGCACCAATGAGCTTTTGATAAGGTGCTCAAAAACCATATCAGATTTTTTGATCAGGTGTCTTGCCACCAATGAGCTTTTGACAAGGTGCTCAAAAACCAAGCTCAAACTTTTGAAGGGAGTTTGAGAAACCCTTTACAGAGATGGGGATGAGAGAGTTATGGAAGTCTTCTCTTTCTCAGAGCAGCTGAGAAGACTATGTGGATTTTGATGTTGTCAAAGATCCCCCTGAGTTCTTGAGATGTTCAGGAAATGAAGCTTTGCTGTAGGGTGATAGGCCTTCAGAAGTTGATCTCCAGCAAATGATGATTTCAGCAACAGCTGAAATGTTAGGTGTCTGGAGTCTTTGAAAGATGTTGACCTTGAACACTTGAAGCAAAGGGGATCTGAAGATTTTAGATGTGTTGATCTCCTTTGGTGTGTGTTCTTGTATGAATTCTTTGAGACAGAGAATGTTTTGTTCTTCTTCTTCTTGTTCTGTTTATTTTTGCTGTCTGTCTGTCTGTTGTGAGAGAGATTCAAAAATCTTGTATTTTATTCTCTGGTACTGAATAGAAAATCATCTGTCAAGAATAGCCGTTGGCCTGCCATTAATTGACTTCCTTAATTGCAATTGTCTTCTGGGGGAAAGTCCAAAGAAACATTCCTTGATAATCCCTTGAAACTTGGTCCAGAATAAATGAAAACGGCTAGAAAATCTTCTGAATTAATTGCTGAATAACTCCTTAACTGTTCTGAATTTGAATCTTGAGAATCCTTTAACTCATCAGAAAAACGTCGAACTGAGCTCTGCTATCGTCGAACTGAGCTCAGCGATTTGGACTTATACAGCAACATAGATCGTCGATCTGAGCTCAATGATTTGGACTTATACAGCAACAGAGGTCGTCGATCTGAGCTCAACTATCGTCGAACTGAGCTCAGAGATAGAGAATCAATACTGAGTCAAGATCGTCGACCTGGGCTCGAAGATCGTCGAATGGAGTTTGACGATTTGTTGAAGTTGAGCTCAGCGATCGTCGAATGGAGTTCGACGATCTATCGAAGTTGAGCTAGACGATCGTCGATTGGTGTTCGACGATTCGTCGTACTGAGCTTGACGATATGACTTAGTCTTCAAACTGAAAATCCTTGGTCTTGAGGGCAGCTTCCAAACCTAAGTACTATCCCTTAGACTCAATTCTAATTGACCTTTAGAGCTATACAGGAGGTCAAAAACAGATTTCCTAAAGACATAGTGATCATGACCCAAATTAGTAATAGGGTGTTCCAACAATCTCCCCCTATTTGGGTTAGGATTACTATTTACAGAACTTGGAAAAATTAAATAACAACATACAAAGCAACAAAACAGAAAAGCAGTAAGCAGGACATAGCAGAACCACAGATATATATCATCCCAGACAGAAATCAGAAATCAAAATGATTGTCACCTTACATAGTTATTTCTTCTCCTTGCTCTTTATAAGTTTGATTTCTCTATTGGGGTTAAGAGCTTCCTTTTTGGATCTTGTGTCATCTGCTGCACCTAAAGAGGTTTGCTATTTGGGCCTTGGAACTACAACTTCAGGATGCAGCTCCATATATCTATCAGAATCAAAGAATTTGCTTGAAGCATATCTTTCCAATTCTTTCTTTCTCTGTTCAGACAATGTAGTGATGTTGGAGGAGTCTCTGCCTTGCTCTTTAGCTTTCTTAATTTGGTCCAGTGCAGCAAGCTCTTTCATCCTGGCAGTCCAAGCAGTTGGATTATTTTCAGGATCTTCAAAGGGCACTGGTGGCTCATATCTATTGGATGGATTATCTTGAGGAGGCCTGGATGAAACTACTTCCTTCAGCTTATAGGGAAAAGGACCTGAGGTTGTGTCTGATGAAGCTTGTCCTTCCCTGGAGTAAGGATGTTGCCTTGAATAACCTTTTGAATAAACCTGGACTTCCCTCTAGTTTCCTCTATAGTTTCCTCTTCTGGATTGAGAACCTCTAGACTGGCTTCCCCTATGATAAGATCTTGCATGTGGCTGATAGGGGGTTTGGCTTTTAGCATGAGGTTGAGCAACTGAGCTTCCACCCGCACCTGCATCAGGAGGAGGTGGTGGAGGAGGATGAGAATGATGAAACTGGGAAGATCCTTTTTCATACTTCCTTTTTTTCTTCATGGCTTTAAGTTGGTTCTTTGAATACTGCATCCAGTGCTCAGTTATAGGGCAGTCATGAAGAATGTAATATGGAATGTCATTATTGTCCTTGACTTTGGCTGGAGGTACTCTTTTCATGGCTTTGCTCCTTTCCTTTCTCTTTCTAGCAATAGTGGCAGAGGAGTCATCAGAATCAGTCCTGAATTCATCACTTTCAGAACTTTGCTCATCATATAGAGCATCAATCTTTTTCATGTAATCCTTCTGAAGTTGAGTTGAAGCAGATGTAGCAGCAGTGGTTGGAGCAGCAGCAGATACAACACTTGTAGCAATTGAAGTTGAAGCAGTAGCAATAGCAACAGACACAGAAGTTGAGGCAGTAATAACAACAGACACAGAAAGTTCTGGAGCAGCACTCTTAGAAGGTATAATAGCAGTAATATTAGCAGCAGTAATAACAGTAGCAGTTGGGGCAGCAACAGTTTCAGATGCAACACTTTCAGATACAACAATATCAGCAACATCAGGAATATCATCAGCAAACACAGAAGGCTCAAAATCATGTGCCTCTGTCATCTGCATATCCTTAGAGATTAACTCATCAGCAGTATCAGTAATAACATCAACAAAACTTTCAGCAGGAAGGGCAGCAGCATCAGAAACATCAACAATGCTTTCAGCAGGACTAGCAGCAGCATATACTGAATTGACAAAAGAATAAATAATGCTGGTGTCACAGCTAGAGAAGGGCACAATGGCCTTGGACAAATCCTCTGATGGGTGGACAACAACTCTCTCTGGAAGACAACTGAAATAGGCTGAATCAAATACTGAAAGTAAGGACCTGATGTCCACTGGGAAGACTGCAACTGGAGGGGGAACTGGAGCTTGAAGAACAACAGCAGCAGCAACAACAATAACTGAAGAAACAACAGGCAAGCTCACTTCATAAGGCATCTCCCCCTGCCTAGATTCAGATAAGGCTGGATCAAGGATCACTGATGAAGGGATTGCCTGAGGGAAGAGGGAGGATAGCCTGGCAGAAAGGGCTGCCACTGACTCAAGTAATGGAGCCAAGGAGGTCTCCAAAAGAAGAGATAGCCTGGGGGCTAGCAGTTCATATATCCTGTCAGCTAGGGCTGGAAGATCTACTTGCTCAACAGGGATGTGAGCAGAGGTAGAGAATGGAGGTGGAGCTACTGGTGATGGTGGTGGAGAGCTGGTGGATGGTAGGAGTGATGGTTGAGGTGTGGGTATAGTGGAGATGGAAGACAGTGGGATGGAGAGAGAGGGTGTGAAGGTGGGTTGATCAAGAATTTATTGCAGTAGTTGTTGGTATGATGTTGATGAGGAGGGTAGCTCAGGAGGAGATGAGGGTGAGTCATCCATGAAGGAATCATCAATAAGATTGAAGGAGGGAATGGAGGGTGATGTGGCAATGTCTGGTTGAGGGTAGGAATATAATGGATGGAAGATTTCTTCTATTGTTGGTAGAGTTGGAATTGGAGATGGTATTGATGTTGGAGAAGGGCTGGAGATGATGATAGTGGATGGAGTTTGAATGGTGGATGGAACTGGAGAAGATGGAATTGGAGGAGGAGGAGAGGCAGCAGCAGGCAAGTCATCTGCAGGAGCAGAGACTTGAGGGAAAGTGACTATTACAGTCCTGGTGCCTGAAGGTGTGCTTGAAGAGGGCCTGCTGGGCTTGGTGATCTGCCTGTCCCATTTGCCAAATAGGGCACATGACAATCTCTTAGATGCATTAATATGTATCCCAGATGATACAAGCAGAGTAGGGCATCTGTTCTGCAGAAAGAGGCCTAGAATCCTCCCAAAATTCACAGAATTCTTATTAATTTTCTTTTTAATCAGGTCAAAGAAGACCTCTCCCTAGTTCAACTGTTTCTTGTCCACTATGGCTCCCATTAAACATAGCTGATACCTAGAAATGGTATCATGTGCTGAGTGCTTAGCCAACAAAACCTTCCCAACTACATCAGCCAAGAACCTGTACTCCACAGCTAGGTTCTTCTTCAGCAGCTTGCTAGGGTTAGCTTCACAGTGACCCATTCTAGCAAGTAGATCAGTAAATTCCTCTCCAGATAGATCAGCAGAATCTCCACCAGAACTTAACTCAAAAACTTCTGTCAGAAGAGCTGGAGTCAAGGGTACCTGGGTGCCAGAAATGGAACCAATTATGGTGTTTTGATCCTGGTTGTGGGCAGTGTAGACCCACTCCTTAATCTCATCAGCAGCAAGTTTGATCCTGGTGGTCATGATTGTAGCCAGTTTTTGCTCTTTGAACAACTCTAAAATATCCTGGAAAACTTGATCAGTAGTGCTGAAGGACTCCATGTCAATGTCAAAGCCAGCATCGAATTTCATTGCGGCGAGAACAGCAACAGAAACTGCCATGGTAACCTGCAAAAATTAACAAACAAAACGACCAAGTGTAGAGATGTTTGGAGGGAAAGAGAATTTTTGCAGAGAAATCGAAAACGTAAAAGGAGAACGACGGCGAAAAATGAATTTTATATTAGGGTTCGACGCAGAAAAGGAAAGATCGTTGAACTCAGTTCGACGATCGGGGCTTCTAAAGGAATCTGAAGAGTCTTCAATATCGTCGATCTCCGTTCGACGATATTGGAGAGCGTCGAGCTCTGTTCGACGATCGTTCAGAGAACAAAATCGTCGAGCGCCGTTCGACGATCGTTGACCGAAGAGATAGTTCATACTATCTGAGAAGCGCTGAACTCAGGTCGACGATTTCGGAAATCGTCGATCTCTGTTCGACGATCTGGGGGAAAATCATCGAGCGCAGTTCAGAGACCAGAAAAACACTCTAGACACTAAGAAAAATCAAGATGTTTGCCTATTCTTGGTCAATTTTTAAACTTTTAAAATCTTGGATATTATTTTAGACTTCCTCCATCTAACATTCCTAACTAATTTAGGAAGAAGGTGTGTTTCTTTTCATCCAAGGGCTTGGTGAAAATATCTCCCCTTTGTAAATCAGTTGGGATATATTGCAGTTCAATTTTATTCTTCTCAACATTATCCCTTAAGAAGTGATGCCTAATTTCTATGTGTTTTGTCCTACTATAGAGGACTGGATTTTGAGCTATAGAAATAGCACTGGTGTTATCACAAAAGATTTTAGACTTCTCTAAGTTGTAGCCATAGTCTAGGAGTTGGTTTTGAATCCACAAGATTTGTGAACAACAACTGCCTGCAGCCATATATTCAGCTTCAGCAGTTGAAGTTGACACAGAAGTTTATTTCTTGCAAAACCAAGAGACAAGTCTGTCACCAAGGAACTGACAAGTTCCACTTTTGCTTTTCCTGTCAATTCTGCATCCAGCATAATCAGCATCAGAAAATCCAGTTAAATCAAATGCTGAATCTTTTGGATACCAGAGACCTAGATTTGGACAACTTTTAACATACCTGAGAATCCTCTTTACTAGTGTTAGGTGTGACTCTCTAGGGCTTACTTGGAACCTGGCACATATACATGTAGCAAACATTATATCTGGTCTACTAGCTGTAAGGTACAGTAAAGAGCCAATCATTGCTCTATATGTTGTCTGATCAACAGGTTTCCCATGTTCATCAACATCCAATACAGCATTAGTAGGCATAGGTGTTTTCATACAAGATGCTTCAGACATGCCAAATTTCTTAACCAATTCATTTGCATACTTGGTTTGAGAAATAAAGATGCCTTCATCATGTTGTTTGACTTGCAATCCTAGAAAGAAGGATAGCTCACCCATGCTACTCATTTCAAATTTAGAATGCATTAGGTTGGAAAACCTTCTGCACAATTTTGAATCAGTAGAACCAAAAATAATATCATCAACATAAATCTGTACTAGTAGGGTATGAGACTTATGGGTTCTAATGAAAAGAGTTTGGTCTACTCTACCCCTTATAAATCCATTTTCCAAAAGGAAGCATGCTAGAGTCTCATACCATGCTCTAGGAGCTTGCTTGAGACCATATAATGCTTTGTTCAACTTAAAAACATAATCAGGATAAGTTGGAGAGATAAAACCTGGAGGTTGTCTGACATATACTTCTTCTTTGATGTCTCCATTTAGAAATGCACTTTTCACATCCATCTGATATACCTTGAAGCCTTTATGTGCTGCATAAGCTAAGAAGATTCTGATGGCTTCCAATCTTGCAACTGGTGCAAAAGTCTGGTCATAGTCTATGCCTTCTTCTTGAGAATATCCTTGAGCAACTAGCCTTGCCTTGTTCCTTACAATTACTCCTTGATCATCCAGTTTGTTTCTGAACACCCACTTTGTTCCAACAATGGAGTGATCCTTAGGCTTTGGCACTAGTTCCCACACTTTGTTCCTTTCAAATTGATGCAGCTCTTCTTGCATTGCAATGATCCAATATGGATCTTGCTCTGCATCTTGAATGGACTGAGGTTCAATTTGAGATAGGAAGCAAGTGTGCAACAGGTTTTAGTTGACCTGATTTCTGGTTTGCACACCAGCTGAGATGTCTCCAATTATTTGGGAAATTGGATGGTCTCTTGATGTTACTAAATCAACAGGGGGTGTTGATTGTTCATCAACCTGTGTTGTTGTTTCCTCTTGTGGTACAACAACTGGCTCTTCAGGTTGTTTCTCTTCAATGTGTTGAATACTTTCTTCATCTTCACTGCTTTCCTCTTTTTAAGTAACCTGTAACTTGTTCAAGTCTTCAACAAGAGAATGTTCCTGCAAAGGTGCTATGGTAGAAGTGTTCTTCTCCTTGAAAGACATGTTAGATTCATCAAATGATATATGAACAGATTCCTCAATTTCTAGAGATGATTTATTATAATTCTATAAGCCTTACTGATCATGGAGTATCCCAGAAATACTCCTTCATCAGCTTTAGCTTGAAATTTTGCTAAATATTTCTTGTCATTATTATGTATATAGCAAATACACCCAAAAACTCTAAAATAATCAACTTTAGGTTTCTTCCCTTTGAGTAATTCATAGGGAGTCTTACCCTTTAGTTTATGTATCAAACTTCTATTCAACACATAGTTGGAGGTGTTCACTGCCTCTGCCCAAAAGGATAGAGGAAGATGAGCATCTGACAACAATGTAGTGGCAGATTCAATAAGGGTTCTATTTTTCCTTTCAGCTACCCCATTTTGTTGAGGAGTTCTAGGAGCTGAGAAAGTATGCCAGATCCCTTTACTCTGACAGAACTCTTGCATAAGAAGAGAATGAAACTCTGTCCCATGATCACTTCTGATCAGGGCAATGTGAGTATTGAACTCAATCTGTATGCATTTGAGAAACTCTGTCAAACACTTAAAGTTATCAGACTTCTTCCTTAGAAAGAACACCCATGTGAATCTAGAGAAGTCATCTACAACTACTAAGGTGTAAGATTTCCCTCCTAGGCTTTGTACTGTGATGGGTCCAAAAAGATCCATGTGTAACAGATACAATATCCTAGGTGAATCACTCTTATTAAGTGACTTAAAACTATTTTTAGTTTGCTTGCCTAATTGACAAGCCCTGCAGAGTCCTTCCTTCTTGTAGGGGCCAGAAGGTAGTCCTCTAACAAGGTTGTCCTTGAATAGCCTAGCAATAGTTCTAAGGTTTAAGTGTCCTAGTCTCTTATGCCATAAAATATTAGGTCTACAGACAGAATTGAACAGGCAAATATCTACATCTGTTGAAAGAAAATCTACTAGATAGATATTACCTTTCCTTTTACCTGTCAACACAGTTGTGTTGTCCTCTGACTTTATCTTGCATAATGCTTTGCTGAAGGTCACCTGGTAGCCTTCATCACACAACTGACTGATGCTTATTAAGTTGTGCATCAGTCCTTCCACATAAGCTACCTTCTTGAATGTTACTGATCCAATCTGGACGGCACCATATCCTTTAGTTTGTCCAAAGTTTGAATCACCAAAGATAACTTTGGGTCCAAGCTTGGATTTAAAGAATGTGAGGTTGTCCTTGTTTCCTGTCATGTGCTTAGAGCACCCACTATCCAAGTACCATTGCTGGTTTGATGTTGGATAGGTCTTCACCTGCACATAAAATAATTCATTTGTTTTTGACCCAGTTTACCTTGGGCCTAGGTTGATAACCTTTAAACTCAGAAATAAAAGACATCCCAGGTTGACTCTTATAACCTTCAGGATGATATCTCCTTGGAGGTATTATCCATTCAGTATAAGGGTTAAAGATTTGGGATGTAGGACCCCTAGGATTGGATTTTGATTTGCCCTTGAAAGAATTTCCAGAGCTCTGACCTCTATTCGACGATCGTGGAGTTGCATTCGACGATCTTGGGTCAGATCGTCAAGCTCCGTTCAACGGTCGACTATGGCAGAGTTCAGGAATTAGAGATCGTCGACCTGAGTTCGACGATTTTGCCTGAGATCGTCGATCTGCGTTCGGCGATCGTCGAGCTCCGTTCGACGATTTCTACTGGGACTTGGTTTTCTTAGGCAGATCAGAATTTTTCCTAGCCACCTCTACAACTCCCTTTCCTTTATCAGAAATGAACTTGATTGGAGTTGTTAGGACTATAGGTTGACTAGATGAAGCACCCAAGCCCAGTGTACTATTAAATCTGGAGTTCACTGTGCTTGTGATGTCCATCAGCTTGATACTTCTCACATTAAGGGATTCTTCAAGCTTCTTGGCCTCAGATAGCTCACCTTTCAGTGAAGCTATCTGCTCCCTACAACACTCCAACTCCTTAGAGAGTTTGAGGTTTTCTGACTTTAAGATATTATGTTCAGATAAATGATTTCTGAGAGAGATAATTTCTTTCTCAGATTTTAGCAGGTCTAAACATAATGCTTTAAACTCAGATTTAAAGTCTTCTGAATTGAAATCAAATGAACTAATTACCTGGTCTTCTTCAAGTTGAGTCTCTGAATCTGACTCTGAGTCTTCTTCATCTGAATTATGTTGAGAGGCATTGATTGCCATCATGCAGAACTCCTTCTCTTCTGCATCATCTTCATCATCACTGGAGCTGGATGAGGCTTCTGACTCCTCTTCAGTTTCACTCCAGGATTCAGCAACAAATCCCTTTCTTGTGTGTTTGTTTTTGCTTGAGGAGGGTTTGTCATTGTCATTCCTCTTGAAGTCTTTCTCCTTTCTTCTTTCTTTCTTGTCCCTTCTGTCCTTGTTTTTGTTTTCTGGACAGTCAGGTACAATGTGCCCTGGTTTCCTGCAATCAAAGCAAACAATTTCTTTATTGTTAGACTTATCATACCTTGGCTTATCATGCTCCTTGTATGATCTCTTTCTGAAGTCCTTTCTGGCCATCTTGTAGAATCTTTTGGCCAACAGACTGAGCAGTTCATCATTGCCTGTGACTTTGTCTTCAGGCTGATCTTCAGTTGCTTTAAAGGCTATTGTCTTCTCTTTTCTTGTGGCTGGTGAAGCAGCCTTCTGCTCTTCTTCTCTGTTCTTAATGAGCAGCTCATAAGATTTGAGCTTGCCCAAAAGAGCTTCTGTGGTGATCTCATTCAAACTTCTGGCATCCTTGATTGGCCAGATTCTTGAATCCCAAGTGCTTGGGAAGCACATTAGGATTTTATCATTAAGTTCAGTTAGTGAGATCTCTTTATCCAAGGTCTTGAGTTCATTAACTATCAGACTGAGTCTGTTATACATATCTCCAACTGACTCAGTTTCTCCCTTCTTGAAATTCTCATATTGAGATATGAGGTGGGATCTCCTGTCCTTTCTCTCATTAGCTGATCCTGACACTATTTCAGTGAGCTTATCCCAAATTTCCTTTGCTGAATTGCATTCAGCCACCTTTTGAAAGATGTCATCAGACATGGTCTGGGATAGGATGTTCATAGCCTTGGCATTAGCTACCTTCCATTTCTTGATATCAGCATCTGTTCCTGATGGAGGTGGAACATCATTTGTACTTGAGTTCTCTGGAGGTCTTGGACAAACTGTCAAAACAGAATTAAAAATATCCTCATCAATAGAATTCATGTATAATCTAATCCTTGCTTTCCAAAGTGCAAACTTGGATAGATTGCACACTGGAGGTCTGGTGCTAGCATAATCTTTGTTTTGGGCCATGATTTGTGAAGAAATAATCTAATAATAAAATCTATAGCAAGCAGATCTAACTAGGGATCTTTGGGTTCAGGTGTTAGCCTGTGCAACCACCAAGGTGTGGTATGTTTAACCAACCTCCCTCTGATACCAATTGAAAGTGCAGCTAGATCTGATATACTCTAGAGGGGGGGGGGGGGTGAATAGAGTATATGGTGCTTGAAAACTTTTTATAACAATTGTTGTAATCTGAGTGAACAGGGAAGCAACTATTAAATCTAATCACAAAATAACCTACAACAAAAATTAATCACAGATCTAAACGAATCACAAAACAATCACAGCCAGAAACAAAAGATAAAGACAAGCAAGCCAGAAGACACAAGGAGCTATAGTGGTTCCCCTAAACTTGGGTACATCAACTCTTCTACCACCCTAGGTAGGAATCCACTACAGGATGAGTTGATCAGGTGTCCTGGGCACCAATGAGCTTTTGATAAGGTGCTCAAAAACCAAATCAGATTTTTTGATCAGGTGTCTTGCCACCAATGAGCTTTTGACAAGGTGCTCAAAAACCAAGCTCAAACTTTTGAAGGGAGTTTGAGAAACCCTTTACAGAGATGGGGATGAGAGAGTTATGGAAGTCTTCCCTTTCTCAGAGCAGCTGAGAAGACTATGTGGATTTAGATGTTGTCAAAGCTCCCCCTGAGTTCTTGAGATGTTCATGAAATGAAGCTTTGCTGTAGGGTGATAGGCCTTCAGAAGTGGATCTCCAGCAAATGATGATTTCAGCAACAGCTGAAATGTTAGGTGTCTGGAGTCTTTGAAAGATGTTGGCCTTGAACACTTGAAGCAAAGGGGATCTGAAGATTTTATATGTCGAATTCCAGACGATTTACTCCACCATTAATCGGTGAATTTACTTAGGCTACCACACTAGACTCGACGAAAAATGGTCGAAATTCTACACTATCCTAGGTGTTCTTTCAAGGTTAAACCCGACCCTATCACTACTTTCTACGGAGGGAGAATGAAGAGGGAAGAAAAGAAGGAAAATAATGGATCTAAATAGACATGCAAGGGGTGAGATACACTTGCCTCAAATCTCTAAAAAAAGCCTCCTCCATGCTCTCTTCGACAAGAATCAGACGCAAGAAGGTCCAAGTCACAAATCCTAAAACTTTTGGAGGGAAAAGTGGTCAAAATCGCTAACCCTAACGCTTAAAAATCGAGGAAACGGGAAGATCTTACCACAATCTTATAGATCTCTACGAGAGTTTTCCAAATCTCTACTCTATCGAGGAATCCGTCCACCGAAGCTCTAGCTATTGCCGGCCGAACGCACGCCCGTCCGCCGCTCCGTCCGTTTTCACGAAAACTTCCACCGTCGGGTAGGGAAGAAGATGAATAGCACTTTTCGATGAGACCTAATTTCGGCTATTTATATACATATATAATTAATTATTATAATATAATATAAAATTACAATAAATATTAATTAATCCCAAAACAATCCGAAATCCAAAACAACTTTGAATCTTACAAAAATCGCACCGTAGCTAAATATCGATGATACGAATCCAACGACGAAGTCAAAATTCAAATCCGATAACCCAAACCCGGGTAAAACATCACCCGAAGGCAAAACGCCACCACATCCCTATAAAAAGCTCCACCGAGTCACCAAAACAGACCCGGCTCATGAGAGAAGGTGCGCAACCAAACCAAAAACCAACCACACAAGAAAACCCACTGAGCAAACCCGTGTTCGAACAAACGACACCCGTTAACTATGCGTCATCATAACGCCCTGACACCTAAATTACGTCACTATGGGAATAAAAATAAATACCGAAAAATCAGGGGCGTTATAGCCACCCCTCCTAAAAGGAAGTTTTGTCCTGAAACTTAGCATAAATAGGATCAAATCCAAAACAGAATAAAAGCAATCATAGGATAACAAAGAAAACACTTACCAAAAACATCAGGAGAACAAATGAAGGTGAGCCTCCCTCATAGCCAACTCCAACTCTCAAGTCACACTCTCCATGTCTCGGTTCTACCATAAAACTTTAACCATGAGTATTGTCTTCCTTCGCAACACCCGATCCTGAGTATCCAAAACACGAACAGGCACTTTCACATATGAAAGGTTAGGCTCCAACTAGGGCACAACATCAAGAATCTGCCTGTCGCTCAACACACACTTCCGCAATTGACTAACGTGGAAAACATCATCCACACCGAAAACATTTGCTGGCAAATCAAGTCTATAAGCTGATACACCAATCCTCTCAACAACTTTGAAAGGTCCCACATACCACGAGTCCAAATTATGGTTCTTACCAAACCTCTTAACACCGGATAGCGGGGAAACCTTAAGAAACACTATGTCCCCAACAGCAAACTCCAAATCAATCCTAGGTCGATTGACATTCTTTTCATAAAGTTCTTGAGCTATCCGAAGATTCTCTCGAATATGCTTTACAGAAATATCCATCTCTTCTAATGCTTCTGGACCCAATAACGGTCTCTTACCAACCTTGGCCGAAAACAAGGGAGTCCTGCAACGTCTCTCATACAAAGCCTCAAACGAGGTCATCTTCAAACTCTGTTGGAAGATGTTATTATATGCAAATTCCATCAATCTCAAGCGCTCATCCCACGCTCCTCTATGGTCTAAAATATAACATCTGATCATATATTCCACAATCTTATTTACTCTTTCCGTCTGACCATTTATCTATGGATGATAGGCGGCAGAATACCTCAAGTCAGTACCCATCCCCTCCTGTAAACTCTTCCAAAAGCGAGACGTAAACTTGGAGTCTCGATCTGATACAATACTGTTAGGCACTCCAAGTAACAGGATGACCTCATCCAAATATCACTCAGCTATTTTCTTCATGGAGTAGTCGATCTTGAACGACACAAAATGAGCACACTTTGTCAATCTATCTACTATAACCCAAACTGAATTGTGTCCTCGGGGAGATCTCGACAATCCAGTAATAAAATCCATCAAAATGCTCTCTCACTTCCAACTTGGAATTTCTAAGGGCATAAACTTGCCTCTTGGCCTTCCATGATCGGCCTTAACTCGCTTGCAAGTAAAACATTCTGATACATACTTAGCTACATCGTCCTTCATACCATGCCACCAAATGACCTGCTTCAGATCCTTATAAATTTTAGTAGAACCGGGGTGGTAGGCAACACTAGAACCTTGCGCATCTTTGCACAACTTTACTCGGATATCCTCATCTGTGGGAATGCAAAATCTATCGTGGTACTTCCAGGTACGAGCATCATCAATGGAAAAGTCTGACAATTCCCCTTTCACAGTTCTGTTATAAAGGTGCAACAAATCTGGATCATCCCTTTGATGAAGCCTCGTAAGTGAAATCCATGAAGGCTCTATTACTTCCAAACTGCTGGGCGAGTGACTACTCCCCACCGATATATCCATCAAAAGAAATTCCTCCACCAGCGAATCCACAAAAAGATTAAAAATTTTCACTGACTTCCTACTCAGGGCGTCGGCTACCACATTAGCATTGCCCGGGTGGTATTGAATCTCCACATCATAATCTGCAACATATTATAACCATCTTCGCTATCGCAAATTCAATTCCTTTTGAGTGAAGACGTACTTCAAACTATTAAGATCAGTATAAATCTTGCACAGAGCACCATATAACAGATGTCTCCATAACTTCAAGTCATAAATCACAGTCACAAATTCTAAGTCATGCGTAGGGTAGTTCCTCTCATGAGTCTTTAACTATCGCGACCCATACACAATTACTTTGCCTTCTTGCATCAACACACAACCAAATCTCACGTGCGATGTGTCCACATACACTGCATACTCTATCCCCTCGGTAGGCAAGGCCAAAATCGGAGCAGTGCACAATCTCCTTTTTAATTCCTGAAAAACCTCTTCGCACTTATCGCTCCAAACAAAAGCTGCATTCTTCTGCGTAAGCTTAGTCAGCGGTGCAGACAATGAAGAGAAACCCTTCACAAATCTCATATAATAGCCTGCTAGCCCTAGGAAGCTCCTTATCTCTTTGGGAGTAGCAGGTCTATTCCAATCCATAACAGCAGCTATCTTCTTAGGGTCCACAGAAATTCCATCCTTATTAATCACATGACCCAGAAAAGAAACCTTAGGAAGCCAAAACTCACACTTACTTAGCTTGGCATACAACTTATGTTCTCTCAAAGTAGACAAAACTAGACGCAAGTGTTGAGCATGCTCTTCAGTGCTGCGGGAGTATACCCAAACATCATATATGAATACAACCACGAAACGATCCAGTAATTCCTTAAACACTTTGTTGATCATATCCAAGAAAGCAGAGGGCACATTGGTCAATCCAAAAGACATCACTAAGAACTCGAAATGTCCATGCCGAGAATGAAAGGCAGTCCATGGAATATCCGTCTCATAAATTCTTAACTGATGGTAGCCTGAACGAAGGTCAACCTTTGAAAACACAGTGCTACAACGCAACTGATCAAACAAGTCATCAATCCTTGGCAGGGGATATCTATTTTTGATGGTCACCTTATTTAGCTCTCTATAATCGATCCAAATCCTCATCGATCCATCCTTTTTCTTCACAAACAACACAGACGCACCCCATGGAGAAGAACTCGGGGTAATAAATCCATTTTGCAGTAACTCATCCAATTAGGTACGCAGCTACTCCAGCTTGCGCGGGGCCATATGATATGACACCTTAGCAATAGGTCGGGTACCTGGCTCCAAGTTTATGACGAACTCCACGTCTCTCTCAGGTGGAAGACCAAGAAGATTATCAGGAAATACATCAGGAAACTCGTGCACAACAACAATCTCCTCAACTCATGGCAAACTACTATCGGTCGCCAACAACGAAACCAAACAGGCAAAACATCCGGAATTTACAAGCTTCTGAGCACGTACCGTAGAAATATTTGGAGAAACTTGGTGCAGGAAACCGTAAACACTCCTGGGTTGACCTTTGTCCATCTTGAAGTCCAAGCGCTTGAGCTTGCACTAGATGACCGCATCATACTTGGACAACCAGTCCATGCCCAAAATCACATCAAAATCTTCCAAGTCTGGCACCTTCAGATCAGTAACGACTAGAAAATATCCTAACTGAATCAGACAACTCTGAATGCCTTGGTCTGACACCACATAATCGCCAGAGGGAAACTTGACACAAAATGCATCGCCAACAAGATTGAGGGTCAAACGGTGACGTTCTATGAAGGTTCTAGCCACGAACGAGTGGATAACACCAGAATCGAAAAGAACGCGTACCCAGCGGTTCTTGACCTTAAACTTTCCTATAAAATTATACGCGCAACTAAGGGAACGAATGTCGAAACTACAACTACACACTTAAAAAAACAAAAGATAGAACTAGGTTATGATCTAACCTAAAATCACTTAAGAAGACGTCTGAGCTTCCTCCAAGGACACCACGTTCAGCTTGTCCTTCCGTTTTTCCAATGGTTGCTGTGGAGGCAAGGCCTGAAGTGGAACTAGTTGCAATGTGGGCTGAACCTCGGGGCACTTTGACCTGAAATGTCCTTTCTGTCCATACTGGAAGCAGACTCTCTCCTTTCCCCAACAATTGGCAGCGTCGTGCCCCCTCCGCTCACATGTAGAACAAAATAAATCTCCCTTAAGAGCACTCTGAATCGCATGAACTTGTTCCTGATTTTGACCTCCTATCCTCTTGAAGCATTTCTCGAACGGATGGCCCGGCCGGCCACAGAAATTGCATATCTCCTTACTTATTTTCCCCGATGCAATGTCAGATTCTTGGGAACTCTTACACTCACCGGCTTCCTCTTATCCTTTCTCATTTGTTGATCTCGATTCTTGGTATTGTCAATCGCCTCAACCTTCAAAGTAGCCTCCACAACTTCAGCATAGCTTTCAGATCCATAAGCTCTAGCGAGCTGCTGGATGTCATTCCTAAGACCACCCAAAAATCGTTTAACTCGGTTAGACTCTAAAGACATAATGTCCGGTGTTGATGCGCAAAAAAGGAGAGAGGAGAAGGTTGTCGTGGGCACCAGCAGCTAACGGGTGTGTTCGGTCTTATGAGCAGGGATGATTGAAGAAGACAGTTGCGGGGATAACTGAGAGATGAAGCTTCTGAGTTCTCGAGAGTGGAGCAAGCGCTTGATAAAGGGTTGCGGGGATAGAGGAGAGGAAAGGAGGTTGTTGATCAGAGTGCGGAGATGGTCGTGAAGGTTGGTCAGGAACTGCGAGCAGATGGTTACTTTGATGATTGTGCTTGCAGGTTGATGTCAAGAGAAGTGAGTTGAGAAGAAGAGGGGGATGCTAGTAGCGACAACAGCAGACTTCGCCCGCCGCGGCTTAAATGCCACTCTTGTGATGAGCTTTTATTTGATTAATATTCAGTTATTATAACTTGAGTTGCACCTTTACATAGAAAGAAAATAAAGGGTACATAGGGGGAAGCTGACAGCTAACAAAAGAAGTCGCCAGAGGAGGTCACACGGACTGAGAAGTGAGGTCGGCAGAGAGGACAAGTGAGGTTGCACGGACTGAGAGAATGGAGTCGGTAAGGTCTGATGCTTGACCTTGCCGGAGGTTTCCCTTGTGTCTGTGTCCTCCAGAATGAGCGGTATGAGGGGCTATTTATAGACCTGAGGAGGTAACAACTTTTGGTAACGTCACCCCCGGTGAGTTAGTGATTTGTGTGAGTATATCTTGGAGCCCGCAGAGCCCGCGCCAGGTCTCGTGGTCAGGGGACGTCTTCTGGAGTTGATCTGCTGCTTAGCAGACTGGGAAAAGTCCGCCTCTGCTGTACTAAGTGAACCCGCTCCAAGGTGTGTGGGCTGAGGAGTAGTTCGCCCCTTACTGGAAAGGCGGTTGGAAAGTCGAGTGGCGGACTGCGTAGTGAGCCCGCCTCTGCTACAGGGAACCGTGGTGGTAAGTTGTACTTAGTGGCGGACTGGAAGAGTCCGCCCAGCCCGCGACGGACAAGACGAGTCCGCCTCTGCTGGAGGCTTCTCTTAGTGGGTTAACGACCTGGTGTACTGATGACGAGTCGGCAAGATGTTTATGGATTGATGGAGCTGGTCCACGATCCTTGGGCGGACTGAGAGAGTCTGCGATCTATAGGCAGGCGAGTTGACCGATTGGGCGACCTGGCGGGCTGAAGAAGTAGGTTGTCACCGTCGCTGAAGTCCGCCTCCTATTGGATGGGAAGGCTTGCCTCCCCTACTGGGTGGCCTGGAGGTTGTCGTCCTTGTTGGCGACCTTGAGAGTTCTCGTTGTTGGTCGACCTGGAGGCAGGTCGCCTGGCATTGAGTGACCTGGAGACAGTCACCTAGTTAAGTAGCTGGTGGACCGACTCCTACCGTGCATGCGGCTAAATGGCGGTCTCAGCAGATATGAATCCGAGTCTGCCATGGTTGGGTAGTTTGCCTGTCAGAATGGAGAAAATCATGATGTAGTTAGCTGCTCAAACACGCGGTCTGCAGGGGTGGACTGAGGAAGCAGTCTGCAGCCCCCAACAGAACAGGAGGCTGCTGCATGACCTGGGCGGTCAGACCGACGAGACCGCCCTAGCCGCACGGCCTGGGCAGACAGAGAAGTCCATCTGCCCATACTTGGACTGGTCGCGACCTCCAGGGAGAACCTGGAGCAGGTTGCAACTTGCGAGCTTGCTATCTTGGGAGGGATCACCGATTTCTGGGTTAACATAATCCCCGCACTTTTTTAAGTCCCAAAGGGAACTTCGAAAAAGTAGGAGACCCACGAAAATCGTGATCCACCACTTAGAAAAGTAAGAGGTAAGGAGAGATAGAAGCTGATGTCTCTCCTTAGAAGGAGTTTGCCAATGCTTATCTTTTTCCTGTAAAGGCAAAGTTAATAGTAAAAAAAGAAAGGAGGGTACACCCTGTGTGTACCTGAATTGCCTTTGCAAAATGAAGAACACATGAATGTATTCCACTGACTCTACAAAACAAAGATGAGAAGAAAAGCACATAATACTAATGACTTGCACATACCTGATGGAGCCTTGTAAGCACCTGCTATACTATGCAAAAGGAAGAGTAAGTAGTAGGCGTGAAAGAAAAATAAGTTGCAAGTACCTGAAGGGGACTTGCAAGCGTCTGCTAGTTTCTGCAAAAAAGAAGTTATACGCAAATATGAAAGAAAAATTAAGCTACAAGTACCTGAAAGGAACTCACAAGTATCTGTTAATCTCTGCAAGAAAAGAGTTAGAAGCAGATATGAAAGAAAAGCTAAGCTGCAAGTACCTGGAGGGAACTTGCAAGTATTTGCTGAACTTTGCAAGAAAAGAGTTAGAGGCAGATATGAAAGAAAAGTTAAGCTGCAAGTACCTGGAGGGAACTTGCAAATATCTGCTGATCTCTGCAAGAAAAGAGTTAGAAGAAGATATGAAAGAAAAGCTAAGCTGCAAGTACCTGGAGGGAACTTGCAAATATCTACTGATCTCTACAAGAAAAGAGTTAGAAGCAGATATGAAAGAGAAGCTAAGCTGAAAGTACTTGGAGGGAACTTACAAGTATCTGCTGAACTCTTCAAGAAAAGAGTTAGAGGCAGATATGAAAGAAAAGCTAAGCTGCAAGTACCTGGAGGGAACTTGCAAATATCTGCTGATCTCTGCAAGAAAAGAGTTGGAAGCAGATATGAAAGAAATGCTAAGCTGCAAGTACCTGGAGGGAACTTGCAAATATCTGCTGATCTCTGCAAGAAAAGAGTTAGAAGCAGATATGAAAGAAAAATTAAGCTGCAAGTACCTGAATGGAACTTGCAACTGTTATCTGCTGATATGATAAGATAGATATGATCGGGTAGCAGAAGAAATGTTTGAAGAATTCTGCTGATAACTACATAAAGATCAAACCGCAATAGTGACGGTATTTTGAATATAAAGTCCAAATCAATAAGATGAAACCATCTCAATTAGACTTCAATAGAATGGCTTGTTAATCAAGGAGAACCAGATACTTTGATCAATGATTGGAGTCATTATCATTTGATAAGAGTAATAGAGAGCTTGTAAATTATCATCTGATAGAGCTTCATGCAATCAGTGCATATAAGATGAGAATAAGCAAAAATGAATGTTGCAAATCCTTTTGATAAGTTGGATTTAACCTATTAACATGTGAAAGAGGCAGTTGATAAAAAGAGGTCTATACTCGGAGATGACCAAGAACGGCCGGATGCTGCCACAAGTGTTCCCTGTGGGCCTTATGCATCGCTTGCCCGAAAAAGGTCATCTCGAGTATAGTCCTACTTAGGGTGGGCTAGCCGCGCATCCTTTAGAAGGGCACAAAAGAGAAACATTCAGAGAAAATCCTGAGAAGGATCGATAGATACACTGCTCTCATGCCTCGTGTTACAACGTTGCTGATCAATGGGACTAGATGCGCCAAGTGGCTTTTAACATTTCTTGTCTATGGAAAGATCAGCGGAGTCGTGGGCCTCGCGAAAGCATGGATTGAGAGTACCATAGAGTATTCAGCCATCACAATCGTGAGATGATCGAAGAGACAAGGCTATGCTTGATCGTCATTGATTGTCAAGCAAAGATCATCATAACTATATTGTATCCCTTGCGAAGCACAACAAAGCTAACACATGGGACCTCCCTTGATAACTGCTCTGTGTTAGATACGGCTAGGATCCGAAGTCTTGAAGTTCTCCTTATAGATTGAGCTGCACCCACTGCACTTACGTGAACACTCCCGACTATATGTGGTCATTGTGGCCTTAAGCCCGAGAACAATCTATGGAAGGGAACAACAAGACTCGGTAATATCTCAGTGGTTCAGTGATCTTCTTGGCAAAGAGAAAATAGAGGATGAAGCATTCCAAAAAGGGAAATGTGTCAGTATGGGATCTCTGACGTAAACTTTATTGAAATGAAAGAAACAACACTTAAAGTGTTTTTAGAAAGAAAATGCTTAAAGAGTAAAGTAGAAACAACCGACCTTGATTGTCAGGAGCTTTGAGGATTTGGCGTTGTTCTTCAGCTCAGAATAGTCTTCCGAGCTTGCCCTCATCATTGGCATCCAAGGTATTGTTAATAATGAGGTCAGGGTATTCGTTGATTTGGCTCACTCCTCTTGAGCAGCAAGGAGTGTCTACAACCTCTTTGCCCTTTGAGGTTGATGGATCAGGGTGGTCATCTTTCAGGAACAGATCACCTATCTTACCCTGCCTTAGCATCCTTTATACTAGTTGACGAAGTGCTCGATAGTTTTCAGTTGAGTGCCTTGCTCTTTATGGAATTCGCAGTATGGTTCTAAGTCTTTAGATCTTTGATCAGTCGGTTGGTAAGACCTTTGGAATTAGCCCTACCCTCGATGACTTGGCTTACTTCTTGCATGACCTCAACTAGTTCAAACTCTGGCAAGTCATCATCTTACTGCTGATGAATCGTAGCTGGGGGTGGTAGTAGTAACCATTGATCTTGAGCACGATCATGACTCGGGAAGGGGGGGGGGTCGATGACGTTGAAATCTTCTTCCATTGCTTGAGTGGGATGGAAAATCTTTCCGAGGAGACCTCAGAGGTTGCTTGTAAGAAGAAGAATCCTTCTCTGCTATAAGCCTGGAGATGAAGCCGGGGTTTCTCTTCTCACCTCGAATGTATGAATTGGCTAAGCCAATCAACTCTTGATATGTTCTTGGTGCTCGGACATTAGCTTCAAACTTGAGTGGCCCTTCACGTAGACCATATATTAGAGCCACCCGATATATTTCTTGATCAACAATCTCAATGTCCAAAATCTCTTTCTGGAATCGATCTATAAACTGAGACCAAATCTCTTTCTCTCGTTGCCTGATCTCAAAGAGGGCTTCTGGACCGCCCTTTCTATTTGTTGAAGTAGAAAACATGAGGAAGAACTCTCTCTACAAATCTGCAAAGGAAGTGATGGACTGAGGGCGCAGACCATAGAACCAATCCCTCACTTGTCTATCAAAGGTTGTTACAAGGAGCTTGCACTTAGTAGCATCTGAGTGTGTCTTGAGTGCTATGGCTGATTCAAAAGCTTGAAGATGCTTTATTGGATCAGTCTCTCCAGTGTAAAATGGTAACCACGACTCTCTGAAATTGGCTGGAGTTGGTTCATGATGAACATTCTCTGAAAATGGCGACAACACTTCCTGCTCTACTGCAGCATACAGATAGAAGGGAGCATAATTTGTAGCTGCAAAAGGAGCAAGAGGATAGCAGGAAAAAGCTGCTGCCGGAGGAGCAAAGGCAGGAGCTGATGAGTAAGGATGACCTCCCTGAAAGTTCAGAAATCTTGCTGGGCTTCCCCGGGCAGCTTCCCGGAAGACGTTTTGATGAGCTGTAAACTCATCATTTTGAGGTTGCAAAGGGGCTGCAGGCCATTGCGGAAAGGTTGGTGTGTAAGTAGGAGGATAGGTTGGAGGATAAGCCGGAGGATAAGCTTGCTGATTCTCCAATGTTGGTGTTGGATTGACAGGAGGAATATGTGATGTTGTTGATTGCATCTCTAATCGCTGCGCGATTGCAGCTAGAGTGCAGTTGATTAACTGAAATTGCTGGGTGGTTTCACGGCGTTATTGCTCCAAGGCTTCCCAAAGTGAGTCCTCACCAGGACTCAGAGCAAAGTTCTCGGCTGATTGATGATCAGACATGGATAATTATTGGTTTTCACCGTCTGTTCAGGATCTAAAGGCCACGTGTTAACTGTTGATGCGCGAAAACAGAAAGAGGAGAAGGTTGTAGTGGGCACCAACAGCTAACGTGTTTTTTCGGTCTCACGAGCAGGGATGATTGAATAAGAAGGTTACGGGGATAACTGAGAGATGAGGCTTCTGAGTGCTCGAGAGTGAAACAAGCGCTTGATCAAGGGTTGCGTGGATAGAGGAGATGAAAGGAGGTTGTTGATTAGAGTGTGGAGATGGTCGGGAAGGTTGATTAGGAACTGTCAAGCAGACAGTTACTTTGATTATTGTGCTTGCAGGTTGATGCCGAGAGAAGTGAGTTGAGAAGAAGAGGGGGCCGCTAGCAGCTGCAACAACAGACTTCGCCCGCCGCGGCTTAAATGCCACTCTTGCGACGGGCTTTCCTATGATTAATATTCAGTTATTACAGCTTGAGTTGCACCTCTACATAGAAAGCAAATAAATGGTACATGGGGGGTAAGCTAGCGGATAAGGAAAGAAGTTGCCTGAGGAGGTCGCACGTGTAGAAAGTAGCGAATAAGAAAGAACAAACGGATAGACTTTTGAATAATTGAAATTTTATTATCAAAAAAAGATATCATTTACAAAGGTATGACCTCCCTTATATAGAATGGAGGAGATATGAGAGAGTATAAACAAACAATGTGGGACTAAACATTTACAGGGCAGAGCGGCTAGAAATAAAGGAGACCGCACAGGCCGCGCGGTTAGTCAGATGGGTTAACCGCACGGCACCTCTAGCAGGATAAGAACAGGCCGCACTGAGAGTCCGATAGACCGCCCGGTCTCCAAGCACTAGAGGAGACTGCCAGACCGCTCGGTCAACAAACCGCCAGACAAGACCGCAAGGCTGCCCGGTCTAATACTTTAACACTCCCCCTCAAGCTGGAGCATAGATATCAATCATGCCCAGCTTGTCACAAATGTGGAAGAAGGAAGTAGAGACCGGCTTGGTGAAGATATCTGTCAATTCCTTGTCAGAGGTTACAAATGGAGTACAAATCTGTTTCTTCAAAATCTCTTCCCGAATGAAGTGACAGTCAACCTCTATATGCTTTGTTCTCTCATGGAAGACCGGATTTCTGGATATGTATATAGCGGCCTTGTTGTCACATAACATAGGGAGAGGACAGTCATATACCTCGCCCAGGTCAAGCATGAGAGCCCGCAACCACTTTAACTCACACGTGGTTGACGCCATACTCCGGTATTCGGCTTCTGCACTGGATCTCGAGACAACAGACTGTTTCTTGCTCTTCCAACTCATGAGATTACCTCCAACAAAGGTATAAAAACCTGATGTGGATTTACGATCGCCTTTGTCATCCGCGTAACTTGAATCTGAGTAGGCCTCAACCCTCAGATGAACATTCTTCTGAAAGAGTAACCCTTTGTCTGGTGCTGCTTTGATATTCTCTAAAATCTTCAGGGCAGACTGAAGATAGCACTCCCTGGGAGCTTGCATAAACTGACTGACCTTGCCTACAACATAGGCGATGTCGGGTCTAGTCACCGTGAGATAGATGAGTTTGCCTACCAAACGTCTGTACCTTGTGACATCAGATAGAAGAGGCGAGTCATCCGTCCACATTTTGTCTTCTCCAATAGCCATGGGAAACCAAGCCGGTTTGGCACCTATCAATCCTGCTTCTTGTAGAAGATCAAGGGCATACTTCCGTTGGGAGAGAACCAATGAGTCAAGTTTCCGAGAAATTTCTATCCCCAAAAAGTATTTCGGGAAGCCCATATCCTTCGTGACCAAGTACTGGCGGAGGTGCTTTTTCGTCAAGTCCACCCCATCTCGGTTATCGCCAGTAAGAAGAATATCATCCACATATACTGCCAAAACCACCAGTCCCGAGGCCGTTTTGCGAATGAATAAAGAGTGATCGGCCGAACTCCTTCTAAAGCCGATGGTAGCCACAATACCACTGAATTTGTCGAACCATGCCCGAGGGCTCTGCTTTAGGCCATAAATGGCCTTCTTCAAATGACATACGCGTGTCTCCCCCTGAGCAACATACCCAGGAGGTTGCTCCATATAGACGTCCTCCTGAAGATCGTCATAGAGAAATGCATTCTTCACATCAAGCTGGGAAATAGCCCAATCCCGGTTAACAACCACAGAAAGGAGAACCCGGATGGTGCTGAGGCGAGCAACCGGAGAAAAGGTATCAAAGTAATCAATGCCGTACGTCTGAGTGAAGCCCTTGGCCACCAGCTGGGCCTTGTAGCAATCCACAGTGCCGTCGGGGCGAAATTTCACAACAAAGACCCAGCGACAGCCAACCACATCAGTGCCCACGGGAGGAGGAACAAGGGTCCAGGTACCCCGTTCAGTAAGAGTAGCCATCTCCTCATCCATGGCAGACTTCCAATGAGGGAGAGCAAGAGCCTCCTGGTAGGTGCGGGGAGTAGAAGTAGCAGAGATAGCCAAGGCAAAACACCTGCGAGAAGGAGAAAGCCGATCATAGGAAACAACTGCCGCAAGCGGGTGTTGAGTACACGCTCGCACCCCTTTGCGAAGAGCAATGGGAAGATCCAGGTCGACGGGAGCGTCAGCGACCGGAGCGTCCGTGGCGGAGAAGGCTGGCCCGGGACTAGAGAGAGACGGCGGCGGAGAGGAGGGTGGAAGGGTGGGTGGGGAGACGGACTGGGAAGGAGTCGGTGGAGGAGGAGACGGAGGTGGGAAAACGTCGAGAGGCGTGGAAGGAACGAAGATATCAGAAGGAAGAGAAGAGGTAGGAGAAAAATATGAAGCATTCTCGAAAAAAGTCACATCCGTGGAGACAAACTACTTGTAGAGAAGGGGGTCAAAGTAGCAATAGCCTTTTTGAGTGGTAGAGTACCCCAAAAAGACACACTTGGTGGAACGGGGGGAAAGCTTGTCGCGGGTAGTGGAGGGAGCGTGAACAAAGGCCGTACAGCCAAAGACACGGAGAGGGAGAGGAAAAGGTTCCTTGTGGGGGTAGAGAATGGAGAAGGGGGTCTGGCCGTGGAGAACTGTGGAGGGAAGGCGATTGATGAGATAGCAGGCGAGGAGCACAGCGTAGCCCCAGTAGGAGCGAGGGACGTGCATCTGCGTCATGAGAGTACGAGCAACATCAAGCAGGTGACGGTTTTTACGCTCCGCCACCCCATTCTGCTGGGAGGTGTAAACACAAGTCGTTTGATGAAGTAGGCCATGTTGGTGAAAGAAAGAGGAGAACTCATGATTCAGATATTCCTTGGCATTATCAGAACGTAAAACTTTAATAGAAATAGCAAATTGAGTCTGAATCGTAAAATAAAATGATTGCCAAACAGAAAAGAGTTCAGAGCGATCTTTTAACAGATACACCCAGGTACAGCGTGAAAAATCATCTATAAAAGTGACAAAATAGGAACTGCCCCGACCAACAGTGAGGGTAGGAGCAGGACCCCATACATCAGAATGAATAAGATCAAACGGGCGAGAGGAGCCACGGCCTTGCTTCGGTGGGAAGGAGGAGCGATGATGTTTGCCAAGCTGACACACATCACAGTTGAGCGGAGAACTGGTAGGAGGTAAGTGTGGCAGAAGCTGGCGAAGAATCCGAGGAGGAGGATGTCCAAGGCGAAGATGCCATTGAAGGAGATCTGTGGAGGAGGAGTAGGCGGACAGAGCGGAAACATCGTCGAGGAAGTAGAGGCCGCCGCTCTCAGTCCCAGTAGCAATCGTCCGCTGGGTCCTCGGGTCCTAAAAAGAACAAGTAGTGGGAGTGAATAAGACGGAGCACTAGAGTTGCCGGCATAAAGTAGTAACTGATAACAAATTGCACGGGAACTTCGGGACATAGAGGGTGTCCTCCAAGCAAAGCGAGGGGGTGAGTTGAACCATGCCCGTCCCATGAACCGGGGACGGGGAGCCATCCGCCACACGAACCGGGGGTAAGCGATCATGTGTCTCAAGATGGGAGAAGCAATGAGGGTTGCCAGTCATATGATTTGTAGCACCGGAGTCAATCAGCCATTTACCTTGGGTAACGACGTGGGCACTACCTGACGTCGAGGCCACAGAGGCAGACGGCCGAGAAGAGGCGGAGGCCGAAGAAGGAGCATCACCGGAAGGGCGAAGATTAGGATGTTTCTGCCAGCAGCGGTCAACAGAGTGGCCGGCACGACCACAGTGAGAGCAGAGGAACCGGGATGAACCCTGTCCGCCGGAGTGGCCGCGGCCACTAGGTCCCCCCCTCTGAGCTTGGTGAGCAAAGGAGTCCTGGGAAGGGGGGGGGGCAACAGAGGCCGCTGGAGCAGCGAAGTAACAGTGGCAATGCGAGCCGCAGTGGCATCCAAAGTAGGAGATTCCGCCTCACCCAAGATCTGCTAGCGGATCATATCATAAGAATCGGGAAGACGAAGAAGATAACAAATAACCAGGAGTTCCTGGAAGTGTTTGTGTTGTTCGGCCAAGTCCGCAGAGAAGGGGCGATTCTAGAGGATTTCAGTACCAAGAGCCTGAACCTGCTGATAAGCCGCAGCAGGAGACATGGAAGGGCGGACGAAGAGGTCCGCATAGAGAGTATAAATGCGGGACGTCTGGCCCCCCTTCGATTAGAGAGCAGCGAGGTGAAGCCAGGCGGCCTTGACCGTCTCATCATGGCGAATGACGGGAAGGCACTCATCAGAAAGGCTGTTGGCCAGCCAGGTGCAGACAAGAGCATCACTCGCATCCCAGTCATCAAACTCAGGAGAGGTACGAGGAGGAGGGTCATCGGTGAGGTAATGACGCTTGCGTTGAGAGCGAAGGAGAAAAGTGAAAGAAGCGCTCCAATCAGGATAGTTGGAGCCAACAAGCTTAGAAAGGGTGCCAAGGTTGCCCGAAGGAGGAGGTGGAGAAGGAGCTGCAGGAGTAGTGGTGAGACCGGAAGTAGTCATAGAACACAGCAAGAAACCGTAGCAGATAGAAAAGGAAGAAGCCGCGCGAACACAAGCGGCTAGAAATCAGTCAAAGGCACAGCGGGGAAGAGGTCGCGCGGACTGAAAAGGCCGAGCGAACAGAAGAGAAGAGGAGGCAAGAAGCAGCGACTACAACAAGTCGCAGGCCGGGCGAACAAAAACAGGCCGCAACGACTAGGAAGTCGGAGAGGCAAGAAAGAACCAGGAGCGCGGCGACAACGAAACAGGTCGCGGCGACGAATAGCAGCAGGAGAAGAGAACCAAGGAGAAGCAAGCCGCGCGAACAGGGCAGCGGACAGAAACAAGCCGCGCGAACAGGGCAACGGACAGAAGAGAATGCAAGATGCGAGACAGGTCGCGGAAAGCGGAAAACAAGCCGCGAGAATCAGAGAGCGCACACAATCAGGAGGAAACGACCGTGTCCTCTGATACCATGTAGAAAGTAGCGAATAAGAAAGAACAAACGGATAGACTTTTGAATAATTGAAATTTTATTATCCAAAAAAGATATCATTTACAAAGGTATGACCTCCCTTATATAGAATGGAGGAGATATGAGAGAGTATAAACAAACAATGTGGGACTAAACATTTACAGGGCAGAGCGGCTAAAAATAAAGGAGACCGCACAGGCCGCGCGGTTAGTCAGATGGGTTAACCGCACGGCACCTCCAGCAGGATAAGAACAGGCCGCACTGAGAGTCCGATAGACCGCCTGGTCTCCAAGCACCAGAGGAGACCGCCAGACCGCTCGGTCAACAAACCGCCAGACAAGACCGCAAGGCCGCCCGATCTAATACTTCAACAGCACGGACTGAGAAGTGAGGTCGGTAGAGAGGACAGGTGAGGTCGCGCGGACTGAGAAAAAGGAGTCCGCAAGGTCTGATGCTTGACCTTGCCGGAGGTTGCCCTCGTGTCTGTGTCCTCCAGAATGAGAGGTATAGGGGAATATTTATAGGCTCGAGGAGATAACGGCTTTTGGTAACGTAATCCACGGTGAGTCGGTGATTTGTGCGAGTAGAACTTGGAGTCCACGGAGCCCGCGCCAGGTCGCGCGGTCAGGGGACGTCTTCTGGAGTTGATCTGCTGCTTGGAGAACTGGGATGAGTCCGCCTCTGCTATACTGAGTGAGCCCGCGCCAAGGTGTGTGGGCTGAGGAGTAGTCTGACACTTACTGGAAAAGCAATTGGAAAGTCGAGTGGAGGACTGAGCAGTGAGCCCGCCTATGCTGCAAGGAACCATGCTGGTAAGTTAGACTGGAAGAGTCCGCCTAGTCCGCGGCGGACAAGACGAGTCTGCCTCTACTGGAGGCTTATCTTGGTGGGTTGACGACCTGGCGGACTGAAGACGAGTCCACAAGATGTTTTTGGATTGATGGAGCTGGTCCATAATCCTTGGGCAGGCTGAGAGAGTCCGCGATCTATAGATGGGTGAGTTGACCGACTGGGCGACCTGGCGGGCTGAAGAAGCAGGTCGCCGCCATCGCTGAAGTCCGCCTCCTGTCGGATGGGAAGGCTTGCCGCCCCTGTTGGATGGCCTGGAGGTTGTAGCCCTTGTTGGCGACCTTGAGATTTTTCGTTGTTGGGCGACCTGGAGGCAGGTCTCCTAACATTGAGTGACCTAGAGAAAGGTCACCTAGTGAAGTGGCGGTGGACCGACTCCTGCCGAGCATGCGGCTAAATGGAAGTCTCGGTAGATAGGAATTCGAGTCTGCCACGGTTGGGTAGTTCGCCTATCGAAATGGGGAAAACCATGATGCGGTTAGCTGATCAAACGTGCGGCCTGTAGGGGCGGACTGAGGAAGCAGTCTGCAGCCCCCTACAGAACAGGCGGCTGTTGTGCGACCTGGGCGGTCAGACCGACGAGACCTCCCTAGCCGCGCAGCATGGGCGGACAGAGAAGTCTGTCCGTCCATACTTGGACTGGTCGCAACCTCCATGGAGAACCTGGAGCAGGCCACTACTTGTGAGCTGGCTATCTTGGGCGGGGGGGGGGGGGGGGGGGGGGGATCACCGATTTCTCGATTAACATCTGGGGAAAATTGGCTCAGTTTGCTGAACTCCACCTCGTACTCGGTAACCGTAAGCTGCCTTTGCTTAATGTGTAGGAAATCATTCATCAAATAGTCTCTCTCGACCGATGGCAGAAAATTTTTCTGTAGCAACTCCTTAAAGGATTCCCATGAGCACCCATCCTTCAGGTTCTCCTTCTCTGTCAGCCACCAACTCTTAGCTAGTCCCTTGAGCTGATACGCAACGACCATTACTCTCTGTTCTAATGAAACTCCTAAGTAAGAAAACATTTCTTCAATGGCTATTATCCAATCATCAAGAGCCATAAAATATGCTATAACATCATAGGTAGGGGTCCCAATCTCTGGAAATGCGAAATAAACGTCATCTCCAGTGGAAACAACACAGGGGGCACCAAAGGGGCAGGCAGAATAGGAACAGGAACAGTCTGACTCATAGCCGGGTTCTGCACTCTAAGCGACTGACTAGCAACAACTGACAATAATGCCTGAATTTGTGACTGCATCTCCATCATTTGCCTTGACAGAGCTTCATTGCTCTACCACAATCCTTCTATAACAGCCTCACTCTGGTAACCAGACGATTCTCCCTCTGATTGGGGAGTTGATCTCATCATCGGACGCTTAGGGGGCATCTAATCAAATAACGAATATCTAATCAAAACCTAGCTTAACCGCTAGAACCAAACAACTTAGTTCAGACAATACATAATTAAATACTTGCTCATGCAACTAACTTGCTCTAGGATTTTCGATTATGATGTCATGTCTAAACTTAGGTTGATATACCTCATCCTACTGACTCATGTGCCTAAACCATGAATGCATGAATTCTTATTCTTTTTGACTCAAAACCATGTGTGTACGTATGTCATCATGGAAATCTTTAGCTTGGCACATGTGCTAATGCAATGTTATGTCATGCATATTGTGATATGCAATCTAAAAAGGCCTTACTGCATGTTATAAGCTGTGTACACATGAAATATTATGCATCCCATACTACATAACATCGCATGCAACGAAAGATAAAACATACTAATGGGCATCCATGTGATGGTGGTTATGCATCCCATACTACATAACCATCACATGTTGCCACCTATGGTGGATCAATATATAAACATATATTATGCATCCCATAGTACATAATATGCCCCGTATACTTATTATCATGCTTATGAGTGTAGAGTTCATGCTTCAGCCAAGACGTATTGATGACACATCGGTATGTGTATGAAATGACACTAGAAGATTAATACAAACCTGAGATAGTTGTTCGACCAATTGTCAAACAACCTATCCATTTGATACCAACTGTCACAACCCGAATTTTCTCCACATTTGTCAATATATCAGAGTAAGGGAAAATGCACGTGTAACACCCCAAATCCCAATTTGGGTTCAGGTTGGGTGACACGGCCTGGGACACGGGCGTGTCCCAAGGCGTGTCATGCTCGGGTTGAGCAGCCTCTCGAGTGCTCGACAAAATGCACTCGAGAAGTTCTCGAGAGGGAACACGCCCTGTAACACGGGCGTGTCAGAGAGCGTGTCCTCCTCGGGGTCGTTGAACTCCACTCGACGAATACTCGACAGGGCGTGTCTGCAGCCGTGTAAGGGTACACGGCTGGTGACACGGGCGTGTCTCTGGCCGTGTCCTACTCGGGAGTAGCTAGGGCTGTGTGTGTGATGGTGGACATGGGTGTGTCTTGGGGTACACGGCCTGGGACACGGCCGTGTCCCAAGGCCGTGTCCCACTTGGGTTGAGTTAGTGGTGTGCTGGCTGAGGAACACGCCATACCATACATGGCATATACTGTGTGACACGGGCGTGTTAGCCATGTGACACGGGCATGCCACATGGTCGTGTCCTGTTCTGGGTAAGGCGGTTCGTGCATCGCTTAGGGTACACAGCATGTGACACGGGCGTGTCACCGGGCATGTCAAGCCATGTTCAGCTTATTTCTAGGCAATCAAGGCCGTTCATTTCCTTCTTCCTAGATCCAAGGGTTCAGGCCCTTCCCAGCTACTTATAAGGCCAAAAATGAAGGGATAATCTCCTTCATTCTTAGCCATTTCCCTTTCTCAAGTGCTAGGGAGAGAGAGAGAGAGGGAGAAGAGGGAAAGGGAGAAGGGAGACGGCCGCCAGAGAAGCTTCAACGGGCTGATTCGTGAGCCGAGTGCGGATTCGTGGAGGCAAAGCCGTGGCGGTGATTTCCATCCGACTAGTTCATGGCTCCAAAGCGATCGTCAAGGGTAACGATCTCCTTCTTGGACAATCGAAGTCCTTTCTTTATGCATATGCATGGAATCCTCCACCAAGAGGTGGAAAGTGTAAGTGATTCCCAGTTGAGTCTGCATCTAGAGCTGGAAATGGATAGTACGACATAGACATGCTGTGTGAAGCCCATCCGGACGGTTAGTCTGGATTGGTCATGGTTATATTGTGAATCGGAGAAGACTCCGTGTAGTATGTGATGCCTATGAATTGTGGCGACTGTAGATCTTTTGTATGTTGATCTTGGATGCTTTGTGGTGTGAGCACTAGTTGCTCTGAGAGAGCGAAAAGCTGCGACTAATCAGGAGGGAAAGCCGACCCGCGTCTAGTGGTGCACTGCTGATGGATTGAGCAGGGAAAGGCTGACCTACCCCTGGTTGTTTTGGGAGATCGATTGGTGGTAGGCCTGGGGGACGCGAGATAGACCCAGCTTGCTGCACCACAATGGTGGGTCGATCTGATTTGGGAATGCTCAAGTTTGCCATGAGGTTCTCACATCAGAGTGGTTTGGGCGGAATGTCTCCAGCATGCGTGTTGGTGGACTAGGACCGGCCAGCAAATAAGTTGATAACCTCTAATCGGTGGTGTTGCCACAGAGTCCGGTACACCATAATGTGCCTTGAGTGCACATAGCATCTGACAGAAGCCGACATTTGTGATACTGTTGTGATACTTGTTGTGATTGGTAGATATTACGATTGTAATGCATACAGGGAAGGAACCACTGCCCCGGGTAAGGGGCAGGGTCATTATAATTGGTCAGCTAATGTTGACCGTTGCTCTGTTTACTGCTCTTGGGGTGGATGTATAATTGTAGGTGCTGATGGGTTGAATTGAATTGAGCAAAATGAAGCCTTGCTGCTTAAACGCCCTTGAAGGTCGTGCGAAGAATTCTTGGATTTCATGTCTGGCCGGCCTGCGTGCCGATGTATGAAGCTGTATATTTGTAAAGAGCAACTTGAAAGGCCTTAAGGACGTGAGCGTGTGTGTGTTGTATACATTCCTGGTTGATATATATATAAATGTGTCGTTTATATATTAGTGGAAATTCAGTATGTTGAGTTCTTACAACCTAAAATGCTGCGCTAGAATGCTCTGAGTTAGAATACGAGTAGAACGAGATTGGATATTCACACGTAATTCCGTTGTTTGTTTGTGAAATATGGCGTGGAGCCCCGACCGGACCCACCGTTATATTCCATATGACGAATGGAGGCATTACAAAGTGGTATCAGAGCCAGGCTTGAGATTTTTGGGAGGGAGAACATCATTGAACTCAAGAATGTCCACTATGAATGTAATACATGCACGTGAGGACCTTGAGCGTATCGTCAATGTATGTTTGTCTTTATGGACTGGACGTAACTGTTGTTTTGTACCTTGATAGGTAACGAGGAGTGATGTTGGGCAGTCTGAGCCCCAGCGGTCCGATGAGAGTGCGGCACCAGTTGAAGCACCTACACATCCCTCGGCGGAGACCATAAGTGTGGTGATTGATACGGTGCTCGCGGTGTTGCAAGCACAGCCTACTGGGCAGGCAAGGACTGCAGGGGTGCCAGTACGGCCTGGTGTAAGGCAAGAGCGTGCTGAAGTTGTAGTTGATGAGCAAACCGCGGATGAGCAACTGAAGCGGTTTATGGAGTTTCATCCACCTACGTTTGGCGGGACGGGTTCCCCAACGCAGGTGGAAGATTGGCTTGCAAGAGTAAAGAGGATCTTGGCAGAAATCCGGACTGCGGAGGCGCATAAAGTTACCTTAGCCACCTTTCTATTGGAAGGCGACACAAGGCTTTGGTGGGACGAAGTAGAATTACATTACTTGGTAGGCCGAGGATTGGAGGAGGTATCAATCGACGAATTCTCATGAATGTTTCTAGTCAAGTATTTGCCAATGTCACATCAGATTGCTATGGAGAATGAGTTTCTACGTCTAGTGCAGGGAGAGAGTGATATTGATACGTACCTGCATGAGTTTACCAGGCTGGGGCACTATGCGGGGTCTACCTTCGCTGAGGAAGCGCGAAAGACGAATCGATTTTTTGAGGTACTGTGTGATGAGCTAAGGTTGGCACTCCCGAGTTCGGTGAACCAAGGCTTCCAAGCGTTGGTCAATACAGCCCGTGCGCTGGAGAAAGATTTGAAATGTGTGTAGGACAAGAAGAACCTGGCGGTGGAAAAGCCGGAATTCAAAGTTCCACAATCGGAACAATCAGAATTTAGGATGCGAGACAAGAAGATGTTCAGGCCTGCTGAACCAACTCCTTCGACTGTTTCTTCGGTAGCAACCTATGGGCCAGGATGTGTTGAGACACGCACATGTTTTACATGCGGGAAGCAAGGATATATAGCCTGTGATTGTTGGAGTAGCCCTCCAAGGAGTGAGAAAAAGACAGATGCGTCGTATGAAGAAAAGGGTAAAGCAGTGGCCAAGTCATCTGCATCCCGGACGCAACCTCGACTGTATAATCTTGAAGTGCAAGAGCCGCAAAGCTCAATCGGTGAAGTACAACCTCGAGTGTTTAATTTGGAACTCCAAGAGGCTATTAAACGACTTATGAAAGGTGATCCGGGTGAGCAGAAGTAAGAATGGAAGAGTATATTGTATGACTTTGTTGATGTGACTAAATGTTGTATATACGGAATGAATAATGAGACGTTTGTGTACACCATCTTGTATCCTGGCGATCAGTCAATCAAGGTGTAAGAAAGGAATAAGTTTGTTGATGTATGTATATTTGGGAGAGAAGAGATGACTATGGTGGATAGATGGTTGTTATGTTTATTATGGATGTATGTATGTTATGCTTGTTTTGTGCGATGTCGTGGGGCGAGACAAGTTGCGGCCTCTGAGCTATAACCCAGATCATTTTGCGACGGAAGGGCGTGGTTATGTTGATGTCTAGCTAGGCTAAATTTCGGGACGAAATTCTTTTGAAGGAGGGGAGGGTTGTAACACCTCAAATCCCAATTTGGGTTCAGGTTGGGTGATACGGCCTAGGACACGGGCGTGTCCCAGGGCATGTCATGCTCGGGTTGAGCAGCCTCTCGAGTGTTCGATGAAATGCACTCGAGAAGTTCTCGAGAGGGAACACGCCCTACGACACGGGCGTGTCAGAGGGCGTGTCCTCCTCGGGGTCATTGAACTCCACTCGACGAATAACCGACAGGGCGTGTCTGTAGCCGTGTAAGGGTACACGGCCGGTGACACGGGCGCGTCACTGGTCGTGTCCTGCTCGGGAGCAGCCAGTGATGTGTTTGTGCTGGTGGACACGGGTGTGTCTTGGGTACACGGCCTGGGACACGGGCGTGTCCTAAGGTCGTGTCCTGCTCGGGAGCATCCAGTGATGTGTGTGTGCTGGTGGACACGGGTGTGTCTTGGGGTACACGACCTGGGACACGGGCGTGTCCTAAGGCCGTGTCCCGCTCGGGTTGAGTTGGTGGTGTGCTGGCTGAGGAACACGCCAGGCCACACGGGCGTGAACTGTGTGACACGGGCGTGTTAGCCATGTGACACGGGCGTGTCACATGGCTGCGTCCTGTTTTGGGTAAGGCGGTTTGTGCAACGCTTAGGGTACACGACCTGTGACATGGGCTTGTCAGGCCGTGTTCAACTTATTTCTGGGCAATCAAGTCCGTTCATTTCCTTCTTCCTGGATCCAAGGGTTCAAGCCCTTCCCTGCTACTTATAAGGCCAAAAATGAAGGGATAATCTCCTTCATTCTTAGCCATTTCCCTTTCTCAAGGGTTAGGGAGAGAGAGAGAGAGGGGAGAAGAAGGAAAGGGAGAAGGGAGACTGCTGCCGGAGAAGCTTTAGCGGGCTGATTCGTGAGACGAGTGTAGATTCGTGGATACAAAGTCGTGGCGGTGGTTTCCATCCGGCTAGTTCATGGCTCCAAAGCGATCGTCAAGGGTAACGATCTCCTTCTTAGATAATCGAAGTCCTTTCTTTATGCATATACATGGAATCCTCCACAAAGAGGTGGAAAGCATAAGTGATTCCCAGTTGTGTCTGCATCTAGAGCCGAAAATGGATAGTACGACATAGGCATGCTGTAACAACCCCATCCATTTGCATAGTATATACTAGAAGGTCCTGTCGGGGCCCCACATCATATACTACAAAACAGGCGGTGAGGTCACATTGTGATACCAGAGTTGCGCATCTTATCACATTGCATTCTAGAGGAAGCCTAGAACACTACACTGAACTGCACATACATGAATGTCCACCAAATAAAAGCTCCACATATATATAAAGCAGGAATGTCCAAATACAAAGTCAGTTGGCCTTATGGCCCTGCAGGGCTTTACACAACAGTGGCTTTAAACATTGGCGCGCAGGCCATCCACGTATAAGCAAACATAACAGTTTCACTTTAGCCTTCGAGGGCTAATGGCAGCAGCAGGGACTTCAGCCTTTATGCATCCCGCTTGGCTCTCCAGCACCTGCACAGGGACAACCCACCCAACGGTGGCAAACAGGAAACGGTCAGCATTCAGCTAACCAAATTATAACGACCCTACCCCTTTCCCGGGGCAGTGGTATTCTTTCCCTACAGGCATAGCATTCTCACATGCAAATATATATTTCATACAATGTGCTCTCACGCACATACATTCCATCACAACCATCAGCCACGTGGCCCGATGATCCGTGCACTCAGGGCACATTCTTGGTGTACCGGTGAACCAGTGTCCCACCACCGTATCAGGGTTACAACCCAACTATAACATTGAGCATTTACTCCATGGCGTGCAGCCGGAGATTATAGTCTTCGTGAATCGGGATTGGCCCGTAGCCCCCCATTGTATCACGGCGCGCAGGCCTAAGACTCTCGCTAAGCGCTCCAACAGACCGCACTTTTAGGTCTCACGTCGGACGGACATAACGCAAGTCGGATCATCCACCCCCCGTTTCTCAAATCGCCTTGCCATCACCGAGCACACTGTAGTTGCGGCTATATAAAGGCGCGGGTCGGTTTCACCGATCCTGTTTGGCATGAAAGCCTGGGTGTTTTCCTAGGCGCACCCATACTTACTCTTACACACATTCCGTATCACAACATCAGTGGGTCTTTCCTGGGCACACAAGTACTTCCTGCTACTCCCCTTCACAGGTAAAACCCTGCACATAACACAAATGTCAAGGGTATTTTCCTGGCTTACCACTCTAGTACTTCCTACTACTCCCCTTCACAGGTACCACCCATGAACATCAAACATTACAAAGGGTATTTCCTGGACTTCTAATCCAGTACTTCCTGCTACTCCCCTTCATAGGCATAACCCCATAGCACAAGCATCACACGGGTATTTTCCTGGACTAGCACTCCAGTACTTCCTGCTACTTCCCTTCACAGGTCCAACCCGTCGACTCCTAAGCTACACCTTTATCACGGAGTCTTCTCTAGTGCGTATGCAACATCACCAATCCAGACTAACCTATCTAGATGGGCTTCACACAGCATGCCTATTCCGTACTCCATTTTCGTATCTATATGCCAAATCAAAAGGGATTCCATGAATAAACCCAAGAGACACCCATAATAGGCCACCCTCTGGTGGGGAAATCAGATGCATTTGCCAAAAGGAAGCCTTCACATGGCTAGGAAGAAAAGTCATTACCCTTGAAGACCGCTTCGACGCCATGAGCTCCTAGCTGGCTGGAAAGAACCACAACGGCTTTTCCTCCGCAATGCCGGGCTCGGATCTCTCGTCAGAACTTCGCAGCACCACCGGTGACTAGCTCTCCTTCCTCCTCCTCCTTCTTCCTCTCTCTTTATCTCTCTAGGATTTAGAAAGATGAAGGCTAAATGCAAATGAGTTCTTCCAACTCACTTTTCGGCCTTAAGTACATAGGGAGGAAGCTCAGCCATTGGATGCCAGTTGAAGGAATGGACGGCCACGATTTTGCCACAAAATCTAATTTTTTTGCCTGACACGGCTTGTGACACGCCCGTATCCCAGGCCGTATACCCTAAGCGGTGCTCAACCGACTTATCCAGACCAGTACACGCCCATGTGACACGCCTGTGTCACGAGCCGTATCAACTGACACGCCTTCATACACGCCCGTGTCTGGGGCCGTGTACTCCAGGCTGCACAAAATCGAAATCAACCCGATTGGGACACGGCCAGTGACACGCCCGTGTCACAGGTCGTGTACCTGACTACACACCCGTGTCCTGCCCGTGTTCACCAGGCTGCAATGCCTTGGGCACATCCCGCAAAGGACACGGCCTGTGACATGCCCGTGTCCCAGGCCGTGTGCCCATACATGGCACCAGACATGCCCCTGCTCAACTTCGTCGAGCTGAGTTCGTCGACCCACAGAGGACACGACCTCTAACATGCCCGTATCAGAGGGCGTGTGCCCTCATACTTCGGGTCTTCAGCGAACTCTTGTCAATTGCTCACCCGAGCAGGACATGCCCTGGGAGACGCCTGTGTCCCAGGCCATGTCACCCAATTTTTTCCCAACTCTGGAATTTAGGGTGTTACAACCCTCCCCTCCTTACAAAAATTTCGCCCCCGAAATTTGCGCAAAGTAAGGAACTCAAACAGAAGGATTTCATTCCACGATCATTTCAATATAACGTGAGACGCACTGCATAATAGTTACGCAAAGATCTCGGGAAATTCAGCTCGCATGGTCTGCTCTCGCTCCCATGTTAGCTCTTCACGGCCGCAATTGTCCCACCGGACTTTGACCATACCGATCGTATTGTTCCAAAACTATTTCTTGGCTCGATCCTCGATCTAAATGGGCTGAACCTTCATCGCTAGCCCATACTCCACCGACACACGATCATCCTTGATCACCTGAGATGGATCTTGAATGGCCTTCCGAAGCACCGAGATTTGAAACACATCATGTAATCCACCCAAGTCTGCCGAAAGAGCTAGCCGATATGCAGCTTCCCCGACTCGCCCGACCACCTCACAAATGGACCAAGATATCTTGGACTCAACTTTTTCAGACGTCGAATCCTGGATACGCCTTTGAAGGGTTTGATCTTCAAGTATACTCAATCGCCTACCGCGAACTCCACGTTCCGGTGCTTGGCGTTGTAGTATTTCGCTTGTCGATCCTGATCGATCAATAGTCGTTCCTGAATAGTGTGTATCGTCGAATTCGCTTCATCAACTTCATTACGCCTATACACTCTGGCTTCGCCTGCTTCTACCTAAGCTAAAGGAGTACGACACTTCCATCCATACAGAGCTTCAAACGGTGCCATATCAATACTAGCTTGGTAGCTGTTATTGTAGGCAAATTCCACCAGATAGAGATGATCTTCTTATCTCTTCCCAAAAGTTCAGGGCGCACATCCAGAGCATATCCTCCATTTTTCTATTGGTCCGCTCAGTTTGGCCATCTGTTTGGGGATGAAAGGCCGTACTGAATGTCAACTTCGTGCCCGACAGTTGATGAACTATCCTCCAGTCGTTCGATGTGAACCGCCCGTCTCGATCACTTACGATGCTCCGAGGAACACCGTGTAGCCGCACCATCTATTCAACGTACAGCTTTGCCAAACTTTCCACCGAATCATCCCTCCTGTTCGGAAGGAAATGTGCCACTTTCGTCAGCCGATTGACAATCACCCAGATGGAATCATTTCCTCGCTGAGATCTCGGCAACCCGTGCACGAAATCCATGGAAATATCGTCAAACTTCCACTCCAGAATCGGCAACAACTTTAAGAAACCGCCCGACTTCTGGCATTTCTCCTTCACTATAGCACAGGTTTGGCATTTGGCCACATAGTGAGCGACATCTCGCTTCATTCTCGGCCACCAAAACAGCTTCTTCATGTCTCTGAACATCTTTGTGCTCCCAGGGTGAATTGAGTACTTCATATAGTGCGCTTCGTACATCAGCTCTTCCCTCAACTTACCCATGCTCGGGACACACAATCGACCCTCTTTCTGCAAAAGGCTGTCATCCCAGGAGAATTTGCCCTCTGGCCCGTCTTTGGTATAGCACTGGAGACTTTCATCCAGCTCTGTTGCTCGTCGAATTCTGTCCGCATGGTCGTATTGCACCTCCGTCCAGTTCAGACATGCATTGGCTATGGAATTCTTGTCAACACGGGATATCTCAAACGCTTCCAACTCCTGGATGAGACGTTCATCACGCCTCTGCAACAAACTTGCACTTGTCGGCGCTCGCCGACTTAAGGAGTCAGCGACTATGTTTCCCTTCCTGGGAGTATAATGAATTGCAAAGGTGTAGTCCCCAAGGAACTCCAACAACCTCCGTAGTCGCATATTTAGGTCCTTCTGCTCCAACAAATACTTTAGGCTCTTGTGGTCTCTATATATCTCCACTTTCACGCCTTACATATAATGCCTCCACAACTTCAGTGCAAAGATCACCGCCGCCAACTCTAAGTCGTGGACGTGATAGTTCCTCTCGTGTACCGTCAATTGGCGAGTGCAATAAGCAGTCACTTTCCCATTTTGCAGAAGAATACAGCCTAAGCCGCTCCCTGAAGCATCACTATAGATTTCAAATCCGTCAGAACCACATGGCGAAGTCAACACAGGCGCCGTGGTCAGCCGACACTTCAGCTCTTCAAAAGCTCGCGCGCACTCTGACCTACAAATGAACTTCTGGTCCTTTCTCGTCAGCGTGGTTAGCGGCAAAGCAATCCGCGAGAAGTTTTTAACAAATCTTTGATAGTAGCCCGACAGTCCAAGGAAGCTCCTGACCTCGGCCACTGAATATAACACTGGCCACTCCTGTATAGCCCGTATCTTTGCCGGATCCACTGTTATGCCTGCTCCACTCATCACATGGCCCAGAAAAGCCACCGACGATAGCCAAAACTTGCATTTTGAGAACTTGGTGTAAAGCTTATGCTTTCTCAAAGTCTGCAACACCAACCACAAGTGGTTCTCATGATCAGCTTCTGATTTCGAGTACACCAGGATATCATCAATGAACACAATCACAAACAGGTCAAGGTACTCTCGGAACATTCGGTGCATCAGGTCCATGAACATCGATGGCGCATTGCACAACCCAAACGACATTACCGTGAACTCATAGTGCTCGTAACGTGTTCCAAATGCGGTTTTGGGAATATCTTCTTCCCGAATCCTCAACTGGTAGTAACCAGACTTCAAATCCAACTTCGAGTAGACGGTTGAACCCACCAGCTGATCGAACAACTCATCAATCTGGGGAATCAGATATTTATTTTTCTCGGTCAGCTTGTTCAGTTCACAGTAGTCAATACATAACTGCAACCCACCATCTTTCTTTTTCACGAATAGAATAGGCGCGCTTCAAGGTGATAAGCTTGGGCGAATATAACCCCGCTCTAGCAAATCTTGTAATTGGACTTTTAACTCCGTCATTTCCTTTGGCGAGAAGAGATATGGAGAGCGGGCCATAGGTTTCGCACCTGGCACCATCTCGATCGTGAAATCAATCTCTCGCTGGGGTGGCAGCCCAGGGAGATCCTTGGGAAAGACATCTGCAAATTCCGATACGATTGGAACATCGCTCACACTGGCCTTGGGCTCTGTAAGACCCCCCCTCCCGGATTTTAAAACATGGCACGAAGGGGGAGTCTTATGCCCGGAACAGCCGCCTTGCGGTAGCATCAGCACACGGGCTAACCTGTACCGCAAGACGCCTATTCCGCCGGCTACAACAATATCAATATATCATCACAACCCAACCAAATAAATAAGCAAGAGAAGTCAAAATCCACACTTAGTATATATGTCCAAAAACATCAATAAGGAGAAGCTGAAACATGCTTCTACAAATATCAGAGTACAACTAATCAATGCCCAAACGGGCTACATCAGAGTATCAAATACTAACATCAGTAACCGACGGTATCGACAACACCATCACTTCAGGCCCTATCGTCCTGGCCTGGCTGTCCTGCTGCGTAGTCTGCGGCTGCTCTACCTGCGGCGTGACCTCCTAAAAAGGAAGAAGTAGCAATCGTTAGTCGAAACGACTAAGTGGTTTCACATCCGCTCCCCCGGCGACTCCTCGGCACCGGGCGGAGAAAGAGAACAAGAGTACATTATATATATAATAAGTATAAAAGTACAAACAGGTGACAAGGTAACATGAGTATCAATGTATAACTAACAGTTCTATAAAAGCTATCAATATATAAACTAACAATTCTACAAGTACTAGAATACACCAAGTGTAAGTATCTACAGCAGGAAAGTAACTTAACTTATAAGGATGCCCATACAAGCTTATAAGTTAAGGATCGGTTTGCATAAAGTAACTCATCGTATAAGAGTGCTCATACAAACTTATACGGTGAGGATCTTGTTGTGCAATGTTATGATATGCCATGTATGCTATGCAATGACTCACCCATGCACACCCATGCAACCGCTATGTCGACATAGACCTTTAGTTCCCACTTTTCGAGCAGGTAGCTAACCTCTCAGGCATCAGTCGCCGTGGCTAGGCGGTGACAGTAGAGCGGGCGTCTCTACTACTAGGCGAGTATCCACACTACTTCACCTAGGCCTCCGTACGCCTCAACGCTAAGAACACAACAGCAAAGCCCATGCGTACTATGGCCCAGCGGGAGCCTCGGGTAGATGTGCACCGAGGACCAAGCCCCGAACTGACCTTGTGTGACCCAGAAGGAGCCTCAGAGTGATCACGAGGACCAAGCCCAACCGTTCACCTTGCACGGAAGGAACCCCGGGACGTGAACACCGAGGACCAAACCCAACCGCCCAAAGTCTAACTGTCGACTCCCGTCGGTGTGACGACTGGCAATCCCGTAGACCTGCCACACTATCCTTAACCCAGGATTACGACACCGCGTGTCGACTCACACCACATGCAAATACCACATCAACACAACATGGAAGGGGCCTCGGAAGTAAGCACGAGGACACAACCCAACCATCCATTCCATACCTTAGCTCAACATAACCAAAACAAGTGACGGTCAACACCGCACTTACAAACTTCCACAATACTACCCATAGGGAGGCGACCCTCTAAGTATTGGACTACCAAATTCAATTCACTATTCGACATTCACATGGCCATGAGTTATCCTTCTATATGTCATTTCAAGTAATTTCAATATAATATATCAAGATGCACATGTATAAAAATCTACTAACTTCTAACAAGTCAAATCTTCAAGTATACTAACTTACAATTCGATCACATGGAATCCGATTAATAATCTTCATCAATTATGCAACTAAATTAATTATTCATAAGAGTTTATCCAAGCCTCAAGATTACCTGCGATATTAGTTTCACCGAATCCAAATCCAAATGTTATAAACCCAGATTTTAAGTGCAGGAATAATCTGGACAACAACTTTGACCGGAGATTCCCGAAGCTACAGGAATCCGGTGAAGACCTGTAACCCCACGATGGAAAGGTCTTTCCGTGGTCCACAACCTTCGTATTCAGATCTCAATACAGATTTGAAGTTATCCTATTTGAAATCGGACTTGAAGTCCGCTGCGTACAGAACACAATTTCTTCATGCAGGATTTGTTGAACACTATTTTCGTTTAGACTTCCCCGTGTCTACAGACTTCGCCTGAAGTCATGCTACCATTCGTTGGAAAGGTATTTCCAAGGGATTCAACTTTCGTGTTTAGCCAAAAGCCAAGATCTGGTCATATCATGCTTAAAAATGGCCACGAAGTTCGTTGCACGCAGAATACAGATTCTGCACGCATCTTAAGGCAGAATGAACGACATCGGTTCATCTTCCTCCTCAAGGCGATCTTCCCAAATCGCTCCAGAAATCCTCCTCCCTTATTCATCCTCATGAGGCCAATACTCTTCACGAAACCATCCTCCATCTTCACATAGAAGAAGAGAGTGGTTGAAGAGATCTAAAGCCTAGAACACAAGTCCTATCATGGCCAAACCTAGAAGACTTCTCTCCATCAAGACTCTCTTGAGCCGATGTCTCTCCTAGGAAAATAACTATAGATCTAGCACCAAGGGTGAGGGTAGGAAACTCACATTGGCTCCAGCGGTACCACCATTTCCGGCCATGGATCTCGTAGTTCTCCTTGACGGCATCTTCTCTTTCACGGCGATGGCGGATCTCCTCCGGTAGAACTTGCTCCAGCAATTTTCCCTCTCACCAGGAGTTCTCACAGGAAATAGGGGATGAAATGAGCATGAAAACGGTTAGAGTTTTCTCTCCCCCTTATATATAAAAAGTGACACGGGTAGTGACACGGTCGTATCCTTACCCGTGTCCTGCCTGGCGAAGCGGCAACGACAGCTCCCATGTCGGTTCAATATTTGACACGGCCGTGTTCCTGGCCGTGTCCTTCTCGGGTTGCATCTCGACGATCGATCAAAATCGTCGACTGGAGCACACGGGTAGGGACACGCCCGTGTCTCTACCCGTGTCATGTTCATTCGTCGAAGACGACGCGCTGTTCGTCGATCTCGACACCTCTCGTCGAGTGTAACTCGACACACACGGGTAGGGACACGCCCGTGTCACTACCCGTATCACCTGATGTCGACACATCTCATCAGTCTCGACACGGCCTGTCGAGTGTAACTCGACACACACGGGTAGGGACACACCCGTGTCGTTACCCTTGTCACATGATGTCGACACAGCTCGCCGATCTCGACATGCCTCGTCGAGCTCAACTCGACGCACACGGGGAGGGACACACCCGTGTCGCTACCCATGTCTCTACCCGTGTCTCTACCCGTGTCACTACCTGTGTCTCTACCCGTGTCACTACCTGTGTCTCTACCCGTGTCACTACCCGTGTCACTACCAGTGTCTCCCTGCACTGATTTCTCCACTTCTCCACAAGTGCAGTCCAATTCCCTGCACTTCTCAGGACTCGAGTCAACCCTCCTGACTCAAAAACACACACGAGGGGCCTAGAGCGATTTGGGACGTTACAAATCCTATAAACAAAATAAAAGATTTCGTCCCCGAAATCAGGCTTAGGCTGTGGGGAGAAAAGCATAACAGGAAATTTAACATATGCTTTTAAATAAGATTACCATGAGCAAACAACTTCGGGTGGCGTTGCTGCATCAAATCCAATGGCTCCCATGTGTACTCCTCCTTCCCATGATTAGACCATAGCACCTTCACCAAGGGAACACTTTTGCGGCGCAAAGTTCTTGTCTCGCTGTCAACAATCCGCACCGGCTCTAGTCGCACAGACCTATCTGACGCCACTGTACCTTTAGTAGTGGGAATATATTGGTCGGGCCGCAACAGTGCTTTTCGAAGCGACGACACATGGAACACGTCGTGGAGATTTTCTAGTTCTGGTGGTAACTCCAACCGATAGGCCAACGGGCCGATCCTTTCTAGTATAGTATAAGGCCCAACATACCTTGGGCTGAGCTTTTTCACCCCACGTACCCGCGACACACCATGCATTGGCCGAATCTTGAGAAACACTTTTTCGCCCACTTGGAACTCCACCATCCGGTGCTTTTTATTGTAATATTTCGCCTGTCGACTTTGAGCCTCCAACATGCGATCCCGTATCAATCTGACCGCCGCATCAGTATCATCTATGTATTCGTTTCCCAATGCCTTCAGATCTTCATCTTGCACCCAAGACAAGGGAGTCCTGCACCTTCTTCCGTAAAGGGCTTCATGGGGCGCCTTGCCGATGCTCGCCTGATGGCTATTATTATAGGAGAATTCCACTAGTGGCAAGAGCCTTTCCCATGACTCTCCTCTGTCCAACACACATAACCTCAATAAATCTTCCAGTGTCCTGATGGTCCTTTCAGACTGCCCGTCCGTCTGAGGGTGGAATGCAGTACTAAAGGTTAGGCGCGAGCCCAAATACGCCTGCACCGCCTTCCACTCCTTGGAAGTAAACCGACCATCCCGATCCGAAATAATTGTCTTGGGCACGCCATGAAACCGCACGAACTGCTCCACAAATAAGCGTACCAAAACATCCAAGTGTGCTTCCTTCTTTATTGGAATGAACCGGGCCACCTTTGTCAGTCGATCCACAATAACCCACACTGAATCATTCCTGGAGCGTGAGCGAGGTAGCCCATGGACAAAGTCCATGGAGATATCCTCGAACTTCCATTCGGGGATGGGCAACGACTGCAACAAACCACCGGGACTCCTGCATTCAGCCTTCACTCTTTGACAAGCTTCATAATGTGTAATATAGTAGCGAACATCCTTCTTCATTCCTGGCCAGCACATTAACTTCCGTAAGCCGGCGTACATCTTGGCAATACCCGGGTGTACAGAATATTGAGAGGAATGTGCCTCTCTCAAGATATCCTCCCGGATTTTGCCGCCCTTGGGAATATAGAGTCGGCCACGAAAATAAACGAGGCCGTCTTTTAGTGTGTACTCATCGGTGGTCCCATCTTTAATTGCCTTGATTGCCGGGGCCAAGGCTGCATCCATGCCTTGCTCCACCCGAATCCGATCCCGGATATCACAAACTATGCTCATGCTGGCCAAATACTCCGCATACTCTGCCGAAGAAGCCTTGAATACTAGAGTAATTTCCATCTCCTCGATCATCCGAGCCAACTCCATACTCATCAGTCGAGACTCTGGGCTAGAGCCTGGCACTTTTCTACTCAATGCATCGGCTACTGAGTTTGCTTTGCCGGGGTGGTAGTTCATGGTGAACTCATAGTCGCATAGAAATTCCAACCACCGCCGTTGCCTCAAGTTCAACTCCTTCTGTGTGTGGACATATTTCAAGTTCTTGTGATCGGAAAAGATCTCGCAATGGATGCCATATAGGTAATGCCTCCAGACCTTCAAAGCGAACACCACTGCTCCCAACTCCAAATCATGGACCGGGTAATTAATTTCATGTTTCTTTAACTGTCTTGAAGCATATGCGATCACGTGCCCGTGCTGCATCAATATCGCTCCCATCCCTTGATATGATGCGTCCGTGTAAACTTGGAATCCTTCCTTCCCCGACGGAAGTGCAAGGATGGGGGTAGAGGTAAGCCTATCCTTCAGCTCTTGAAATGCCGCTTCACATTGAGGTGTCCACTCAAATGGCACACCCTTTTTCGTCAAGGAGGTAAGAGGAAGGGGAATCTTGGAAAATCCTTTCACGAACTTGCGGTAGTAGCCAGCAAGTCCAAGAAAGCTTCGTACATCGGCCGCCGACTTCAAGGGTGACCACTCCTTCACGGCTCGTACCTTTGCTGGATCCACTGCTAATCCTGCCCCACTGATCACATGCCCTAAGAAAGCTACCTCCTTAAGCCAGAATTCACACTTGCTAAACTTGGCGTACAAGCCGTGCTCCTTCAATTTCTTCAACACCAAGGTTAGATGCTCGACATGCTCCTCCTCCGTCTTTGAGTAGACCAAGATGTCGTCGATAAAAACTATGACGAAGATGTCCAAATATGGTTCGAACACCTTGTTCATCAGGCTCATGAAGGCCGAAGGGGCATTTGTAAGCCCAAACGACATTACTGTGAACTCATACAAACCATATCTCGAAATGAAGGCCGTTTTCTGGATGTCCCCTTCTTGTATCCTTAACTGATAGTATCCAGAGTGCAAATCCAATTTAGAAAACCAATGTGCTCCCACTAGTTGATCGAACAACTCGTCGATCCGAGGTAGTGTATAAGTGTTCCGCACCGTCAACCGATTGAGTTCCCGAAGGAGCTGGGTCCTGCTTCAATCACTCCTTCAGCGAGTCTCTTAACGCTTGTCTGAACACCCAGAAGACCCGCTCCTAGCCACTTTACCATATCCATTATCTCCACCAAGCTCAAATCTCCTAAAAACAAAAGTGGTTGCCCTAGGAAATCTGCCCTGTCTATTTTCTCTATTAGATTCAAAATCCGCTATAAACAAAAGTGCTTGCCCTAGGGGATCTCGCAAGACTTTATACCATAGTTTTACATACTTGGGGTCATCCAAACTTGGAAGATTGACGTATAAAGGTATGTACCTAAGGTCAGGTTGGCTAATCGTAGGGTCAAAGTTGGACATACCTAGTGTGAATTGCATATGGGCACACCACTGCTTCCGCTAAGTTAGTTTGTCCCCAAACTGACTAACCAAATGGGGGTGGCACCATTGTTGAATGATTTTCTTAGTTGAGGATCGTGGCAAACTGATACCATTTGTAAGACCCCCCTCCCGAATTTCAAAACACGGCACGAAGGGGGAGTCTTATGCCCGGAACAGCCACCTTGCAGTAGCATCAGCACACGGGCTAACCTGTACCACAAGACGCCTATTCCGCCGGCTACAACAATATCAATATATCATGCCAACCCAACCAAATAAATAAGCAAGAGAAGTCAAAATCCACACTAAGTATATAATGTCCAAAAACATCAATAAGGAGAAGCTAAAACATGCTTCTACAAATATCAGAGTACAACTAATCATTGCCCAAACAGGCTACATCAGAGTATCAAATACTAACATCAGTAACCGACGGTATCGACGGCACCGTCACTTCAGGCCCTATCGTCCTGGCCTGGCTGTCCTGCTGCGTAGTCTGCGGCTGCTCTACCTGCGGCGTGACCTCCTAAAAAGGAAGAAGTAGCAACCGTTAGTCGAAACGACTAAGTGGTTTCACATTCGCTCCCCCGACAACTCCTCGGCACCGGGCGGAGAAAGAGAACAAGAGTACATTATATATATAATAAGTATAAAAGTACAAACAGGTGGCAAGGTACATGAGTATCAATGTATAACTAGCAGTTCTATAAAAGCTATCAATATATAAACTAACAATTCTACAAGTACTAGAATACACCAAGTGTAAGTATCTACAGCAGGAAAGTAACTTAACTTATAAGGATGCCCATACAAGCGTATAAGTTAAGGATCGGTTTGCATAAAGTAACTCATCGTATAAGAGTACCCATACAAACTTATACAGTGAGGTTCTTGTTGTGCAATGTTATGATATGCCATGTATGCTATGCAATGACTCACCCATGCACACCCATGCAACCGCTATGTCGACATATACCTTTAGTTCCCACTTTTCGAGCAGGTAGCTAACCTCTCAGGCATCAGCTGCCGTGGCCAGGCGGTGACAGTAGAGCAGGCGTCTCTACTACTAGGCGGGTATCCACACTACTTCACCTAGGCCTCCGTATGCCTCAACGCTAAGAACACAACAGCGGAGCCCATGCGTACTATGGCCCAGCGGGAGCCTCGGGTAGATGTGCACCGAGGACCAAGCTCCGAACTGACCTTGTGTGACCCGGAAGGAGCCTCAGAGTGAGAACGAGGACCAAGCCCAACCATTCACCTGGCATGGAAGGAGCCCCGGGACGTGAACACCGAGGACCAAGCCCAACTGCCCAAAGTATAACTGTCGACTCCCGTCGGTGTGACGACTGACGAGCCCGTAGACCTGCCACACTATCCTTAACCCAGGATTACAACACTGCGTGTCGAATCACACCACATGCAAATACCACATCAACACAACATGGAAGGGGCCTCGGAAGTAAGCACGAGGACACAGCCCAACCATCTATCCATACCTTAGCTCAACATAACCAAAACAAGTGATGGTCAACACCGCACTTACAAACTTCCACAATACTACCCATAGGGAGGCGATGCTCTAAGTATTGGACTACCAAATTCAATTCACTATTCGACATTCACATGGCCATGAGTTATCCTTCTATATGTCATTTCAAGTAATTTCAACATAATATATCAAGATGCACATGTATACAAATCTACTAACTTCTAACAAGTCAAATCTTCAAGTATACTAACTTATAATTCGATCACATGGAATCCGATTAATAATCTTCATCAATTATGCAACTAAATTAATTATTCGTAAGAGTTTATCCAAGCCTCAAGATTACCTGCGATATTAGTTTCACCGAATCCAAATCCAAATGTTATAAACCCAGATTTTAAGTGCAGGAATAATCTGGACAGCAACTTCGACCGGAGATTCCCGAAGCTACAGGAATCTGGTGAAGACATGCAACCCCACGATGGAAAGTCTTTCCGTGGTCCACAACGTTCGTATTCAGACCTCAACCCAGATTTGACGTTATCCTATTTGAAATCGGACTTGAAGTCCGCTGCGTACAGAACACAATTTCTGCATGCAGGATTTGTTGAACACTATTTTCGTTTAGACTTCCCCGTGTCTACAGACTTCGCCTGAAGTCGTGCTACCATTCGTTGGAAAGGTATTTCCAAGGTTTTCAACTTTCGTGTTTAGCCAAAAGCCCATATCTGGCCATATCATGCTTAAAAATGGCCATGAAGTTCGCTGCGCGCAGAATACAGATTCTGCATGCATCTTAAGGCGGAATGAATGACATCGGTTCATCTTCCTCCTAAAGGTGATCTTCCCAAATCACTCCAGAAATCCTCCTCCCTTATTCATCCTCATGAGGCCAATACTCTTCACGAAACCATCCTCCATCATCACATAGAAGAAGAGAGTGGTTGAAGAGATCTAAAGCCTAGAACACAAGTCCTAGCATGGCCAAACCTAGAAGACTTCTTCTCTCCATCAAGACTGTCTTGAGCCGATGTCTCTCCTAGGAAAATAACTATAGATCTAGCACTAAGGGAGAGGGTAGGAAACTCACATTGGCTCCAGCGGTACCACCATTTCCGGCCATGGATCTCGTAGTTCTCCTTGGCGACATCTTCTCTTTCACGGCGATGGCGGATCTCCTCCGGTAGAACTTGCTCCAACAGTTTTCCCTCTCACCAGGAGTTCTCACAGGAAATAGGGGATGAAATGAGCATGAAAATGGCTAGGGTTTTCTCTCCCTCTTATATATAAAAAGTGACATGGGTAGTGACACGGCCGTATCCTTACCCGTGTCCTGCCTGGCGAAGCGGCAACGACAGCTCCCATGTCGGTTCAATATTTGACACGACCGTATTCCTGGCCATGTCCGTGGTCGTGTCCTTCTCGGGTTGCATCTCGACGATCGACCAAAATCATCGACTGGAGTACACGGGTAGGGACACCCCCGTGTCTCTACCCGTATCATGTTCATTCGTCGAAGTCGACACGCAGTTCGTCGATCTCGACACCTCTCGTCGAGTGTAACTCGACACACACGGGTAGGGACACGCCCGTGTCACTACCCGTGTCACCTGATGTCGACACAGCTCGTCAGTCTCGACACGGCCTGTCGAGTGTAACTCGACACACACGGGTAGGGACACGCCCGTGTCGCTACCCGTGTCATATGATGTCGACACAGCTCGTCGATCTCGACATGCCTCGTCGAGCTCAACTCGACGCACACGGGTAGGGACACGCCCGTGTCGCTACCCATGTCGCTACCCATGTATCTACCAGTGTCACTACCCTTGTCTCTAACCATATCACTACCCGTGTCTCTACCCGTGTCACTACCCGTGTCACTACCCGTGTCTCCCTGCACTGATTTCTCCACTTCTCCACAAGTGCAGTCCAATTCCCTGCACTTCTCAGGACTCGAGTCAACCCTCCTGACTCAAAAACACATACGAGGGGCCTAGAGCGATTCGGGACGTTACAGGCTCAACAGGCTGAATTAGCATGAAGTATAACTCCGTGCCCTTCCGAACAGCCTTGTCAACTTGGAGTGCAGACATCAGTGTCCCGCCCACTCCTCTCATCCCCGGGAACGTAGTCTCCTGATCGGTATTTTGGCCCAATGTGATCTCTTTGGCATTACAATCAATCAAGGCATGCTGCTCCGTGAGCCAATCCATACCAAAGATCACGTCGAATTCCGATATCGGCAATACAGATGCTGTCAAACAGAAATCCCGACTTCCTATTTGGACCGCCACATCGCAAGCTCGATCCGCGAGCATCAAACAACCATTCTCCAACACCACCCTGATGTTATCTATCTTCGCACGACTAGGTATCCCAAGTAGCTCTATGAACTCTTTAGATAGAAAAGAATGCGACACACCCGTATCAAACAGTGCTCGCGCCAGCGTGTACCGAATCATTATAAAGCCTATGACAATCATGTCACACACACAAGCCGCATACAAATATGCAATAACCAAAGCATAAAATCAATACACTACTCAAAAACTATCTCGTACCTGTGACAACGTCACTCTGCTTGATGGCCTCCTGCAGGCCAAGATTATAGACCCGGGGCTGCGCCTGCGAGGCAGAGGACTCCACCACTGCCTTTCCTTTCTCCGCATATGACGCTCCCGCCTTCTTTTCACTCTTTGGTGGTACCATCCGACAATCACAGGCTATATGCCGCACCCGTCCACAATGAAAGCATGCACGAGTCTCCGACCTTGAAGTGGTCCCTGACGTTGCTCCCGATGCAACTGAAGAAGGAGATTGTCCAGCCGATTTGGACTTCTTGCCCCATCTCTACTTATAATACGGTTTCCCATGTCGGAGCACCTTAAACTCTGGTTGCGTCAAAGCCAAGGCCAGCTTCCCTTGCACCCTCTTCATATCTTTTTCCAGCGCGCATGCAGTGTCGACCAATGCCTGGAAGCCTTGGTTCACAGAACTAGAAAGCATGAACCTCAGCTCATCCCACAGTCCTTCGTAGAACCTATTCGTCTTCCTCTGCTCATCAGCAAAAAAAGAACCCGCATATCATCCCAACCGGGTGAACTCATGCAGGTACGCTTCAACACTGCCGTCACCTTGCGTCAGCCTTTGGAACTCGTTCTCTATGGCAATACGCTGTGCCGCCGGGAGGTGCTTTACTAGGAAGAGTCGGGAGAATTCTTTCATCGACACTTGTGTTAACGGTCTTCCTGCTAAATGGTGCAACTCCATCTCGTCCCACCATAAACGCGCCTCCCCTTCCAGCAAGAAGGTGGCCAAGGTGACCTTTTGAGTTTCCTCCGACCCAATCGTCATCATTATCCGCTTGACGCGCGACAGCCAATCCTCAGTCTGCACAGGATATCCTACTCCCGAAAACATAGGCGGGTGGAAGCTCATAAACTGCTTCAACTGCTTCTCAGCTACTCGAGGATCCACAGCCGCTACAGGTTCTGGCCTTGTCGCTACCTGTTCTGGCCTCAATGTCGGCTGTGCCTGCCAAATTGGCTGGGCTTGAATCATGACAAACAAAGCCTCATCAACTAATCTCACAGTTTCCGTAGAAGGCGGAGGTGTAGGCACCTCAGCTGGTGCCGTACTTTCATCCGAACGCTGGTGCTCCGATTGCCCTGCACCACTCCGGGTCCCCTATAGGTGGACACGACACACACATTAGCGGCCTTACACAAGCAATCAGCATAAAATAGGAATGCGCAGGTTCCTCAAACACATGTATTTGCATTCCTAAAGTGGACATTCACGAGTTCATTAGTATTCGCATGGTTTGCACAGACACGTGCTTGCCACTCCACAAAAGAATTCGACCACGAATTCGAAAGGGAAAGACCAAAAATGTAATAACCCCATCAGTTTGCATAGTATATACTAGAAGGTCCGGCCGGGCCCCCACAACATATACTACAAAACAGGCGGTGAAGTCACGGTATGATACTAGAGTTGCGCATCCTATCACATTGCATTCTAGCGGAAGCCTAGAATACTACACTGAACTCCACACACATGAATGTCCACCAAATAAAAGCTCCACATATATATAAAGCAGGAATGTCCAAATACAAAGTCAGTTGGCCTTATGGCCTTACAGGGCTTTACACAACAGTGGCTTTAAATATTGGCGCGCAGGCCAGCCACGTATAAGCAAACATAACAGTTTCACTTTAGCCTTCGAGGGCTAATGGCAGCAGTAGCAGCAGCAGGGACTTCAGCCTTTATGCGTCCCGCTTAGCTCTCCAGCACCTGCATAGGGACATCCCACCCAACGGTGGCAAACAGGCAACGGTCAGCATTCAGCTAACCAAATTATAACGACCCTACCCCTTTCCCGGGGCAGTGGTATTCTTTCCCTGCAGCCTTAGCATTCTCACAGGCAAATATATATTTCATACAATGTGCTCTCACGCACATACATTCCATCACAACCATCAGCCACGCGGCCCGATGATCCGTGCACTCAAGGCACATTCTTGGTGTACCGACGAACCAGGGGCCCACCACCGTATCAAGGTCGCAACCTAACAGTAACATTGAGCATTCACTCGTTGGTGTGCAGCCAGAGATTATAATCTTAGTGAACCGGGATTGGCCCGTAGCCCCCCATTATTTCACGACGTGCAGGCCTAAGACTCTCGCTATGCTCTCCAACAGACTGCACTTTCAGGTCTCACGTCGGATGGACATAACGCAGGTCGGATCATCCACCCCCCGTTGCTTAAATTGCCTTGCCATCACCGAGCACAGCGTACTCACGACTATATAATAGTGCGGGTTGGTTTCACCGAGCCTGTTTGGCATGAAAGCCTTGGTGTTTTCCTGGGTGCACCAGTACTTACTCTTACACCCATTCCGTATCACAACATCAGCAGGTCTTTCTTGGGCACACCAGTACTTCCCGCTACTCCCCTTCACAGGTACAACCCCGCACATAGCACAAATGTCAAGGGTATTTTCCTGGCTTACCACGCCAGTACTTCCTGCTACTCCCCTTCACAGGTACCACCCATGAACATCAAACATTACAAAGGGTATTTCCTGGACTTCTAATCCAGTACTTCCTACTACTCCCCTTCACAGGCATAACCCCAATAGTACAAGCATAACACAGGTATTTTCCTGGACTACCAATCCAGTACTTCCTGCTACTTACCTTCACAGGTCCAACCCGTCGACTCCTAAGCTACACGTTTATCATGGAGTCTTCTCCGGCGCGTATGAAACATCACCAATCCAGACCAACCTGTCCAGATGGGCTTCACATAACATGCCTATTTCATACTCCATTTCCGGATCTATATGCCAAATCAAAGGGGATTCCATGAATCAACCCAAGAGACTCCCATAATAGGCCACCCTCTGGTGGGGAAATCAGATGCATATGCCAAAAGGAAGCATTCACATGGCTAGGAAGAAAAGTCATTACCCTTGAAAACCGCTTCAGCGCCATGAGCTCCTAGCTGGCTGGAAAGAACCACAACAACTTTTCCTCTGCAATGCCGGCCTCGGATCTCTCGTCGAAACTTCGCAGCACCACCGATGACCAGCTCTCCTTCCTCCTCCTCCTTCTTCCTCTCTCTTTCTCTCTCTAGGATTTAGAAAGATGGAGGCTAAATGCAAAGGAGTTCTTCCAACTCACTTTTTGGCCTTAAGGACACATGGAGGAAGCTCAGCCATTAGATCCCAGCTGAAGGAACGAACGACCATGATTTTGCCACAAAATCTAATTTTTTGCCTGACACGGCTTGTGACACGTCCGTGTCCCAGGCTGTGCACCCTAAGCGGTGCTGAACCGACTTATCCAGACCAGTACACGCCCATGTGACATGCCCGTATCACGGGCTGTTTCACCTGATACGCCTTCAGACACGCCCGTGTCTGGGGCCGTGTACTCCAGGCTGCACAAAATCGAAATAAACCTGATCGGGACACGACCAGTGACACGCCCATGTCATAGGCCGTGTACCCGACTACACACTCATGTCCTGCCCGTGTTCATCAGGCTGCAATGCCTTGAGCACATCCTATAAAGTACACGGCCTGTGACACGCCCGTGTACCAGGCCGTGTGCGCATACACGACACCAGACATGCCCCAGCTCAACTTCATCGAGCTGAGTTCATCGACCCGCAGAGGACACAGCCTTTGATATGCCCGTGTCAGAGGGCGTATGCCCTCATACTTCGGGTCCTCTTCAAACTCTCGTCGACTGCTCACCCGAGCAGGACACGCCCTGGGACACGCCCGTATCCCAGGCTGTGTCACCCAATTTTTTCCTAACTCTAGAATTTAGGGTGTTACGCATGCTGTGTGAAGCCCATCCGGACGGTTAGTCTGGATTGGTGATGGTTATATTGTGAACCGGAGAAGATTCCGTGTAGTATGTGATGCCTATTAATTGTGGTGACTGTAGCTCTTTTGTATGTTGATCTTGGATGCTTTGTGTTGTGAGCGCTGTGAGCGCTAGTTGCTCTGAGAGAGCGAAAAGCTGCGACTAATCAGGAGGGAAAGCCGACCTGCGTTTAGTGATGCGCTGCTGACAGATTGAGCACGAGAAAGGCTGACCTGCCCCTGGTGGTTTTGGGGGATCGATTGGTGGCAGGCCTGGGGGACGCGAGATAGACCTGGCTTGCTGCACCATAATGGTGGGTCGATCTGATTTGGGAATGCTCAAGTTTGTCGTGAGGTTCTCACCTCAGAGTGGTTTGGGCGGAATGTCGCCAACATGCGTGTTGGTGGACTAGGACCGACCAGCCAATAAGATAATAACCTCTAATCGGTGGTGTTGTCACGGAGTTCGGTACACCGTAATGTGCCCTGAGTGCACAGGAGCATCTTGTAGAAGCCAGAATTTGTGATACTGTTGTGATACTTATTGTGATTGGTAGATATTATGATTGCAATGCATACATGGAAGGAACCACTGCCTAGGGTAAGGGGTAGGGTCGTTATAATTGGTCAGCTAATGCTGACCGTTACTTTATTAACCACTCCTGGGGTGGATGTCTAATTGCAGGTGCTGATGGGTTTAATTGAATTAAGAGAAATGAAGTCTTGCTGCTTAAAGGCCCTTGAAGGTTGTGCGAAGAATTCTTGGATTTCATCTATGGCCGGCCTGCGTGCCGATGTATGAAGCTGTATATTTGTAAAGAGCAACTTGTAAGGCCTTAAGGCCGTGAGCGTGTGTATGTTGTATACATTCCTGGTTGATATATATAAATGTATTGTTTATATATTAGTGGACTATCAGTATGTTGAGTTCTTACAACCTAAAATGCTGCGTTAGAATGCTCTGAGTTAGGATACGAGTAGAACGAGATTGGATATTCGCATATAATTCCGTCGTTTGTCTGTGAAATATGACATGGGGCCCCTGCCGGACCCACCATTATAGTCCATATGACGAATGGATGCGTTACAGCGTGTCATGATGCCATGTCAGCAGGGGATAACTGCAGATGCTCAGACAAAATTCCAATTAAACACATTTATAAACGAGTTATAAGTTAATTAGAGAAAATCAAATTTAAGTTAAGCGGTTAGCCGTATCCCTCGACTCAGTGGCTCATCTAGTCCAGCAGAGAAAGATAATTATACGATACAGAAAATACTTTATTTACAAGATTATACCTACTACATGAGTATAAACATACCTAGAGGACAACTCAAGGTATGCAGGACTTTCGATTTATAATAATAGAAAATAACTTTTACGGCCTTTGAACATAGTGATTTAGATTTCAAATATGACATGTATGAAGTATTAATAATAATCCTTTGTACTTTTAAAATACCTAACATGCAACCTAGTATAAAATCTTCCTAGAGAGGAAGTAAAAAAACAACAACAAAGAGGTAAACTAACAGCTAGTGAAGTATTAAATAATCCAAAAGAAAACTACCAATGGGCGTCAACAACCTGACACACGAACCCACTGAAAGTATGCAAGTCTGAACTAAATACCAAAACAACAAACTACCCCACTGTGGTGAGGAATAACCACTACAACACTGTAGTCCACAAGCTACTACCCAACTCAGCCGCTCCACCAGCTACAGCCCTGAACCTGAGGCATTCAAAAGAAGAACACCTCAGCAAGAAAATACAAGTGGCAAAGGAAATAATCAGGTAAAAAAGTACAAAGGCAAGAAATGGGTTACCAAACTCGACTGTAAGAAATGCTGAAAACCACAGCTTATAGTCAAATAAAACAGGTAAAGTAAAAATCTATAATAAAGGAGTTAAATAATCATGCAACAAGTACAGAATGAAGCCATGCTTCGACAAAATCTGCAAGGATTAGCATAAATACCAAAATACTAATCAAAGAATCAAATTGAACACAAAACAACTTGAAAAAATATGAGTCACTAACACTTGGTAAAAACAACCGGGCCAAAGTCGGTGACAAAAACGTCCAAACCCGAACTACCAGGCCCAAACGTCTCAAAAAGGGCACTGCGGTGGTGGCCACATGTCCAACATGTTGGAGCTAGTGGAGACCAGGCGGTCTTGTTCCTAACCGCACCGGTCTACTGGTCCTAGCGGCCTGGTGGTTTGGTCCATCGGTCTGATGGTAAACCACAGCTTGCGATCAAGAGCAGCAGCGGCGGTCTGAAGGTAGCCGCAATGTTCTAACAGTTAGCAGTGGTTGTTTGATATCGGTTTGGCGCAGCAGTGTGCATGAAGCCGCAGTGGTCTGGTAGAAGATGCAATAGTGGACTGGTGATTAACCGCAACTGCGGTCTAGTGGCATCCCACAGTTGCAGTATAGTATCTTGCAGCGCTGTGATCCAGTCGGTAGCCGCAACTACGGTCTGGTGGCAACCCGTAGTTGCGGTCTGGCGGCATGCCAAGCGGTCTTCCCTGGCGGACTGGCAGTTTCCTTAGTGTTGTTGGGAGTTTTGTTATTCTTTTGTATAATATGCGGTTTGATATTGCAAAACCGCATAAACCACATGGATTGCATTTGGACCCACATTGTTTGTTGTAATTCTCTCATCTCCCCTAATTTATATAAATAAGGGGGCATACCTATGTAATAATTATCTTTTTGGAGCAATAAAGTTTGCGCTTTTTTAGCTCTTTGTCTATTTCTCACATGGTATCAGAGTGAACCGATCCTTTGCTTTAAGGAGATCGCGGTTTGTTGTTTTAACCGCATAGCCTCTTCCAACATCTTCGTCTGGCTTCTTTCGGTTTGTCCAGTTTCTTTCCCTTCCCTTCCCTCCCTTGCTTCGCGTTGTGCTTGCGACTTGCTTCTTTTCGAGTGTTTCTGTTCGCCCGACTTTCTCTGCTGCCCGCCTTCTTTTGCGAGTTCCGCCTCTTGGTCGCGGCTTTTTTCCTTGCCGCTGGTGTGTTGTCACCTTGACTGAGCAGTCTCTTTCCCTTCTCCTTCTTCCCGCGGGATGTCCTCTTGTGCCTTGTTTCTTCTTTTCTGTGAGTACCGCATTTTAGTTGCGGCCTCTTTTCTATCCGCTGCTGTGTTGACACCGTGACCGTGCGCTCTCCTCTTCCCCTTGTCGTTGCGGCCTCTATCTTGTCGCTACGGCCTCTCTCTCCGCATTTTGGTTGCGACCACTTTTCTGGCTGCTGGTGTGTTGACACCGTGACCATGTGGTTTCTCCTTTTTTTTTCTGCGACCTTTCCCGTAGTCTGTTTCTTCCGCGCCTTCTTTTCCGACTTGTCCTTGTGCGACTTGTGTCTAACCATGCGGTTAGTCTTTGTACTTTTCGGTTTCTTCTTGTGGATGGCTTCTCTTATCTCTTCTACTACTTGTGCTCTTGTGGTCTGCTCTGATAAGTGGCTTATTGACTATGGTGCCACTTGTCATATGACTGGCAACTCTCGTTTGTTTTCCACTTTGCTTGAGACAAACAGGTTGTCTCCTGTTGTTGTTGCTGATGGTACTTCTGCTCCTATGCATGGTATTGACACTATGCATCTCTCTTCATCTTTGCTGCTAGAGGACACTCTCTATGTCCTTACTTTCCCGTGCAATTTACTCTCTATTCATGCTCTTTGCACGCAGTTAAATTGCACAGTTACTTTTACTGGCACCACTTATTCTTTCTCTGATTCTGTCTCTAAGGCTACGATTCTACTGGTACTACTCGCGGTGGCCTTTTTAATCTTGACCATGACGTTGATCTTTCTACTTCTTTCTCGGTTCAGCTGTGGCATCATCGTCTTGGTCATCCTCATTCTTGCCTCATTCATCAACTTTTTCTAGACCTTCCATCCGACGATTTGCCTTTGAACTGTGAAGCATGTGAGTTGGGTAAACATCATCACTCTTCTTTCCCAGCTCGAACGGGCCGTTGTTCTTCGTGCCCTTTTGAACTTGTTCACTCTGACATCTGGGGTCCTTCTCCTGTTGCTACTATTGGTCGCAAAAGCTTGTACTTTGTCACGTTCATTGATGATTTCTCCAGATGCACTTGACTGTATCTCCTGAAGGATCGTTCTGAACTGTTCACTATCTTCACTGTATTTTATAATGAGATCTTCACACAGTTTTGTGTGCCCAGTCAAGTTATTCGTACTGATAATGCCAAAGAATACGCCAGCCATCAATTCTCTTCCTTCTGTGCGAGCAAGGGTTTGATTCATCAAACAAGTTGTCCATATACCTCTCAATAGAATAGCGTTGCTGAACGCAAGAATCGTCATCTTCTAGATGTTGCTCGCAGCCTTTCTTTGCAAATGAATGTCCCTAGGTCTTATTGGGGTCATGCGGTTCTTCTTGCTTGCTATCTCATTAACCGTATTCCCTCATCCATTATTCTGGGCAAGACTCCATTTTCAGTCTTTTATCCAGAGGCTGAACCATTTCCTTTGCCTCTTAAAACTTTTGGCTGTATAGCGTTTATTCACGTCCCTTCTCCTGGACATGACAAATTTTCTCCCCATTCAGTTAAATGCATATTCCTTGGTTATTGTCATACTCAAAAGGGGTATTGATGTATTGATCCTCTACTGCGCAAACAATAGGTTTTAGTAGATGTTACCGTCTTTGAAGATACTCCACATTTCTCCCCTACTTCTTCACTAGTGCTTGCTGATACTTCTTCTTCCTTGCCTATTCTCTCTGTTAATTTTCACGTGGTCAGCAAGATCCCAAACGCCAAATTAATATCTTCGCCAGTTCGCAGCCGGGAAACCCAAGGACTAGAGGTCACCCAACAAAACAATGGAAGCACAAGAAGGTTTATTATGCCACCTCTACTCATAGCGAGACATGTTTCGCTAGTATTACTTCAGAAAGAACCAAAAAAACAAGCCGGGCGGACAGCACTCTCCGCCGAGACCGCGAGGTCGCCGAGACCGCCGAGACCGCTGAGCTCGCCCAAGCTATGATGCTCCGCCGAATACCACGAGCCGCCGAGACCGCGAGGCCGCGCGGACACACCATTATTCGCTGTGAACCTGAACTGCCATGAAGCCGGCGGACAGGTGGGGGAAAGTTGAAACAGAACTCAAGCCGCAGAGCGACCTCCTGTGAGTCCGCAGAGACCGCACACTAAGCACTGACCGAAGTCCGCCAAACTCCTGGCTCCTTGATCCGCGCGACCTCCACAGCAAACCGTTGAAACAATCCGCGCGGACTGGAAAACACAGACCGCAGCACTCGCCCAACCCAATTTACTATTCACTCACGACGGTGAATTGCCTTCCTTGGCCACGAGTGATCTTGATCCAAGGACACCCGCCAGGAGCTAGGCAACCAATCGAACCCTGATAAGCGGACAAGGCACCAGCCCGCAAAGCTCCAACCACTGCAGGACAGCACCCTCTTCGGAAGGGTGCAAGACTCACACCTCAATCCGCCACAAGTCCACGACCAAAGGCAGACAGCAACAGTCCGCCCGGTCATGTACGGCGGACACCATCCTTGACCAAGTCCAAAACCATCAAGTAGCACGGACACAAAGTGTGCCAAACACCCTAGCACAGACCGCAACCAGTCCGCGAGCTTCTTAACACAGCAGCTGCTCCAAACACCAGTCCGCCAACCGGTCTCCACAGCAAGACCTGCTGTAATACCTGAGCTCTTCTTTTCTTATTGCACCCGCGACCACTCACCAGTCTTCGGCCGCACCAAACCGCGGACTCTCAACAACCCGCTCAGAACACAGCCGGCTTCCACCAGACTTCTCACCAGGCCGCAAACCTTCTAGTCCGCCATGTCCGCCAGAGCTGGTTCTTTCCACCTCTACTCCTGCTTCATCTCTTTCTCTAGCTGCTGTGTTGCCATCTTCTGGATCCTCCTTTTCTTTTGATGGTGAATCCTTCCTTGGCCACGAGTGATAGATTGCTCTTCGGAAGGGTGTTCGCTCCTACACCCAGTATCCTTTGTAGGCCTATGGATCTCTGGCCTTCTGGATAATAGTGTTCCTAGCTCTTCTTATTCCCCATTGGAAGGCTGCTATGGATGAAGAGATGCGTACTCTTACTGATTAGTGTACTTGGACTCTTGTTCCTACACCTCCAGGTGTTGATGTTGTTGGCTGTTGCTGGGTCTTTGTCATAAAGTTTCTCCTGGATGGGTCAATTGATCGTTACAAGGCCCGACTTGTTTCCAAAGGTTTTATGCAGACTTATGGTGTGGATTTTTTTGATACTTTCTCTCATGTGGCAAGGATAACTACGATCTGTGTGCTCTTTTCTATGACCGTCAACCGAGACTAAGAAATGTCTCAACTGGATGTGAAGAATTTCTTTCTTTATGTTGATTTACATAAAACTGTCTATATGGAGAAACCTACTGGGTATGTTGCTCAGGGGTAGTCTCAGGTCTGTAAGCTGCAAAAGGCAATCCACGGTCTTAAGCAAAGTCCCAGAGACTGGTTTGACAAGTTTAATGAAGTTATTTCTGTGATTGGGTTCTCCCATAGTGCTGCAGATCATTCTTTGTTCATCCGCAAATCCTCATATGGTCTGGTGATTCTTGCGGTTTATGTGGATGATATTCTTCTTAGAGGGGATGATAAAAATGATATTGACATGACAAAGAAGCATCTGCTTCAGCATTTTGTTACCAAAGATATGGGGTCTCCTAAGTATTTTCTAGGGATTGAGATATCTCGGAAATCTAGTTCTGTTGTTCTTTCACAGAGGTAGTATGCATTAGATCTCTTAAAGGAGACAAGCCTTCTTGGGGCTAAACCCGCTTGGACTCCTATGGCTATTGGGGTTGATAAATGTTGGAATGAAAATTCTCCTATTCTTGAAGATGTTACCAGATACAGATGTCTTGTGGGTAAACTCATTTATCTGACAGTTACAAGACCAGATATTTGCTTTGCAGTAGGAAAAGTAAGCCAGTTTATGCAAGCCCCCAGAGAATGTCATATGCAGTCAGCTCTAAAGACTTTAGAGTATGTAAAAGGTGTGCCGGGAAAAGGGCTCTTGTTTCAGAAAAGAGGTCATTTGAAGGTTGATGCTTATTCTGATGCTAGCTACGCAGATGATAAGGAAGATAAGAGGTCTACATCTGGCTTCTGCACTTTCGTTGGAGGTAACCGTGTCAGTTGGAAGAGAAAGAAACATGTTGTAGTTGCACAGTCAAGTGCAGAATCTGAATATAGAAGAATGACTCAGACTGCTTGCGAGTTGAAGTGGCTACATACTCTCTTACTTGATCTGGGAGAGTTTTATAATCATCCCCTAACAATTTTATGTGACAATAAAGCAGTTATATATATTTCGAGAAATCCAGTTTTTCATGAGAGAACAAAGCATATCGAGGTGGATTGTCATTTCATCAGAGATGAGATTTTGAAGAATCAGTTGTGCACACCATTTGTTACCTCTGAGAAAGAACTAGCCAACTTCTTCATCAAACCAGTTACTTCTTTTGAGGATGTTTGTAGCAAGCTGAGCATGATGGATATATATGCTCCAACTTGAGGGGGAGTGTTGGAGCTAGTGGAGACCAGGCGGTCTTGTTCCTAACCGCAGCGGTCTACTGGTCCTAGCGACCTGGCAGTTTGTTCCAACGGTCTGATGGTAAACCTCAGCTTGCGATTAGGTACAACAGCAGCGGTCTGAAGGAAGTCGCAGCGGTCTAGCAGTTAGTAGTGGTTGTTCGATATCGGTTAGCCACAGTGGTATGCATGAAGCCGTAGCGGTCTGGTAGAAGACGCAATAGTGGACTATTGGTTAACCGCAACTGCAGTCTAGTGGCATCCCACAGTTGCAGTCTCGTAGCTTGCAGCGCTGCGATCTGGTCGGTAGCCGTAATTGCGGTCTGGTGGCAACCCGCAGTTACGATCTGGCGGCTTGCCCAGCTATCTTCCCTGGTGGATTGGCGGTTTCCCTTGGTGTTGTTGGGAGTTTTGTTATTCTTTTGTATAGTGTGCGGTTTGATGTTTTCAATCCGCATAAACTGCATGGATTGTATTTAGTCCCACATCATTTGTTGTAATTCTCTCATCTGCCCCAGTTTTTATAAATAAGGGGGCATACCTATATAATAATTATCTTTTTGAAGTAAAAAGTTTGCGGTTTATTTAGCACTTTGTCCATTTCTCACAGAACACAACCACACAGTCCACAAAAACAGAGACCAAACCAAACCACCAAGTGTAATGACCCACAAACTGACATCCAGTTAGTAGTCCTTTATCCACTGCCAATCTTCCTAGCCGATAAAGATCATACCCTAACCAAATCCCAAGCCTAAACCCAAAAGAAAACTTAAATAAAGTCCCAAAACCATTCTAAGGACCATACATGACGAAACAGACAAAAATGGCAAAAAATCACCAAGTCCTGCAGTAATTCGGCGAGTATACTAGACACACATGATGATACTCGACAAATTGGCGAAAAAGAACTTGGCTACGAAAATTCACCCGGCGATACTCGATAAATCGGTGAAAAAGGACTTGGCTACGAAAATTCACCCAGCGATACTCGACGAATCGGCTTGATTTGGCATGTATACTCGACAACTCTACAACGATACTCGCCAAAAAACACTTAGTCTAAAGAGATATCCTAGACTCGACGAATTCTATACTCGACGAATCCCAATACAGTCGACATTCGACGAATCCTACACAGCTATACCTGACAAATATCTTACCTAACTCGTCGAATCGGACTTAACGAAATACGCCAAATTCTCACCCGGCTAACCTACCATATTCGACGAATTCCTACAAATACCCGACGAATTCTTCTCACTATATATGCCGAATTCCAGACGGTTTACTCTACCATTAATCGGCGAATTTATTTAGGCTAACACACCTATACTCGATGGAAAATGGCTGAAATTCTACACTATCCTAGGTGTTCTTTCAAGGTTAAACCCTACCCTATCACTACCTTCTAAGGAGAGGGAATGAAGAGGGAAGAAAATAAGGAAAATAATGGATCTAAATATACATGCAAGGGGGTAAATCCACTTGCCTCAAATCTCTGAAAAAACGCCTCCTCCAAGCTCTCTTCGACAAGAATCGGCCGCAAGAAGGTCCAAGTCACAAATCCTGAAACTTTTGGAGGGGAAAAGAGGTCAAAATCGCTAAACCTAATGCCTAAAAATCGGGGAAATGTGAAGATCTTAACACTATCGGATAGATCTCTGCGAGAGCTTTCCAAATCTCTACTCTATCGAGGAATCCGTCCATCGAAGCTCTAGCTATCGCCAGCCAAACGCACGCCCGTCCGCCGCTCCGTCTGTTTTCGCAAAAACTTCCGTCATCGGGTAGGGAAGAAGATGAACAGGACTATTCGATGCGACCAAATTCCGGCTATTTATATACATATATAATTAATTATTATAATATAGGATTACAATACAATAAATATTAATTAATCCCAAAACGATCCAAAATCCAAAACAACTCGGAATCTTACGAAAATCGCACCGTAGCTAAATACTGATGCTACGAATCTAACGACGAAGTCGAAATTCAAATCCGACAAACCAAACCTGGGTAAAACACCACCCGAAGGCAAAACACCACCACATCCCTATAAAAAGCTCCACCGAGTCACCAAAACAGACCCGGCTCGCGAGGGAAGGTGCACAACCAAACCAAAAACCAACCACACAAGAAAACCTACTGAGCAAACCTGTGCTCCAACAAACGACCCCCGTTAATTATGCATCATCGTAACGCCCTGATGCCAAAATTACGTCACTACGGGAATATAAATAAATACCAAAAAATCAGGGGCATTACAATCTTCTACAAACAAAGGATACAGTGGTGGATGAGATCAACTAATTAAGAGGAAGTGTTATAGAAGCACATGAAATTGTCAATAAAGGATTAGTTGAAGAAATCAGAAAGAGGGGAGAGTAACATAATCTACCATTCTGCCCAATAGGCAATATAAATAACAAACAACATAAGAACAACCTTGGGTATGGATCCAATTGATTTTACTCCTCAACTTCCCTTCCCTGAGATATACCCAGTTGCTGAAAGTGACTATCTGCCACCTAAGGACTATGAGGCAGCCTGGGGAAGATATGGTCTCAACCCATCTCCAACATAGTAGGGTGAGCCTTCCTCAAGGAGGAGAAGGACTGGTCAACTGCATGAGGAGATGATGGAAGCTAAACAGACAAGGAGATTAGAAATTCAGAATATGCCTGGGTATGAAAACTGGAGCACCATTTTAGAGAACATAATCCTTTATATTTGGAACAACTTTGAAAAGCATGGTACAAATGTCTTCGGGTATTATTGCTCTGTGGAATGGAGGAGGCATGAAGATCAGGAGACCAGGAGGAGGATTCACAAGAGTAAGAACCCAAAGGGACCTCCTCCTCCTCCCAGATATATCCTAAAGTCAATTGGTTATTTTGAAAGGAAAAAAGGAAAGCAAAAAGAGAAGACTTTTAGTATATACTGAGAACTTGTTGAGAACATTAGGATGACATTTGGATATTTTACCTTGTTTAACTTGTTGTAATCATGCTAGTTCTATCCTTAATAATACAAATATGTTTCTCCTCTCTGTCTACTATTTGTATTTGAATGTTTTATTGTATTTATGGTTATTATCATGTGAGGTTCTGACTTCTTCAATAGGGGAAGATTGCTGGGAATATTATCCCCAAGATTTCTGATTTGAAGAAGACCTTAAGATGAAAATAAACATCTTGTATTTGATGACTTTTCTAGTTTTGATGTGACTGGTTTAACTTAAGTGCATGACTAATGTATGGTTAGACACTTGGTCACTACTAGATTTTATGGAGCTTGACGGTCTGGAAGCTTGGTCGGGTGGACTGGAGTTTGGCGGTCTAGCAATTTAGTCAGACGGCCTGGTGTTTGGCAGTCTGGCAGATTGGTCAAGGCGGTCTAGAGGCTTTATGGTTTGGTGGCTTGAACCAGACGATCTGGTTGATTGGCGGTCTGATAGTTTAGTCTAATCGGTCTGGCAGATTAACCTTGGTGGTTTGGTTCTACTGTGTTGCGGACTGCCTCTAGCAATTTGCTCAAAGATCTAGCCAGCCTAGGATTAGTTTTCAAACATGTTGCCGTTTTGGCAGATAGGAGGTTGTAGTCGCTGCGGATAGTGGCCACGGTCTGAGGACCAGCTAAAGTAGCGGATAAAGGTAGAACTGAAGCTGCGAGTAGAGGTTGTTGTTATAGCTATTGATCAAGGGAGCTGAGGACCAAAAGTTTGATGGTCTTATGCATCTATTTGCTTGTGTTTAAGCAGCCTATTGATCAGGTCAGTGACAACAAAATGAGTAGAGATCGGCAGATACTTATGTGGAGTGGACAGTCTGTCTAACCACTCGGTTTGAGTGGTCTGAATTTTTTTAATCGCCTATTCGCATGTTGTATTTTAGTCTCACATCGTCTATTGTATATTCTTTCTTTCTCTTCTCTCTATAAATAGGGGGCCATACTCTTGTAACCTAACTTTTTGTGGAATGCAAAGCTTGTTATTTAGATTTTCATACATGGTATCAGAGCACACCCAATCCTTATGGTTTTTGGTTTCCTAACCGTCCGCTTTGATCTATTATGGTCCTTGCAGATTCTGGTTTTCTAACTGCCCGCCTCTAGCGGTTTCTTCAGTCCACACAGATTCCTTTTCTTGCGGATTCCTTTTTTAACTGCTCGCCACTAGCGGTTTTTTTAGTCCGCTTTGCACTCATTTTTACGGTCTCTGCAGACTGTGGTTTTTCTAACCGCCTGCTAATCTTTTCTTCTATTCGCGTGGACTCCTTTTCTAGTCGACTTCTTTATGGTGGGTAATGAGTGCTCTTCTTCTAGTTTATATACATCTTATTCTCAAAACGCACCAACAATCTCTACTCCATCTGGAAACCTTAGATCCGCTTCCAAGTTAACTAGCCTAAATTATCCAGACTAAAGAATTTCATTTGTATTTTTCCTAAGGTTTCAACACAAATATCATCATCTCACTGATGACCCTCCAGCTTGTGGATCTGTTGCCTTTGATGATTGGGATGCAAATGATGATTTGGTCAGGACATGACTTACTAATAGTCTCTCTAAGGAGTGCTTACCGTTTATTCGACATGATGAGACTGTTAAAGCTGTTTGAACTCATCTTGTTGCTCTGTATTTGAAAGGCGCTCAGACCTCGTGCATATATAAGTTATATGTGGATTTATTTTCTCTCCCAACTTTGACTCATGATGCTGCTTATCAAGAAGTGCAAGCTCTTGGTATTGAAATCCTACAACGTCGTCTATTCTCCGCTGATCTAGCTGTGCAGCACAAACACTTCTAAAAACTTTTGGTTGTGTGTTATCTTCTTTGCCTTCCAAAATCTTATGACATGATAAGGCAACACATTTTTGGCGAAGATGATTCTCCCACTCTTGATGCCACTAATGCCCGTATTGTCGCTGTTACCACTCTTCTTCAACGCCCTCTACTTGCCTCCCCACCCCATTCTGATACTTTTGCTCATCAGGTTTGCTCTGGTATTTCTAGTGTTCGTGGAGGTCATAATAGTGAGTGGGGTATGTCTCATCATGTCTGCTCTCATTGTGGCAAGACAGACCATCTTGTTGATCGTTACTGGGCTAAATATCCTCATCTTCACCCGTCTGTGGGTGACAATATAAAGAAGTCCATGTCTCTTGCCTCTTCTTCTTCTTTTAGTGCTAATACTGTCACTCAGGGTAATTGGCTGATTAATTCGGGAGCTACTGATCACATGACAGGAGATCCTAGTTTATTCTCTTATTTGTACAAGCATAACCAGTCTCCTCTGATTTTTGTTGTGGATGATAATCCATCTCCAGGGTGTGGGACTGGTACAGTCTGCATCACTACGACTCTGTGGCTTGAAGACACACTTTACATTCTATCTTTTCCATGCATTTTACTTTCTGTCCCTGCTCTCTATAAACAGCTGAAATGCACAGTTACCTTTACATATACTACTTGTTCTTTTCTGGATCCACACTCAAAGGAGAAGATTGATAGTGAAACTTAAAACATTGGACTCTTCTTACTCGACAAAGTCATTGTTTTCTCCCCTTCTCTTCTGTAATGACATCTTCATCTTGGTCATCCTCCTCCTCGTCTTATCTACCAACTCCTACCGGATTTGCCCAATGAGGACTCCTCTTTGAACTGTGAGGCCTGCCAACTTGGAAAGCATCATCGTTCTTCCTTTCATGCATGATAAGGACGCAGTTCTTCTCATCCATTTGAACTTATTCATTCAGATGTTTAGGGTCCTGCTCTTGTTAAGACTGTTGGTAGGGGAGTTTATATTATGTTATATTTCTTGACGATTTTTTTCATTGCACCTAGCTGTATCTCTTATGAGAATGTTCTGAACTTTATTCTATGTTCACGACTTTTTATAATGAGATACAAAATCAATTTGATATTTTTCTTTAAATTCTTCATACTGATAATGCTGGAGAATATCTAAGTCAACAATTTTCCAATTTTTGCATGCATCAGGGTATAGTTCATCAAATTAGTTGTCCCCACAAATCTCAGCAAAATGGAGTTGCTGAGCACAAAAATCAACATCTCCCAGATGTTATTCGCACCCTTCTCACACAGATGAATGTTCCCCGATCGTACTGGGGACATGTGCTTTATTCTTAATATCTTATCAACTGAATTCCCTTATTGGTTCTTCAGGGTGATGCCCCATTCTCCATTTTATATCTAAAAGCTCAACCTTTTTCTTTACCTCTCTGTGTTTTTGGATGCACAACATTTGTGCATTCTCTTTCTCTTGGTCGTGACAAACTTTCATATCACTCGATAAAGTATATCTTTCTGGGCTACAGTTCGACCCAAAAGAGGTATTGGTAATTTTAATCCCCTACTCCAGAAATAGTTTGTTTTTGCTGATGTTATATTCTTTGAAGATATGCCTTATTTTTCTCGAACTTCTATTCCTTCACCGTCTGATGTTTTACTATATCTTCCTATTATTTCTGCTTCGTCACCTGCTTCTGTTCCTCCTTCTAAGCTATTATCTCTTCTTCCCATACTAATTCCTTTATCTTCGCCTCTGTCTTCTAATTCTCCCTTACCTTTGGATCCATTGTTGATAGTTCCCATGCCAGTAATCTCTCTAGTGGGTGGATCTACTACATAAGACATGTCAGATCTTGACCTTCCTATTACTCAATAGAAGGGGGTTAGAATGTGCACTAAACATTCAATTCATGATTTTGTTTCCTATGCTCATTTATCCCCAGCTGGAAGGAGGTTTTACCTTGCTCTTTCGGTAAATATTATCTCGATTAACAATTAAGAGCCACTTTTTATTCTGCACTAAAATGCGGCAATAAATGAAGAAATGAGGACCTTAACTGGAAGGAGTACATGGACTCTTGTCCCAACTCTTCTAGGTGTGGATGTGGTTGCTTGTCGGTTGGTCTTTATCATCAAGTTTCATCCTGATGACACTATTGACTGTTATAAGTCTAGGCTTGTTACCAAAGGCTTTACTCAAACATATGTTGTGGATTTCTTTGATACCATCTCTCTAGTAGCTCGCATCAGCACTATCCGTGTTATTTTCTTTGCATCGGTTAATAGTGGTTGGGAGATGTATCAGTTAGATGTGAAGAATGCCTTCCTGTATGGTGATTTACAGGAGGATGTTTACATGGAGCAACCTGCTGGGTATGTTTCTCAGGAAGAGTCTCGGGTATGTAAGTTACAGAAGGCAAATTATGGTCTGAAGCAAAGCCCACGAGCCTGGTTTGACAAATTTAGCAAGGTTATCTCTTTTGTTGGCTTCACTCAGAGTTCTACTGATCATTCACTTTTATTATCAAGAGTACTAAGGGACTCATGGTTGTTGTTATCTATGTGGATGACATTCTCCTTACTGGCGATGATAAGGAAGGAGTTGATCTAGCAAAGAGACATCTTTGACAACATTTTATTACTAAGGATATGGGTTCTCCTAAATATTTCCTGGAAATACAAATCTTGTGAAAAAAACTCTATGGTGCTTTCACAATAGAAGTATGCATTAAATATTTTGAAAGAAATTGGTCTTCTTGGGGCAAGACCTTTTCGCTATCCTGTGACAGTTGGTGATGAAAAGAGTTGGATGGAGGATTCACCTCTTCTTTCAGATAGTACTATGTACAAAAGACTAGTGAGAAAACTCATCTATCTGACTGTTACTAGGCCTGACATTTATTATGTTGTAGGGAATGTGAGTCAGTTTATGCAAACACCTAGAGGATGTCATCTTTGTTCTACCGTTGAAAATACTGGAGTATGTGAAAGGGACTCCAGGGAATGGGTTATTATTTTGAAAACATAATCATCTGAAGGTAGGAACCTATTCTGATGCAAGCTATGCTGACAATAATGAAGATAAAAAGTTTACTTCTGGTTTTTGCACATTTGTAGGATGAAATCTTGTTAGCTGAAAATGCAAGAAACCATCTATTGTGTCATGATCAAGCACTAAAGCTGAGTACCAAAGCATAGCATTAACCGCTTGCGAGTTGAAATGGTTGCGTGCCCTTATGCTTAACTTGAGAGAAATATATGAGCATCCTTTACTCATATTTTGTGATAACCAAGCTGCTATACATATATCAAAGAATCTAGTTTTTCATGAAAGGAAAAAATGCATTGAAGTTGACTGTCATTTTGTCAGAGAATAGATTTTGAAGAATCAAATCTATACTCTATTCATCACTTCTGATAAGAATCTTGCAGATGTCTTTACCAAACATATGGCTGCTTCTCCTTCAGATGCCTATGGCAATTTAGGCATGGTTGACATATATGCTCCAGCTTGAGGTGGAGTTCCATATTTTATGGAGCTTGGCAGTTTGGCAGTTTGGTCGGGCCGCTTTGAGTTTGACGGTCTGGCAGTTTGGTTGGGCGGTCTGGCGTTTGGCGGTCTGGAGACTTGGTCTAGGCAATCTGGAGGCTTGGCGCTTTGGTGGCTTGAACTAGGCAATCTGGTGGATTGTCGGTCTGACAATTTAGTCCAAGCGGTCTTGCAAATTAACCTTGGCGGTTTGATTCTGCTGTGTTACAGACTACCTCTGGTGGTTTGGTTGGATATCTTGCTAGCCTGGGATTATTGTTCAACCATATTGTAGATTTGGCGGATAAGAGGTTGTAGTCATTGCGGATAGAGATCGTAGTTTGAGGAGAAGCTGAAGCTGCGGATAGAGGTAGAGCTGAAGCTGCGAGTAGAGGTAGTGCAGCGGTCTTATGCATCTACCCGCTTGTGTTTGAGCAGTTTGCTGATTAGGTTGGCGGCAGCAAACTCAGTAGAGACTGATATCTAATTTTATGGAGCAAAAGGTCTGTCTAACCTCTCGGTTTGAGTGGTCTAGAATTTTTAACTGCCTATCCGCGTGTTTTATTTTAGTCTCACATCGTCTTTTGTATATTCTTTCTTTCTCTTCAACATATTATCAAGGAGTCATACTCATGTAACTTAACTTTTTGTGGAATGCAAAGTTTGCTATTTAGATTTTCTCACAATCACCCAAATAGGATTTTGCACCAGTAATCTCTCAAGGAGAAACATTTATGTTGACATCTGTACTAATTATATATTAGACATGTCACCATCATTGGGAAAAGTCACGAAGGGCAGAAGAAATAAAAAGAAGTATCAAAGTTTTGTCTAAGTAAATATTCAGGTGCATAAGCTATAAGTCTAAGAAAAAATTCGACTACATCAAGTTCAAGGCTAAGAAAATATTCGGCAGCATCGAGTTCAAGGCTAAGGAAAAATTCAACTACATCGAGCACAAGGCTAAGAAAAAAATTTGACTGTATCGAGTTCAAGGCTAAGGAAAAATTCGAATGCATCGAGTTCATAACTAAAGAAAAGTTTGACTGCATCGACTACATCGAAGATAAAAAGTTTGACTGCATTGACTGCATCAAAGAGAAAAATTTGACTACATCAACTACATGAAGACAGTACTGCTGCAGGCAAATTTTAGCTAAGTGTCAAGAGTTTCCTTATATGACCAGTATGTGTTTTATGCCGACCATGGACACTTCACATGGGTCATTTGACTTTGTCTTTAACATTATATTAGGTCACATAAACCTATCATCTATAGCTTGACATGTGGCACAATGAATAGGTCTTAATTTAAGGAGCAGATTGTGTAAAGATTTCAAATCAAATTTTTTCATGAGAATTGCTTCAGGAATTTAGGGATTGACAATAAGGAGAAATATTCTCATTCATTAGAGAATATTTTCAAGATTTCAAAATCCTTCCTTAATCAAATTTCGGCAGTCATTGCTTATTCCAAATCAGGATTATTTCCTAAAGTGCCTGTTGATCATATGAAGGAATCCAACAATAATATTTTTAAGATTGCAAATCTTCCTTATGCAGATTTAATATAGCCATTGGGGTTTCCCAATCAAGTGTTTGTCAAAAGAAGATTGTTCTAGCCACTAGATAATTCAAATTGAGTATTCGTTCAATCTGCCAGCCAAGATAAGTATAAAAGGAGGACTTGGAGACTTGAGAAAAGGTTAGCAAGTTAGTGAAGTTTTTGCAAGCTCAAGCTCTTGAGAAATATTAACAAGCCCACAGAATTCACATGAAGTTTTTCACTACTATTCTTCTAAGTTCCTATGAAAGCATTCGTCAGTGACCATCCATCAAAGTGTTCAGTTTCAACCACTATAAGTCATCGTGATCAAGCCACCTATTCCAAGAATAAAATTTTAAGTGGTGTTCAAGATCAGAAATAAAAAAACCATGCTATGTTTGCTTATATTTGAAGACTCAAGCTTTTAAGTGTTGAGTCAAAATCTCAATAATCTCTTACTGTGTTGGATCCTTGAAGGATCTGAATGTAGAATTCTTTTGTGAATCTAAGTTGTAAGATCTACTTTTAGATTTGAGGTTGTAAGGCCTGTTGAGCCTGAATTTGTAAGGCTTATAATAAGCCTGAGTTGTAGGGCTTGGTAGCTTGAGTTTGTAAGTATTGAGGAAAGCCTGAGTTGTTGGATCTGGTTGCAGATCTGAGGTGTATGGCTTGGATCCTGAGGTGTGGGACCTTTATGGAGGTTTGAGTTAAGGAACCTTTGTTCCTGAGTTTGTAAAATCTAAGGATCTGAGAAGAAAATTTTGGAGGAGTTTTGGCCTAAGCTAGCTCACAGCTAGATATGTGTAGGGGAAAGTGGATGTACCCATTCTTGGGAAACCACTATAAATACTGGTGTGTTGTGCAGTGTGTGATTTTTCTGTGATATATTCTCTTAATGTGCTTTAAGTAAAGTAACTCAAGGAAATCCAAAAAAATCAGTAAATCACATATTCACCCCCTCTAGGTGAGTAGCAACCCTCATATTTCACACAATGTGATCCGTAAGCATGTACTCCATAAATTCAGTTATATAAAGTGGACATCTACAGGAGTTTATAGAGCTAATATTTAGTGTGATCCATAAGCATGTATTGCTACCCAACTGTTAACATGAATGACAGTGGGCACACATAATGTGATGGTGCAACATGTGAAAGTAAAGGAAATGATGATAATTTGACTTCTAAAATGACGTCTGGCATAAAAACATTCCATAAAGGTAACAAAAAAGAAGCAAGCATAAAAGATGACATGATGGCACGAGTTGATGGGTTATTGGACGTTACACGATCTTTGGTCCTTACAGTTGTTGCACCAATTGTTCCTACTAGCATATATATGTTGAGCGAGACAGTACTCAAGCAAGAGAAGTTTCTAGAGTTGTTTGATGATGCGTGTTGAATTCTGTGAAGTGAAAGTGGGTGAATGGAAGGCTTGGGAAACCTATCCGCGCGGACTACGCGGACTGGGTTGGCGGACTGCTAGGTCGGCAGGGATGTTGCAGGCGGTTTGCTCTGTGGCGGCCTGGGCGGTCTGTTCGCGCGGACTACGCGGACAGCAGCGGCGGTCTGACAGGCCAGTGTATGCTCAACAGGCGGTTTACTCCCAGGAAGTAACCGGGCGGATAGGAATGTTATCCGCGGAGTCCGGCTTGAAGCGGACTGAAGAACTGGAGCTCGACAGACCGGTTTGGCAGATGCCTTGGTCTTGCTCTAGTGAAGCGGCAAGTGAAAGCCGCGGAGACCGCCGGTCAGCGCGGACAGGAACTGGAGGTCGCCCGGTATGGCGGGCTAGATCCAGTGTCCGCCTGTAAGTGCGGACTGGCCCTTGCGGCCAGTGGGCTGGACTTGGTGGGAATTGAACCAAGTCCAGGAGGCTCAGTCCGGGAGATCGCGCAGTGGAGCGCGGGCTGATTTCTCAATCCGCCAGGCTTAGTAGAAGTGTTGTTGCCTTGTATGCTAGCTTAGGGATATGCGGACTGGAGGATTGCTTGTGCAGGAGCGTGCGGACTGGAGCCAGAGTCCGCTGAGTCCGGTTGAGCCTTGTGATGAGGTTATGGACTCAGGGAAACGGACTGAAGTTCGCTGTATACGCGGACTGGATTGGCGTGTCCGCTAAGTCCGGAGGTGCCTTGGCAATAAGGTAATGGACTTGGGATATGCGGACGGAAGCCGGGTGTTCGCTGAGTCCGGCAGGTGCCTTGATGGCGAGGCTACGGGCTCGGGTTTTGCGGGCTGATGCCTTGTCCGCAGAATGGCGGACACGGCTGTTGTGGAGTCCGGCTGTTGTCCTGGCTTGGTCTCTGGCGGCAAGGCGGGCTGGATATTGGAGTCCGGCCTTGGAGAAGCTGGGGCGGACTGGCTATCTGCACAGGAGCGGCGAACTGGAATGTGTGTCCGCGGGCTGGCGGACACACTATGTTCTTGCTGCGGGTTGTGGCGGTTATCCTATCGGGAAGGGCGGTGACCATACTCATCGTCGTGCCTATAAATAGGACCCATGTCACATCAGGAGAAAAAAAAACCTGGACCGAAGTAAGTGAACAGTAATTGAGCTCGCGTAAGTTGCTGCGGTCTGGACTTTGTGTCCGCGCGGATAGAGAGTTGACCCGGTTGTGCTGTGCAGGTTGTGCGGATAGCACTGGAAAGCCAGGACTTGGCTCTGATTGCGGTCATGGACAGTGCGGACTCTGCGGTTAAGCAACAGGCGGTAAACAGTAGGTCGCGGATAGCGACCAGGCGGTCTTCTCTTTGGCGACTTGGTTCGGGGTTCAGGAAGTCTCCTGCTTCAGGCGGACTGTTCCTTTCGGTGACGCAGCTTGTGCGGTCTGGCGGCGTGCAGACCGGCGGTGAAGAGCTAAGCATTGGAGTAAGGGTGAGTCCGCGCGGCTTGGGTTGCGGTCTGGCGACCTGGCGGACTGAGCGAACTCCACAACAGTAGGTCGGCGGCTTGTTGATTGAGTCCGCGCGGCTTGTTTTGTGTTCTTGTCTTTGTAACTGTCTCTGCTCTCCCGGTGTTGGGTTTTGGTGAAGCATGTCTCGCCATGTATGTCTCGCCTTGTAAAGAAGTTTGCTCTTGATCAATAAAGAAGCTTGTGCTGCATGTGTTGCTGGTTGTTACTGCTTTATTGTGATAACCCCTGCTAACTCCATGATCCGGGAAGACTTTCAACATTATAAGTGGGCATATTCTCCTTCGGTTTGTTGAGTTTTCAACAGGGTATCCAAGGGGGCGTCTGCGGTTTGTTGAATTTTAACATGGTATCAGAGCCAGGTTGTTGGAGTGGTCAAGCAGTGCTCAATGAAAGTAGTTGCTCGTCTGTAGAGGAAACCAGTGGTAGAACCATGGCAGTGGAGGATGCAAGTTGTCTTGGTATTGATCTTCTTACAGAGACGAACTGTGAATGGTGGAAGTCCTGTATGAAGAGCTTTCTTCTTGGCGAGGACCTTTGGGAGGTTGTATGCGAAGCAGGAAGACAAGAGGATACTGCTGGCAATGCTGAGGCGATGAGAGCTTGGAAGGAGGCAAATGCGAAAGCGGAGTCTATTCTCAGGCAGGTGATCTCATCGGAGCTCTTGGACCACATCAGTGAATGTCGGTCAGCTGCGGAGGTCTGGACTTCCCTTGATGGGTTGTTCAGGAAGAAGGTGAAGGTTGCTGCGGAAGATGGTCCCTCTACTTCATATCAGGAAGAAAGGAGTTGTTCTCCTAGGCGCGATAGGAAGAGGAAGGAAGGACCAAGGTGCTATAAATGCAAGCAGCAAGGTCATCTTCGGAAGGAGTGCAAGGTTGTCTTGCTCTCGGCGAACGTAGCTCAGGTAGGGAGGAAGGAGAAGAACGTAGTTGGGATTTCAACTAGTTCTGGAGTTGATCAGAGGAATGTCAGTGATAGTGCAGCTATCTGGCATGAAAGACTGGGGCATGTAGGGATGGACAAGCTGAAAGCAATGGCGGAAAGAAGACTCGTAAGAGGCTTGCCTAGATTGTCATCCTATGGCGATGGTCGGGGGTGTGCGGGATGTCAGGAAAGTGGAGCCTATCGCTTCATGGTTGACAAAGCACAATCCAGGAGTAATGCACCATTGGCGGTTGTCCATTGTGCTCTGGTGGGACCGACCGTCACGGCCAGTCTTGGAGGCAGCAGGTTCATGCTGATATTGGTTGATGACTATTCTGGGTATACTTGGGTATACTTTATGAAGACGAAGTCTAGCATGGTACGCTTGTTTGTGGAGTTCAAGAAGCTTGTCGAAGGCCAGCTCGGCCGGAGGATCAAGGTGTTGAGGACAAGTATCGGTGGTGAGTTTGGCTCAACCGAGTTCTCACGCTTTTGCAGGAAGCAAGGGATCCGGATGGAGCTTTCTTGTGGACATACTTCACAACAGGGTAGTATTGCAGCTCGGATGATCCGTTGGTTAACGGAGACCTGCAAGTGTTGGCTTCGGAGTAAAGGCGTTCCGAAGGCTCTTTGGGCGGAGGGAATAGCCTGTGCTGCTCATGTCATCAACCGGATGCCTCTTAGTCCGATCATAATGAAGACTCCTTATGAGCTAATGTTCAGAGTGAAGCCCTCAGTGAAGCACCTTCGGGTGTTTGGATCTACCTGCTATATACACACTCCGGGTGCTCTCAAAACAAAGCTAGTCTTTGTTGGGTATGATGAGCAGAGAAGAAGATGGAGGTGTATGGATCCTGCGACGAAGAAACTCATAGTGTCGAGAGACATTGTTTTTGATGAGTTGACCCCGTATTGGGGTAGCTCTTATGTGGAGCTAGAGATAAGCAGGTCAGATGGTGGGCTGAAGGAGGCTGCTGCTAAGGAAGTGGAGTTGCCTGAGTCACCAGGTGCTCCAGGTTGTTCTAGCTCCGGGGCAAAGGCGTCAGAGTCAGGAAGAAGGGGGAGCGATGCTCCAGGACCTTCTGGCTCGAAGGCGGAGGCTTCCAGTTCAGGAAGCAAGGAGAGCGATGTTCCAGGCAGTTCTTGTTCAAGAGGGGAGTCTTCTGGTTTAGGTAGCAGGGGGAGCGTTGCTCCAGATGCTTTTGGTTCCAGTAAGGAGGCGTCTTGTTCAGGGAGCAAAGGGAGCATTGTTCCGGGTTTGCCTGAGAACGGAGCTGGTTCACAAGCAGCGGAGGTGGTTAGCCATGATCAGGTTCTTCGGAGATCGAAGAGGATCAGTAAGCCACCAGCTCGATATTGTGAAGGGAACACGGTGGACTTGGTCCCGTGTTTCCTTGTTAGCCCTCAGGTCGAGCAAGGTACTTCTGGCTGTGATGACCCCACTAGAATCAAGGAGGTGACTTCTCTCAGAGGCAACGAGGCTTGGGCTTCTGGGTCCAAGGAAGTTGGTGATACTCCTGTGATGCATGAGTGGAGGTTGAAGCTGAAGAAGGCAGAGGGAAGCATGGCTCCTTTTGGGAGATGCTGGAGGGCTCCCTCATGGTCCATGATATGCGGGGCAAGGACTATGTCTTGGACATTTCTTCATAGATGCTATCGGAAGGACCAGGTGCAAGGTTACGGGAGCTGCTGGAGTTATTCACCACTTCTCACTTCAAGGGGGAGTGTTGAATTCTGTGAAGTGAAAGTGGGTGAATGGAAGGCTTGGGAAACCTATCCGCGCGGACTACGCGGACTGGGTTGGAGGACTGCTAGGTCGGCAGGGATGTTGCAGGCGGTTTGCTTTGTGGCGGCCTGGGCGGTCTGTTCGCGCAGACTACGCGGACAACAGCGGCGGTCTGACAGGCCAGTGTATGCTCAGCAGGCGGTTTACTCCCAGGAAGTAACCGGGCGGATAGGAATGTTATCCGCGGAGTCCGGCTTGAAGCGGACTGAAGAACTGGAGCTCGACAGACCGGTTTGGCAGATGCCTTGGTCTTGCTCTAGTGAAGCAGCAAGTGAAAGCCGCGGAGACCGCCGGTCAGCGCGGACAGGAACTGGAGGTCGCCCGGTATGGCGGGCTAGATCCAGTGTCCGCCTGTAAGTGCGGACTGGCCCTTGCGGCCAGTGGGCTGGACTTGGTGGGAATTGAACCAAGTCCAGGAGGCTCAGTCCGGGAGATCGCGCAGTGGAGCGCGGGCTGATTTCTCAGTCCGCCAAGCTTAGTAGAAGTGCTGTTGCCTTGTATGCTAGCTTGGGGATATGCGGACTGGAGGATTGCTTGTGCAGGAGCGTGCGGACTGGAGCCAGAGTCCGCTGAGTCCGGTTGAGCCTTGTGATGAGGTTATGGTCTCAGGGAAACGGACTGAAGTTCGCTGTATACGCGGACTGGATTGGCATGTCCGCTAAGTCCGGAGGTGCCTTGGCAATAAGGTAATGGACTTGGGATATGCGGACGGAAGCCGGGTGTTCGCTGAGTCCGGCAGGTGCCTTGATGGCGAGGCTGCGGGCTCGGGTTTTGCGGGCTGATGCCTTGTCCGCAGAATGGCAGACACGGCTGTTGTGGAGTCCGGCTGTTGTCCTAGCTTGGTCTCTGGCGGCAAGGCGGGCTGGATATTGGAGTCCGGCCTTGGAGAAGCTGGGGCGGACTGGCTATCTGCACAGGAGCGGCGAACTGGAATGTGTGTCCGCGGGCTGGCGGACACACTATGTTCTTGCTGCGGGTTGTGGCGGTTATCCTATCGGGAAGGGCGGTGACCATACTCATCGTCGTGCCTATAAATAGGACCCATGTCACATCAGGAGAAAAAAAAACCTGGACCGAAGTAAGTGAACAGTAATTGAGCTCGCGTAAGTTGCTGCGGTCTGGACTTTGTGTCCGCGCGGATAGAGAGTTGACCCGGTTGTGCACAAAATTATCCTATTATAGAGAGTTGACCCGGTAAATGATGCATCCTTAGGAAGATGCAATAATACTCATTTTTAAAGCAATGCATAATTGTGGTGGCTACAATAGCCCTCCATAATTACATAAGAAGACATCCATCATGAATTGATCAAGAGTTCAGAGCATGTGATCTTGATGAAACTTTTGTGCATCCTGAGGCATACAAACATAGGGCACAACATCGACGAATTGACAGGGTCACGACTTCGATCCTAGATCCAGTTACACATGAGGGGACAAGTATACCTAGATGTCTGCTTTGAGAGATTCATTGCGGACCAATTAAAAAATGCTCACGGGTACGATTCAAATAAATGTACTTTAGTAAATAAATTATTTATTTTGTATTAAATTTATCTAATCGGACATACTCTCTTTTGTAGATGATATTCGTTTGAGTTGGAGAAAAGCGACTATCATCAATTCAGAAATATTTATCGCAAATATTTATGTCGAATAAATTGTTAATTCTAAGTTGAATATCATAAATTATGCGAAATATTTAATCTTATCCATGTTTATTTTTCGTTACTGTTTAATTTTCATTACTGTTTAGTTCCGCACCACTGTTTCACACATCACTGCAATTACAGTTTTCTAAACAGTTTCATAAATTTTTCCATCACTGCAAAACAGCTGATTATTGCACCATTGTTTCCCACCACTGCTTCCTGCACCCCCACAACTTAGCCAAACAGGCCCTTAGTGTGGAATTTTAAATTTTTTGTGTTACTATTTTACTTAATTTTAATGAGAAGGAGAGAACATTTCATGTGAACATTGATGCATTTTATGTAAGTTCCGCACAGATCTTTTGAGATGTGGCTTATAACGCCTTAATTTTAAATAAAATTAGAGATTGGGGTGTGAATAGCTGAGAGTGTGGTGCAGATATCAAATCAAGTTAGGGTTTCAATAAAAAAACCAAACCTCCCCACTCCCCGAGAATGAAGAGGAGTGGATCACCTCTCTCGATTGCCTCTTTCTCTCTCTCAACGTCCTCTCTAATTTGTGTGCCGCCTAGAACGAGGAAGAGGTCGCCCCACCTTCGATCGATCGATCTCCCTCTCATTCTTTATCCATGAGTAGCTCCCTCTAGTTCGCATGGGGAAATTAATCTCCCTCTCAATCTACCTTCTCTGTCTTGTGTGCTTCCTGAAAGTAGAAAGAGAAGCCCGAACCCTCCTCGCAGACCTCTATTGGTGCTCTTGCTGAGCTTGATCTGCTGAACGGGACCTTTAAACTCTTGTTTTATCGTGAGCTACCGCCGATCTATAGGAGGAAAGTCGCTGCTGTCGTAGGAAGTCGATTTGAAGCCTCAAACCTTCAAGTGGAGGCTAGATACATGAAGGGAAAGATGTTACGGCCTTTTACCATAGAATCTGTGCAAGTTTATATGGTTGGGCGATGCGCTTCAAGGGTAACAACCCTTTTCACCGGTCTTAGTACTGTTGTTTCGATATATGTATGAATATGTTAATTTTAGTGCAGTGAGAGTCCCCTCACGCTGTTTCGGTTGAGGACAGGTACTCCGCCAGGGTATGAGATTGCGACCCAAGCCTATGTTTATTTATGAGTTGCACGTATAGTCCCTCTCCCACTATGCAGTGGAGAGCAAGGACTCTTCCAGGGAGTGATATTGCGACCCCGATGTAGTATTTTTGCTTTTACATTACTCAGGAGGGTCACCCGCCTCCAATTGGATGCGGTGTGTGTTTCCCTCGGTTCATTTCGAACCTCTAGGTTGATTATGTCTGTCCCCAACATAAATATGCATTTAGTGATCTGTGTTGGATACATTGGTCACAATGTACTTGATTTGAAGAAGCTTTTTCAATTCAATGATATACATATAGTTGTATTTGAAGAGTGTTAAGTTCATGTGTGCAGGCAAACAAAGCTAAGTAAAAAAGTGTTAAGATACTAGACATCTGTCGACACCTTTGTCAAGAATGTGGTGAGACAAGGAGAAAGTTGTGTCGACACTCAGGACTAGTGTTGACACACTTAAACAAGAAGTACTACGTCAAGGAGAAAGTTGTGTCGACAACCACGACTTGGGTCGACACTATGATATAAGAAAATAACTGTGTCGACACTCACGACTAGTGTCGATACACACTGCATAAGTTGTGTCGATACAAAGAAATGTTGTGTCGACACTTTTCTTGAGTGTTGACATAGTTGTCTTCAGTCTCGACACTTCCTGTATAGAGTGTATACAGGCTGAGTCAAGACTGGGAGCAAGCAGTGTCGACACTCAGGACTGTGTCGACACATTCAACATCAGCTGTGTCGAGACAAGATGAAGGTTGTGTCGACATATTCAAAAGTTTGTCGACACCACTAAAAGAGAAGTGTCGACACCCAGGATTGGTGTCGATACATCAAACAGTCAAGTTTCAACACTTCAAGCAGATTTGTTTCCTAAGTATAGAAATCAAGTCAGAGGGTCTGACAACTGTCAGAACTATCAGATGTCAGTTATTAATCGGATCAGTCTGTTATCTTTGACAGATCCTATATAAAGGGATAAAACACTTCAAAAAGTACAAAAGAAGAAGAGAGAAAAATTTGGCAAGTCCAGATCTTAGAAGTTATCTTCTAGAATTCAGAAGGTGGAGAGAAGTCGAATCAAGAATCATCTTCAACATCCTCCAGCCTAGATCTACCCTAATTTCAACTTCAAGAAGCTTTAAAAAGCTAAGAAGGGTAGGATCAAATCTATTACTTCAAGATCAAAGGAAGCAAACCGATCAGGATCAGATCAAGAGGCAATCACCCATTCCTTTCTTGCAGGGTGACTTGTTATCAATCAATTTCTTTCACTTTTATTGAATTATAAGATCTACCAGTAGATCTGAGTGTCGGAGAAACTTTTTCTCTGAGATTGTAAGCCTATGTTATAAAGTCTGAGGTAGGGTAGGGATTGCCTGAGGTAGGAGAACAGGGAATTTCTCTGAGTTGTACGGCGGCATTTGCCTAAGAAGTAGGAATGTGGATACATTCTGAGGTATAGTTCTTGGGTAGAACTTGAGGTGTAGGAACTTTGTGATCTGAGTGGTAAGACTTGTAAAGCCTGAGTTGTAGGAGTCAGCTGGGCTTTGAGCTGTAAGATCTGAGGATTTGAGGAAAGGAAGAAGAAGGAGTTTAGTCGAATCTAGTTCATTGCTAGATAGGCGAAGGGGGAAAGTGGATGTACGCATAAATTAGGGAACCACTATAAAATTGTGTGTACTGTGCTGCGTATATTGTGTTTGAATTACTGTGATAGCTCTAGATTACTGGTAAATTAATTTTCTTATCTGCTGTGTTCATCTAACTGAAGAAAATATATCACTGAAAAAGGGGCAGCCAAGATTCAAATTCGACCTATTCACCCCCCCCCTCTAGGTCACTCTCAATCCTTAAACAAATATTGACAAGTGGTACTAGAGGGAGGTTCACTGAAAAATGCATAACAACTAGTGAGAATCCTGAGGATTGTAAGAAAGATTTATCATGGCTCGGAGGAAAAATAATTCCATCAAGCTCCATGTCTGCTCCAAAGAAAATTTTAGAATATAGAAGGAGAGAGTCAGATTATTTATGGAATTAGCAGATCCAAGAATTTATATCACAGTGATTGAAGGACATTTCATTCCCATGAAAGTGTCAGTTCTTGATGCAAACATCAAGACACCAAAGATTTACATGGAGATGGATAAGGATGAAATCATTCTGGCCTCTATGGACAAGAGGGCTCAGAATATTATAGTGAGTGCAATAAATGATTCCACTTTTCAAAATCTGATTCATTGCAAAACATCAAAAGAAATGTGGGGGTCACAGATAGTCTACATGGAAGGAACTGAAGAGGTCAGAGATGATAGAAAATCTCTGCTAAACCAACAATATGAAGCCTTCAGATGGGACAAGAAAGATTCAGTGGCTGACTACTTTGAAATTTTTTTCAGAATTGTAAACAACCTAAGGAATTATGGAAGGAGCTTTACTAATTATGAACTTAATGACAAGTTCTTGAGGTCCCTGAACATGGAATGAGATATCAAGATCTGTGTTATAAGAGAACTGTACAATTTAGCCAATATAGACCCCCAGGCTCTATTTGGCAATCTGCTATCCCATGAGTTATAGCTCAACCTCAGAAAGTCTGAAGAACATTCAGCTAGAGCACACAATATAGAAAAGTCCTCGGCCCTAAAGGCTGAGACTTCTAGGAAGGCCAGAGAAAATTTATCACTCTCAGAGAAATAAGAAACAACATCTGAGTGTACATAATCATTCTCTTTAGGAGGAGACCTAACTGAGGAGGAACTGTCTCTCTTCTCTAGACAATTCAAGAAGATGTTGAGGAGAAGAAATCAAGGCAGCTGAAAGGGACCAGCTGGAGACTCTTCTCTCAAGAAGACCAATCATCTAGATAAGCCCAGGAAAAAGAAATCTGGGGACAGGTATGGTTCTTCACATAACAAATATATTAAGACTAATATTATTTGTTATTATTGCAACAGGAAAGGGCATGTCATAGCTGATTGTCCAACAAAAAGAAAGGAGAAAAAGGCAGATAACTGGAAGGATGGACAACACAAGATGGTTGACAAAAGCCTCTTGGCAAAAAAACGGTCTACACTATATGATAGTGAATTTGATTCATCAGAATCAGAAAAGGAGGAGGCTCTCATGGGCCTGATGGCTATTGAGGAGACCCAATCAAGAGAAGGAGATCAGGATTGTTCACATAAGATAAAGAATCATGTTCACACTCATCTAATGATAGAGAACATGATTCAGACATTGAAGCTAATTTTAACTCCCTTAGCAATAGATATGAGAAGTTACTCAAGGCCTTGATTGCAAGCAAACAACTTACTAAGGATCAGGCCAGAGAATTAAAATCTCTGAGGGGTGTATCTTTTCAGTTGGAAAGGGTCAACATAAAGTTGGACCTGCAAAAACTGAAACTTATTGAACTAACCAATAAGGTAAATGGACAGGCAGAAGTAATAGTAGAACAGGCCAAGACTGTCAAAGACCTAGAAGCAAAGCTAACACAGGAAAGACAGCTCTTGACTCAATTCTCAAAACCAAAGTCAGTGTTACCTATCATAGACACCTTCTCTGCACCATTTAGAAGTGGTGTAGGGTATGGAAAGAACAAAATGTTCAAAAAGAAGTCTGTACCTAAGAGTAAGCTCTAATTGGTTCAGATAGGCAACAATCAAGTATTTGCCTTCTAACAGATGCTTGAAATCATGTGTTCCTGGACACATAATGTTTGAGTGCTCTACCAGCAAGGTCAATAAGGATCCTTGCTGGAAGGGACAGACATCTAAAGGTAATATAGGTCTAAAACCACGACAAAGGGTGATCAATCCAAGAAGCAAAGTCATTATTGGATTTGAACCTAGTGCACCTCACCTAAATCTGAACGGTAAGTGTGTGAATTTTGCACCACTACCTTGGAAGTTGGATAAAAAATCTGTGTTACACAAAAGAACAACTTCAAACGTGCAACCAAAGAAAAGATATAAGCTATTTGAGTGTTGGTGTTGTGGGAAGGTCAGACATTTTGCCCTAGATTATTGGTATAATCCAACAACAGCTTCATTTAAGACTCAACCTAGGTTATTAAGAAAGCCTGTTGTGTTTCACATAGCAAAGCCTAACAGAACCAAGGCCCCAAAACTATTTGAGTGCCTAAGGTAAATTAATTATGTGTTTGCAGGTGGAACCAAGTACCACAGGTAGGCCAATATGGCACTTGGATAGTGGCTATTCCAGGCATATGACTAGAACAAGGAGTATACTAAGGGATTATACTCCAGTAAGGAATGGACCTAAAGTAATCTTTGGAGGGTCAGAGAAAGGACTCACCAAGGGATATGGTAACATTTCTAATGGCCTAGTTACCATCACTAAAGTGGCTTATGTGGAAGGATTGAATCACAATCTGATAAGCATAAGTCAACTTTGTGGTATTGGTTATGAAATTTTTTTCCATAATGACAAGTGTCTGATAAAGAATCCATGTGATCAAAAGATCATCTTGTAAGGAACTAGGAGTGTGAACATTTATTTTTTAAATTTTGTAAGTATAAATGAGAAATCACCTGTATGCTTTGTAGCTAGTGAGAAATACTCTTTGTGTATGCAATAGCATAAGAGGCTGGCTCATTTAAACTATTAAGCAATGAGCAAACTATTCTCTATGGACTTAGTTAGAAATAGTCCACAGCTCATAGCTCCAAAGAAGGCTTATGTCCTGCATGTCAAAAATGTAAACAAAAAAGTCTCCTTTAAGAGCATATAGTCCAAAGACACTGAGAAGTGTTTGTATTTACTACATATGGATCTATTTGGTCATATGCAAGTTCTTATTTTGGGTAGGAAGTCCTATACCTATGTGATTGTGGATGATCACTCTAGGTTTGCTTGGGTATTATTCTTAAGGATAAAGACTGAAATACTAGATATCCTCACTAATTTTGTCAAACAAATTCAGAATGAGATGCAATGTTTTGTGATCAAACTAAGAAGTGACCATGATACAGAATTTCAATCTGAAAAGATGAAAAATTTTTGTAAGAAACTAGGGATCTTTCAGGAGTTCTCCTCACCAAGAACACCACATCAAAATGGAGTTGCTAAGAGGAAAAATAGAACTCTCATTAAGACAACTAGAACAATGTTGAGTGATACATATCTTCCAGAATATTTCTGGGCTGAGGCTGTAATCACACCATGCTATGTTCAGAATAGAGCATTGATCAACAAGAATCACAACAAGACTCCCTATGAACTAATGAAAGGCAGAAAACCAAATCTGTCCTACTTCAAGATTTTTGGTAGTAAGTGATATGTTTTGAACAATGAGAAAACTTATTTAACTAAGTTCTCAGAAAAAAAAAGTCCTTTGAAGGAATCTTTATAGGGTATAGTGAACATAGCAAAGCATACATAATCTACAATTTAAAACATCAATTATAAAAGAATCAATTAATGTAGTTTTTGATGAAACTTCTGTGTTATATAACAAGAATTCTAACAACTCTAGTCTAGGTGATATAGACTCTATGATGGAAAAGTTAAATATAGGTGGTTCACCAAACCTAGAGTTATGCACTAGAGTTAATGTAGAAATTCCTATAGAATATACAATAACTGCCTAGGGGGAGGAAAAGAATCATCCTAATCCTCCTATAGAACTAGTAATGGTAGGAACCTGCCAGTAGCAGTTAGGCATCTTAAAGATCATTCTATTGACCAAATAATATGTGATGCCAGACTAGGAGTAACAACTAGAAGTAGACATCAAAATGAGGTTCTATGCTCTAGTTTTCTCTCACAGGTAGAACCTAAAAGGTTTGAAGAAGCCAATTCAAACCCCAACTAGATTATGGCTATACAAGAAGGGCTTAACCAATTTGAGAGATGCAAAGTATGGAGTCTAGTTCCTATACCTAATGATCATAATGTCATAAGCACTAAGTGGATTTATAGGAATAAACTAGATGAGCATGGGGTTATTGTTAGGAACAAAGTTAGATTAGTGGCAAAAAGATATAGACAAGAGAAAGGGATAGACTTTGATTAAAATTTTGCACCTGTAGTTAGACTAGGAGCCATAAGGTTGTTTTTATCTCATGCAATATACAAAGGATACAAGGTCTACCAGATGGATTTAAAGTCAGCATTCCTTAATGGTACACTGAAGGAGGAAGTCTATGTAGAGCAGCCACCATGTTTTATCGTCCCTAAACACAACACCTATGTCTTCAGATTGCATAAAGCTTTGTATGGGTTAAAACATGCACCTAGGGCCTGGTATGAGACCCTGTCTACCTTTCTTATAGAGAACAAGTTCTCTAAAGGAAAGATAGACAAGACACTATTTCTTAGGGACATCAAAGATTCAAGAATCCTAGTCCCGATTTATGTAAATGACATAATCTTTGGATCTACTAATGAGAAGTTGTGTAGAAAATTTGTCAGGCTTATGCAAGGTAAATTTGAAATGAGCAGCATGGGTGAGCTGAAGTTCTTCTTGGGATTCCAAGTTAGACAATCTGAGGATGGTATATCAATTTCTCAATCTAAGTTCACCAAGGAGTTGATTAAGAGATATGGTATGGAGAATTCTTCTACCATGGGTACTCAAATGGGTTCAACCGTGTCACTACACAAGGATGAATCTAGGAAACCAACTAATGAAACCTTGTATAGAGGCATCATTGCATCACTCCTGTATTTGACTGCTAGTAGGCCAGATATTATATTCTCAATATGTGTATGTACTAGGTACCAAGCATGCCCCAAAGAGTCTCATTACACTGCTGTGAAGAGAATATTGAGATATCTTAAGGGCACACCCAATCTTGGGCTTTTGTATCCTAAGGATAGTGATTTTGAACTTACAGGATACACAGATGAAGATTTTGTAGGGTGTAAAGAGGATAGAAAAAGTACTTCTGAAACTTGTCAGTTTCTAGGAAAAAGTCTAATAAGTTGGAGTAGCAAGAAGCAAACAAGTGTTGTAATTTATACAACAGAATCTGAGTACATATCTGCTGGAAGCTGTTGTGCACAGTTGCTATGGATACAATATCAATTACTGGATTATAATGTACATCTAAGTAAATCTGGTATGTTTTGTGATTCTACTAGTGCAATTTCTATTGCTAATAATCCTGTTTCACATAGTAGAATTAAACATATAAAAATTAGATATCACTTTCTTAGAGAGAATGTTGAAAAAGAAAATATTAGTCTACAGTATACTCCAACAGATAGACAAGTTGTTGACATCTTTACAAAACCCCTACACTACTAGAAAAAAGACCTTTAACCATGATGTTTTTTGCCACGGGGGAAAACCGTGGTTAATAATGAAGTATTAGCCATGATACCTATTACGTGGCTAATAAGTTAGTATTAGCCACAGATGACTAATTCATGGCAAATAAAAAAGTTTTTGTCACGGTTGGCCTATTTCGTGGCTAATAATATTAGTATTAGTCACGGAAGCCTAATCCGTGGTAAAAAATAGGTATTTTTTAATCCCACACCGCCAGTTAAAACTTCAATTTCGGGTTTATATTGCCCATTCCGTAATGAAGGTTCGAATTAAGCTGTGCTCGCGGGCGGGCTCGCTAGCGGGCGGCGGGCGGCCGGCGGCCGGCCGCGGGCGGGCAGCGGCGGGCGGCTGGCGGGCGGAGGCCGGCGGCAGGCGGGCGGCGGACGGCGGCGAGCGGCGGGCGGCGGCAGGCGGCGGGCGGCGGCGGGCGGCGGGCGGCGGGCCGCGCCGGAGAAATCTTTTTTATGTGAGGAAAGAAGGAGCTTTTAGCCACGATAATTGAACCGTGACAAAAAAGGTGCTTTTAGCCACGACAATTAAACCGTGGCTAATAATTGCTGAAAACAGACCCTTTAGCCACGATTTTAATTCGTGGCTAAAATTCGTGGTTAAAACTTATTTTCCACGGATTCAGTGTGGCTAATATTATTAGCCACTCTCGTATTGCCCACGCCCATTTGCCATGGGTAAGCCGTGGCTAAAAATCTTTAGCCACGGTTTTGGACTTTGAGCCACGACAATCTGCTGTGGCTAAAAGTCTGTTTTCTAGTAGTGCTAGATGAAAGCAAGTTCAATTACTTTAAGTTTGAACTAGGCATGTTAAACATTGAATAGATCTTTTCAATTAATAGCAACAAAATCAAGAAATTATATTCAAAATACAATTTTTGTCTAAGTCAAATAATTGTGTCGAGATACCATAGTGTGTGTCGACACTATAGGTAGTATTGTATCGAGACATTAGAATGTGTGTCGACACAATAAGTAGTCGGGTGTCGAGACACCTTGTAATGACTCCATCCGTTCGTATGGTATATAGTAGAAGGTCCGACAGGGGCCCCACACCATATACCACAAAACAGGCGGGGAGTTCACGGAGTGATACTAGAGTTGCGCATCCTAACTCATAGCATTGTAGCGGAAGCTAATAACACAAAACCTGAACTCCAAACATGAATGTCCACTATCAAAAGATTCACATTTATATATACATAAACAAGAATGTTCAGCAAATACAAGTCAGTTGGCCTTATGACCTTAAAAGCCTTTTTACAATAGTGGCTTCCAACATTGGCGCGCAGGCCGACCACATATATATAAAACACAGCCTAACAGTTTCATTTAGCCTTCAAGGGTTAGCGGCAGCAGCAACAGGGATCTTAGCTTTAATATGTCCCGCTCGGCTCTCCAGCACCTGTACAAGGACATCCCACCCAAAGGTGGTAAACAAGGCAATGGTCATCATTCAGCTGACCAATATTATAACAACCCTACCCCTTTTCCCGGGGAAGCCTTCCCTACAGGCATAACAATTCATATGCATATATATTCATTACATATTGTGCACTCACGCACAAACATTCCATCACAATCGTCAGCCACGCGACTCGATTATCCGTGCACTCAGGGCACATTCTTGGTGTACCGGCGAACCAGGGTCCCACCACCGTATCAAGTTGAGCATTCCCTCCATGGCGTGCAATCAAAGGTCTTAGTCTTAATGACCCGGGATTGGCCCGTAGCCCCCCATTGTGTCATGGCGCGCAGGCCTAAGACTCTCGCTATGCGCTCCAATAGACCGCACTTTCAGGTCTCACATCGGACGGACATAACGCAGGTCGGATCATCCACCCCCATTGCTCAAGTCGCCTTACCATCACCGAGCACAGCATACTCACGGCTAAGAAAAAGGCGCGGGTCGCTTTCACCGTACATGTTTGGCATCAAGACGTAAGAGCTCTTCCAGCTCCTACATAGCCATCACGTCCTCGCAGGACTGGCATCACATTCATATGTTAGTTAGGTGTCACGCCTCACGTTAGCGACAGAACTCATTTTCCATCCCTAGCGTAAACCAGCATTTGCGGGTATTTCCTGGGCGTTCACGCCAGTACTTCATGCTACTACCCTTCACAGGCACAACCCACCAAGCATCACAAACATCAAGGGTATTTTTCTAGCTCTCCAATCCAGTACTTTCTGCTACTGCCCTTCACAGGTACGACCCCTGAATAGAAAACATGATAAGGGTATTTCCTGGACTTCTAATCCAGTACTTCCTGCTACTACCCTTCACAGGTCTAACCCAGTCGGCATCACAAGAATCGCAAGGGTATTTTTCCTGGACTACCACTCTAGTATTTCCTGCTACTGCCCTTCGCAGGTTCAACCCATCGACTCCTTAAACTACACGTTTCGATCACGGAGTCTTCTCCGGTGCGTATATACAACATCACCAATCCAGACCAACCTGTCCAGATGGGCTTCACACAGCATGCCTATTCCGTACTCCATTTCCGGATCTATATGCCAATTGATTGGGGATTCCATGAATCAACCCAAAGGAATCCCTGAACAGCCACCCTCTGGTGGAGGAATCCTATGCACATGCCAAAAAGAAAGCCTTCACATGGCTAGGAAGAAACACTTGAAGACCGCTTCGGCGCCATGAGATTCTAGCCGACTAAAAAGTACCGCAGCGGCTCTGCCTCCTCAACGCTGGCCTCAGATCTCTAAACGGAACTCTGCAGCTCCACTGGTGGCAAGCTCTCTGCCTCCTCCTTCTTCCTCTCTCTAGGTTGTAGAAAGAAGATGGCCAAATGAGAATTCTATCTCATTTCCCGGCCTTAAGGAAGTAGGGAGGACGCTCAGCCATCCGATCCCAGCTGAGAGAATGGACGGTCACGATTTTGTCACAAAAGGCTAAATTTTGCTTGACACGTCCTGTGACATGCCCGTGTCACAGGCCGTGTGCCTTAAGCGGCACACAATCGCCTCATCCAGACCAGTGCATGGCCAGGTGACACGCTCGTATCATGGGCCGTGTGACCTGACACGCCTTCAGAGACACCCGTGTATGTGGTCGTGTACTTCAGGCTGCACAAAACCAAATCAACCCAATCGGGACACGGTCAGTGACATGCCCGTGTCACAGGTCGTGTACCACAAGACACGACCGTGTACTGCTCGTGTTCACCAGGCCTCAAATGCCCTGGGCTCGCCCCGCAAAGGACACGGCCTGTGACACGCCCGTGTCAAAGGTTGTGTGCCCACACACGGCAGCAGACACGCGTGGAGCTCGACTTCGTCGAACTGCAGTTCGTCGACCAGAGCAGGACACGGCCTCTGACATGCCCGTGTTAGATGGAGTGTTCCCTCCTTTGTTCGCAGATCGGATTTTCGTCGACCACTTACCGGCTACTCACCCGAGCAGGACACGCCCTGGGACATGCCCGTGTCTCAGGCTGTATTACCCAACTTTTTCCCAATCCTGGGATTTGGGGTGTTATAACCCATCCCTCCTTACAAAAATTTCGTCCCCAAAATTTTCACACAGGAAGGACAGTAAACAGAAGATGTTTTCTTCCATCAACGTTTACACACCTTGACATACACTGCATAACAGTTACGCAAAGAGCTCGGGAAATTCAGCTCGCATGGTCTGCTCTCGCTCCCATGTTAGCTCCTCACGGCCACAATTGTCCCACCGAACTTTGACCATCCTGATTGTCTTGTTCCGCAACTATTTATCGGCGCGATCCTCGATCCGAATGGGCCTAACCTTCGTCGTTAGCCCATACTCCACCGACACACGATCAGTCTCGATCACTTGAGCTGGATCTTTCACGGCTTTCCGAAGCAGCGAGATATGAAACACATTATGTAATCCACTCAAGTCTGCCAAAAGAGCTAGTAGATATGCAGCTTCTCCAATACGCTCCACCACTTCAAACGGACCAAGATACCTCGGGCTCAACATTTTTAGCCGCCGAATACTGAACACGCTTTTGAAGGGTTTGATATTCAAATAGACCCAGTCGCCCACCGCGAACTCCACATTCCGGTGCTTGGCGTTGTTGTATTTCTCCTGTCGATCCTGGGCTATCAGTAGCCGCTCCCGAATAGTGCATATCGTCGAGGTAACTTCCTCGACCTCATTACAGTTATAGACTTTGGATTCGCCCACCTCTGCCCAAGCTAACGGTGTATGGCATTTCCGACTATACAGAGCTTCAAACGGTGCCATACTGATGCTCGCTTGGTAGCTGTTGTTGTAGGCAAACTCCACCATATAGAGATGATCTTCCCATCTCTTCCCAAAATCCAGGGCGCACATTCAGAGCATATCCTCCATAGTCCTGTTGGTCCTCTCAGTCTGGCCATCCGTTTGAGGATGAAAGACTGTACTGAATGTCAATTTCTTGCCCAACAGTTGATGGACTAGCCTCCAATCATTCGACGTAAAGCGACCATCACGATCGCTCACAATACTATGAGGAACACCATGTAGCCGCACGATCTGCTCCATATAGAGCCTTGCCAAACTTTCCACTGAATCGTCCCGTTTGTTCGGAAGGAAGTGCGCCACTTTTGTCAACCAGTCTACAATCACCCAGATTGAATCATTCCCGCGTTGAGATCTCGGCAACCCGTGCACGAAATCCATTGAAATATCATCGAACTTCCATTCCGGAATCGGCAACGACTTCAAGAAACCACCAGGCTTCTGGCATTCCGCCTTCACCAACACACAAGTCTGATATTTGGATACATAATGAGCGATATCGTTCTTCAGTCCTGGCCACCAGAACATTTCTTCATATCCCTGAACATCTTTGTGCTCCCAGTGTGAATTGAGTACTTCTTAAAGTGCGCTTCATACATCAACTCTTCTCGTAGTTTACCCATACTCGGGACGCACAACCGACCTTCTTTCCGCAAAAGGCCGTCAACCCAGGAGAATTTGCCTTCTGGCCCATCCTTTGCATAGCGTTGGAGACTTTCATCCAACTCCGTTGCTCGCCAAATCCTATCCGCAGGGTCGTATTGCACCTCCGTCCAGTTCAGACATGCATCGGCTATGGAATTCTTGTCAACACAAGATATCTCTGACACTTCCAACTCCTAGATTAGACGTTCATCGTGCCTCTGCAACCAAGTCACTCTTGCGAGAACCCTCTGACTTAAGGCATCTGCGACCACATTTCCCTTCCCGGGAGTATAATAAATTGCAAAGGTGTAGTCCCCAAGGAACTCCAGCCACCTTCGTTGTCGCATATTCAGGTCCTTCTGCTCCAACAGGTACTTTAGGCTCTTGTGGTCCGTATAAATATCCACTTTCACGCCATACAGATAATGCCGCCACAGCTTCAGTGTAAAGATCACCGCCACCAACTCTAGGTCATGGATGGGATAATTCGGCTCATGCACCTTCAACTGGTGTGAGCCATACGCAATCACTTTCCCATTTTGCAGAAGAATGCAGCCTAAGCCACTCCCTGAAGCATTACTATAGATCTCATATCCTTCGGTACCCCATGGCGATGTCAACACAAGCACCGTGGTCAACCGATTCTTCAGCTCTTCAAAAGCTCGCGTGCACTCCGGCGTCCAAACAAACTTCTGATCCTTTCATGTCAGTGTGGTTAGAGGCAAAGCAATCCGCGAGAAGTTTTCAACAAACCGTCTGTAGTAGCCTGCCAGTCCAAGGAAGCTCCTGACCTCGGCCACCGAAGACAACACCGGCCACGCCTGAATGGCCTTTATATTTGCCGGATCCACTGCGATGCCCTCTCCACTCACCACATGGACAAGGAAAGCCACTAACGACAGCCAAAACTCGCACTTCGAGAACTTGGCGTAGAGCTTATGACTTCACAAAGTCTGCAACACCAACCACAAGTGGTTTGCGTGATCATCTTTAGAGCGAGAGCACACCAAAATATCATCAATGAACACTATCACGAAAAAGTCCAGGTACTCTCGGAACGTTCGGTGCATCAGATCCATGAACAACGAGGGCGCATTGCATAGCCCAAACAGCATTACCGTGAACTCATAATGCCCGTATCGTGTTCCAAATGTGGTCTTGGGGATGTCTCCTTCCCGTATCCTTAAGTGGTAATACCCAGATTTCAAGTCCAACTTCGAGTAGACGGTTGATCCCACCAGCTGATCGAACAAATCATCAAACTGTGGGATCAGATACTTGTTCTTCTCGGTCAGCTTATTCAGTTCACGGTAATCAATACATAACCACAAACCACCGTCCTTCTTTTTCATAAACAGAACAGGTGCGCTCCAAGGCGACGTGCTTGGGTGAATATATCCCTGATCCAACAACTCCTGCAATTGGACTTTCAACTCCGCCATTTCCTTTGGAGCGACACGATATGACGAGCAGGCCACAGATTTCGCACCCGACACCAACTCAATCGTGAAGTCGATCTCCCGCTGGGGTGGTAGCCCAGGAAGATCCTTAGGGAACACATATGCAAACTCCTATATAACTTGAACATCACACACACTGGCCTTGGGCTTAACAACCTGAATCAGCATGAAGCGGCACTCCGCGCCCTTCCGAACAGCCTTGATGACTTGGAGTGCAGACATCAACATCCCACCCACTCCTCGCATCCATGCGAACTTAGTCTCATGCTCGGTATTCTGGCCTAGTGTGACCTCTTTGGCATTACAATCAATCAAGGCATGCTGCTCCGCGAACCAATCCATACCAAAGATCACATCGAACTCTGATATCGGCAGTACAAATGCAGTTAAACAGAACTCCTGACTTCCAATATGAACAGCCACATCGCAAGCCCGATCCGCGAGCATCAAACAACCATTCGGTAATACCACCCTGAAGTTATATGTCTTCGCATGACTCGGTACCCCAAGTCGAGCTATGAAATCCTTAGTCAGGAATGAGTGTGACACACCCATATCAAACAGGGTTCGCGGCAGCGTGTTCTGAATCATCACAAAGCCTATGGCGGTCATATCACACACAAGCCACAAATAAAGTATAAATGAAGCAAAACAAAGCAATCAATAACGTAACTCGTACCTGTGACGACTCCACTCTGCTTGATGTCTTCCTGCAGGCCAAGGTTGTAGACTCGGGGCTGTGACAGGGATGTAGAGGACTCCACCACTGCCTTTCCCTTCTCAGTATACGACGCTCCCGCCTTCTTTTCTCCCTTCGGCAGAATAACCCGACAATCACGGGCGATATGCCCCACTCGTCCACAAGTAAAGTACGTACGAGTATCCGGCCTCGACGAGGCCCTCGACGTTGCACCCGATGCAATCGTATAAGGAGCTTGTCCAGACAACTTGGACCTCTTGCCCCACTTCTTTTTATAATATGATTTCCCAGGTCGGGGCGCCTTGAACTCTGACTTCGTCACCGCCAAGGCCCTCTTCCCTTGCACCCTCTTCATGTCCTTTTCCAGCGCGCACGTAGTGTCAACCAACGCATGGAATCCTTAGTCCACTGAACTCGAAAGCAGTAAGCGCAACTCGTCCCACAATCCTTCATAGAACCGATTCGTTTTCCGCTGCTCATCGGTGAAGATTGAGCCCGCATATCGCCCCAACCGTGTGAACTAATGCAGGTACGCTTCAACACTGCCCTCTCCTTACGTCAGCCTTTGGAACTCGTTTTCCATGGCAATACGTTGTGTCTCTGGTAGGTGCTTTGCCAGGAAGAGTCTCGAGAACTCCTCAATCGTCACTTGTGTTAATGGCCTACCCGCTAAGTGGTGTAGTTCCATCTCGTCCCACCATAGAAGATCCTCTCCTTCCAATAAGAAGGTGGCTAAGGTGTCCTTCTGCTCTTCCTCCGTTCTAATTGCCGTCATTATCCGCTTTACGCACGACAACCAATCCTCTGCCTGCGTAGGGGATCCCAACCCCGTAAACGTAGGCGGATTGAAGCTCATGAACTGCTTCAACTGCCTTTTCGCTGCTCGAGGATCCACAGCCATAGCAGGTTCTGACCTTGCCGCAACCTATTCTGGCCCCAATGTCGGTTGTGCTTGCCTTTGCGCCTTCCCAGCAGGCTGTGCTTGAATCATCGCAAACAAGGCCTCAGCAACTAATCACACATTTTCCGCAGAAGGCGGAGGTGTAGGCACCTTAGCTGGTGTCGTACTCTCATCCGAGCGTCGGGGCTCCGACTGCCCAGCACCACTTCGAGTCACCTATAGGTGGACAAGACACACACATTAGCGATGTCACACAAGCAATCACAATGAAATAGGAACGTGTAGGTTCCACAAACACATGTATTTGCATTCCTAAGTGGACATTCAAGATTTCATTTGCATTAACGCGGTTCGCACGTACACGTGCTCGCCACCCCACAAAAGAATTCGACCACAAATTCGAAAGGGAAAGACTGAGACAGCTAATACAAAAAATGTAACGACACCATCCATTCGTATGGTATATAGTAGAAGGTCCGACCGGGGCCCCACACCATATATCACAAAATAGGCGGGGAGTTCACGGAGTGATACCAAAGTTGCGCATCCTAACTCATAGCATTCTAGCGGAAGCTAATAACACAAAACCTGAACTCCAAACATGAATGTCCACTATGGAAAGATCCACATTTATATATACATAAACAAGAATGTTCAGCAAATACAAGTCAGTTGGCCTTATGGCCTTACAAGCCTTTTTACAACAGTGGCTTCCAACATTGGCGCGCAGGCCGACCACATATATATAAAACACAGCCTAACAGTTTCATTTAGCCTTCGAGGGCTAGCGGCAGCAGCAGCAGCAATAGCAGGGATCTCAGCCTTTATATGTACCGCTTGGCTCTCCAGCACCTGTACAAGGACATCCCACCCAAAGGTGACAAACAAGGCAACGGTCAGCATTCAACTGACCAATATTATAACGACCCTACCCCTTTTCCTGGGGCAGCCTTCCCTGCAGGCAGAGCAATTCATATGCACATATATTCATCACATATTATGCACTTACGCACAAACATTCCATCACAATCGTCAGCCACGCGGCCCAACGATCCATGCACTCCGGGCACATTCTTGGTGTATCGACGAACCAAGGTCCCACCACCATATCAGGGTCGCAACCCAATGGTAAAAGTTGAGCATTCCCTCCATGGCGTGCAGCCGGAGGTCTTAGTCTTAATGACATGAGATTGGCCCGTAACCCCCTATTGTGTCATGGAGCGCAGGCCTAAGACTCTCGCTATGCGCTCCAACAGACCGCACTTTCAGGTCTCATGTCGGACAGACATAACGCTGGTCGGATCATCCACCCCCCATTGCTCAAGTCGCCTTGCTATCACCGAGCACATCGTACTTGCGGCTAAGAAAAAGGCGCGGGTCAGTTTCACCGTACCTGTTTGGCATCAAGCCGTAAGAGCTCTTCCAGCTCCTACATTGCCATCACGTCCTCGCAGGACTGGCTTCACATTCATAGGTTAGCTAGGTGCCACGCCTCGCGTTAGCGACAGAACTCATTTTCCATCTCTAGCGTAAACCATCATTTGAGGGTATTTCCTGGGCGTTTACGCCAGTACTTCCTGCTACTACCCTTCACAGGCACAACCCACCAAGCCTCACAAACATCAAGGGTATTTTCCTGGCTCTCCAATCCAGTACTTCTTGCTACTGCCCTTCACAGGTACGACCCCTGAATAGCAAACATGACAAGGGTATTTCCTGAACTTCCAATCCAATACTTCCTGCTACTACCCTTCACATGTCTAACCCAGTCGACATCACAAGAATTACAAGGGTATTTTTCCTGCACTACAACACCAGTACTTCCTGCTACTGCCCTTCGCAGGTTCAACCCATCGACTCCTTAAACTATACGTTTCGATCATGGAGTCTTCTCTGGTGCGTATATGCAACATCATCAATCCAGACCAACCTGTCCAGACAGGATTCACATAGCATGCCTATTCCGCACTCCATTTCCGGATCTATATGCCAATTGATTGGGGATTCTATGAATCAACCCAAAGGACTCTCTTAACAGCCACCCTCTGGTGGAGGAATCCTATGCACATGCCTATTTCGTACTCCATTTTTGGATCTATATGCCTTCACATGGCTAGGAAGAAAGGTCATTACCCTTGAAGAGTGCTTCGGCAACATGAGATTCCAGCCGGCTGAAATGTACCGTAGCAGCTCTGCCTCCTCAACGATGGCCTCGGATCTCTAAACGGAACTCTGCAGCTCCACCGGTGGCAAGCTCTCCTCCTCCTTCTTCCTCTCTCTAGGTTGTAGAAAGAAGATGGATAAATGAGAATTCTATCTCATTTCCCAGCCTTAAGGAAGCAGGGAGGACACTCAGCCATCCGATCCCAGCTGAGAGAATGGACGACCACGATTTTGCAATAAAATGCTAAATTTTGCCCGACACGGCCTGTGACACGCCCATGTCACAGGTCGTGTGCCTTAAGCGGCACACAACCGCCTCATCCAGACCAGTGCACGGCCAAGTGACACGCCCGTATCACGGGCCGTGTGACCTGACACGCCTTCAGACACGCCCGTGTCTGTGGCGTGTACTTCAGGCTGCACAAAACCAAATCAACCTGATCGGGACACTGTCACTGACACGCCCGTGTCACAGGCCATGTACCCCAAGACACGATCGTGTCCTGCCCGTATTCACCAGGCCTCAAATTCCCTGGTCTCGCCCTGCAAAGTACACGGCCTGTGACACGACCATGTCACAGGTCGTATGCCCACACATGGCAGCAGACACTCCTGGAGCTCGACTTCATCGAACTGCAGTTCGTCGACTAGAGGAGGACATGACCTCTAACATGCCCGTGTCAGATGGCATGTTCCCTCCTTTGTTCGCAGATCGGATTTTCTTCGACCACTTACCGGCTGCTCACCCGAGCAGGACACACCCTGGGACACGCCCGTGTCCCAGGCCGTGTCACCCAACTTTTTCCTAATCCTGGGATTTGAGGTGTTACACACCTGACAGTGTGTCGACACTAATTAGCGACAGTGTGTCGAGACACTATAATTTAGTGTCGAGACATAAGGTTGTCGAGACCTTGAAGTTTGTGTCGAGAGACATGAACCTTGTGTTGACTTAAGTCGACACAACTTGACAAAATAGGTTTTTCCATGTCGACACTAGAAATTTCCCAATATTCAGAAAATTACTAAGTGCAGCATGCCTTTTCACCTTCAATAGACAGTTACTATAAATAGGAGGAGAAAGGAATTGTTGACTACGCTTACAGGAAATCTTGAGAGTGTGATCGCTGTGTGTCGAGACGTAGAAATTCTTAGTCGACACCTCTAAATCTCAAACTCTTTCAACTAGAATGGAACCCAAGATGGACGACAACATTAACGCGGATTATGAACTTGTGCGACATGCCTTCGTCTCTGCACCAGATGAAATAAGGAAATTTATTGACATTGTCACTTGAGGCAGGTCTTGAATATCTACTTTCAGAACCCACTAATATTTGGAAGAGATAAGTATCTGAATTCTATTTCAATGCCTCACTAAACCCTAAGTCGGGTAAGATCAAATCCTGTGTTAATGGTGCAAGAGAAAAGGTCACAACCAAAAGACTGGCTAAAGTCTTTCAGATTCCAAGTACTGCTCAAGAAGATAACCTGGATTCTAGCAAGACTGCAAAGGCTTTAGAGTGGTGTGGACTGGCTCCAACTACTAAGATTGGAAGTTCTTGGAACAGGAAGGGAATGAATTCCAAAGGAAAGTTTTTATCTGAAATAATTGGAAAGGTGCTCCTCTACAAGACTGGAGCACATGACAGAATTTCAACCCATATGTTTAGCTTGATGACTAGGATCATCTTTAGAATCAAGACTGATTGGAATAAGGTAGTCTTTGATAAAATAGCAGGGGGGATTCAGAAGCCCAACATGGGCAGAATTATTAGTCTCTATCTCGTAAAGGCAATTCTAGATAGTATCAATCAAAAGATTGGATCCATGATAAATCATATGAGAAGAATGGACATGAGAATTCTATCCAAATTGGAAAGAATCTTGTTTAAGTACACTCCAGAATCCAAAAAGACAAAAGAGGTAAAAGGAAAGAAAGCAGTGATAGAAGAAGAAGAATCCACCAGTGATTCTGAAGAACATGTAGAGTTTAGCTCAAATAAAGATGCTGAGGAAGAACCAAGAAGATCTCGAAGACACTCACCTGGAACTAGTGAGCAGGTGCAGGGGGAGAACATTCCTGAAAAATAACAAATTGAGGGGGAGAACCTCAATGAATTGCCAATGGATACTATTATAACAATAACAATGGATGTTGTATAGGAACTGTGTAACACCCCAAAAGGCGTTGGCGAGAACAGGATAAAAGTCGACCTGGGCTTGAAGAAAATCGTCGAGCGGAGCTCGGCGAATATCATCGAGCGGTGCTCGACGAAAATATTGATCGTCGAGCGGAGCTTAATGAAAATGTTGATCGTCGAGCGGAGCTCGATGGTTATGGCCTGTTATGTGAAATCTTTCCCGTTTGATGAACTAAAGCCTGTTCGACGAACTTACTCCCGACCGATGAAGTTCGTTCGACGAAATTAGCACCGTTCGATGATTTGTCAAAAAAGGAAGATGTGGTCGAGCGGCGACTCGTGTCAGGTGGCTGGTGAGCGGCCAGTAGGTGGTGGATGACTTTTTAGCTTAAAGCCGAGCCATTGAATTTATTGCGTGGCTGGAGTGAAACCAGAAACCACTTATGCAGAGGGATTGGAATCAGGAAATTATTATTTACTTTTCTCTCTCTTCCTTGTGTTCTAGTTCTGGTGCAAATTACGGCTCGAGATCGGGCTTGCTGAAGTTGCTGGAGGCGATCTTGTGACTGGAATCAGGATCTGAAGCTTGATTCGTGTAGGGGAAAGTGAGGCGCTCATTTCCATCCACGTAGAAAAGCTTTATTATGGCTCCGAAGAGAACTTCAAGGGTAACTAATTTCTCCTGGACAAGTGAAGTCGTCAATATGCATATTTGCATGGATCCCCTCACCAAAAGGTGAAAAAAGGCGGATTCCAATGGGTATATCGGTTTGATCTCCATATATTCCTACATTTAGATCCGAAAATGTAGAGTACGGAATAGGCATGCTGTGAGAAGCCCATCTGGACAAGTTGGTCTGGATTGGTGATGTTTAATTTGTGTGTCAGGGAAGACTCCGTGGATGTGCGTGTGACGTACGTGGGAAATTTGTGGCCTAGGGGTGTGCAATATGCTGCATCAAAGTACTGGAAGCAATTCCAGGAAACACCCAGAAAAGATCACAGCCTGGAGGACTGTTGATATCGCCGGCGATAGTGAGTATCGCGAGGCGATAACTCCTAGTGAGCTGGAAGTTTGCATGACCTGTCTTGAAGAGACCTGGGGGTCACTGTATGTAAAGTTGTGTGCTTAAGTTACCTTACTTGTGGAGGCTGCCAGCCCAAAATAGACAAAGTCGTGTGGCTTGTGATAAGTTGAGCCGTGAATGTCAACTACTGTGCCATCAAGTTAAGTACCTCTGAACGACTGGGTCAAGTTAAGTACCTATGAATGGGCAGTTGGTCGTCAAGTTAAGTACCTCTGAACGATGTGGTCGTCAATTTAAGTACCTCTGAACGACAAAGTTACCGTTAATCCATGGACCTCTGAATAGTGGTGGTACACGGGGGAGCCTGTACACCGAAAATGTGCCCTGTGTGCATGGGGTGTGTGGTCGTTGGGCGAACGCATGTGGTGAATGGTGCTTAAATGCACTTTGTTGTTGCCACTATATATATATATATATATATTATACTATGCCTTGTTTGCAGGGATGGAGAAATGTCGCCCCGAGTAAGGGGTGGGATTGTTATAAACGGGTCAGCAAAATGCTGACCGTTGATTTGTTTGCCACATTTTGGTGGGCCCTTTTTGTGCAGGTGCTGGGGAGCCAAGTGGGAAGTAGCGGGCTGATGCCCGTGTGCTGTATTTGTCCGGCCTTTGAAGGGCCGAAGGCGAACTGTACTGTTTCATGTGTTGCCGGTCTACGTGTCGATATACGAAGACACTTTTGTTAAATGAACCAATTGTAATAACGCTATGACCAAAACATGTGTTATGTGAATATATATATATATATATATACATCATTTCTATTATGTAGTGGACATTCATAACCAGTATGGGTTCATAAACTAAAATACTTCCGCTAGAATGCTCTGAGTTAGGGTGCGTTCACCTTTGAACTTGGATTTGGAAACAACTTGTGATTTCCTTACCTGTCCGTGGTATATGGCGTCGGGCCCTGGCCGGACCTTCTGTCATATGCTATACGATGGATGAGGATGTTACAAAATTGGTATCAGATTCCATTCTCGATATTGCTTCTTTGAATTTGTGGAGGAATTCTTTTCAGGGGTGGTGAGCACGTGTATGTGCGTTACCGTTATAACATAACTGAACCCATGAATGTCCACTTAGTAATGAAAATACACATGTTTGCGGAACTACTATGTCCATGTGATTGCTTTTGGCAATATCTTCATTGTGTAATTGCGTGTTTCACATTGTAGGCAACTAGAAGTGGTGCAGGGCAGCAAGAACCCCAGCACTCGGTGGAGAGTAGTGCACCAAATGAGGTTCCAACACCTCCTCCTTCGGCGGAAATGATAAAGTTGGTTGATGAAGCCGTGTTCGCAATGACAAATGCGCAACCTGGAGGTCCAAGATAACCTCATATTCCTGCAATGGCCGAGGAACCGTTTGGTGTAGTGGAGCTCGTAGCGCTGAGACAAGTGGTCATTGAGCCAGTGGTCGTAAGGCGAGTAACAGAGAGGCAATTGAAACATGTGATGAGTTTCAATCCCCCTGTGTTTATGGGTACTGGAACCCCTACACAAGCCGAAGATTGGCTCTCGAGAATAAAGAGGGACCTGGCGGCAACAGAAATAGAAGAGTGGCAAAAAGTCACTGTGACTACCTTCTTGTTGGATGGTGAGGCAAGACTTTGTTGTGATGAGCTGGAGCTGCACTCGTTTGCTGGTCGGCCGTTGAGCTAGATCTCAATGGAGGAGTTCTCAAGGTGTTTTCTGGCAAGATATGTTCCATCGTCACAACGAATTGCGATGGAGAGCCAATTTCAAAGGCTAACTCAAGGCAAGAGGTCGGTGGATGACTACTTGCATGAGTTTACGAGATTGGAGAGATATGCAGGATTTATGTTTGTAGATGAGGAACAAAAAACAAATCGGTTCTATGAAAGACTGAGAGATGACCTGCGGTTGCTTCTCTCAGGATCGATGACGCATGGTTTCCTTACCTTGGTCAATATGGCCCGTTCCCTTGAGTTGGGCATGAAGCATGTGCAACGTAAAAATGATTTGGCAGGGAAGAAGACAGAGTTCAAGGTACCTAGTTCTTCAAAGTCTGGGTTTCAATGGTGGAAAAAGAAGAGTAAAACTTCTGCGCCAGCTCCTTCTTCTCCTGCGCCCGGAGCAACTTTGGGGAGAGGCCCACCCACATGTTATATATGTGGAAAGGTGGGTCATATAGCTCGAGATTGTTGGAGTGGCCTTCCAAAAGGGGAGAAAAAGACTGGTGCATCCTATGCTGAGAAGGGCAAGGCAATGGTGAAATCAACTGCATCTCCATCGCAACCCCGAGTCTATAATCTTGGCCAATAGGAGGGCATAAAACAATGTGACGTCGTAATAGGTATGAGTTAAGATTCAGTTTTTACTTCTCTCCATACTTAATACTTTATATGTTACTTGTGTGCGTGATTGGTTTGCATTAGGCTTTTGTAACACCCCCATCCGTCGCATGGAATATAACAGAAGGTCCGGTCGGGGCGCCACGTCATATCCCACAGATAGTTAGTGGAATTACATAAGAATACCAAATTAGCAGCATAGGAATACGCATCCTAACTCAGAGCATTCTAGCAGAAGTTTTTAAAATTGTTATAAGAACCCATACAACACATGAATGTCCACTAGAGCCACATTAGGAATGAAATAACATACACCAATACTTTGGCATTAGGCCTTACAATAGTTTGATCAATAAAAGTGTCTTACATACTTCGGCTCACAGGCCGACCACACATGAACATAATAAAGTAAACGTTTCGCTTTGGCCTTCAAAGGCCAACACAGCTTCAAGGGCTTCAGCCCGCTACTTGCCACTAGGCTCACCTGTTACTGCATAAGAACAATCCACCGCACGGGTGGCAAAACAAGGCAACGGTTAGCTAAAGCTGACCAAATTATAACGACCCCGCCCCTTAATAGGGGTGGTAGTGCTACTTCCCTGCATTTCATTAGTATAATTAAACTTGATAGTGAAAGTACAAATTACGCACACCTCACCACAGGCGTAGGCACGCACGGCCACACACCCCGTGCTCTCTGGGCACATTCTTGGTGAACCCGGTCCACCACCGCCCCCAGGACGGCAACATCGTGAGCATTTTAGTCTTTCTGGCTGAAGCCTAAGACTCGCCCTCTATGCCAACGATAAGTTCCACGACCTTAGGTCTCTTTAACCAAACCACACAGAGCGAGTACGGTTGCACTCAACCTGTTGCTCACACAGCCATGTCAATTTAAGTCATAGGCACGGGTCAAGCTTCCCCGAGTCCCAAATCGATCATACAATAGTACATAACTCGGTTATGCACATGGTTGGCTCGCAGACCAAACATACTGGGCTCCCAGAGCACACAACCTCACAATACTGGCCCTCAGGTCTCAAAGAAACAGGCCTCACAATGACAGAGCTACCGCCGGCGGTATTACTAACGCCACGCGGTGCCTGACAGAAATATGTTTCTTCCCAGTTTTCCGGCTGCTTCATGGGGCTAGTCCCCATGGCTCCCTGCTGCAATCTACCGCGTAGAAACCCAAAAAACAAAATGGCACGGTGTCTTCTCCGACAATACATGCATAATGAAAACATCACCGATCCAAACCAACATGTCCGGGTAGGCTTCACACAACTTGCCTACATTCGTACTTCGATTCCGGAATCTATATGCAAAACTACGGGGATAAATCATATCTACCCGAAGGAATACCTCACACTCACTGCCCACTCGCGGGAGAGAGTTTCCTATGCACAAAGGAAGAGGACTTCACATGTCCAAGTAGAGAATCGTTACACTAGAGGTTCGCTTCGGCGCTATGGAAAACTAGCCAGAAGAAAAGCACCGCAACAGACTCGCCTCAGCGGATCTGGACTCAGCTCGTGATTCGGAGCTCCGAAGCTCTAACAATGGCCGGAATCCTCCTTCTTCTCCCTTTGCTCTCCCCTCTCTCTAACTCTTAGAAAGAGAAATGGCCAAATGGAATGAGGCCTAAACCCTCATTTCCTGGCTATATACAAACAAGAAGGATTCTGGGCCACCGGATAACTCTTAAATAAAATGAAAGGCCCTGATTTACCCTTAAAATCATCTTCCTGGGTCTGCACATGACTTGTGACACGCCCGTGACACAGGCCGTGTCTCATATTCGTACAAGAATTCGTCGATCTCCGAGCCAGGACACGGTCTTTGACACGCCCGTGTTAACCCTGGACACGCCCGTGTCAACCCTGGACACACCCGTGTCACAGGCCGTGTGCCTCAATCAATGCTGAAACTGTCACGCCCAAACAAGACACGGCTTTGGACATGTCCATGTCCACGCTGGACCCGTCCATGTCCCACATGGACATGCCCGTGTCCCAGGGCATGTTGCTCACTCGACACATCCCGGCAAACACAGAGCAGGACACGGCTTTGGATACGCCCGTGTTTGCACTGGACACGCCCGTGTCACAGGCCATGTTCAACACTCGATAAAACTCAGCCAATTCCAAAAAAGGGCATGGCTCTGGACACACCAGTGTCATAGGCCGTGTGAAACCATAATGGCTCCAAAGCTCTCAAAAACACTACCCATACATTTACGAGTTTTGGGGCATTACAATTCCCCCTCCCCTTAAAAGAATTTCGTCCCGAAATTACATAATGGAAAAGTACACAAAGTTAAATGGTACCTGAGTAGAAAAGATCGGGATACTCCTCAAGCATGGTCTGCTCTCGCTCCCACGAAAGCTCCTCACGACCATAATTGTCCCATCGGACCTTGACCATCCTGATAGCTTTGTTCCATAAATGTGTGTCCTCCGTATCCTCGATCCGAATGGGTCTAACTTTTGTTGGTAGCCCACTATCGACCGATACTTGATCTGCAACAACCACTTGCGTTGGTTCTTTCACGGCTTTGCGTAGGACCAAGATGTGGAATACATCATGTAAACCACTCAGCTCTACCGAAACAGCCAATTGATAGGCAGCTTCACCAACCCACTCTAAGATCTCAAAAGGCCCAACATACCTCAGACTAAGCTTTTTTAAGCGTTGAATCCTTGATGAGCCTTTTAAACGGCTTTATCTTGAGGTATACCCAGTCGCCCACCGCAAACTCCATGTTCTGATGCTTGGCGTTGTAGTACTTGGCATGTCTATCTTGAGCAATCAGTAGTCGTTCTCGAATCAACCGAATAGTTGACGTAGCATCTTCAACCTCTCTTTGCTTATAAAGCTTCGATTCTCCTTTTTCTACCCAAGCCAAAGGTGTACGACACCTCCTTCCGTATAGAGCCTCAAAAGGGGTCATCTGAATACTGGCTTGGTAGCTGTTATTGTATGCAAACTCAATCATGTAAAGATGGTCCACCCACCTTTTACCAAAATCTAAAGCACACATACGAAGCATGTATTCCATCATTCTGTTCACCCTTTCAGTTTGCCCATCTGTCTGCGAGTGAAAAGCTGTGCTGAAGTTCAACTTGGTACCCAACAACTGATGAATGAGCCTCCAATCATTGGATGTGAACTGACCATCACGGTCACTAATGATGCTCCGGTTACACCATGCAAACGGACTATATTATCCACTTAAAGCTTTGCCAGCTTCTCCATGGAATCATCATTCCTATTGGGTATAAAATGTGACACCTTCGTTAAACGATCAACAATCACCCCAAATGGCGTCGTTCCCTTTGTGCGATCTTAGCAAACCATGCACTAAATCGATAAAGATGTCATCAAACTTCCACTCTGGTATAGGTAAGGACTTTAGAAATCCACCTGGCTTCTGGCATTTAGCCTTCACTAAGGCACAAGTCTGACACTTCGCCATGTATAGCGCTATGTCTTTCTTCATACCTGGCCACCAGAACATCCTCTTCATGTCTTTGAACATCTTTGTGCTCCCAGGGTGAATTGAGTACTTGGTAAAATGCGCCTCTTACATCAATTCTTCTTGTAATTTCCCAACATTAGGGACGCACAAACGAACACCTTTCCATACAAGGCCGTCGTCAACATAAAACTGGTCATTTGACCCATCCACGGACTCTGCCAAGCGACGTTTCAAGCTTACATCCAACTCCGAGGCTTGTCGAATCTTATCCGCGAGGTCGTATTGAACCTCTGTCCAACTCAAACATGCATTAGTACTAGATCCCTTGTCAACACATGAGATCTCCAAAGCCTCCAAAATTTGAGAGTGAATACCACGACCGCCAACTCCAAGCCATGAACTGGGTAATTCCTCCCATGCACTTTTAACTAACGTGATCCATAGGCCATCACCGACCCGTGCTGAAGCAGAACATAGCCTAACCCCCTCCTAGAGGCGTTGGTGTAAACCTTAAAGCCTTCATAACCACAAGGCAAACATAACACAGGTGCCGTGGTCAAATGACACTTTAGTTATTCGAAAGCTTGTGCGCATTCAGGCGACCAAACGAACTTCTGATCCTTCCTTGTCAGAGTAGTGAGGGGAAATGCTATCTGTGAGAAGTTCTCCACAAAGCGTCTGTAATAGCCGGCAAGCCCTAGAAAACTCCGGACTTCTGCCACCGTAGATAACACAGGACACTCTTGTATAGCAACTATCTTTGCCGGATCTACCGCAATACCTACTCCACTAACCACGCGACCAAGGAACGCTACCGAGGACAACCAAAATTAGCATTTGGAGAACTTGGCATACAGTTGCTTCCTCCTCAATGTCTCCAACACCATATGCAGGTGCTTGAAATGATCCTCCACGCACTGCGAGTACACCAGTATATCGTTGATAAAGACTATCACGAACTGGTCCAAGTATTCTCTGAACGTTTTATACATCAAATCCATAAACACGGATGGCGCATTCGTCAGCTCAAACGGCATGACAGTGAATTCATAATTCCCATAACGTTTGCAGAAAGCCGTCTTGGGAATGTCACTTTCCCTTATCCGCAGTTGATAGTATCTGGATCTCAGATCCAACTTTGCGCACACAATCGACCCCACCAGCTGGTCGAACAGATCATTAATCCTTGGGATCGGATACCTAATCATTTTCGTTAGCTTATTCAACTCCCGGTAATCAATGCATAGTCATAAGCTTCTGTATTTATTCTTAACAAAGAGAAATTGGATGCACATAACCCCTGCTCTATCAATTCCTGAAGTTATGCATTCAACTCTTCCATTTCCCTCGGTGCTAAGCGGTAAGGAGACCATACCATTGGTTTGGCACCTGGCACCACATACTAACATACTTTTAACTTAGTCTAGTGCTAGGTGTTCAGTCCTAGTGTAACACCCCAAACTCAAAAGAGCGACGGGTGACGTTTCGAGCCAAATTTGGAATTTGGCAGTGGTAACACGGCCTGGTACACAGGCGTGTCCCAGGGCGTGTCGTGCTCGGGTCGACGATCTGGCCGAGTGGTCGACGAATTCTGGAGTCGACGATCATCGAGCAGCGAACACGGCCTGGGACACGGCTGTGTCACAGGCCGTGTCCTTCATGGGTGAAGTCGGGCCGTGTACAGAGAGGGACACAGTTTCGGCACACGGGCTGTATCGGGTGACACGGGCGTGTCCAATTCGACACGAGCATGGCGAAGTACCCGTGTCCCTTTTGGGAAAATCGTGGACCTGTGTCAATGGGAGGATACGGTCGGGAACACGGCCGTGTACTGGTTGACACGGGCGTGTCAAATCGGACACGGGCGTGTCAGGTACACGTGTACTTTTCGGGACGCATCTGGTTCGACGGCGAATGGGGAACAAGGCCCTAGACACGGGCGTGTCACAGGCCGTGTTCGGCCCAGATTTGGCATTTCAGGCCCGGATAGTGGTCGTTCATTTCTTTAATTTGGGATCCGACGACTGGGGGCTGTTAGTGCTTGGATATACCCTGGATTGAGCCCTTGAAACCCTCATTTCACATGAGTGGTTCTCTTTCTAAAGGTTAGAGAGAGGGGAGAGCAAAGGAGGAAGAAGAAGCCTAGATTCGGTCACCGGCGGAGCTTCGGAGCTCCAAATTGCGAGCCGACTTCGTATCTACCGAGGCAAGGAGATTGCGGTGCTTTTCATCCGCATACATTTCCATGGCGCCGAGGAAGAATGCTAGGGTAACGATCCTCTACTTGAGCATGTGAACGCTAGGGTAACTCTCCGTGAAATGTTGTTGTTGCGACTACCGCGTACAACTCCTAGCCACCTATAGTCGTACAACACACCATTAAATGACCAAACAAAATTGCAAAAAGAAATTATAGGAACATGCAGGTTCCTCAAACATGTGTATTTTCATTCCTAAGTGGACATTCATGGGTTCTTTTCATGTTATAACAATGACGCACATACATGTGCTCACCACCCCTTAAAAGAATCCATCCATGAATTCAAATAAGCAATACCGATACCTTAGTCTCATACCAAATTGTAACACCCTCATCCATCGCCTGGAATATAACAGAAGGTCCGGTCGGGGCCCCACGCCATATCCCACAAACAGTTAGTGGAATTACATAAGAATACCAAATTAGCAACATAAGAATACGCATCCTAACTCAGAGCAATCTACCAGAAGTTTTTAAAACTGTTATAAGAACCCATACAACACATAAATGTCCACTAGAGCCACATTAGGAATGAAATAACATACACCAATACTTTAGCCTTAGGCTTTACAATTGTTTGGTCAATAAAAGTGTCTTACATACTTCGGCTCGTAGGCCGGCCACAGATGAACATAATAAAGTAAACATTTTGCTTTGGCCTTCAAGGGCCAGCATAGCTTCAAGGGCTTCAGCCCGTTACTTGTCACTCGGCTCACATATTCCTGCATAAGAACAATCCACCACATGGTGGAAAAACAAGGCAACGGTCAGCTAAAGCTGACCAAATTATAACGACCCCACCCCTTAATCGGGGTGGTGGTGCTCCTTCCCGGCATTTCATTAGTATAATCAAACATGATAGTGAAAGTACAATTTAAGCACACTTCACCACAGGCGTAGGCACGCACGACCACACACCTTGTGCTCTCAGGGCACATTCTAGGTGAACCCGGTCCACCACCGTCCCCAGGACGACAACATCGTGAGCATTTTAGTCTTTCCGGTCGAAGCCTAAGACTCGCCCTCTATGCCAACGGTAAGTGCTACGCACCTTAGGTCTCTTTAACCGAACCACACAGAGCAGGTATGGTTCCACTCAACTCGTTGCTCACACCGCCACGTCAATTTAAGCCATAGGCACGGGTTAAGCTTCCCCGAGTCACAAATCGATCATACAATAGTAAATAACCCGGTTATGCACAAGGTTGGCTCGCATGCCAAACATACTGGGCTCCCAGAGCACACAACCTCACAACACTGGCCCCCAGGTCTTAAAGAGACAGGCCTCACAATAACAGAGCTATCACTGGCGGTATTACTAACGTTGTGCGGTGCCTGACAGAAATACGTTTCTGCCTAGTTTTCCGTGTGCTCCTTGGGGTTAGTCCCCAAGGCTCCCTGCTGCAATCTACCGTGTAGAAACCCGAAAAACAAAACGGCACGGGTTCTTCTCCGACAATACATGCATAATGAAAACATCACCTATCCAGACCAACATATCCGGATATGCTTCACACACCAAGCCTACGTCTATAGTTCGATTCCGGACTCTATATACAAAACTACGGGGATAAACCATATCTACACGAAGGAATGCCTCACACTCACCGCCCACTCGCGGGAGAGAGTTTCCTATGCACAAAGGAAGATGACTTCACATGTCCAAGTAGAGAATCATTACCCTAGAGGTTCGCTTTGGCGCCATGGAAAACTAGCTAGATGAAAAGTACTACAACAGACTCGCCTCCAAGTATCTGGACTCGGCTCGCAATTCGGAGCTCCGAAGCTCCAACAATGGCCGGAATCCTCCGTCTTCTTCTCCCTTTGCTCTCCCCTCTCTCTAACTCTTAGAAAGAGAAATGGCCAAATGGAATGAGGCCTAAACACTCATTTCCCGGCTATATACCAACAGGAAGGATTCTGGGTTGCCGTATCACTCTTAAATAAAATGAAAGGCCCTGATTTACCCTTAAAATCGTCTTCCTAGGTCCGCACATGGCTTATGTCATGCCCGTATTACAGGCCGTGTATCACATTCGTACAAGAATTCGTCGATCTCCGAACCAGGATACGGTCTCTGACACGCTCGTGTTAACCCTGGACACACCCGTGTAAACCCTGGATACGCCCGTATCAACCCTGGACACGCCCGTGTCACATGTCGTGTGTCACAATCAACGCTGAAACCATCACGCTCGAACAGGGCACTGCTTTGGACATGCCCGTGTCTGCGCTGGACATGCCCGTGTCCGACCCAGACACACCCGTATCCTAGGGTGTGTTGCTCACTCGACACAGCCCGACAAACACAGAGCAGGACACAGCTTTGGACATGCCTGTGTCCGCACTGGACACGCCTGTGTCAGACCTAGACATGCCCGTATCCCAGGCCGTGTTCAACACTCGATAAAACTCAGCCAATTTCAGAAAAGGACACGGCTCTGGACACACCCGTGTCACAGGTCGTGTGAAACCATAATGGCTCTAAAGCTCTCAAAAAAACTACTCATACATTTACGAGTTTTGGGGCGTTACAACTTTGTCCTGATATTGGAATGTCCGGCAAGAGCACTATTTAATATGGGAGCTTCTGATTCTTTTCTGTCAGAGGACTTCGTAGGGCGTATCAGAGTCCCTTCGTTTATGCCGATAGATCAAGTGAATGTTCTGCTTCCTAACGGGTGCTTGATGAACGCGGATCGAGCCTTCTGTGTGGAGGTGCGGATCGGAAGTCAGGATTTTGGGTTGGAAGTATGTTGGGCTCCCGATATCAGAGTTTGATGTAATCTTTGGTATGGACTGGCTCTCGGAGCAGTGTGCCTATATATATTGCAACTCTAAGGAAGTCACACTAGGGTAGAACACCGAACGGGAGACCAAATTCGCTGGTATGCGAGGACCGAGTAAGACATATATGTATGCTGTCCAAGTGGTCAAGGCAGTTCGGAAGGGCGCAGAGTTGTTCTTCACGCTGTTGGAGGCAGTTGAGCCGAATCCCAGTGTGACTGATGTTCCTATTATATCAGAGTATGCTGATGTGTTTCCTAAGGATCTTCCGGGGTTAACGCCCCAGCGGGAGATGGACTTCGCTATTGAGTTGGTGTTAGGTGCGAAACCTATAGCCCGCTCTTCATAGCAAGTTGCGCTAGAGGAGATGGCGGAACTAAAGGTTCAATTACAAGAGTTACTGGAGCAAGGTTTTATATGCCCAAGTATGTCACCTTGGAGCGCTCTGGTCCTATTTGTGAAAAAGAAGGACAGAAGCTTGTGGATATGTATTGACTATCGAGAGTTGAACAAGCTAACAGAAAAGAACAAGTATCTGATTCCACGAAATGATGACTTGTTCGATCAGCTAGTGAGATCAACTGTGTACTCAAAGCTAGACTTGAAGTCTGGCTACTATCAGTTGAAGATTCGGGAATGTGATATTCCCAAGACAGCATTTGGGACACGATACAGTCATTATGAGTTCACTGTAATACCATTTGGGTTAACAAATGTGTCATCGATATTCATGGATCTAATGCACCGAACATTTAGAGAGTACTTGGATTTGTTTGTAATTGTCTTCATTGATGACATTCTATTGTACTCTCAGTATGCAGAAGAACATAAAAATCATTTACAGATGGTGTTGTACACCCTGAGGAGAAATAAGCTATATGTCAAGTTCTCAAAATGTGAGTTCTGGCTATTGTCAGTGCCCTTTCTTAGCCATGTGGTTAGTGGAGAGGGCATTGCAGTGGATCCTGCAAAGATAGTTGTGATACGAGAGTGGCTGGTGTTGTCTTCTGTAGGCGAAGTCAGGAGTTTCCTTGGACTAGCGGGCTATTACAGGCACTTCGTAGAGAACTTATCGTGGATTGCTTTGCCACTTAGTACACTAATAAGGAAAGATCAGAAGTTCGTTTGGAAGGCAGAGTGCGTGCGAGCTTTTGAAGAGATGAAAGGTCGTCTGACTACGACGCAAGTCTTGACGACGTCATATGGTTCGGACGACTGTGAAATTTATAGTGATGCGTCAGGGAGCGGCTTAGGCAGCGTTCTTCTTCAGTTTGGAATGGTGATTGCTTATGGCTCACGCCAGTTGAAAGTGCATGAGTGGAACTATCTCGTCCATGACTTGGAGTTGACAGCGGTGATATTTGCACTTAAGCTGTGGCGTCATTACCTATATGGCGTGAAAGTTGACATCTTCACAGACCATAAGAACCTTAAATACCTGCTGGATCAGAAGGATCTCAATATGCGACAACGGAGGTGGATGGAGTTTCTCGAGAACTACACCTTCCAAATTCATTATACTTCCGGGAAGGGAAATGTGGTCGCAGATGCCTTGATTCGTAGGACTCAGCAAAAGCAAGTTGGTTGTAGATGCAGGATGAGCATCTAATCTAGGAGTTGGAGGTCTTAGACATCTCTTGTGTGGACAAAAATGCTACTGTAAATGCGTGCCTGAACTGGACGGAGGTGCAGTATGACCTTGCGTATAGGGTTCGACGAGCAACGGATCTTGATGAAAGTCTACAACAATATACAGTAGATGGGTCAAATGACCAATTCTCCTAGGATGACGGTCTTTTACGGAAAGGTGATTGTTTGTGCATCCCGAATATGGTTAAGCTAAGGGAAGAATTGATGTATAAAGCTCTCTTTACGAAATACTCAATTCACCAAGTAAGCACAAAGATGTACAAGGACATGAAAAAGCTGTTCTGGTGGCCGGGTATGAAGAAAGACATAGCTCATTATGTGGCAAAGTGTCTTACTTGCGCTTTGGTAAAAGCTGAATGCCAGAAGCCTGGAGGTTTCCTAAAGTCGCTACCTATTCCGGAATGGAAATTTGACGACATTTCGATGGATTTCATGCACGGTTTGCCGAGATCACAATGCGGGAACGATTCTGTTTGGGTGATCGTGGACCGGTTGACGAAAGTGGCTCACTTTATTCTGAACAAGAGGGACGATTCAGTGGAAGTTTTGGCTAAACTTTATGTTGAACAAATTGTACGACTGCACGGTGTACCCCGTAGCATCGTAAGTGATCGAGACGGGTGCTTCACATCAAATGACTGGAGCCTAATTCATCAGTTGTTGGGGACAAAATTAAAATTCAGTATGGCATTTCATCCTCAAACGGATGTCCAGACTGAGAGCACCAATAGAACAACAGAGGATATGCTTCAAATGTGTGCCTTGGATTTCGGGAAGAGGTGGGAAGACCATCTTTATATGGTAGAGTTCTCCTACAATAATAGTTATCAAGCTACTATCAACATGGCGCCTTTTGAAGCTTTGTATGGTAGGAAGTGTCGTACAACATTAGCTTGGGCAAAAACAAGCGAGTCTAAGTTATATAAGCATAAGGAAGTTGAAGAGGCTAATTCAACAATACGCTCTACTCGAGAGAGGCTAGTGATGGCCCAAGATAGGCAGACAAAATATTACAATGTCAAACACTGAAACGTGAAGTTTGAAGTGGGCGATTGGGTATACTTAAAGATCAAGCCATTCAAGTGCGTATCCAGGATTCAGTGCTTGAAAAAGCTGAGTCTGAGGTTTCTTGGTCCATTTGAAGTGGTGGAGAGAATTGGAGAAGCTGTCTATTAGTTAGCTCTATCTGCGGAGCTAAGTGGTTTGCACAATGTGTTTCACATATCGGTGCTGCGAAGAGCTGTGAAAAAACCAGCTCAAATGGTTGTTGTGGATCAAGTACGGGTTGATAGCAGGATAACGATGAAAGTGAAGCATATTCGGATCGAGGATACGGAGATCAAACAACTACGAAACAAGACAATCGGGATGGTCAAAGTCCGGTGGGACAACTGTGGCCGTGAAGAGCTAATATGAGAGCGTGAGCAGACCATGCGTGCTGAGTTTCCTGAGTTGTGTGTATAAACTATTGTAACATTTTTTGTTAAAGAAAATGGATGTTATAACAAAGTTGTTACTGTGTTCTGAGTGCTGTATGCAAATTTCGGGACAAAATTTCTATAAGGAGGGGCGGGTTGTAACACCCCAAAAAGGCATTGGCGAGAATAGGATAAAGTCGACCTGGGCTCGACGAAAATCGTCGAGTGGAGCTCGACGAAAATCGTCGAGCAGAGCTCGACAAAAATTTTGATCGTCGAGCGGAGCTCGACAAAAATGTTGATGGTCTAGCGGAGCTCGACGATTATGGCCTGTTTTGTGAAAACTTTCCCGTTCGACGAACTAAAGCCTGTTTGACAAACTTACTCCAAAACGACAAAGTTCGTTCGAAGAAATTAGCCCCGTTCGACGATTTGTCAAAAAAGGAAGATGTGGTCGAGCGGTGACTCGTGTTAGGTGGCTGCTGAGCGGCCAGTAGGCGGTGGATGACTTTTCAGCTTAAACCCGAGTCGTTGATTTTATTGTGTGGCTGGAGTGAAAACAAAAACTACTTATGCAGAGGGATTGGAATCAGGAAATTATTATTTCCTTTTCTCTCTCTCTTCCTTGTGTTCCAGTTCTGGAGCAGAAAAACTTACGGCTCGAGCTCGGGCTTGATGAAGTTGTTGGAGTCGATCTTGTGACTGGAATCAGGATCTGAAGCTCGATTCGCGAAGGGGAAAGTGAGTGAAAGAGGATAGATCTTAACAAAATACTAGAGCTGAGTCACAGCACAAAATACCAAACAAAATAAACAAGAAGGCAGATCAAGCAACACAGAAGACACAAGGAAATTTATAGCGGTTCCCCAAATATGGGTAGTCCACTCTTCTACCACCCTGGTAGGAATCCACTCAGGTTTTTGATCAGGTGATTGCCACCAATGGGTTTTGATCAGGTCCCCAAAAACCAACTCAAGTCTTTTGATAAGGAGACTTGCAACTAGGAATCACTTTTGAAGGGAGATGACAACCCTTTGTACAGGAGGGGGTGAGAGAGTGATATTATCTTCTCTGTCAACAATCAGAGAGAAGATTCAAGTGGAATGATGTTAGCAAAGGCTCCCCCTGAGATATTGATTGGTTCAGGTATGCTGGAAGCTTTGCTTCAGGGTGATAGGCCTTCAATCTTCAGGCCTGGACCAGAGTATCTTCAGGAACTTCTGACTGATAAAGTATTTGTTGTCCTTGAAGTTGTCCTGTAGAAATGAAGGAAGAAGAAGACTCTTGATAGTGATGGGTTGTTCTTCTTCTTCTTCTGATGGCTATTGTCACTCTGGTCTAGAGCTTTAAGTTATTGTAGTGATATTTCCCTTATGTATTTATATGTGTATTGCTGTCTGATCTATCTTCTTCCGGTATTTGAATTCCTTAGATTTTATGGCGGAAGAAACATTCCCGAGAGTGAAGATCCTTTGGAAATTGATCCTCACTTAATTCTTCTGTAACTGTCTGGTTGAACGGCCAATTTCACTGGGAATGTTGACTGTAATTATTCCTCAATTACTTCTGCCAACTGTTACTGATTGCTCAGAAATCGTCGACCTGAACTTCGTCGAGTTCATCAATCGTCGGCCTGAGTTCGACATTCGTCGAACTCAGCTGGATTCGTCGAGCTGAATATCTTGCCTTTGTTCGTCGACCGGAGCTTGTAGTTCGTCGAGCTCAGCTTCTGTGTTCGTCGAGCTGAGAGAACTGTTGAGTGTCGACATAGTTGTTGTGATGGTGTCGACATAGCCTTGCTCGAGTCTTGAGATCGTCGACCTGAGTTCAGAGAAGCAGCTCAGAATTCATCGACCGGAGATCGTCGTTCGTCGAACTGCGTTCGATGATCGTCGATCTGATTTTCTGCCTTTGTCTTAACTGCATTTCTTGGACTTCTTTTCTGCAATGCTGGAGAGTCCTTATGAATGACCAAACCTGGAGATAGTCCTATGACCCATGACTATACATGGTGGGTCAATATAAGATTCCTAATAGTGTTCCTTGCCCAAATCCTAACTGGGGTTCCAATAGTGAGACACTCATTTCCATCCGTATAGAAAAGCTTTATCATGGCTCCGAAGAGAACTTCAAGGATAACGAATTTCTCCTGGATAAGTGAAGTCATCAAAATGCATATTTGCATGGATCTCATCACCAAAAGGTGAAAAAAGGTGGATTCCAATGGGTAGATCGGTTTGATCCCCATATATTCCTGCATTTAGATCCGGAAATGTAGAGTACGGAATAGGCATGCTGCGAGAAGCCCATCTGGACAAGTTGGTCTGGATTGGTGATGTTTAATTTGCATGCCGGAGAATACTCCGTGGATGTGTGTGTGACATACGTGGGAAATCTGGGGTTTAGGGGTGTGCAAGATGCTGCATCAAAGTACTGGAAGCATTTCCAGGAAAACATCTAGAAAAGATCACAGTCTGGAAAACTGTTGATATCGTCAGGCGATAGTGAGTATCACCAGGTGATAGCTCCTAGTGAGGTGGAAGTTTGAATGACCTGTCTTGAAGAGACCTGGGGGTCACTGTATGTAAAGCTGTGTGCTTAAGTTGCCTGGCTTATGGTGGGTGCTAGCCCAAAATGGACAAAGCCGTGTGTCTTGTGATGAGTTGAGCCGTGAAGGCCAACTACTGTGTCATCAAGTTAAGTACCTCTGAACGACTGGGTCATCAAGTTAAGTACCTCTGAATGAGCAGTTGGTCGTCAAGTTAAGTACCTCTGAACAATGTGGTCGTCAAGTTAAGTACCTCTGAACGACAAAGTTACTGTTAAGTCATGGACCTCTGAATGGTGGTGGTACACGGGGGAGCCCGGTACACCGAAAATGTTCCCTGTGTGTACGGGGCGTGTGGTCGTTGGGCCAACGCCTGTGGTGAATGGTGCTTAAATTCACTTTGTTGTTGCCACTACATATATACCATGCCTTGTTTGCATGGATGGAGAAATGTCGCCCCGAGTAATGGGTGGGATCGTTATAAACGGGTCAACAAAATGCTGACTGTTGCTTTGTTTGCCACGTTTTGGTGGGCCCTTTTGTGCAAGTGCTGGGGAGCCAAGTGGGAAGTAACAGGCTGACGCGCATGTGCTGCAATTGGCTAGCCTTTTAAGGCCCAAAGGCAAACTTTACAGTTTCATGTTTGGCCGGCCTGCGTGCCGATGTACGAAATCACTTTTGTTAAATGAACCAGTTGTAATAAAGCTACGACCAAAACATATGTTATGTGAATATACATATATATATATATATATATATATATATATATATATATCATTCCTGTCAGGTAGTGGACAATCATAGCCAGTATGGGTTCTTAAACTAAAATGCTTCCGCTAGAATGCTCTGAGTTAGGGTGCGTTCATATTTGAACTTGGATTTGGAAACAACTTGTAATTTCCTTAATTGTCCGTGGTATATGGGATCGGGCCCCGACCGGACCTTCTGTCATATACTATACGACGGATGAGGATGTTACAAACTGGAACACTCAATGATATCAGAACAAGAAATATCTGAGAAAGAGATGGAGGGAGAAATTCCAAAAGAGGCAGAAGAAGAAGTTGTTCTTTCTAGAGAAACAAACTTGCAGGGGGGAGATAGATGAAATTCCCCCAAATTGTAGTTCCTGATGCTGACATTCAACATGTAAATGATAACTTAGATAATATCAACATAAATGAGACAAATACAAGAACTGAGGGGGAGTTGGCCCCAGATACTGACATATCTAAAAAGTCACCTTAAGTTGAAGAGGTAAGTTCTTCGTAATCAGAAGATGCAGAAGAATCTCAACTTAAGAAAAGGAAGCTTTCTGCGATGAAGAAAAGGAGCAAAAACTACAAACAATATATTCAATCTGGGACACCAGCTGCTCATGCAGAAGACACTAGCTCTCTACTGGTACAGATTCAAATTGTTGGGTCTATTGGTCCCAATATCCCAGATTTGTAAGAAGTCAAACGGGTCAATGACATACATACATAATGTATTTGATGTGTGTTTGAGTTCCTGCATGCAGGTAGTCCATGATTGGACGGGTCAACAAAAAGAATATGCTGGAGAATTCAAATTTTGTCAAGCTCAGTTCAGAGTATGGGTCTTAGATTTCGTCGAGCTCAGCTCGCAGTTCGTCAAGCTCAGCTCACAAATCGTCGAGCTCAGCTCACCATTCCTTGAGCTAAACTCAGGAGCTTAGGATTCAAATTTCATTGAGCTTAGCTCGCAGTTTGTCGAGCACATCTCACCATTCGTTGAGCTAAACTTAGGAGCTTAGGACTCAAATTTCATCGAGCTCAACTCATAGTTCGTCGAGCTCAGCTCACATATCATCGAGCTCAGCTCACCACTCATTGAGCTAAATTCAGAAGCTTGAGGTTCATAATTCGTCTAGCTCAGCCCACCAATCGTTGAAAACAGTTCAACATTGATCGACCTAAAGTTAGACAAATTGACTAAGGCAAAACTGCTGAGACAGCTGAGAAGCATGTCTCAACATAACTGCTGAGACAAAACAAGGTGGATTTCTCTAAGTCTAGAAGGGTTGAGTGAAGCAGGTTCACTCATCGCCTCTAATAAAGAAGAAAGAGCTGAGACCGCTAAAAAGAAACCGCTAAGACAGAAGACAGTCTAAGCTGAGAAGATGAAAGCTACAACAACACCAAATGACCACTGCTGACGTCATTAAATATCAACAAATTCATGTCGTTGCGAGAATGCTGCAGTAGCACCGAAAGCTACCTTTTATCGTTTTCTTAGGGAGGTGTCGCTCACCATTCTTGGTTGGGCCCACACTCAAATTGTGTCGTTGATTCAAATGAACAAATATAAAAAGGAGAAAGAAAAAGGCATTAGGGTTACAGAGAACAAATGTGGAACATAAAAAGAAAACCAGAGGAGGCTGGACTTCATCTTCTCCAATAAGTTTGAAAGCAAAAGTCCAGCAGAGTTAGCCAGAAGGCAAAGAAAGAAAGCTGAAGCTCTTCAAGTTCAGCAAGATAGTTTTCTCTATAACAAGCCAGCTGATTCATTTGTTCAACAAGGAGATAGCTGTATGAAGGCCCATCAAACTTCAATAGCAGATTGCTGCTCACCTATGCAGCAATGAAAAAGTTATTTGTAGAAGAAGACTCATTCTTTCTACAGTAATTGAGTTGTACTGATATTTGCTCAGTCCAGCAAAGTAGACTTAGAGATTTATCTCTGAGTCAGTGTTTCATTTTATTTATCTTGTATAAATTACTGTAGGATTCAGTTTATCGGAATCTGAGCTATAGGGCCTTCTTGGCCTGAGTTGTAGGTGACTAATTAGTCACTAAGGCAGGTGCCCTGTTGGGGTACTGAGGTAGGATCCAAGTGTGGATCTGAGAGTAGGACTGTCCTCCCAGCCTGACTAGTAGGCCTTAGTGATAAGGATAAGGTAGGTGACTGGTGAGTCACTGAGCTATAGGTGTAAGTGTGTCACTGAGTGTAGGCCTTGGAGGAGGCTAGGCTATAGGTACCTGGAAGGGTACTGAGTTATAGGAGTGATGCAGCACTCTGAGAGTAGGGATTTGTGCCTGAAGTTGTAGGGCTGAAGAGCCTGAGTTATATGCCTTAGAAATAAGGCTGAGGTAGGTGGTTAGTGGACCACTGAGCTGTAGCAGCTCTGCAGGGCTCTGAGGTTGGAACCCTTATGGTTCTGAGTTTGGATTCTGAAAAGAATCTGTGTGTAAGGCTGAGGGCCTGACGTGTAAGCTCTGAGGATCATATTGGTGGTGTTTGTGCCTAGTCTAACAAATTAGTTGGATAGGTGGGAGGGAAAGTGGATGTACCCAATTAGGGAACCACTATAAATAACTATATGCTTGGCTGTGGTGTTTATTTTCTTTCATATTGCAGGATCTAAGGACAAGCTCTAGATAACTTAAGATGAAAATAGCATAAAGATTAATAAAATTTTAAAGACCTATTCACCCCCCCTCTAGGTGATTAGCTAACCTTCAAGTTAAACAACCTTCAAGTAGTATCAGAGGGAGGTTACTCAAAAAGGATCTAATAATCTGAGTATACGTCCAAGGTTAGCTATAAGATATAAGAATAGGGTCAGGTGTAAACTACAAGGCACTGTGAGCCATGAAATTACCAATCTGCAGAAAGGAGGGCTTTGGCCTCTACAAGGAAAGGGTCAGACTATTCATGGAAGCTGCTGACCCTAGGATATACATCATAGTTAAAGAGGGACCCTTCATCCCTATGAAGACCTCAGTTCTAGATGCCAACATCTAGACACCTAAATCTTATGAAGAAATGATCAAAGATGAGCTCCTTCTTGCCTCCATGGACAAGAGGGCTCAAAACATTATAGCCAGTGCAGTATATGATTCAACATTCCAGAATCTGGTGCACTGCAAGATCTCCAAGGAGATGTGGGAGACCCTAGTTGTGTTCCTGGAGGGCTCAGAGGAGGTGAGGGATGACAGAAAATCCATGATCAACCAGGAGTATGAGGCCTTCAGACAAGGAAAGTTTGAGGGCATTGCTGAGAGCTTTGAGAGATTTTTTTTAGAATTGTGAATGAACTGAGAACATATGGAAGGGTCTTTAGTATCTATGAGATGAATGACAAATTTCTCAGGTCCCTCTCAAAGGATTGGGACTCAAAGATTTGTGCCATTACGGAAATGGGCAAGTTAGCTGACACTCCTCCTCCAACTATGTTTGAAAAGCTGCTGACATATGAGATGCAGCTTGCTGTAAGAAAGGAAGAAGAGATGTGTTGTAAGTCATAGGCCAAGGAGAATTCTGTGGCCTTCAAAGCTGAAACCTCATCCAGGAGTAGAAGAAAGAACTCTCCACATAGGAAAATTACTGAGTCAGACTCTGAGATCTCAAAGACCAGCACTTCAAACAACCATACATCTGATGAAGACCTTGCTGCCTTCTCCAGGCAGTTTCATAAATTCATGAAGAAAGGCCATTGGAATAACAGAAGGCCTTCCTTTTCCTCACAGCACAGAAGGAAATCCTCTAAGGAGGATAGGTATGCTACTAACTCCAGCAAACAAATTTCTTCTAATATTATTTGTTTCTGTTGCAGAAAACCTATGTATATAGTTGCTGACTGCCCAGTGAAGAGGAAAGAAGGAGTGAAGAAGAACCACATGGGAAAGAAGAAAGAGAAGTCCTTTGTGGCCAAGAAGGAAAAGACATGGTCTAACTCATCCTCTAGGTCAGACAGTGAATATGAAGAAGCCTACATTGGGCTAATGGTTGTTGCTGAAGGAGAACCTGAAGAATACCATACTGTTAGGATAGGGATCAGGGCCCCTCTATCACATTTAGATAGTGACTCAGAGGTGGATATAGATGAAGAAGAAGATGTTCAATATCATGGATTGATGGCAATAACTGATGAAGAGAGCATCCAGGATCAGCCCGGACAAGCTCAGGTAAATTCTAAATCTTTGTATTCTATTTCAAGTCATGAGGCTAGCTCAGATTCTGAAGCTCAATCATCAAGAGATGAAGGGGATTCAGATTCTGAGGATGATGTAAATTCTTTAATTGACAAGTGCAGATAACTTCTTGAAGCATTCAAGAGGTGCAAGCTCCTTGCCAAGAGACAGATAAAAGAGCTTCTCAATCTTAAAAGCAAGTGTGAAAGCCAAGAAAAAGCTCTCACTGATATGGCTGCACAAACATCACAGCTCAAGGAAATCATTGACAGGGAGTCTGTGGTAAGAGTCTCAAATAAGGAACTTATCCAGAAACTTGAAACTGATCTCCTAAATGAGAAATTATTGGTGAAAAAGTTTTCTAAGCCAAACACTGTGCTTCCCTTAATTGACACCCACCTTACCCAAGTGGTAAGAAAGGGTTATGATTTAAGGGATCTGCTAGACCTCCCAATCCAAAAGGAAAGGGAAAGGGGAAGGCACCAGTAGTGCCTCTAGCCTCATTGCCTCAAGTTTCTTTTCAGAGAGCCTTGTTGCCTTCTAACAGGTATGACCATAAAAGTTATTATGGTCACTGGGAGAATGGCAAATCCACTAGTATGGATCAATGTGGCCCTAGTCAAGGTGGAAGATACAGCCATGTGAGGGCCTTTAAGGCTGCCCATGAGGAAATTCAAATGGCTCATACTGGACCATTTATTTTTGGTGCCCTAGCCCCAAAACTCGAGGATATTGCTGCTGCAGGAAATCTGAGTCAACCAGCAAAAGTAATGACCCAAGGTGAGTCTTCTGGCCATGACTAGGATGGCAGTTTCTGATTCTATCAGATGAATATTAGCTAAAAAGAGACATGCAGCTGGTGGATCTCAGAAAAGTCCAAAACAGCTAGCTGAAAGACTCTCCTCCTGTCGAACGTCTACTGGAAGTCAAAAAATGTACATCAGCACATCTTCCCACTGTTAATGGAGCAGTCAAGCCAACTGCTAGTCCTAAACAAAAAAGAAGATATAATATCTATGAGTGCTGGTACAGTGGCAAAGTGGGCCACTATGTTATAGATTGCTGGCACAATCCTTCTGTGTCCAGAGGTTGCCAACCTGTCAGAAATACTGCAGGAAGGCATGGTTATTTTCAGGCTTATGTGAACCTAGGACCCAATAAAAATTGGGGACCTAAGGTGAGATGATTTGTGTTCTTTTCAGGTTATTTCAGGTACCAATTCCCCTAAATGGTACTTGAATAGTGGATGTTCCAGGCACATGACTGAAACAAAGGAGCTATTGAAGGAGTTTACTCCAGTAAAGAAAGAACCTAAGGTCATCTTTGGAGGCTCTGATAAGGGAATAACCAGAGGTTACGGTAATATATTAAATGACATAATCACCATCACAAAGGTGGCTTATGTGGAGGGGTTGCAATACAACCTCATAAGCATAAGCCAACTATGTGACCTTTGTTATGACATTTCCTTCTACAAGGATAAGTGTCACATCAAGAAGTTAATTGACCAATGTGTCATCTTAACTGGCACTAGGAGTGAGAATGTTTATTGTTTAAACTTTTCTTGCTTAGATAATAGTTCCCCTATATGTCTAGTTGTAAATGAGAATGTATCATATTGTGTTCAATGGCACAAGAGACTGGTTCATTTGAACTATAAGACCATTGGTCAGTTATTCAGTGATGAGCTAGTTAGAAATGGTCCCAAAATAAAATGCTCCAAGGAGGGTATCTGTGCTGCTTGCCAAAAGGGTAAGCAAACTAAGACCTCCTTCAAGAGCATTGGAACCAAGGACTCAGTGAGATGCTTGTATCTCCTTCATATGGACTTGTTTGGTCCTATGCCTGTTCAGAGTCTGGGTAGGAAGGTCTACACCCTTATGATGGTTGATGACTATTTCAGATTTTCTTGGGTGTTCTTCCTTAGAAGAAAGGATGAAACCCTTGATGTCCTCAAGAATTTTATCAGGCAGATTCAGAATGAATTGGCATGCTCTGTAGTCAGAATGAGATGTGACCATGGAACTAAATTTCATTCTGCTGCCATGACATCTTTCTGTGAAGAGCAAGGGATTCATCGGGAATTCTCCTCTCCAAGAACACCCCAGCAAAATGGGTAAGATTAGAGGAAAAACAGGACTCTCATAGAAGCAGGGAGAACATTGTTGAGTGACACTTCTCTCCCTGAATATTTCTAGGCTGAGGCAGTTAACACCGCATGTCATGTTCTCAATAGGGCTTCTATCACCAAAGGCCACAAGAAGACCTCCTATGAGATTTTGAAGGGCAAAAAACCAAACATATCCTATTTCAGGATCTTTGGCAGCAAGTGTATCATCTTGAACAATGGTAAATCAAAAGTGACTAAGTTTGCTGCCAAATCCCATGAGGGGATCTTTGTTGGGTATAACAATAATAGTAGGGCATATAGAGTCAATAACTTGACTAATCAAGTTATAGAAGAGTCTGTCCATGTGGTGTTTGATGAGTCACGCCTGATCAACAGTGAACTATAAAGCTCCTTGCCTAGTTCTACAGGTATAGAAGTCATGATGGAAAAACTCTCCATCAAAGATAAAGACCTAACTATGCAAGATGAAAGTGGAGAGGGATGCTATCCAGAGGAAGCACAGGACTATCTATCTTGAGATGAAGACCAACCAGTTGAAGAAAATGGTGCTCAGCTAGAAGCAGTTAGGCTGCCCCCTGTAGTCAGATATCTGAGAGATCATCCTCTATATCAGATAATTGGTGAGGCCAGCCAAGGTGTACAGACTAGAAGCAAAAGTTTCAACACAGCTCTTCCAGCTTCCTGTCACAAGAAGAGCCCAAGAAATTTGAAGAAGCAAATCAAGACCAATTCTGGATTGGTGCAATGCAAGAAGAATTGAACCAGTTCAAAAGATGCAAGGTTTGGAAGCTGGTTCCCAGACCAGATGGACATAATCTCATTGGAGTCAAGTGGATTTTCAGAAATAAACTTGATGAAAATGGCATTGTAATAAAGAATAAATCTAGACTGGTGGCCAAAGATTATAAACAGGAAGAGGGGATTTATTATGATCAGACTTTTGCCCCAGTTGCAAGATTGGAAGCAATCAGACTGTTTCTTGCATTTGTAGCCTTCTAGGTATTCAAGGTCTTCTAGATGGATGTAAAGTCTGCCTTCCTGAATGGAGACTTGAAGGAAGAGGTTTATGTAGAGCATCCTCCAGGTTTTGTAGATTCCAACTCTCCTACTATTGTATATAGACTTAGGAAATCTCTTTATGGGCTCAAGCAAGCCCCTAAAGCATGGTATGAGAAATTGTCTACCTTTATCATTGAGAACAAATTCTCAAGGGGGAATCTAAATGCAAGATCATCCTAGTCCAGATTTATGTTGATGACATAATATTTGTCTCTACTGATGACAACCTCTGCAGGAAGTTTGCAAAAATTATGCAAGGGAAGTTTGAGATGAGTAGTGTGGGTGAACTTAAGTTTTTCTTAGGACTCCAAGTAAGACAAACTGAGGATGGTCTATCTATATCCCCATCAAAGTTCACCAGGGAGATAATCAAGAAATATGGCATGGAGAATACTTCCACCTTAAGGATTCCCATGAGCTCAAGTATGCCTATAGGCAAAGATGATCCATGGAAACCTGTTGATCTAACTCTGTATAGAGGTATAGTTGGCTCCCTTCTCTACCTCACTGCAAGTAGGTCTGACATTATGTATGCAACATGTGTTTGTGCTAGGTATTAGGCCTGCCCTAAAGAGTTTCACTACACTGCTGTGAAAAGAATCTTAAGATATCTTAAGGGCACCACAGATCTTGAACTATGGTACCCTATGAATGGGGAATTTGAACTAACAAGCTATTCAGATGCAGATTTTGCAGGCTATAAGGAGGACAAGAAGAGCACTTTTGGCTCCTGTCAATTTCTAGGTGGAAGGCTTGTCTCTTGGAGAAGCAAGAAACAAACGAGTGTTACAATCTCAACAGCATAGTCAGAGTATATTTTAGCTGGAAGCTGCTGTGCTCAATTGTTATGGATCCAGCATCAACTTCAGGACTACAATTTTCAGATAAGTAGAACTCCACTCTTTTGTGACTCTACTAGTGCAATTTCTATAGCTAGGAATAGTGTCTCCCATAGCAGGAATAAGCATATAGAAATTAGGTATCACTTTATTAGAGAACATGTGGAAAGAGAAGACATCAGCCTTGTGTTTGTCTCCACAGACAAGCAAGCAGCTGATATCTTCACTAAGCCACTAGATGAAGCCAATTTTAACACCTTCAAATTTAAATTGGGTATGTTGAATCTTTTGTATCTTTAATTCTCACTTCTACCATATGCTACACTGTCCATTTTGCAGGTAGTACAAGTTCTTCCTCCAGATAATGAAGATAGTGTGCAACTGTTGAGGTGGAGCTAGCCCAATTGCTGAACTGGATTGAGTCAAAGTGGAAAGATCTACTCCAGACAGATAGGGGGAGAAAAACCCCACAAAATGCTCCCTATTGCAGAAGTCAAAAAAGGTAGAGGATAGTCAAGGGGTAAGAAGAATAGACATGTGGAATAGTAAGGGTGGCAGCATGCTAGAGGGAGTAAGTAATTCTCCACTGGATGGAGAAATATGGTAACATTTACACACTCTAATAATGTTAAATTTTTTTATGATGAATATGTTGTGTTGTCAATGACCTGTATTATTGTTCAAGCAAAGTTTTGACTTCTTCAAATAGGGGGAGATTGTTGGGTCTATTGATCCCAATGTCCCAGGTCTGTAAGAAATCAAACGGGTCAATGACATACACACATAATGTATTTGATGTGTGCTTGAGTTCATGCATGCAGCTAGTCCATGATCGGACAGGTCAACAAAAAGAATATGCCGGAGAATTTAAATTTTGTCAAGCTCAGTTCAAAGTGTGGGTCTCAGATTTCGTCGAGCTCAGCTCTCAGTTCGTCAAACTCAGCTCACAGATTGTTGCGCTCAGCTCACCATTCCATGAGCTAAACTCAGGAGCATAGGATTCAAATTTCGTCGAGCTCAACTCACAGTTCATCGAGCTCGTCTCACAGTTCGTCGAGCTCAGCTCACCACTCATTGAGCTAAATTCAGAAGCTTGAGGTTCAGAATTCGTCGAGCTCAGCCCACCAATCGTCGAGTGCAGTTCAACATTCATCAACCTAAAGTCAGACAAATTAATTAAGGCAAAACCGCTGAGACAGCTGAGACATCTGAGAAGCATGTCTCAACATAACCACTGAGACAAAACAAGATGGATTTCTCTAAGTCCAGAAGTGTTGAGTGAAGCAGGTTCACTCATCGCCTCTAATAAAGAAGAAAGCGTTGGGACTGCTGAGAAGAAACCGCTGAGATAGAAGACAGTCTCAGCTAAGAAGAAAAAAGTGTTGAGACCGCTGAGAAGAAATCGCTGAGACAGAAGCCAGTCTCAGCTGAGAAGAAGAAAACGTTGAGACCGCTGAGAAGAAACCGCTGAGATAGAAGACAGTCTCAGCTGTGAAGAAAGAACCGCTGAGACTAAGCCAGTAGAAATTCACCAAGTCTAGAAGCATTGAGAGTCAAGACAGATGGCGTTGAGTGACTTAACCATCACTCGAAGCTTAGTGATATTCTGGAAATTTTCTAAGTCCAGAAGGTGATGACCACTGCTAACATCATCAAAAGTCAACAAGTCAAGGTTTCTCATACCATTGTAGGAAAGCTACAGCAGCACCAAATAACCATTGCTGACGTCATTAAATATCAACAAATTCATGTCATTGCAGGAATGCTGCAGTAGCACCGAAAGCTACCTTTTGTCCTTTTCTGAGGGATGTGGCGCTCACCATCTTTGGGTGAGCCCACACTCAAATTGTGATGTTGATTCAAATCAACAGATATAAAAAGGAGAAAGAAAAAGGCATTAGGGTTACGGAGAACAAACACGATACATAAAAAGAAAACCAGAGGCGACTGGACTTCATCTTCTCTAATAAGCTTGAAAGCAAAAGCCCAGCAGAGTTAGCCAGAAGGCAAAGAAAGAAAGCTGAAGCTCTTAAAGTTCAACAAGATAGTTCTCTCCAGAACAAGGCAGCTGATTCATCTATTTAGCAAGGAGATAGCTATGTGAAGGGCCATCAACCTTCAACAGTAGATTGCTGCTCACCTATGCAGCAAAGAAAAAGTTGGTTGTAGAAGAAGACTCATTCCTTTTATAACAAGTGAGCTGGACTGATATCTGCTCAGTCCAGCAAAGTAGACTCAGATATTTATCTCTGAGTCAGTGTTTCATTTTATTTATCTTGTATAAACTCCTATAGGATTCAGTTTATCTGAATCTGACCTGTAGGGCCTTCTTGGCCTGAGTTGTAGGTGACTAATTAGTCACTGAGGTAGGTGCTCTGTTGGGGTATTGAGGTAGGATCCAAGTGTGTATCTGAGAGTAGGGCTGTCCTCCTAGCCTGAGTAGTAGGACTTAGTGGTAAAGCTGAGGTAGGTGACTGGTGAGTCACTGAGCTGTAGGTGACAAGTGTGTCACGGAGTGTAGTCCTTAGAGGAGACTGAGCTGTAGGTACCTGGAATGGTACTCAGTTGTAGGAGTATATCAGCACTCAGAGAGTAAGGCTTTGTGCCTGAAGTTGTAGGGCTAAAGAGCCTGAGTTGTAGGTCTTAGAAATAAGGCTGAGGTAGGTGGTCAGTGGACCACTGAGCTGTTGTAGCTCTACAGGGCTCTGAGGTAGGAACCCTTGTGGTTCTGAGTTTGGATTCTGAAAAGAATCTGTATGTAAGGCTGAGGGCCCGAGGTGTAAGCTCTGAGGAGCATATTGGTGGAGTTTGTGCCTAGTCTAACAAATTAGTTGGATAGGTGGGAGGGAAAGTAGATGTACCCAATTAGGGAACCACTATAAATAACTGTGTGCTTGGTTGTGGTGTTTGTTTTCTTTTATATTGCAGGATGTAAGGACAAGCTCTAGATAACTTAAGAAAAAAACATCATAGAGACTAATAAAATTTCAAAGACCTATTCACCCCCCCCCCCCTCTAGGTGATTAGCTAACCTTTAAGTTAAACAGCTTTCACAAATTATGCTGGATAAGCAAAGGAAGGATCTAGAAAAGTATGTAGATGACAACAATGAAGAGATGCAGTTTCAACTGGCTCAGGAAATTAAGCCACTAAGATTTGAAGTCAATCCTTTGAAATCTGAAATGACAACCTTCTTTGAAAAAGGAGCAAATGTTGTAGTATATCTTGCTAAACCGCAGTAAGAGGCCAAGTCAACTGCAAATGAGATGGTTGTCAAACAAGTCTATGTCCTTGAAAATGAGAGAATTTTGGATGAAAATATGACATCCCTGCATACAAAGACAATGGTTAAACTGGCTGAGCAGTCTACTGAATTAGACAACAAAATAGTTGGTGCTACAAAGGCCATAGAAACTCAGCTAGCAGATCATTCAGCCTCTTTGCTTAAAGATATAAAGGCTTCTGACAAGAATTTGGACAACAATTTACTGAGAGTAAAGAATACTATCACCTCAGGTATTAATTACCTTGATGAACAAGTAAGATTTCACAAGAATGATTTGGGAGATCATGTTGAAATATAAGTCGTAAAGGGGGAGAGGGTAATGATAAGAGCAAGTTTTGAACATGCTACTTGGTTATCAAATAACATCAGAGACACTTTAGGCTTTCCTCCCCTATGGTATGATGGAGATTAGACTGCTGAATCTAGTTGTCAACCAACTCACCTTGAAGCACCTCATACCATTGAAACTTCTGTTGATGTGCAAACCATATACAATTCTGCAACACAGGATACCTTTAAGACTATCCAAGTAGCTGTCTATCACATGCATAGTCCTCTACCATTAGTTCAAAATGTTATCTGTGAAAAGGTGGAGATGCCTGAATTTGTTATACTCAAAGAAAACGAGGATCAGCTTTCAAAGAAAAGGTTCAGAGAACAAGCTGAGACAAGACCTGACTTTGAGTAGTGGAGCACAACCTCCAGATCAATAATTCTTACTACACAGAAGGTAGTAAATGCTAGTGTAACATATAGAGGCAAATGGTATTCAGAACAAGAATGGGCAAAACATTTAATGCAATAAGAAGTTATCCAAAAGTTCAGACATGATCTGAAGAAAGGAAAGCTACCTGCTAAGTAAATTGATCCTAGTAAATACTTTCCAAATCCATATCATTATTTTGAAATACAAAGACTGAAAGAAGAAGCCAATGCAAAAGCTAAAGAAAAGGATGACAAAGGGAAGAAGGTTGCTGATGACAAGGTGCCAGAGGTGAGGCAAAAATTCAATCTAGAAAAGGCATAGTCATCAAAGAACCAGAGCAACCATAAAATGTTTTTTTTGTTTTGGATTTCATAAAAACCTTATTATGTAACTATTGTATAACCAAAACTTATAGCTGTAAACCTTTTGGTGAACATTCAATGAAACTTTTTTGTTTACTCAACATTTCATGTATTAATTTGGATTGCAATTGTTGACCTACTTTCTGTTCAACATCATTGTTTTAAATATGTGTTTTTATCTGTGGTATTTCACATATTATCCTACACTGAACTTTTAAATATTTTTGTCATAATAATTTTTTGGTATCATGTTGTATATCATTGGATTGGGGTTATGACTTCTCCAAATAGGGGGAGATTGTTAGGTACATTGGTCATAATGTACTTGATTTGAAGAAGACCTTTTAGTTCAATGATATACACATAGTTGTATTTGATGAATGTTAAGTTCATATGTGTAGGAAAACAAAGCTAAGTACAAAAGTGTCAAGATACTAGACATGTGTTGACACCTTTGTCAAGGATGTGCTGAGATAAGGAGAAAGTAGTGTCGACACTCAGGACTAGTGTCGACACACTTAAACACGAAGTGATGAGTCAAGGAGAAAGTTGTGTCGACACCCAGGACTTGGGTCGACACTATGATACAAGAAAACAATTGTGTCGACACTCAGGACTAGTATCAACAAACACTGCATAAGTTGTGTCGAGATAAAGAAAAGCTGTGTCGATACTAAGGACAAGTGTCGACACACTCTATACAGGCAGTATCGAGACTGAATACAACTATGTCGACACTCAAAAAAAGTGTCGACACACTTCACGGGCTGAGTCAAGACTGGAGGAAAGTAGTGTCGACACTCAGGACTAGTGTCGATACATTTAACATCAGCTGTGTTGAGACAAGATGAAGGTTGTGTCGACACATTCAAAAGTTTATCGACACCACTACCTGAGAAGTGTCGACACCCAGGACTTGTGTCGACACATCCAACAGTCAAGTTTCAACACTTCAAGCAGATTTATTTCCTAAGTATAGAAATCAAGTCAGAGGGTCTGACAAATGTCAAAACTGTCAGATGTCAGATATTAATCGGATCAGCCAGTTACCTTTGACGAAGCCTATATAAAGGGATCAAACACTTAAAAAAGTACAAAAGAAGGGAGAAAAATTTGGCAAGTCCAGATCTAAGAAGTTATCTTCTAGAATTCAGAAGGTGGAGAGAAGTCGAATCAAGAATCGTCTTCAACATCCTCTAGCCTAGATCTAACTTAATTTCAACTTCAAGAAGCTTTGAAAAGCTAAGAAGGGCAGGATCAAATCTATTACTTCAATATCAAAAGAAGCAAACCGATCAGGATCAGATCAAGAAGCAATCACCATTCCTTTCTTGCAGGGTGACTTGTTCTCAATCAATTTCTTTCACTTTTATTGAATTATAAGATCTACCAGTAGATCTGAGTGTCGGAGAAACTTTTTCTCTGAGATTGTAAGCCTATGTTATAAAGGTTGAGTTAGGGCAAGGATTTTCTGAGGTAGGAGAAGAGGGAATTTCTTTGAGTTGTAGGGCAGCATTTTCCTGAGAAGTAGGAGTGTGGATACATTCTGAGGTAGAGTTCTTGGGAAGAACTTGAGGAGTAGGATCTTTATGATCTGAGTAGTAAGACTTGTAAAGTCTGAGTTGTGGGAGCCAGCTGGGCTCTGAGCTGTAAGATCTGAGGATCTGAGGAAAGGAAGAAGAAGGAGTTGGGCCGAATCTAGTTCATTGCTAGATAGGTGAAGGGGGAAAGTGGATATACCCATAAATTGGAGAACCACTATAAAACTGTGTGTGTAGTACTGTGTATGTTGTGTTTGATTTGTTGTGATAGCTCTAGATTGCTGGTAAATTAATTTGCTTATCTGTTGTGTTAATCTAACTGAAGAAAATATATCACTGAAAAAGGGGTAGCCAAAATTCAAATTGGACCTATTCACCCCCCCCCCCCTCTAGGTCACTCTCAATCCTTAAACAAATATTTGCAATCTGACATGCAAGTTTGGATTTAGGCATACTGTGTGGAGCCTACCCGTAGTGATACGCCCGGATTAGTGATGTTGTTGTGATATGCCTTACGGCTAGCCCTATGTGCGCTAACTGGAATATCCAGTACTATTCGCTATAGTGTTGGCAAGAATTCGTGGGATTTTTTCGTGAATGCCCCGTGCCTAGGCTGACTTATATTGGGCCCGAAAGAACATCATTCTTTGGGACTTTTGTAGGACAAGTGGTTCTTTCGTCACTTGGCAGTGCATTCAGTTTACGTCACATCATCGTTTTGAGAGCCTCATTAGGCTACATCCGGAGACGAGTTCATTTCTCCTGTCACAATATTTCAGGACTGGGAATGATGTTATACTCCCTGTCACGCTCTATCAGACAGTTGCAGACCATTTTTCCCTCTATCACACTCGTTTAGACAGTAGCAGATTGTTTCTTTCTATCATTCTCTTATGGACTGTTAGGGCCTTTACGCCTTTCTGTCGCGCTCTTTGTTGTGAGGTCCTGTTCTCTAACCGTTACGGTTGAGTGCAAAAATTGAGAGCACGCCTTTCATTATGGGTCGTATGACTTTGGATGTTTTGCCATTTGCGTGATGGTATGGCTGTGGGGGACCCTTGTGTGCCCACTATGTTATTTGAATTCTTTTTTTTGCTTTGGCTTTCATGCGTACTTGTAGGAGAGCAATGTACTCTCCCTGGAGTCCGCTAGGATGGCCGTGGAGAGAGATAATTATGTTCTGTTGGTCATCCCCATTATGAATTTCATTGCTCTGTCTATTTGTTCTTGATTTCAGGTGGCGCAGCTCGCAATAGTGTGTAGTGGGCCGGAGCCCATGAGTTGCCGAGGAGCTAGAGATTCGTGGTCTCCTTTTTTTGGTTTTTCTAGTAGCTTTACTCTTGTACTATTTTGAAAGTCATGTAAGGCCTTAAGGATGTGACTTTTTAGTATCGCTTTCCTATTAGTTGTGGACATTCAAGCTCCTTTTGTTTGGGCTTTCTCTAAAGTTTCTGTTGTAGCCTTTGTATAAAATTAATGAAGTGGTTGTTTAGTTTTCCTATTATCAATTAATATCATTTTAGGTTTGTGGATTTCTATGTCGTGGGGCTCCAACCGGAGTCATGTTATATTCTATGTGTAGGCCAGGGATATTACAATTGGTATCAGACTTTAGGTATCATGATCCATGAGAATTTAGGTTTCGGGACGAACCCTTTTTAACGAGTGGTGAGCAAATACAGTGCAAGAGCCTAAATGGTTGATTTAAAGCAGAATGTCCACTTAAGAATGACGGAAAGCATGTGTTTACACTATTTTGTGGAACTTGAACATTCCAAATTCTCCAATTTTCTTACTTTAGATAATTAAATTGTGTATTTTTGCGTGTTTAGGCAATTAGAAGTGGCGCAACCCCTTCCCACAATGCCACTGACAACAGTGCTTTTGGTTTTTTTGCTACTAGTCTGCCAAACACTGAGATGATTAGGATAATCACAGAGGCAGTACTTGCTATTTTGGATGCGAGGCAGGATGGTTTGGTACCAAATGCCACACCCACCACACCTGACACTCCCGATGTGGCCCAAATACCTACTACTGTTACAGTACCTACTGCTTCCACAGTACCTATTGGTGCTCAGGTATCCGTTGTTTGTGTTGTACCTATTATTGATGAGGTACTTGCTGCTGCCACGATACATGTTGCTGATGTGATGTCGTGTGTTGTTCCCCGAGCCTGGGATGATATTTGAAGCCTTTATTGAGCTTCAACCCACTATCTTTCTCTGGGAATGAGAAAGCTACAGAATCCAAAAATTTTTTGTCTAGAATTAGGAGAACTCTGACTGCCACTCAGATAGATAGGGAATAGATGGTGACCCTTGCCACTTTACTACTCATTCCGAGAGAGAGAGAGAGAGAGAGAGAGAGAGAGAGAGAGAGCTGGCAGATATATCGATGGAGGAATTTTCTGAGTCTTTCTTGGAGCGCTTCATACATGAGGCGACTCGTCTGCAGTTGCAGACCCAGTTCTTCTATTTGATGTAGTGAGACATGAAGATGGATGAGAATCTCCACTAGTTCACCTGCATAGGCCGCTACTCTTATGGATTATTGGCCAAGGATAAGACCAAAACCCACAAGTTCTTTGATGAGTTACGTGATGTACCGAGGTTGAATCTGTCATGGCCTAAGACCCTTAGATTCAATGCCCCGGTGGAGGAGGAAAGGGCATATGAGATGGTCTTGGAAAGAGTTCAGCGTCGCAGAGAATTTCAGTCAAAGAGTATTGGGTTTAAGGCACTGAAGTCCTAGGGAAGGCCAAACTTCAGGAGGTATGACAAGAGGAAGAGGCATGTAGACTATGTGTCAGCGCAACTGACCGCTTTGTGGGTAACCACGTGTTGTAGTCCAATTTGTTATAATTGTGGGAAGGTAGGACATGTTACACGAGCGTGTCGTCTGGGCCACCCGAGGACTTACCGCTCAGCAGTGGATGCTTCTAGGGCTGCAGAGTCTTTTGCCTCCCAGTACCCACCAACTCAATCGAGGGTCTTCGCGCTCAGACAACGGGATGCCATTCAACAGAATGGCATCGTGACAGGTACATTTACTTGTAATTACTGTTATGTTTATTGATTATAATTCTTGCGTACACTTAATTTTCATGTACTCGTTAGGATTCATACTAATATTCAATTATCTGGCGAGAGTACGGTTCGACACTGGTGCATCACACTCCATTTACCGGAATAATTTGTGGTGTGCGTCAGAGTGTCATGCTTGTCGGCAGAAGAGAAGTTGGACATGCTCCTACCCAATGGGTACTTAATGAGTACAAAGAGGAAAAGTTGTATGAAGGTTTTAATTAGAGAACAAGATTTTGATTTGGGGGCCGCACTACTACCGATGTCAGAGTTTGACATCATATTTGGCATGGATTGACTTATAAAGCAGGGAATGTGTAGCTAAACTCATTTTACGTGTTTGCGAGGTGTGTGTAAAACTCGGATGACCGCCCTCCAAGTAGTAAAAGCAACTCGAAAAGGAGCGAAACTATTTTTTGCATTAGTAGAGGCTTCAGAGCAGAAGCCTAAGCTATATGATGTGCTAGTTGTAGAGGAATTTGTGGACGTCTTTCTAGATGTGATTCCTGGTGCCCCTCCCTAGAGGGAAGTCAACTTTTATATTGAGCTTGTGCCCGGTGTCAAACCCGTGTCACTCTCCCCTTATCGTAAGGCGTGAAAAGAGATGTTAGAGCTGAAGGTATAGTTGCAGGAATTGCTTGAGCAAGGATATATACGATTGAGCTCATCACCGTAGGGTGCAACGGTCCTCTTCATGAAGAAGAAGAAAAGTTGTTTGTGTTTATGTATAGATTATGGTGAGTTGAATAAGTTAAAGGAGAAGAATAAGTATCTGATCCCATGCATTGATAATCTATTTGATTTGTTGGTAGGATCCACTATGTACTTGAAGCTGGATTTGAAGTCTGGATACTATCAGCTCAGGATACGGGAGTCTGACATCCTGAAGACCGCTTTTAGCACACGTTACGAGCATTATGATTTCACGGTGATGCCCTTTGGGCTCATAAATGTGTCTTCTGTCTTTATGGATTTGATGAATATAGCTTTTCGAGAGTATTTAAATCTGTTTGTTATTGTCTCCATCGATGATATTCCGGTGTACTCGCAGTCTGAGGAAGATCATGTTGAGCACCTTTGTACAATTTTGACAGTTCTGAGGAGGCATCAGTTATATGAAAAATTCTCCAAGTGCGCGTTTTGGCTACTATCTGTGCATTTTTGGGACACATTGTCAGTAGAGAGGGTATTGTCGTAGATCTGGAAAAAGTTACAACAATCTGAGAGTGGCCTGAGCAAGGGAGTGTAGCAGAAGTTTCGAGCTTTTTGGGGCTTGCTGGTTATTAAAGGCGCTCTGTGGAGAACTTTTTGCGGATTGCACTTTCTCTGACTACATTTTCTAGGAAGGAGTAGTAGTTCATCTAAACGCTAGTGTGTACTCGAGCTTTCGAGGAGCTGAAGAGCCGACTAATTTCCGCCCTGATTCTATGTTCTCCTTGTGGGATTAAAGAGTACCAGGTGTACAGTGATGCCTCTGGTAGAGGTCTGGGATGCGTTCCATGTCAATTTGGTAAAGTTATCGCTTGTGATTTTAAGTAGTGAAGGTGCATGAGAGAAACTACCTTGTCCACAATTTATAGTTGCCGGTCGTGGTGTTTGCTCTGAAGTTGTGGAGACATAACTCGTATGCCATGAAAGTCAAAATCTTCACGGACATAGGAGCTTCAAGTACTTACTAGATCAAAAAGATTTGAATGTGCGTTAGAGGAGATGGATTAAGTTCCTATGGGACTATACATTCGATACACTTTATACCCCTGTGAAGGGTAACATGGTAGCAGATGTTCTGAGTCGTCAAGCGCCGACACAAGCAAGTTGGATTTTGACTCACGATGAGATTTTGATTCGTGAGTTGGAGGTCTTGGAGATCTCTTGTGTGGACTGAGGATTGTCTTCCACTGCCATTCTGGTATAGATGGAAGTGCAGTATGACATTGGTGACCGTGTAAGAACTGCCTTGGAATTCAATTCGAGCTTGCAGCTCTATTTGGCGGAGTCTTCTGAGGGACTGAACGCTGAGTTTCTCCTTGAGAATGAGCTATTATTGAAGAATGTCAGGCTATGCATTCCTAATTATGAGAAACTACGAAATAAATTGATGTACGAGGTGCATTTCACCAAGCACTCGATTCATCCAGGGAGTACAAAAATGTATTAAAACATGAAAACACTATTTTGGTGGCCAGACATGAAGAAGGATACAACTCTTTTAGTGGTAAAGTGCCAAACACGCGCATTAGTGAAGGTCAAGTGTAAACGACCAGGAAGATTTTTGAAGTCATTACCAATACCATAATGAAAATTTGATGATATTTCCATGAAATTTGTGCACGGGTTGCCAAAGTCGTTGGAGAAAAATGACTCGATCTGGGTATTCGTTGATCAGATAACTAAGGTTGCAGATTTCATCCCAAATCAGAAAAGTGATTCAGTGGAGAAGTTGACAAAACTATATGTGGAGAACATCATTTGATTACATGGCGTCCCTCATAGATAGATTGAAGGCATGTTCATCATTTGTTGGACACAAAACTCAAGTTTAACACATCCTTCCATCTGCAGACATATGTACAAATCGAGAGGACAAATCAGACAATGGAGGACATGCTTCGTAAGTATGTTTTGGATTTCAGGCATCTTTGAGAAGATCACCTTTACATGGTAGAGTTCTCCTATAACAATTGTTTTCAGGTGAGTATCCAGATGTCTCCGTTTGAAGCTTTATATGGTAAGATGTGTCGTACTCCTTTAGTGTGTACAAATGCCAGTAATACCAAGCTGTCAGTTATACCAAGCTGTTGAAGCACAAAGAGGTTGATGAGAAAAATGAGACAATACAGATCATTCGAGAACATTTGTTGACTGCTCAAAACCATCAGACAAAGTATTACAACTCCAAGCACCGGAACGTGGAGTTCATAGTTGGAGATTGGGTGTACTTACAAATAAAGCCTTTCAAGGGAGTGTCAGGGTTCGATGCTTGAAAAAGCCGAGTCTGAGATATTTAGGGTCATTCAAGATCACCGAGTGCATCAGCGTGATAGCTTACCGACTTGCTTTGTTGACAAGGCTGATTGGGTTGCACGACGTCTTCCATATTTTTGTGTTAAGGAAGGCAATGCAGGAGCCCGATTCTGTGTTGGAGGCTGATAGTGTGCCGGTGGATAGTAGCCGATATACCAAGGTGACGCCGATTTGCAATATTAATGTCGACATTCAACAGTTACAAAGAAACACCATCAAGATGGTGAGTTTGTTGAAACAATTGTGGTCACGAGGAGCTCTCGTAGGAGCCTGAAGAAATCATGTGTGAGGAGTACCCAGATCTGTTTACTCAGGTATGACAAATTTCATTTTGTTGTTCGTATTTTAAATTTCAGGATGAAATTTTGTTGGGGGGGGATTGTAACACCTTAATTTTAAATAAAATTGAGTGGTGTGCGGATAGAAAATCAAGTTAGGGTTTCAATAAAAACACCAAACCTCCCCACTCCCCTTCACCCGATCAATCATCCCTTCTAAGTTCGCGAAAAGAAGCTACCTAGGGCTCCGTTTGGGGGAACTTATTTTTACCAATCAAGCGGTTACGAGTTACGACCGCACGAATCAGATATTAATTATGTTCCGATTCATGCCGTCGTAACTGCTTGACATGAGAAAATAAGGCCTCATTTGTTTAAGCTTTTTGGCTCCATTCCGTTTGGCCAAAACGAAACGCACTACAGGTCCCCATTTGTTTTTGTGCCTTCTTTTCAATCCGCACGCTCAAACGTCGGGCATCAAATTATCACGTGTCGAAACCCCGCCTATTGCTTCCTTTTCATCATGTTTTTAGATTTTCTCCCCCAGTCGATCGCGCGATCCACGACCGACGACGCTTTCGCCTTCTCTGACACCATCGATTTCACCTTCTTATCCGACGGCTGGGGCTTGGCTCCTCCTGACGCTCATCCAGAACCCACCCGATATTTTCCAATGGCTCCTCTGGTGGTGGCTCTTCCGACCGACTCTCTCGCCCGACCTTCTCCTTCCAGCGGCTCTTCCAGCAAGCCGACGTTCTCACACCCAACCTTCTCCTTCCAGCATCTCTTCCAGCAAGCCGACGTTCTCGTGCCCAACCTTCTCCTTCCAGGGGCTCTTCCAGGAGAAGTTCTAACGCCCGTCTTTCTCTTCAAGTCAAGGTAATTACTATTCCCTAAGCTAGGTTAGTTATTTTGATGTAGTATCATCTTTTTTTCTAACTATGGAGTGGTGTCCTTAGTTATTATATATGTGCAAACATGTTGCATTTTTCATTCGATCTTTAGCTAACATTTTCTGTAAAAATTTGTTGATACTATTTTAAGAATTTTTTAATGTTCACCGTCATCTTGTTGTTGATATCCTCCTTTTTTACCCGTAGAGGGTGTGATTAATTGTAGTCTTATGACTATTGTGTTGTCCTTCTAATTACACTCCAGAGGAAGAATTGTTGAAGTTCTGCCAAAGCCAAAGGGAAAGTCTAGGAGCCGCAGTCCCAGACCTTGGTAAGGTTGATACTACCCCAAAAGAGCTTAGAATTGAGCTTAAAATATTAGAAACATATTTTTAAAAAAATTTATATAAATTTATTTTAAAAAATCCAAAACGTCACAGCAGTTTTGCCAAATGATTCTCTGTTTGGAACAGCTCTGCAAACACAGACTATCCAAACAGATCTCCATTTCTAGCATCCAGTTTCCAACAGCTCCCTTTACAAACTTGCCCTTACAACAACTCCTTTTACAACCGCAACCGCTCTACCAAATGAAGCCTAAGTCTCTTAAACAAATCCTAGGTCTCGCGATCCTGCTGGGCGCCGTCAGACTGGATCAAGAATGAAGAAGAGTGGATCGCTTATCTCGATCGCCCCCTTCATCTCTCTCGATCTCCTCTCTACCTTGAGCGCCGCTTGGAATGAGAAAGAGGTCGCTCCACCTTCGATCTCTCTCTCTCTCTCTCATTCTTTGCCCGTGCGCAGCCTCCCCAGTTCGCAAGGGAAAAACAATCTAATTCTCGATCTACCCTCTCTGCCTTGTGCACAGCCTGGAAGGAGGAAGAGAAGCCTAAACTCTCCTCGTTGACCTTTGTTGGAGCTCTTGCCGAGCTTGATCCGCCGACCGGGAGCTTTAGGGTTCATTTGGCACGGCGGGTGGAGACGGGGTGGGAGAAGCCCGACCGCTATTCGAACCGGAAGGGGGAGGCCGTCGTTCGAAACGCTGCGGATCCCTCCATTTTTTAAGGGGCGGCGGGTGGAAACGCAGCAAACGCCGCCGCCGGGCGTTTGGTTACCCGCCTTGCTGCGGCATTTGCCACAAACGCGGCCTCCAAACGCCGCGCCAAATGAACCCTTATGCTTCATTTGGTTTGGCGGTGGAGTGTCGATCCGGCGGGTGGAAACGGAGTGTTCGAATCAGAGGGGAGAGGTGGCTTCTCCAAACGGAGCTTGGCTAGTTATTTTACTTCATTTGGCTAGTTAATTGTAGTCTTATGACGATTGTGTTGTCCATCTAATTACACTCTAGAGGAAGAATTGTTGAAGTTCTGCCAAAGCCAAATGGAAAGTCTAGGAGCCGCAGTACCAGACCTCGGTAAGGTTGATAATACCCCAAAAGAGCTTAGAATTGAACTTAAAATATTACAAACATATTTTTAAAAAAATTTATATAAATCTTTTTTTAAAAAAAATCCAAAACGCCACCGCAGTTTTACCAAATGATTCTCTGTTTGGAACAGCTCTGCAAACACAGACTATCCAAACAGATCTTCATTTCCAGCATCCAGTTTCCAACAGCTCCATTTACAAACCTGCCTTTACAACAGCTCCTTTACAACCGCAACCGCTCTACCAAATGAAACCTAAGTCTCCCAAGGTCTCGCGATCTTGTTGTGCGCCATCGGCCTGGATCAAGAATGAAGAAGTGTGGATCGCTTATCTCGATCGCCCCCTTCCTCTGTCTCGATCTCCTCTCTACCTTGTGCGTCGCTTGGAACGAGAAAGAGGTCGCTCCACCTTCGATCTCTCTCTCTCTCTCTCTCTCGTTCTTTTCCTGTGCGCAGCCTCCCCAGTTCGCAAGGGAAAAATGATATACTTCTCCATCTACCCTCTCTGCCTTGTGCGCAGCCTGGAAGGAGGAAGAGAAGCCTGAACTCTCCTCGTTGACCTTTATTGGAGCTCTTGCCGAGCTTGATCCGCCGACCGGGAGGTTTAGGGTTCATTTGGCGCGGCGGGTGGAGACAGGGGCTGGAGAAGCCGGGCCGCTGTTCGAACCGGAGGGTGGAGGCCGCCGTTCGAAACGCTGCAGATCCCTCCATTTTTAAGGGGCGGCGGGTGGAAACGCAGCAAACGCCGCCATCGGGCGTTTGGTTACCCGCCTTGCGGCGGCGTTTGCCGCAAACACGGCCTCCAAACACCACACCAAATGAACCCTTAGGCTTCATTTGGTTCGGCGGTGGAGGGTCGATCCGGCGGGTGGAAACGGAGTGTTCGAATCGGAGGGGAGGTGGCTTCTCCAAATGGAGCTTTTTGGGGCGTTTCTCAAGGCGAGTGGGTGGAAACGGAGCAAAAGCCGCTGGAGGTTCATTTGTTTATCCTCCTTCCGGCGGCGTTCGCCCCAAACGGAGCGGCAAAATGCCGAACCAAATAGAGCCTTAAACTCCTGTTTTGTTGTGAGCTGCCACCGATATGTAGGAGGAAAGCCGCTACTGCCGTGGGAAGTCGATTTGGAGACTCAAACCTTCGAGTGGTGGCTAGATCCGTGTAGGGGCAGCCATTACGAACTTTCACCATTGAATCCGTGCAAGTTCCTATGGCTCGGCGGCGCGCTTCAAGGGTAACCATTATTTTGACATATTTATGCATATGTTAATTTTCGTGCAATGAGAGTCTCTTCACGTCATTTCAGTTGAGGACGGGGACTCCGCTAGGGCGTGGGATTACGACCCTGACGTATGTTTATTTATGGGCTACACGTAGAGTCCCTCTCCCGCTATATGATGGAGAGCGAGGACTCCGCCAGGGCATGGGATTACAATCCCGATGTAGTTATTCTGCTTTTACTTTACTCGGGAGGGTCACCCGCCTCCAATTGGGCGCGGTGTGTGTTTCCCTCGGTTCATTGCAAACATTCTGGTCAATTGTGTCCATCCCCGGCATAAATATGCATTTAGTGATCCGATGTGCGAATCTGGATTTATGCATGCTATGTGAAGCCTACCCGTGGCGATACGCCCAGATCTGTGATGTTGTTGTGATATGCATTGCGACTAGCCCTAGGTGCGCTAACGGGAATGTCCCGTGATATTCGTCATAGTTTTGGCAGTAACTCGTGGGCTTTATTCATGAATGCCCCGTGCCTAGGCTGGCCTGTATTGGGCCTAGTAGAAAGTCGTTCTTGGGGAGAGTGGTTCCCTCATCACTTGGTAGAGCATTTGGCTTACGTCGCGCCATCGTTTTGAGAGCCTCATTAGGATACGTCCAGAGACGAGTTTGTTTCTCTCGTCAAGACGTTTCAGGATTGAGAATGATGTTATACTCCCTGTCGCGCTCTCTTAGACAATTGTAGACTATTTTCCCCTCTATCGCGCTCATTTGGATAGTAGTGGATTGTTTCCTTTTGTCGCGCTCTTATGGACAGTTATGGCCTTTGCACCTTTCTGTAGCGCTCTTTGTTGCGAGGTCTTGTTCTATTACCATTACAGTTGAGTGTGAAAGACGAGCTCACGCCTCTCGTCATGGGTCATACGACTTTCAATGTTTTGCCACGTGCGTGATGGCATGGCTGCGGGGGGCCCCTTGTGTGCCCCATATGTTCTTTGCATTCTTTTTTTGATTTGATTTTTGTGCGTACTTGTAGGAGAGCGATGTACTCTCCCCGGAGTCCGCTAGGATGGCCAAGGGGAGGGGTCGTTACGTTGTCTTGGTCAACCTCATGCTGACCTTCATTGCACCGCTCGTTTGTTCTTGGTTTCAGGTGGCGCAACTCGCAACGGTGTGTAGTGGGCTGGAGCCCATGAGTTGCTGAGAAGCTAGAGATTCGTGGTCTCACTTTTTGGTTTTTCTAGTAGCTTTATTCATGTACTATTTTGAAAGCCATGTAAGGTCTTAAGGCAATGAATTTTTTATATCGCTTTCCTATTAGCTGTGGACATTCAAGCCCCTTCTGTTTGGGACTTCTCTAAAGTTTCTACTGTACCTTTTTGTCTAAAATTAATGAAGTGGTTGGTTAGTTTTCCTATTATCAATTAATAGCATGTTAGGTTTGTGAATTTTGTATGTCGCGCGGGGGGGGGGGGGGGGGGGGGGGGGAAGACGAAGACGAACCCGTGCTATATTCTATTTGCATACCAAGAATGTTACATGGGTCTTGATGTTTTGAGTGATCTTTTACTATTGTTGCCATATTGTAAGACGAGGATTGGGTTCTTTTTACTTGGAGGTTGTTAATTGTTTAGATGATTCGAGCAATGCTTTAGGGTACTTATGAGCTCTTTTCATGGATGGATCAAGTACTTTACATCTTTGTTTATTGTACTTGCTGGTAGTCGTGCACATAAAGCCTGGTAGGCCCAATTCAGGACCGAGCCTATCTGACCCAGGCTTTTTATGTCCAGGTCCAGGCCTGAGCTTGTCATTCGTCGGGCCTAGACCTAGGCCCAAGCCCCTTATATAATGGGGTACAAGTTGGGCCTCTTCGGTCAGGCCTAGTCCAGACCCGGTCGGGCCTAACTAGGCTTATTTTTTGAAATAAAATTAAATTTTTTATAAAAAATTTAATATAAATACGTTATGTTATATTGAGATGAAGAAATATGTGAGAGCTTAAGATTTGAGAATAACAACTAACAAAATTTGAAGCTATCATCTCATCTGTTTATAGATAATTTTTTGATATTTTAAACATTTATAAAGTTAATTAGAATACACGAGGAAATATAGTGGTTCCTCCTAAAGATTTTTTAGTAAAACCGGTAGGACTTTGATGAGGCTCTTCCTCCTAAAGATTTTTGAGTCAAATCGGTAGGACTTCAACAAAAATGCTCAAGCAAGCCAACTTGACCGATTGAAGCGCACGCGTGAGCCGCGCCCGCTCGAAGGTCTCAAAATCACTCAAAAGAGGGGACGAAACGACGCCCGCATACGCCCAAGCGGAAGCCCCATCGGGAATTGCACGAAGCAACGTGTGTGCACGCCGCACCAAGCACGCACACACCCAAACGCACGGGCGCCGCGCACGGCCAGTGCACGTCGACCGCGCACTACGCGGCCTCCAGCTCATCGCCGCCACTCTCGCCACCTCCGCGGCTTTTGTCCACCACTGTCGTTGAGCAACTTGCCCCGGCTGCCCGGACCACTCACGGGGCATGCTCGTCATTTACAGAAAGGTCGCCGAGCAACTTGCTCGGGCTGCCCGAACCACTCAGGGGGCATGCTCGTCATTTACAGAAAATTGGTGATCCAAGTCACCAGAACAGAACAACGTCATTCATCAACTCAAGATCCAGCCAAACATAATTACTGACACGTGACATGTCCCTTCAAGAAAGCTATAAAATGCCCTTAGGCCTAGATTTGAAGACAAACAACTAGAGAGACACGAGGGAGCTTTGAGATTTCTCAGCAATAACGTGAAACTTAGATTGTTTCATTGCTCTGAATTCCCTCTGTTGGCTCTCAAATATGTTCGCTCTCAATGCTCACATGGACACTTGAGCAAACACAAAAAAAGTATAAGAGAATGCTCTCATGGATGCTCCCGCGGAAGCTCAATGGACTGTCTTTTTCCTCCTTTTTTGCCTTTAAGACTTGTAAACGAAGAGGTAATCTATCATCCTATGAGGATCTCAAACTCTTGTAATCTCAAGAAATCTAGTAGATTTTGGCCTGATACTGATCCAACCATGTGCCTTTTCACCCATTCCGGATTTTCCACTTTAAAACGTCTCATGTCATTGCTACTTGATTTTAATTTGACTGTTTGCATGCACAGTTCACTCTCGAGCTAAGATGGTCCGATTAAACGAGTGACCTACAACACCTCTCATGAATCTTTTCTTAGAGAATAAACTAGGATGATAGGGAAAATCGAGGACATTCAGCCCTTAGGAGCGCTTTAGTGGCGTTTGTTTTATAGCTTTTGTGACTTCTTCCTGCACATGATGTCACGTAACAGTTTCAAATTCTCTTCTGTTAAGCCCCCCTACTATTGGGAAAAATTGTTGGTGCATTAGTCACACCTAAGATCACCGCGCATGACCGCCTATCATGTCATAAATTTCAGCCAACACAAATTTTCACACGATTGATCTAAAATTCGATTACTTTTCAATACAATCATATTACACGAATATTTTCACAAACAATCAACATCGTTGAATCACAAATCATACAACTCTATTTGCTCCCGCACAGTCATCTATTATGATCACCGTGCATTACACACACCTAAATATCTCTCCTATTCTTCGTCTTAATATCATCATCATCCTAAAACTTCGCTCCGCTTGTTTTTCACTTCCCTTCACAAAAACTCACTCTTCTTTCCTTTCTCTTATGAATTTCTTCTTAAAGGAATCATCCTGTACCCTAAGCCCTAGCTTTTTGTGATGTTTAGGTCTCTTTTTTCGTCCTTCAATTACTACTTTGGTGTTTTTAAAGTATTTTTGTATTCTGGTTGACGTTGAAATAGCAATCTTTTGTATTTTATCAAAACTTTTGGATTAAGAAACAATTGAAACCATATCAGTCTTAGGCTGCATTTGACACGACTTATCATGACTTATTTGCTCCAGTGAGGTTGGGCAAAAATGTCATTATCATACATTGTATGACAATGATGCTTTTGTCCAACCTCACCGGAGCAAATAAGCTGCGATAAGTCACGCCAAACGCAGCCTTAGCATTGATCTCAAACAGTTCCAGAATTCCTAGTGGTAAGAATCTCATTCAGCATTGTAAAATGTTTATCTATGAACACTCATTCATGGACGAACATTAAAAATCATAGTCACATTGCATTAATTTTCACTACTGTCATCAACAAATAAAAAGAGCACGGGGGCATCTCAGAATACAATGGACAATGAATGTCCATAAAATTTTCGGCAGTTGAGAGGCTAACAAAATCTAGTGTGTGTCGTCGTGTCATAGAGCGCGTGCGATATTCTTGAACTCGATCAAACAAGATTGCAATATTTTTTCCCGCTTTTGAAGGGATTGCTGTTCACTCCGAAGAGCATCTATTGCGCCCGGCGCCACAAACATGTCCATGAACTTCTCATCGGTCACAGCGAAGAGTTCGAGACCGAGCGCTACCATCAACCGTTCTCGACTACACATCAAATTAGTATGAAAACAAGATCATTCATTACACTTCTCGTTAAAAGAGTGATGGAGATATCTTAAAAGACAGAAATGAGAAAGCATACCATGGAGTGAGGAAACCAGAATTCAAGGCTGAGGAAGCACTTCGCTCGACGAGAACCTCGCGAATTCTCGCAAAATGCTGAGCAGCTAACGAGCAAATATCCACATACGACGACCCGGATTTACCCATATCTCCGAAAGAAAAATGAGGATTATGGCTCCTGGGAGCATCTGAAATGCCTCCTCCACCCGCTACAGATCTCGCCTGGCGTTTTCGTCCAGCAATATCCATGCAATTCACATTGTCTTTCTTTCGAACTCCTAAAACAGCTTCGCTCGGTAAATCCGGGGACGGTGTCTCGGGTATTGTCATCTGACTCTCTCTATACGCCTTCACGGCCTCCGGTTTCTTCCCAGGTGTTGTGTTTTCTTGATCTTTAGGTGGTATATTCTCCTGGTCCATATCTTCTTGTGCTCTTGTCGACTCAGACATATCAAGAAAGTATGAAATGCTTTGAATTTGGTTACATCTGCTATAAGAATTTGAACCATGGAAATCAGAGTCATAGCAGACTTGAGAGTATGGGCTGGTTACAGAGTCAAGGTGATGGTGCACAAGTTGCTTGCAATGCTTAGAGAGATCATTAACAAAGCTATAGTAGGATCTTCGAAGAGAAGCATGAAATCCAACATATCCATCCATATCTCCCTTGATTTGCCAAACTGCAAAAAAGAAAACTTTTTAGATGCATATATGGAAGAAAACTTCGGAGAAATGATGTAAGAGTGATCAAATTAATATTAGACTGGCTATTATAATACGGAAGAAAACTTCGAAGAAAACTTTGAATGATTTTTTTTCTTTTAAAAAATCATTCATGAAGCTTTGAAAATGAGCTAATTTGACTGGCTATTATAATACGTGAGTTTAGTGTTTAGAGTTTAAAGTTTCTTAAAAAAAAAGATAACCAAGCAGACGGGCAGCTCGATTAACGCCGCATGTTGAGTATTTTTTTTTGTAAAATAAGATCTATATATATATATATATATATATATATATATATATATATATATATAAAATTTATCTATATATCATCTATATATATATATATATATAAATTTATTTATATATCATCTATACTATATTTAACATTAATACAAGCATTCTTGAAAGGCGGAAATACTATCCTTCCATTGCATAGCGGTATTCAAGCTTCTTGGCACTTTGCACCTTCAAAATATGGGGTTTGACACTTTGTACACTGAAAACTTAAATTTGGCATTTTGCACCCTCAAAATACATTATCTTTGGCACTTTGCACCCCATACCGAAATTTTAGGGGTATTTTTGTGCCTCGCCTCATCCTTCAACCACGATTTGTTACTCGGTGTGACCGGAATCATGGAGCAGCTTGCCAACAGAACAATGCTCCTCAATGTGAGCGACTTAGACATATTCGATGTAATCGGCCTCAAGCTTCTCGCAGTGGAACAGGTGGAGCAGCTTGCCAACAAAACAATGCTCCTCAGTGTGGACGACTTATACATATTCAAGGTAATCAGCCTCAAGCTTCTCGCCATGAAACAGGTACTCGCCTCACATTCAAAATGACGAGGCAAAGCCGTCCTCATTCAGAATCCCGCACAGGGCAGTGGCAAGGATGTGAAGGAGGTGCAGGCCTGTGATGAAGCTTGGTATATAACCATCCTCGTTCAAATTTTCTTTGCAGCCCTGACAAAAATACCCCGAAAATTTCGGCATAGGGTGCAAAGTTCCAAAGGTAATGTATTTATGGGGTGTAAGGTGCCAAATTTAAACTTTTGGAGTGCAAAGTGCCAAAACCCATATTTCGGGGGTGCAAAGTGCCAAAAACCCGCGTTGTTCATGTGCATGAATGCCTATTCATATAGAATAAATAATAGAACTCCTCACAGTCAGAGTCATGGCTGCTGTTTCGCTCCACCGCCAAATCAAAGAGACTCTTCAACACAAAAGCAAGCCGTTCACAAGCAGTTTCCAGAATAGGAGCAAGCCATGCTCGTGCCGCAGCACGAGCTATTTCTGCAGCTGCCTCCACTAGTCCACCACCACCACCTCTACCGGCATGAGCAAGTAAAATGTTTGCAACCTGGATCATAATACTACTCAATCAGCTAAATAACTTACAACAAATACAAGGTTAAAACAGAACTTAAACTACCTTTTCCCTCGAAACCGGCGGGCATTCGATTGAATACGTGGCACAGCGAAACTCATACATTACTCTTTCAAATGCTGCGCCGCCGTATAGTCGGAGATCACTATTTGCAGGCTTTATAGCCGTGGAGACACCCGGCCAACTCCCAAAACCACTCTCTTCCTGTTCTTCAATAGTTGTCTTTCCCCATTGTTCAGGAGCAGGATCTGCCGCTCCATCTATCAATGATCCCTTTGACAAAATTCAAAATAGATTCATAAATATAGCCGTTAAAAACAACCAAAACTAGAAGTGAATCATGAAGCATTCATACCACATGGGTACAGATGGAGGCTGCGTGCAGCATTGCTGACTTCCTAAGGTGAGAAACATCAGAAGTCGCCTGTAACTTGTCCTCGATTCGACCCAACTCTTCGGAAATTTCGCCGCACCGCTGCTCCAGCAATGCGAGTGTCGCCGGAGCGGCATCCTTATACCTCTTCTGAAGCTCGCATTCGAGGAATTTTCGGAGACAGCCGAAACCGATAAATGGTTCGAATTTCTCTTCATTGAATCCTCCTTTCACATTCTCACGCAGATGATGCAGAATATCGACGTCCACCTGAGAAATCTGCCGGCGAAAATCCTCATTAGTGACCATGCCGCGATCCTTCGGAAGCGCCACGAAAAATGGGCGCGTGTTCTCTCCAAGGTAGCCGCTGGCACTCAGATACCGATCGACTTCCCAGCCCTCACTGAACTCCTTCAAACGGTTGTCAAATTTTGAAACAACGATTATGGTTCTTTTGAAAGTGGGATCAATTTCCTTAATGGAATCCAACCAGAGAGAAGAACACCATTCAACACTGCTCTGCTGGAGGAACAGGAGAAGGCGGTGGGGCGGACTCGCCAAAGACTTCACCATCGATAAAATCTCATCTGGCGTATTCTCAGGCTCACCTTTTTTTGCCTGAAAAGACAGAGTGATCAAAATAGAACTTGTTAGCCAAACATAGACAAAGAATCCATCATACAAGAATGGCAAGTGATTTAGTGGATGACACCTTGATGACACCTGCAGAGTGAAAGAGAGAGAGCAAAGAAAATGTAAAGCAAAGTTATCAGGAGAAGATAACTCCTAGCTTTATATAATATAATTAGTACCGCTTTGACTGTGTTAAAAGACAGTCCTGTGTAAATACTATTTATCAGCTGTAAACAGTGAAATATATGAAAATTATAGGAATTGAAAATTCCTCTTTGATCTCTCCTGTTCTGTTTTCTACTTATCAATTGTTTGCATACTAAGATTGGTATCGGAGTTAGGTTTGAGCTTCTCCATCACAGGCAAGTTACGCGCTCAGGAGATGAGAAAGATAAGAAGGAAAAGTGGAAGAGAGAAGAGAAAATGAACTCATCATCTACCCACTCAATTCAAACTTATACCCAAACATGAGTTCCAATATTCAATGGAGATATGTATGAATTTTGAAGCATCTGTATGCTTACACTCTTCGGTTCTCAGGAATTACTGGAAGTCGTGGAAAAGGAAATTCAATTACCACTACCTCCAAAGCTGGGGAAGCCGCTCCTGTCAAACCTGTCAAACCTATCATCCAAGAACGAACAAAAAATGCCAAAGCTTTGCTTCTGATCCAACAAGGAGTGTCAAATTCCATATTCCCTCGAATTTTGGGTGCCACTTCGGCAAAGGAGGCATGGGACAAACTCATAGAAGAGTTCCAAGACTCCAAAAAGGTAATTTCCATAAAAGTTCAAACCTTTGGAGGCAGTTAGATGCATTGCAAATGACAGAGGAGGAATCTATCTTGGAATTTTATGGGCGTGTATCCAACATCACAAACTAGGTTAAAAATCTACGTAAAGTTGTTGATGATCAACAAATCGTGCATAAAATTATAAGAAGTCTTCCACGATCGTATAACCCAATTGTTGTTGCAATTGAGGAATCCCACGATATGGATACTCTCACAACTGTAGGATTGACGAGCTCCTTACAGTCAAATGAGGATAGAATGAAAAGACATCCATTTGTACTTGAACAAGATTTACAAATAAGGGTAAATTGGGGTAAGACACCTGTTGAAAAAGGTGGAAAGGAAAGGTGTACAGAACAAAGAAGTACAGAATCACCTTCAAGTGAAAATATGGATTGTTTCTTATGTAAGAAACACAATCACTTATCAAAGGATTGTTTTCACAGATTCATACTGTGCAAGATGCCCACACACTTAGATCATGATTGTTGGTACAAGAACAAAGAAGAAGCCAGATTCACAGAAGAGGTGGGGGGGGGGGGGAGATGATGCACTGTTCTTTACTAGTGATATCACAACTCAAACTAATCCATCTAATTTCAGGTGGTACATAGACAGTGGAGCCTCAAACCATATGAGTGGAGACAAGTCTCAATTTGTCCAACTAGATGATATGACTAAATCAGTAGTATATCTAGGAGATGGAAAATCTAACACAATTGAAGGGAAATGGATAATAACAGTAAAAGCTAAAACTTGAGATATACAATTGACAAGTGATGTTCAATGGGTACCAAACCTAACCCAAAATATGCTTAGCATAGGACAACCACAACAAAAGGGCTATTCATTTATATTTACAGGAAAGCAATGTCATATCATCGAAGATAGCCCAAATCAACTCATTACAACAACTGAAATGATTGCAAACAGAGTGTTCTATCTTGACATGAGACCTGTGTGTAATACTGCTATTTCTCCTCAATCAACACGCATCCTAGACTCAAAATTATGGCAACACTGACTGGGGCATATCCATTGGAATGCACTGAGACAGGTAGTAAGTATGGTAAAAGGAATGCCAGTAATAAAAATTAAAGAAAAATTCCATGAAAGCCGTGCAAAAGCTAAAACACATAGAGGTCCATTTCCTAAAAAAACTCTACCTGGAGAAGAAAAACACCACTGGAATTGATCAATGCAGACTTATGTGACCCAGCTCAGAAAGCATCCCTCAAAGGTAAGAAATACTACTTACTATTTACCAATGACTACTCTAGATTTATGTGGATATACTATCTGGAACATAAATCAGAGGCGTTAGACCTATTTAAACTCTTTAAATTAAAGGTTGAAACATAGTTTCAAAAACTATAAAAGCCCTAAGAACTGATAGGGGAGGAGAGTTCCTATCTCATAAGTTTATCAACTTATGTGAGAAGGAAAGAATAAGAAGAGAGTTGACAGCACCTAAAAGAACAACAAAACGGTGTCATTGAATGAAGAAATTCACCATTGTGGAAATGGCAAGAGCCATAATGCTGCTTATGAAGATACCCAAAGAATACTGGGCAAAAGCAATAAATACTGCAATATACTTAACAGAGCACCAACCAAATCCATGAAGCTAAGAATTCCACACAAAGCTCTCTATTCAAAGAAATCCTCTGTAGCACACTGTAAGGTATTTGGCTGCATTGCATATGCGCTAAAATCAAGAAAAAGAAAGATGAAAAATGTGAAAAACTTCTGTTTCTCGGATATTCAGAATAATTCGAAGCTTATCGCCTTTACTAACCCCCACAAAACAGTTAATTAAATCTAGAGATGTTCAATTTAATGAATAAGAACATTGGGATTAGGGATCAAATAAAGAGCCACCTATATATCAGCCAGCCATGGTTGAACGAAGGATTGGATCCCTTGTACCCTCCAGACAGCACCTGATGACAACTTCATAAGCCAAACAGAAATTGATACCACTAGCTCACTCTCATCATCACCTCCCTAAATAACTAAAAGCTTATCTGAAATCTATGAACAATGAGAGCTAGCTTTAATTTCTAATATACCTGCCACATTTGAGGAAGCCACCAAATCAGAGGCTTCAATAAAAGTAATGAGAGGAGCTAGCAATGATAAATAAACATAACACCTGGACTCTTACCTCCAGACCGATAAACAGAGAAATAATGGGTCTCAAATGGATATTCAAATTCAAAACAAATGAAAGTGGTGAACTGATAAAGCGCAAGCACGGCTTGTGGCAAAAGGCTATTCACAAGTACAAGGAAGAGACTTTGAAGGGTCAAATGCTCCAGTAGCCCGTATGGAAACTATAAGATTCATCTTTATACTATAAGCAAAGAGCAAAAGAGCCATGGTGTAACATTTGGATGCCCAAAATATCCTCCATAATGGTGTAACATTTATTCCCTAAATACCCCTCATATAATCAACTCTCCTTTTCATTTATTTGAGTCTTTTTATATGTGAAAACATATGTTTTTTTACAAAGTAAAAAATATAATCGTGATTTAGATTTTTTTACGGTCATTTTGAGTACTCATATGTATATGTTGCGGGCGTAGCCCGCAGCGACACATATATCACGGACGAAGCCCGTGCGCAGGCGGGCGAAGCGCGCCAAGATGAGTCCGAAGACCACCCAAGAGCTCTCCCCTCCTTTTTATTTGTTTGGGCCGGATCTTGAGTGGTCTTTTTAGTCATTTCTTCTTATACTTTGAGAACTCTTCTTATACATGCGGTCGAAGATCACCCAACTCGCAGACGACAAAAATGATTCAGTCTGATTTAGCCACCCTGTTTGACAGATGGTAGATTTTGAGAACGAATGTCGCTCCCACGACAAATGTCGCCCCCAAGATAAATGTCGCTCCCACGACAAATGTCACCCCCTCGACAAATGTCGCACCCACGACCAATGTTGCCGCCTCAGCCAAATGTCGTCCCCTCGACAAATGGGTCACCCTTGACAAATGTCGCACCCACGACGAATGTTGCCCGCACGGGGTCCCCCGTGCACGACTGCTTGTCATAGCAAAAGCAACTCATAATCAATACTCAATCTATCAGCTAGGCATCAAATCCACATTCCTGAATAGAGTGTTAAAAGAAGAAATATTTGTAGAACAACCCAAAGGATTTGAAATTAAAAGGCATGAAAGAGAGGTATATCGTTTACACAAAGCACTCCAAGGCCTCAAACATGCACTACGGTCCTGGAAGGCAAATATTGATGCATTTTTAATACAAGATGTGATAACACCTCCGCCATATCCCTCGCTAAAACTCCAATATTTCATAATCGCAGCAAGCACATTGCCGCACGTCATCATTCTATCCCTCAACAAGTAAAATAAGGCAAACTGTATATGGAATATTGCAAAACAGATAATCAATTAGCCGATAAACTGACTAAATCGCTACCAAGGGACCGATTTTTCATGCTTTGAACATCTATGAATATCCGGTCGTCTCAATATCAAGAGGTGGTGAAGAAGAATGGAAGTGATCATCGACGATACCTCGACAACACCTGCAGAGTCAAAGAGATAGAGAGCAAAGGAACTGTAAAGCAAGGTTATCAGGAGAAGATTACTCCAAGCTTTATATAATAAAATTAGTAACACTTCTACTGCTTTCAAAGCCAGAATCCTCCTGTGTAAATGTTATAAATAGGCATGAACTGTAAACAGTGAAATATATGAAAAATATAGGAATCAAAATTTCTCTTTGATCTCTCTTGTTATGTTTTCTAATTATCAATTGTTTGCAAACCAACAAGATACATTTGAAGGATTGTGATTAGTGTCAATACCTTGAGAACAAAACCAGGAGTGTCAATGATGGTGAGATTGGGGCAGTGAGCATACTCTGCTCTCATGACAATGGGCTTCGAGGAAACTGCTGCCTTGATCTTCTTCAGATGCGCGTCGGTGCGGGATCGGATCAAGTCGGCAATGGCGGTGCCGAACACCACCGGACTTCCATAATCCTCCGAGTCCTCGTCCTGGGAGAACAGGTTTAGTCCAGGTTAAGGGGAATTCAAGAAAATGAAGAAGGAATTTTACAAGAATGAAGGGGAGAAACCTGAAAGCGGCATCGGGGTTCGAGGGAGGAGGGATCGTGGACCATCTGGAGGACGAGGGGGCGGCGGGTGCCCATCTCGACTTCGCGGACGTTGAAGCGGAAGCCGAGCAAGGCCTCGAGGAGAGAGCTCTTGCCGTCGGATTGGCCTCCGACGGCGACAATTTCAGGTATGGGAAGCTTCTCCCCGAAGGCGAAGGCCGCGGCCTGCAGCCGGTTGTAGGCTTCAAATCTGGACTTGAAATCGGCGGCGGCGGTGGGAGGAGTGGGGGCGAAGGAATCTGCGGCGGCGGTGTGGGTCTGATGGGTAGCTCTCCTTACGGCCATGGGGTGACTTTTGGTGTTTGGAGTTTTTACAGGGGTGCTGGTGGTCATGGCGCTGGCCGCCATGAGAGAGAAAGAGAGAGAGAGAGAGAGAGAATTCGACTTTGAAATGGAGAAGGGGAGGCAGACTGGCAGAGCGACAATACTAGCCGTTTAGGAATCTACGCCATGTCTAGCGGATTCCAGGCAACGCTACACTCAAAAACCTAAAAAAAGTGAACTCCAGCAAGAATTGAAATAAAGATAGATTATGGCTATGTTTTGTTAATTTTTTCACTATTTTATAGGGGGGAAATATATCTGCTGAAAATATACATTTGAAACATTTTCATTTTCGAGGGATTTTCTCTCATTTTTTGAAGTCAAATTGAAAAGAATTCGATCAAGGATGCGGAGGCGAGCAATCCCGGCCGAGCGATCCGCGGGCGTCCAAGCCACCGCCCGCCGCCACCATCATCGGGCACCTTACCCGGGCTGCCCGGATCGCCTGGGGGAGGGTCTTCCGACATTTCATGAAAATTGATGATCCAGGTGTCCAGAATAGAGCGACGTCATTCGCCACCTCATAATCCACCAAGACGCAATTATCAGCATATCTCTCCAGAAAACTATAAAAAGTCTCACAGACCCTCATTTGAGGACAGACAACTCCACATGCTAGAGGGAGATCTGAGGTTTTCCGGCGAGTACGTGAGACTTAGATCGTTCCTCCGTTCAGAATTTGCTCTGCTCTCTCTAAGCCGCTAAGCGCTCAATGCTCAGCGCTCAACGCCTAGTGCTCGCGTGGATTCATCCGTGAGCGCAAGAAAAGATGACAAAGGAACTTTTTTGTGGACGCACCCCTTCAACCTTAGTGGATGCTCGCCTTCAAGCTTTACGGATGCTCTCATCCAAGCCCTGAGGACTTAGCCAAATTTTCGCTCTAGAAGAAGGCGCAGAGGAACGCTCCTGTGGATGCTCTCATCAAAGTAGCGTAGACTTAGTTTCTTTTCCACTTTTTCTGCACTTCAAGCTTGTAATGGAGAGGTGGTCTGTCACTCCCTGAGGAAGCTCCCAACACTGGCAAACTCAAAACTAAATAGTGAATCTCGGCCCGACACAAATCCGGCCAAGTTGTTTTTCACCATTTCTGGGTTTTCCACAGTAAAAAAATATCTTGTCATTACTGCTAGATTTTCATTGAGTGTTTGCGCATCCGGTCCAACTCCAAGCTAAGACGGTCTGATTCTCTGGACCGGAGGAAATCTGGGTGACCCGCAACAGTTTGGTATCGTATGTGGGAAAGTGTTCCTAAAAGCTCTAAGGAGTCTCAGAGGATAGCGCTTATGCAACGTGAGCACTCCCGACCAGCAACAGTGATGTAGGAAAGGCCTACTGCTCGACCCATATTGCGGCATCTACCGGAGGAGCATCACGAGGTGCAAGGGGCATACTCGCAGGCATGAAGGTTGAGACAATTGTAGTAACCTCAGCCCTGACCAGTCAAGTTTTTGTCATAACACGATACGAGGAGAGCCACCTTAACAAAAAGGTAGGATGGGACAACACCATTCACTTCGGGGATGAGAACCTGATAGGGGTGGGCAAGCCACATCGAGATCCCCGCATAATCAGTATGGGGATATGAGAACCTTGCCTCGGGGTTAAGATGATTCTCATGGACAACGAGAGGTCGGTCGAAGTCCTTTCCATGTCCGCATTTTTCGAAACATGAAGATCCGCGAAGAATCTCTTTGTCCGCCAAATGGACCCGTCTACAGATTCAACAACCAACCTTTCCCGGTACGGGAAATGAGCTTCCTCCCAGTAACCATGGGGAAATACTCAAGGTAAGTGTAAAGACCCTGGGAAAGGCCCAGACGCCGCTTGACCCACCAGACAGCCCAGAAAGACCATGGCACCATCGGTGGTACAATTGGAATATACAAGGCCTGTAGGTCATACACCCCAACCCATCACTGTGTCTGTTTCTCAGCAACAGTAGGTTGTTGTCACGTGATTTCGAACCCACAACTTTGATAACACTCTCTTCCAACGGAGTTCATCACCAACTGAGCTGGTCGAGCAACCGTCTCTAGTTAGTATTAGTTGTCTAGTATCATTTCATACACACACCGATGTGTCATCAGTATGTCTTGGCTGAAGCATGAACACTACACTCATATCATGATAAGAAGTATACAGGGCATATTATGTAGTATGAAATGCATAATATGTGTTTGTATATGGATCCACCATAGGTGGCAATATGTGACGGTTATGTAGTATGAGATGCATAACCACTATCACATGGGTGCCCTTTAGCACGTTTTCTATTTTCGTTGAATGTGATGTTATGTAGTATGAGATGCATAACATTTCATGTGTACGCCGCTCATAACATGCATTAAAGCTTTTTTATATTGCATATCACAACATGCATGACATAATATTGCATCAGCACACGTGTCAAGCTAAAGATTTACATGATGACATGTACACACATGGTTTTAAAATCAAAAAGAATATGAAATTCATGCATCCATGGTTTAGGCACATGAGTCAATAAGATGACGGTATATCATCCTAAGTTAGGCATGACATCATAATTGAAAATCCCGGAGCAAGTCAGCAGTTTTAGCAAGTACTTAAGCATGTATTGTCTGGACTGTGTTATTTGGTTATAGTAGTTGGAGCAAGGTTTTGATTAGATGTAAATCCTCATTACATTTTTTGCTAGGTATACATGCTCATATAGGATAACAAATGAAATAAACTTAGTATTTTTCACTACGTAAACTTATATATTTTCTCACTTATGTACTAGTGATCCACTCGACCGAGTGACATGGTCAATAAACTCAAGAGCTTAAATGTGTTTTAAAACTTAAAATATAAGTCTCTTCCATTAAGGTAAATGAAAGGACAGGGTTGCCTGAACGTCTGCAGTTGTCCCCTGCACGGTGTGACATCACGATCGCTTATTTTCATGCACTCTGATAGTACTTTCGAGCATAGATCCGAAAAGCTCTCGCCGAGATCTTCACGTTCATGGTAAATATTTCTCGTTTCGTGTAAGTTTTTCATTAGGGTTTTCGGCCCTAATCTCTCTTTTGGCCAAATCCTTATAGATTCTGCTTCCCCGCGCCTTCTTTTGGGTAAATCCGTGACGTGGAGTAATTTGGAGGACAGATTGGAGAATAGAAACCGAGGCAAGTGATGTTTTTGCTCTCCCCCTTACTCTTTTCTTCCAAATTTTAGCCATATTTCTTAAGATTTGGCATGTGTAAATTTTCTAGAACCATCTCTCCCAAATTTTATCCCGTAGATTTGGTAAACAAATATAGTTGTCGTGTCACTTTACCTATCGAGTCATTTTGATCGTTGCAACACCTTGTGCGTCATGTTGTTTTGATCGTACCTCACCTTGCTTAACCCTTGCAATGACCTTATGTAGCCCAAGTCATTTGTTGACCATCTTTGAAATCTCGTCAGGTAAGTCCTAGTTGATAAGTGTCCTTTTGATGTGTCGGTTTCATTAAGAGTCGATTTATAGTTTGTTGACTGTTACTCTATGTTGAATAGAAACTCTGCATAGATAAATATGTAACTAAAGAAAACTATGATGTTTTGTGCGTGTTGGGGTTTCTCCCTCAGCACAGTGCCTTATGGCTGAGTTTGTGCGCGTTGTGAACCTTCATCCCCGACACATTACCTTAGCCGTTGGTCTGTGCGCGTTGGGGTTTCTCCCTCGGCATGATGCCTTTTGGCTGGGTTTGTGTGTGTTGTGGAACGTTTTCCCCAGCAAAGCACTCTTTCCTATTGAGCTGATCAGTCTTATTTAAAATGACGAATAACATGAATAATAAAGAAAGATGAATATATGAACTTCTGATGTTTGACACTTTGTTATGTCTAGTTGTTGTGATTAGCCTTTCTTGCTCAGCTAGATTTACTGTTTTGTTTCTGTTGCTTTGCTACTGACCTTTTGTTGTTGCCATTTTGTTGGTTTTTGTTCACCTTGAGGTTTGTTTGGTTTACCTTTACTTTATTCACCACTTATAACTTGCTTTCTGAGGTGTTCTTCTTTTGAATGCCTCAGGTACATAGCAGTAGCAGGTTGTAACGCCTTCATTCGTCATATGGAATATAACGGTCGGTCCGGCCAGGGCCCCACGCCATATTTCACAGACAAATGACAGAATTACGTATGAATATCAAATCACGTTCTACTCGTATTGTTGGGTACATTAGTTTAAATGTTCCTGATTTGAAGAAGCCTCACCCTACTCAATGATATACATCAAAATGTATTTGATGTATTTTGAGTTGCCTTGTGCAAGTTAAGTATTTGCAGGAAAGATGAAAAAGTTTCTAAGTCCATGTGTCGACACCCAGAGGGAAAGTGTCGACACTTAAGAAGACTTGTGTCGACACCCAGGCAAGCAGTGTCGACACTTGGAGTACTTGTGTCGACATCAGGGATGCAGAGTTGACACCAGACAGAAAGTGTCGACACAAGGAGCTGTGTCGACACTCAATGAAGAAAAGTCCAGTGAAGCTGTGTCGACACTTAGAAGCAGTGTCGACACCCTGAGGAACTGTGTCTACATCAAAAAGTGTCGACACTTGGAGGCTGTGTCGACACTCAGCAAAAGTCAGCAGAGTCTAAGTATAAGTATCGACATAATAAAGAATGTGTCGACACTCAGCAGAAGACTCAACATATGAAGAATGTGTCTACACAAGGAGCTGTGTCGACACTTAGCAAAGTTCAACAAAAATTCTAAGTACAAGTGTCGACACAAAGGAGATCTGTCAACACTCAGCCAAAGTCTCAACAAGAAGAAGAATGTGTCGACACAAGGAGCAGTGTCGACACTCAGCAAGTATCAACACATAAGGCATATGTCGACACCAAGAAGATGTGTCGACACTGAACAAATTCAACACATGAAGATGTGTCGAAACAAAGGAGTTGTGTCGACACTTACAAGAATTCAACAAATTACTGAAGAACAAAGAGTTGTGTCGACACTCAATATCAGTGTCGACACATAATAAAGAAGCTGTGTCGAGAAGTGAATTCTACAACACAAGGAGTTGTGTCGACACCTTGAAGGCTAGTGTCGACACTTAGTCAACTTGTGTCGACACTTAGTCTATAAGTATCGACACTTAAAGACAGACAGTCTCGACACTTTCAGACAGTTACAGTTATTTCAAGAACTGACTGGATGACATGACAACAGCCATTCCAGCCGGTCTACTGCACTTGTCAGAGTTGTCAGAAATCAGTTAGGAACCGAACCAACCGGTTACCATGAAGAAGGCCTATAAATAGGCTTATACTGTCTACAGAAAATGATGATTGAAAAAGAAGATCAAAGTTGTTAAAAAGCAATTCATTGAAGACTTTCAAGTGAAGTTCTAAGTAGTTGGAGAGAGAGAGCTCCATCCAAGAAGACAGCCGTTGGAACCCGGCTGTGAAGAAGGGTTCAGACCTTATTCTGAATCTTAAGTTGCAGAGATCAAAGATCAGCTGCAGAGAAGATCAACCCTATTGTGTTCTACATTCAAGAAGCTTTGAAGAAAAGCCAAGTGTGGTTGATCTCAGCCGAGTTCTTCCAAGAACTCATCTCTCTATTCAGAGTTGTAGGTATATACACTTTGTATTTTAAATTTCTTGTAGGATCCATAGTGATCTGAGTTGTAAGCCTGCAATTATAAATGCTGAGTGTAGGGCCTGTGTGCCTGAGTGTAGGAGATCTAATTCTCTGAGTGTAGGCATGTTGTGGCTGAGTGTAGGCATGTTGTGGCTGAGTGTAGGCTTTGTGAAGAAGCTGAGTGTAGGTCTTTGAAGAAGACTGAGTTGTAGGGCCTTGGGCCTGAGCTGTAGGAACCTGTTTTGGGGTTCTGAGTGTAAGATCTGAGGATCTGAGATAGTGGAGGAGTTTGGCCGAATCTAGTACACTACTAGATAGGCGAAGGGGGAAAGTGGATGTACCCAAACCTTGAGGAACCACTATAAATGTGTGTGTTCACTGTGTGCTTGATTGATTGCTGTGATTGCTGAATGATTGCTGTGAAAAAGTAGTTATAATTCTGTGATATAATCTGAATTCTGCCTAAAAAGTTAAAAAGATTTAGGTCACCTATTCACACCCCCCCTCTAGGTGATTAGGTACAATATCTTTTAAGTGGTATCAGAGGGAGGTTGCTCAAAAAAAGGACTTAACTGTCTGAGTAGATCCTGTTGGCAGGTTCAGTCTAAGTAACTTGCAGAATCAAGAAAATCAAGAACCATGGGTTCAACAGAGAATCATAAGGAACTTGGATCCATGAAGTTACCCATTTGCAGAAAATAAATTTTTGGCATTTGGAAAGAAAGGGTGAGACTATTTATGGAAGCCTCAGACCCTAGAATATATATAACAGTGAAAGAAGGGCCATATGTGCCTATGAAGGTTTCAGTCTTAGATGCAAATCAGAGAACACCTAAAGACTTCTCTGAAATGACAAAAGATGAGATAATTCTAGCCACAATGGACAAGAGGGCTCAAAATATCATTGTGAGTGTCATATATGATGCTACCTTTCAGAATTTGATACACTGTAAGACATCTAAGGAGATGTGGGATACTCTTATAGTGTACATGGAGGGTTCAGAAGAAGTGAGACAGGATAGAAAATCTTTGTTAAACCAGGAATATGAAAGTTTTAGGCAAGGTAGGGCTGATAGCATAACTGAATGCTATAAGAAGTTCTATAGGATTGTGAATGAGCTAATGTCCTATGGTAGAGAATTCAGTAATTATGAGTTAAATGATAAGTTCTTGAGGTCCCTAACAAAGGATTGGGACACCAAGATCTGTGCCATAAGGGAAATGACAAAGTTAGCAGATATCCCTTCACCAACACTGTTTGGAAAACTGCTTTCCTATGAGATACAGTTGATGGTGAGGAAAGAAGAGGAGAAGTCTACAAGAAGTGAACATAAAGAAAGGACAGTGGCATTCAAGATAGAAGCCACCAGAAAATACAGAAGTAAGTCACCAACTCCACCTCCTAAAGTAGCTGAGACTGAGTCAGATAATTCAGAAAGCAGAAATTCTGAGAGCAGTGAAAGTGATGAGGACTTTGCAGCTTTCACAAGACACTTTCAGAAGTTCTTAAAGAAGAAACAGTGGAGGACAATGCCATCTACTTCACAGGGAAAAGAAGACTATTATCAGAACAAAAAGTCATCAAAAAAAGACAGAAAAAAGACCAAGTCAAGCAAAGCAACTTTATCAAAAATTGTTTGCTATTGCTATAACAGACAAGGACATGTTATTACAGACTGTCATGAGAAAAGGAAAGAGTCTAATGATAAGAAAAAGACTCAATTCAAGGGCAAGAAGGAAAGGTCTTTTGTTGCCAAAAAGGATAAGAGCCTGTCAGACATATCTTCATCAGAAACTGAGTCAGATGCTGAAGCATACATAAGACTGTTTGCTGAGGAAGAAGAAGAGGAGTTCATTCAGATAATGAACTCTATATATGAACAAGAGGACAGTCAGTGCCAAGGACTGATGACATTGACAGAAGGTGACAAAATCCAGGAGCAGCCTGGACCTAGTAAGGTACAAAATTATTCTTTAAGTTCAATTTCTTGTGCTAGTTCAGAATCAGATTCATCATCATCAAGTGATGAGAGTGCATCTGAGTCTGAAGGGGATATTCATCAATTGATAGATGAATATAAAGTTCTGTTTCAAGCATTTAAGAAATGCAAATCCTTGGCCAAGAGTCAGACAAAGGAAATTGCTAGTCTCAAAGTTGTTGCAACTGATTTTGAGAAAATGATTGATCAAAAGCTAAATGAAATAGCCAGACTGAAGCACATAACTGTGATTCAGATGGGGACTATAACTTTTAAGAATGATCAAATCAGAAGTCTGGAGATTAGTCTTCAGAAGGAGAGAGATTTAGTTGCTAGGTTTTCTAAACCTAAGTCTGTTCTACCCTTAATTGATGAATTTGTTCATCAAAAAGGTAAAGCTGGACTGGGGTTTACTAAACCTGCTAGGACTGTTCAGTCCAAGTCTAAGGGCAAAGCCCCAGCCCTCAACAAGCCAGCTGTAGATAAAACATCTAGGAATGTACCTAAGCAAAGGTACAATAGGTTTGAGTGCTGGTGTTGTGGCAAGGTAGGCCACTTTGCCATGGACTGTTGGCACAATGCAAGTGCCAAAGTGAGTAGCAAACTGCCTGTTGGAAAACCTGCAGGTAGCTTTGTTAGGAGGCAAACTAACCAGTACCAAGGATCCAAGAATTCTTTGGGTTCTAAGGTCAACTAATCTGTTTTGTAGGTAAGTCCAAGTGGCCATGCCCCAATATGGTACTTGGACAGTGGATGTTCCAGACACATGACTGGAACTAGGGGATTGCTAAAGGACTACACACCTATCAAGGATGGTCCTAAAATCACCTTTGGTGGTTCTGAAAAAGGAATCATCAAGGGTTTTGGTAACATTTCTAGCTCCCATATAACTATTACTCAAGTGGCCTATGTTAAAGGTTTGAAACATAACCTTATTAGTATAAGTCAATTGAGTGATGTAGGATATGACATCTCATTTGTCAAAGATGGTTATCATATCAGGAGGTCAAATGATCAAGAGGTCATTTTGACTGGTTATAGAAAAAAGAATGTCTATTGCCTAGACATTATGGTTGAGAACAATGGTTCTCCAGTGTGTCTTGTAGCTGATGAGAAAGTCTCTCATTGTGTCAAATGGCACAAGAGGCTAGCCCATCTCAACTACAAGACAATTGGCCAACTCTATAACAAAGAGTTAGTGAGGAATGGTCCTCAAGTTAAGTGTATTAAAGATGGAATATGCTCAGCTTGTCAAAAGGGCAAGCATACTAGATCCACCTTTAGTAGCATTGAAAACAAAGATGATGTGAGGTGTTTATACCTCTTGCATATGGATCTCTTTGGTCCTATGCCAGTTCACAGCCTAGGTAGGAAGGTCTATACCTTTGTGGTTGTAGATGATTACTCAAGGTTTTCCTGGGTGTTCTTCCTTAGACAAAAATCTGAAACACGTAGTATCTTTTATAGTTTTGTCAAACAAATTCAGAATGAACTAGACAGTACAGTGGTCAAGATAAGAAGTGACCATGGTACTGAATTTCAGTCTGATAGTATGGCAAAACTATGTGAAGAATTTGGGATATTTCAAGAGTTTTCTTCACCCAGAACATCTCAACAAAATGACATTGCTGAGAGGAAAAACAGAACCTTGATTGAGGCTGGTAGGACCCTATTAAGTGACACATCTCTACCAGAATATTTCTAGGCTGAGGCATTTAATACTGCATGCCATGTAATTAATAGGGCTACCATTACTAAAAGCCACAATAAGACCCCCTATGAGATTGTGAAAGGCAGAAAACCAAACCTATCCTATTTCAGGATCTTTGGTTGTAAGTGCTTTATACTTAACAATGGAAAGTCTTACTTAACCAAGTTTGCTGCCAAGTCCCAAGAGGCAATTTTTGTTGGGTACAACAACAATATTAAGGCTCATAGAGTCTATAACTTGTCTTCTCAAGTTGTAGAAGAGTCTGTACATGTAGTATTTTATGAAACTAGACTTATTAACCATGAGTTGTCTAGTAGTATATGTAGCTCCACAGGTAGAACAAAGAAGATGGACAAGCTCACTATAGAAGAAGAACCTACTGCAATACAGCAAGTAGAAGATAGTGGCTGCTGTCCAGGAGGAGTACTACATGTACCTAATGAAGAACAAGTTCAAGGAGTGCAGCAAGATGAAGGAACTGAAGAAGTTCAACCTGAAGCCAGGATGCCTCCAGCTAATAGGCATCTAAGAGATCATCCAACAGATCAAATCATTGGTGATCTAAGACAAGGGGTACAAACAAGGAGCAGAAATCTGAGTGCAGCACTCTACTCCAGTTTTCTATCCCAAGTAGAGCCAAAGAAGTTTGAAGAAGCCATCCTAGACCCTCATTGGATTGAGGCAATGCAAGAAGAGCTGAATTAGTTCAAGAGGTGCAAAGTCTGGGAGCTTGTTCCTAAACCAAAAGAGCACAACATAATTGGGACCAAGTGGATCTTTAGGAACAAGATGGATGAACATGGAGTAATTGTCAAGAACAAAGCAAGATTGGTTGCTAAAAGATATATGCAGGATGAAGATATTGACTTTGATCAAACCTTTGCTCCAGTAGCCAGACTGGAAGCCATAAGGATGTTCCTGGCCTATGCAACCTATCAAGGATTTAAAGTTTACCAAATGGATATTAAGTCAGCCTTTTTGAATGGTAATCTAAAGGAAGAGGTCTATGTGGAACAACCATCAGGTTTTGTTGATTCAACTCAACCTAATTATGTCTATAGACTTAGGAAAGCTTTGTATGGGTTAAAGCAAGCACCTAGGGCTTGGTATGAAACCCTGTCTAGTTTCCTCATTGAGAATAAGTTCACAAGGGGGAAAATAGACAATACTCTATTCCTTAGGGAATCCAGAGGCAAGATAATACTAGTCCAAATATATGTAGATGACATCATATTTGGGTCTACTGAAAGTAGTCTTTGCAAAAAGTTTGCAAAACTAATGCAAGTACAATTTGAGATGAGTAGTATGGGGTAACTTAAGTTTTTCTTGGGTCTCCAAGTTAGACAGACTGAGAATGGATTATTCATATGCCAGTCTAAGTTCACCCTAGAACTGATAAGGAAGTATGGTATGTATTCATCCAGTACCATGAAGACTCTTATGGGGTCAAGTATGTCTCTTAGCAAAGATGATGCAGGGAAACCTGTAGATGAGACTTTGTATAGAGGGATAGTTGGCTCCCTACTCTATTTGACTGCAAGTAGACCAGATATCATGTATGCTACATGTGTCTGTGCTAGGTACCAAGCATGCCCTAAAGAGTCTCATTTGACAGCTGTCAAAAGGATATTGAGATATCTAAAGGGCACTCCTTATCTAGGCCTTTGGTACCCTAGGACTGGAGACTTTGATCTAACAGGTTATTCAGATGCAGATTTTGCAGGCTGCAAAGAAGACAAAAAAAGTACAACTGGAACCTGTCAATTCCTAGGTGGAAGACCGATTTCATGGAGTAACAAAAAGCAAACAAGTGTGGCTATCTCCACAGCAGAATCAGAGTATGTGGCTGCTGGAAGTTGCTGTGCTCAACTTCTATGGATACAACATCAGCTTGAGGATTATGGAATTCAGGTAAGTAGAACTCCACTGTTTTGTGATTCTACTAGTGCCATATCAATTGCAAACAATCCTATTTCCTATAGTAGAACTAAACATATTGAAATAAAATATCATTTTCTTAGGGAACATGTAGAGAAAGAAGATATTTCACTAGAATATGTTAAGACAAATAATCAACTAGCTGATATGTATACCAAGCCCTTAGAAGAAACAAAGTTCAATAAGTTTAAAATTGAACTAGGTATGATAAACTTAGAATAAGTTTATAGAAAGGGCCAAGTAAAATAGTGTCGACACACATAGTTGTCTGTGTCGAGACAGAATATTGGTGTCGACACTTCAGGGAAATGGTGTCGACACATCTAGGAAGTTGGTGTCGACACTTCAGAAATTTGGTGTCGACACATGATAAGTAGGTGTCGACACATCCAAAGTGGTGTCGACACTTAGGCTTTACTCAGATTTAATGAAGTACAATCTCGACTAAGTGTCGAGCTAAGTGGTGTCGACACATAAACAAGTGTCGACACATATATTCTGTTGACTAAACTTGTGTCGACACATAGGTGTCGAGACATGATAAGTCTGTGTCGACACTTTTCCTCAGTGTCGACACAATTTAAGTTAGTTAACCCGTCTTTTCATCTTCAAACCTAGAAAGATATAAATAGGATTTCGCCATTGTTTGTCGACACGCTCACCAAAGTTTCGAGACCAAACTTGTGTGTCGACACCTCTCTTCTCTCAATTCAAATTCTTCAAATCCTAATGGCGCCAAAGCTTGAGGAGAACGTGAATGAAGGCTATGAATTGGTGCGGCATGCGTTTGATGATGCAGACCCGGAGATCAAGAATGTGGTAACCCTAGTCACAAACTCAGGGTTAGACTTTCTTGTTTCAGAGCCAACAAAGATATGGAAGAAAGAAGTCTTAGAATTTCTGAATGGAGCTACCCTAGACGACTCTGGATTCAAGATCAAGTCTAGGGTTCATGGAGAAAAGGTGAAGGTCTCACCAAAAAGTTTGAGAAAGGTCCTAAATCTACCAAGGACAAAAGAAGAGGATGAAGTTACTGCTTCTAAGACCAGAGAAGCATTAACTTGGTGTGGTCTAGATTCCAAGATGAAAATTGGCTCTGTGTTCAATAGGAAAGGAATGAACAGCCAAGGGAAATTTCTATCTGAAATTGTTGGGAAAGTTATCCTGTGCAAGTCTGGAGGACATGACAGGATTTCAGCTTATATGTTCAGCATCATGACAAGGATTATCTTTCAACTAACTACTGATTGGTCTGCAGTATTATTTGAGAAGATTAAGGAGAGTCTGAAGAAACCCAATTTTGGTAGAATTCTAAGTCTTTACTTGGCTGGTAGTATACCAGAAGTAATGAGTCAAGCTGCTGGAACTAAGATCAACCATATGAGGAAGATGGACATGAGGATCTTCTCTAGGTGGGACAGAGTTTTAACTAAGGAGATGTCTACTCCTGAGAAAATAACTCCACAAAAGAAGAAGCAGAAGATAGCTCCAGTAGCTCAAGAATCATCAAGCAGCTCTGAGGAGCAAGTTGTCTTCACACCAGATGATGAACTAGAACCTGGAACTGCTGGGAAGTCTCCAGCTCAATAAGATATTGCAGAGAGCCAGGGGGAGCTACCTCTAGCTAGCCCCATTCACCAGGATTCTATCCGGGGGGAGCCACTAGTAGTGGAACAGCCAACTGCACTAGAGAGTGAGCAAGCAACCCACACTATCCTTGAGGTAATCTCAGAAATCAATCAATTAGATTTCCTTATTGAGAGTGAAGTTATAATTGACAACTTATCTGATGTTAATCAGCCACCTCAGATTGATAGTCAACTCCCAGATGTTGTCATGGAAGACACATCTGTTGCAGCTCAAGTTGTATCTGATCAAGTAACTGATGAGATAAGAGAATCTCCATCTCTTCCTCAACAAGAATTTACTATGGAAGATCTCTTCCTCAATCTGGATCAGACAGACTTTGAGAAGGAAAGTGCTGCTGCTGAGGGGGAGAATGCTCTAGTTGAGGGGGAGCAAGTAGTAATTGTTGAAGAACCTACAAGGAAAGAGCCTGAAAAGCCAAAGAATGTTGAGGAGCTACCTAAGGAGAGGGTAGAAATTGCAAGTACATCTGCTTCTGAAGATGAGGAGATTGCAAGAGCTAAGAAAAGGAAATTTCAAGTATTCAAGAGGAGGAGTCAGACTTATAAGAAAGCTCTGCAAACTATAGTACCACAGCCAACACTACAGCCAGCACCAACTGTAGATTACAGTGCTCTGATGGTTGCTATGCAGATCAAGCTTGATGAGCACAGGAAAGCCATTGAAACATATATGGATGAGGGGCATACGTCCTTACAATTTGATCTGGCCCAAGACATTAAGTCTATAAGATTTGAAATGAATCTCAATAAAAAGGAAATGACTGACTGCTTCCACAAGGGAGGGAATGTAGTGGTATACTTAGCTACACATTAAGAGAAGATAAAAGCTCAAGTAGATGACATTGTACTGAAGCAAGGATATGTTCTGGAGAACCAGCTCAGAATGAATGATAACTTAACTGCTTCTCACAATGCCATAGTAACAGAGATGAAGAATATAGCTGCTGGACAGACTACTTCTACTGCTACTGCTAAGGCAGAGTTTGATAAAGCTTTACAAGAAGACATCACTGCTGTTACATCTGCTATTCAAGATTCTCAGAAGCTGATCTCAGAAAAACTCCAAAGGTTAAAACCTTTCTTTAAAGATGGAGTCAACTATTTGGATAACCAAATAAGATTTCAAAAGGATGATCTAAGAGATCACATGGAAAGAGAAGTCATAAAGGGGGAGAGGGTGTTAGTCAAAGCCAACTCTGATCATGCAAAGTGGATTTCTAATTCTATCAGAGCAACTCTTGGTTATCCTCCTTTATGTGATGATGACAATGTAGCAGAATCTGGGATACATCCTGCATATCTAGGAGGGGAGCAACCTGAAGTGGCTCAAGTCATCTACCCTCCTCCAGATTTTGATATGGTTCAAGCTGATATACAATCAATGTATAGTCCACCTGAGGGACAGCAAAATGTCATCATAGAGAAGGTGGTTCAGCCAATATCTGAGGCTATGCAAGAAGCTTTGCTGAAAGAACAAGAAGCTAGATTGTCTAAGAAGAGGTTCAGAGAGCAAGCTGAACAAAGACCTGATTTTGAGCAGTGGAGCCCCACTTCAAGAAACATTATCTTAACTGCATGGAAAGCTGCCAAAGATAATATTCAAGACAGAAACAAATGGTTTTCTGAACTAGAATGGAGAAAGCATGAGACCAGGCAAGAAGCCATAGTGCAATATAGAAGAAAGGCAAAGATGGGAAAGCTACCTCCTACTGCTCAGGAGCCTAGCAAGTACTTTCTCCAAGCCTTATCATTACTTTGAGAGGCAGAAGATTAAAGTTGAAGAGCTAAAGAAGAAGGAGCTTAAAGGGAAAAAGCCTGCTGATACTGAAGATGCTGAAGCCCCTGTACAAGCCAAGATACAGTCTGGAAAGGGAATAGTGATCAAGGAGGCTGAGCAAAAATAGAATAGAATTTTCTTAAGTTTACTATGTAATCTTTTGATGTTAAACATTCTGTAAACTTTTGAATAATGAATATGACAAAGTTGATTAGAACAATGTGCTGTATAATAAATCTATTTCATAATTGTTCTGAGATGATATCTGTGTATGCATGTTTGTTTAATACATGTTATGTACTTTCCCTGAATGTATAATCCTGTTTACATCATACTGTGATTTTGTTATGTATGGTGTATATCATTGACTAAGGGTTATGACTTCTCCAAATAGGGGGAGATTGTTGGGTACATTGGTTTAAATGTACCTGATTTGAAGAAGCCTCACCCTACTCAATGATATATATCAAAATGTATTTGATGTATTTTGAGTTGCCTTGTGCAGGTTAAGTATTTGCAGGATAGATGAAAAAGTTTCTAAGTCCATGTGTCGACACCCAGAGGGAAAGTGTCGACACTTAAGAAGACTTGTGTCGACACCCAGGCAAGCAGTGTCGACACTTGGAGTACTTGTGTCGACATCAGGGATGTAGAGTCGACACCAGACAGAAAGTGTCGACACAAGGAGCTGTGTCGACACTCAATGAAGAAAAGTCCAGTGAAGCTGTGTCGACACTTAGAAGCAGTGTCGACACCCTGAGGAACCGTGTCTACATCAGAAAGTGTCGACACTTGGAGGCTGTGTCGACACTCAGCAAAAGTCAGCAGAGTCTAAGTATAAGTGTTGACATAATAAAGAATGCGTCGACACTCCGCAGAAGACTCAACATATGAAGAATGTGTCGACACAAGGAGCTGTGTCGACACTTAGCAAAGTTCAACAAAAATTCTAAGTACAAGTGTCGACACAAAGGAGATGTGTCGACACTCAGCCAAAGTCTCAACAAGAAGAAGAATGTGTCGATACAAGGAGTAGTGTCGACACTCAACAAGTATCAACACAGAAGGCATGTGTCGACACCAAGAAGATGTGTCGACACTGAACAAATTCAACACATGAAGATGTGTCGACACAAAGGAGTTGTGTCGACACTTACAAGAATTTAACAAAGTACTGAAGAACAAAGAGTTATGTCGACACTCAATATCAGTGTCGACACATAATGAAGAAGCTGTGTCGAGAAGTGAATTCTCCAACACAAGAAGTTGTGTCGACACCTTGAAGGCTAGTGTCGACACTTAGTCAACTTATGTCGACACTTAGTCTATAAGTGTCGACACTTAAAGACAGACAGTCTCGACACTTTCAGACAGTTACAGTTATTTCAAGAACTGACTGGATGACATGACAGCTGCCATTCCAGCCGGTCTACTGCACCTGTCAGAGTTGTCAGAAATCAGTTAGGAACCGAACCAGCCGGTTACCATGAAGAAGGCCTATAAATAGGCTTATACTGTCTACAGAAAATGATGATTGAAAAAGAAGATCAAAGTTATTTAAAAGCAATTCATTGAAGACTTTCAAGTGAAGTTCTAAGTAGTTGGAGAGAGAGAGCTCCATCCAAGAAGACAGCCGTTGGAACCCGGCTGTGAAGAAGGGTTTAGACCTTGTTCTGAATCTTAAGTTGCAGAGATCAAAGATCAGCTGCAGAGAAGATCAACCCTATTGTGTTCTACATTCAAGAAGCTTTGAAGAAAAGCCAAGTGTGGTTGATCTCAGCTGAGTTCTTCCAAGAACTCATCAAGAACCTATCGACTCATCTCTCTATTCAGAGTTGTAGGTATATACACTTTGTATTTTAAATTTCTTATAGGATCCATAGTGATCTGAGTTGTAAGCCTGCAATTATAAAGGCTGAGTGTAGGGCCTATGTGCCTGAGTGTAGGAGATCTAATTCTCCGAGTGTAGGCCTGTTGTGGCTGAGTGTAGGCCTGTTGTGGCTGAGTGTAGGCTTTGTGAAGAAGCTGAGTGTAGGTCTTTGAAGAAGACTGAGTTGTAGGGCCTTGGGCCTGAGCTGTAGGAACCTATTTTAGGGTTCTGAGTGTAAGATCTGAGGATCTGAGATAGTGGAGGAGTTTGGCTGAATCTAGTACACTACTAGATAGGCGAAGGGGGAAAGTGGATGTACCCAAACCTTAGTGAACCACTATAAATGTGTGTGTTCACTGTGTGCTTGATTGATTGTTGTGATTGCTGAATGATTACTGTGAAAAAGTAGTTATAATTTTGTGATATAATCTGAATTCTGCCTAAAAAGTTAAAAAGATTTAGGTCACCTATTCACCCCCCCTCTAGGTGATTAGGTACAATATCTTTCACGTATCCTAACTCAGAGCATTCTAGCGAAAGCATTTTAAGTTGTACGAACTCAACAGAATGAATGTCCACTAAATATATAAACCACACATTTATATATATCACCAGGAATATAACCAGATACATAAACGCTCATGGCCTTAAGTCCTTACAAGTTACTCTTTATAAATATACAGCTTCATACATCGACACGCAGGCCAGCCACACATGAAATTCAAGACTTTATACGGCCTTCAAGGGCCTTTAAGCAGCAAGGGATTCGATCCGCTCAATCCAATTCAACCCGTCAGCACCTGCAATTAGATATCCACCCAAGAGCGGTAAATAAAGCAACGGTTAACATTAGCTGACCAATTATAATGACCCTACCCCTTACCTGGGGCAGTGGTTCCTTCCCTGTATGCATTGCAATCATAACATATGTTTATCACAATAATATCACAAGCGTCCGCCTCCGCCAGACGCTCCGTGCACTCAGGGCACATTACGGTAGGTCGGACTTCTTGGCACCACTACCGAGCAGAGGTTTTTAACATGTTGGTTGGCCGGTCCTAGTCCACCAACACGCATGTTGGGGACATTCCGCCCATCCCACTCAGAGGTGCTAACCTCACGACAAACTTGAGCATTTAGATCGCCTCTAGATCGACCCATCATTGTGGTGCAGCAAGCCGGGTCGGGGCCGCATCCTCCACTGCATTGCCACTAATTGATCTTACAACACATGTCCAGGTCAGTCTTTTCTCGTTGCTCAATTCGTCAATAGTGCAGATCTTGATGCGGGTCGACCTTCCCTTTCCTGCTCTGCATGCAGCTCTCATAGAGCCGCTTTTCAATTCGGTACACACAATCTAAGAGCTCATCTCGAGCTTTCTAGGTATTCACAATTTACAAGCATTCATACAATACACGGAGTCTTCTCCGGTGCACAAGATAAACATCAGCAATCCAGACTACCCGTCCGGGTGGGCTTCACACAGCATGTCTATGCCGTACTACACACTTTCGGCTCTAGATGCAGACTCAACTTGGAATCGCTTACGCTGTCCAATGCTTGGTGGAGGATTCCATGCTTATGCATAAAGATGGACTTTACTCGTCCAAGAAGGAGATCGTTACCCTTGACGATCGCTTTGGAGCCATGAAAATCTAGCTGGATGAAAATCACCGCCACGGCCTTGCCTCCACGAATCTGAACTCGGATCTTCATTCGGAACTCCGAAGCTCCTCCGGCAGCCGGATCCACTCTCCCCTTCCTTCCTTGCTCTCCCTTCTCTCCACTTTTTTGAGAAAGAGAAAAGGCTAAAGATGAATGAAGATTATCCATCCACTCTCAGCCTTATAACAGTAGCGAAGGGCCCGAACCCTTGGATCCAAGATGAAGGAAATGAACGGCCATGATTTGCCCAGAAATCTCTTTTTTGGGTTGAGACGTCCTGTGACACGCCCGTGCCACAGGCAGTGTCCCTTAATCGGCACACGAAGCGCCTTATCTAGAATAGGACATGGCCATGTGACACGCCCGTGTCACATGGCTGACACGCCCGTGTCACTCAGTACACGACCGTGTGGCATGGCACGTCCCTCAATCGACACAGGACCAAGAACATCCCGAAGATAACACGGGTTCCCGACATGCCCGCATCGATGTTGATACGCTCGTGTCAACCGGAACATGGTCGTGTTCGCTGTCTCAAATGTATTTCGTCGACCACTCGAGAAGTTCGTCGATCAGAGGAGGGCACGCCTCAGACACGCCCTCGGACATGCCCGTGTCACAGGGCGTGTTCCCTCTCGAGAACTTCGTCGTGTGCATTTCGTCGAGCACTTGACAAGCTGCTCAACCGAGCAAGACATGCCTTGGGACAAGCCCGTGTCCCAGGCCGTGTCGCCCAACCTGAACCCAAATTTGGGATTTGGGGTGTTACAACCCTCCCCTCCTGCAAACAAATTTCGTCCTGAAATTTAGCTCAACTAGAAACACCAACATAACCATACCTTTGTTGTGCCTTGCTAAAACGATCTGGGTTAGAGCTCAGAGGACGCAGCTTGTCTCGCCCCACGACGTCGCACAAAATAAGTCATACAGATATAATGTCATACATACATACACCACATTTTATTGCACCTTAACCAAATGATTACCTTGATCAAACAAGTTGTTAATAAATGTATCATCGTCCAACATACTATATAAAGTTTATTACATCACCTAAGTAACACAGTCAAACTAGTTCAATTTACTTCCGCTCATCCGCATCTTTCATAATTCGTTTGATGGCCTCTTGTACTTCCAAGATAAACACTCGAGGCTGTTGTACTTCACCAGTTGAGATTTGCAGCTCCTACAATTCAAGATTGTATACTCGAGGTTGCGTCCATGATGCAGATGACTCAGTAACTGCCTTACCCTTTTCTTCATAAGATGCACCTGTCTTTTTCTCACCTTTTGCAGTGCCACTCCAGCAATCACGGGCTATATGTCCCTGCTTCCCACATTTAAAACATGTACGTGTTTCAACACATTCTTGTCCATAGGTTGCTCCCGAAGAAATAGTCGAAGGAGTTGGTTCAACAGGCATGAACCTCTTCTTATCTCGTCTCCAAAACTCCGATTGTTCCTACTATGGAACTTTGAATTCCGGCTTTTCCGCCGCCAAGTTCTTCTTATCCTGCACCCGTTTCAAATCTTTCTCCAGCGCCCGGGCTGTATATACTAACGCTTGGAATACTTGGTTCACCGAACTCATGAGTGCCAACCTCAACTCATCATGCAGTCCCTCATAGAATCTATTCGTCTTTCGCGCCTCCTCAGCTAAATTAGACCCTGCATATCGCCTTAGCATAGTAAACTTATGCATGTAAGTATCAACATTACTCTCTACCTGCACTAAACGTTGGAACTCATTTTGCATAGCAATTTGCTGCGACATTGGCAAATACTTGGCCAGAAATAATCTTGAAAAGTTTCCGATCGATATCTCCTCTAATCCTCGACCTGCCAAGTAATGCAATTCCACTTCATCCCACCAAAGTCTTGCATCTCCTTCCAACAGAAAAGTGGCTAAAGTAACTTTCTGCCCCTCCGCAGTCCTGATTGCTGTCAGGATCCTCTTCACTTTTGCGAGCCAATCTTCAGCCTGCGTTGGGGAACCCGTTCCTCAAAACGTAGGTGGATGAAACTCCATAAACCGTTTCAGTTGCTCGTCATCTGCTTGCTCATCCACCACAGCTTTAACACGCTCTTGCCTTGCACCAAGCCGTACTGGCACTCCTGCAGGCCTTGCCTGCCTAATAGGCTATGCATGCAACATTGCAAGCACCGTCTCAGTAACCGCACGTATGATCTCCACCGAGGGAGGTGTAGGCTCCTCAGCTGGTGCCGCACTCTCATCAGAACGCTGGGGCTCAGACTGCCCAGCACCACTCCTCGTCACCTATCAATGTAAAAAACACTAGTTACATCCATTCCATAACGACAAACATAGATTGGCCACACGCTCACGCTCCTACGTGCAAGTATTACATTCCTAGTGGACATTCTTGAGTTTAATTATGTTCTCCCTCCCAAAAATCTCAAACTTGGCTCTGATATCACTTTGTAACGCCTCCATTCGTCATATGGGATATAACGGTGGGTCCGGCCGGGGTCTCACGCCATATTTCACAGACAAACGACGAAATTACGTATGAATATCAAATCACATTCTACTCGTATCCTAACTCAGAGCATTCTAGCTAAAGCATTTTAAGTTATACGAACTCAACAGAATGAATGTCCACTAAATATATAAACCACACATTTATATATATCACCAGGAATGTAACCAGATACACAAACGCTCATGGCCTTAAGGTCTTACAAGTTACTCTTTACAAATATACAGCTTCATACATCGTCACGCAGGCTGGCCACACATGAAATCCAAGACTTCGCATGACCTTCAAGGGCCTTTAAGCAGCAAGGGCTTCTATCCACTCAATCCAATTCAACCCGTCAGCACCTGCAATTAGATATCCACCCCAAGAACGGTAAACAAAGCAACGGTCAGCATTAGCTGACCAATTATAACGACCCCACCCCTTACCCGGGGTAGTGGTTCCTTCCTTGTATGCATTGCAATCATAACATATGTCTATCACAACAAGTATCACGACAATATCACAGGCCCTTGCCTCCGCCAGACACTTCGTGCACTCAGGGCACATTACGGTAGGCCAGACTCCTTGGCACCACCACCGAGCAGAGGTTTTTAACATGTTGGTTGACCGGTCCTAATCCACCAACACGCATGATGGGGACATTCCGCCCATCCCACTCAGAGGTGCTAACCTCACGACAAACTTGAGCATTTAGATCGCCTCTAGATCGACCCCCCATTGTGGTGCAGCAAGCCGGGTTGGGGCCGCATCTGCCCATGCATTGCCACCAATCAATCTTACAACATAAGTCCAGGTCAGCCTTTTCTCGTGGCTCAATTCGTCAATAGTGCAGATCTTGACGCGGGTCGGCCTTCCCTTTCCTGCTCCGCGCACAACTCTCGCAGAGCCGCTTTTCAATTCAGCACACACAATCCAAGAGCTCATCCCGAGCTTTCTAGGTATTCACAATTCACAAGAATCCCTATACTACACAGAATCTTCTCCGGTGCACAAGATAAACATCACCAATCCAGACTACCCATCTGTGTGGGCTTCACACATCATGCTTATACCGTACTACACACTTCCGGCTCTAGATGCAGACTCAACTTGGAATCGCTTACGCTGTCCACTGCTTGGTGGAGGATTCCATGTTTATGCATAAAGAAGGACTTTACTCGTCCAAGAAGGAGATCGTTACCCTTAACGATCGCTTTGGAGCCATGAAAATCTAGCCGGATGGAAATCATTGCTACGGCCTTGCCTCCACGAATCTGAACTCGGATCTTGATTCGGAACTTCGAAACTCCTCCGGCTACCGGATCCACTCTCCCCTTCCTTCCTTGCTCTCCCTTCTCTCCACTTTATTGAGAAAGAGAAAAGGCTAAAGATGAATGAAGATTATCCATCCACTCTCAGCCTTATAACAGCAGGGAAGGGCATGGACCCTTGGATCCAAGATGAAGGAAATGAACGGCCACGATTTGCCCAGAAATCTCTCTTTTTGGGCTGACATGCCCTGTGACATGCCCGTGTCACAGGCTGTGTCCCTTGAGCGGCACACGAACCGCCTTAACCAGAACAGGACACGGCTATGTGACACGCCTGTGTCACATGGCTGACACGCCCTTGTCACTCAGTACACTCCCGTGTGGCATGACATGTCCCTCAATCGACACAGGACCAAGAACATCCTGAAGAGAACATGGGTTCCCAACATACCCATGTTGATGTTGACACGCCCGTGTCAACCGAAACATGGCTGTGTTCGCTGTCTCGAGTGCATTTTGTTGACCACTCGAGAAGTTCGTTGACCAGAGGGGGGCATGCCTCGGACATGCCCACGGACACGTCCGTGTCACAGGGTGTGTTCCCTCTCGAGAACTTCGTCGAGCACTCGACAAGCTGCTCAATAGAGCAGGACACGCCTTGGAACACGCCTGTGTCCCAGGCCGTGTTGCCCAACCTGAACCAAAATTTGGGATTTGGGGTGTTACACAGGTTTAGCTGACAGAGTTGCTCTTCTGGTGCTGCGAGTTGTTGCGGCCGTTTGTTTCCAACTCAGAGTGTTGAGGTAGTTATTTTGTTAGACATGATAGTTTCTTTATGGGTTCATGTCAGTTGTTGACGACCATAGTCTTAGATTTTCTGTATTAGATTACTTGCTACTTTTATTGTTGTTACCTATTTAAAGTGTTGGAACACCCTATTATTGATATGGGCAAGGATCACTATGTCCTTAGGAAAATTGTTTTGACCTCCTTGTATAGTTTTTAAGGTCAATTAGATTAAGTCTAAGGGTTAGAATTTAGGCTTGAAAGCTGCCCCCAAGACCCTCAGATCAAATATTCAAATTCAGGAGACTAAGTCATTTTCGTCAAGCTCAGGTCGACGAATCGTCGAACTCAGTTCGACTATCTCTGAGTTCAGCTCAACGAGTCGTCGAACGCCGTTCGACGATTTTCGAGCTTAGATCGACGTTTCTATCTCTAGCTGTTTTCCCAATCTCTGAGCTCAGGTCGACGATAGTTGAGCTCAGATCGACGATTTCTGTTTCCAGTCTAGTTCCAGTCTCTGAGCTCAGGTCGATGATAGTTGAGCTCAGGTTGACGATTTTTGGAGAGATGAACGATTCTCAAGATTCAAATTCAGACAGTTATGGAATTCTATCTTATTTATTCTCAGCATTAATTTCAAGGATCTTGTAGTCGTTTCAATTAATCTGGAGCAAGTTTCAAGGGAGATTTAAATGAATGTTTTCTAGGACTTTCCTCCAGAGAAAAAAATCATTTAAGGAAGTCATTAATGAGTGGCTAACGGCTATCTTGGAGACAGAGAATCAATTCATTCTTTTCAGATCTAAGGAATAAAAGAGAATTTATCCTACTACTCCAAAGAGAAAAAAAACAAATAGTTACACACAGAAAAAGAACAGTCACAGACAGACACACAGACAGAATTCATTCAGAACACACACAACTAAAGGAGATCAACATACAGAAAAGAAAATTTTCTAGATTTCTTTTGACTCAAGTGTTCAGAGGCTTCATCCATCAAGACTCCAGACACTACACATTTCAGCAACTGCTGGAATCATCCTTTGCTGGAGATCTCATCTACTGAAGGTCTATCACCCTAGTGCAAAGCTTCTTTTCCTGAACAACTTCCAGATCTCATGGGGAGCTTTGACAACATCATCCACTAGTCTTCTCTCTGATTGTTGACAGAGAAGAACATCTCACCTCTTTCTTTTTCTGCTGTAAAAGGGTTTCTCAAAACTCCCTTCAAACATTTTGTGCTGTTTCTGAGACCTTGTCAAAACTCAGTGGTGGCAAGACACCTGATCAAAAAATCTAGTTTGGTTTTTGAGCACCTTATTAAAAGCTCATTTGTGCCCAGGACACCTGATCAACTCATCCTGTGGTGGATTCCTACCTAGGGTGATAGAAGAGTGGATGTACCCAGATTGATTGGGGAACCACTATAGCTCCTTGTATCTTCTAGTTGCTATACTTTGTTTGCTGTGTGCTATGTTTTTATCTCTTGCTTTCATAATTTTTATTTACTGCAAGCACCTTACACATATATTTAAATTAAGTTTTCCACTGCTAAATAATTTTTAAGTTGAAAATTATTTTAATATACTCTATTCACGCCCCCTCTAGAGTTAAGGTAGATCTTATCGCCACTTTCAATTGGTATTAGAGGGAGGTTGGTTAAAATCACCAGGTTGGTTAAAATACCATACCTTAGTTGGTTGTTATTCAACTAAATCTTCATCAGATTAGTTATTCCTACAGGCTAACACCTGAACCAAAAGATCTCTGATAAGATCAATCTTTTATAGAGGGTTTTTATTTTTTATTATTTGTATTATATTTATTTTTATATAAAACCATGGCACAAAATAAAGATTATGCTAGCACCAGACCTGCAGTGTGCAATCTATCTAAGTTTGCACTTTGGAAGGCAAGGATAAGGTTATACATGAATTCTATCGATGAAGATATCTTTAATTATGTTTTGACAGTGTGTCCAAGACCCCCAGCAAATACAAGTACAAGTGCTGTTTCACTCCCTTCAGGAACAGTTGCAGAAATCAAAAAATGGAAAGTTGCAGATGCCAAAGCAATGAACATTTTGGCACAAACTATGTCTGATGAAACATTTCAAAAAGTAGCTGAATGCAACTCAGCAAAAGAGATATGGGACAAACTATCTGAAATAGTTTCAGGATTTGCAAATGAAAGGAAAGATAGAAGATCCCATCTCATAACTCAGTATGAGAACTTCAAGAAAGGAGAAACTGAGACAGTTGCTGATATGTATAACAGACTCAGTCTTATAGCCAATGAACTGAAAACCTTGGACAAGGAGATCTCATTGACTGAACTCAATGACAAAATCCTAATGTGCTTCCCCAGCACTTGGGACTCAAGGATCTGGCCAATCAAGGATGCCAGAAGCCTAAATGAGATCACCACTGAGGCTCTTTTGGGCAATCTCAAGTCTTATGAGCTGCTCATCAAGAACAGAGAAGAAGAGCAGAAGGCTGCTTCACCAGCAATCAGAAAATAGAAATCAATAACATTCAAAGCTATTGAAGATCAGCCTGAAGACAAGGTCACAGACAATGAAGAGCTGATAAGCTTACTGGCCAAAAGGTTTTATAAAATGGCCAGGAAGGACTTCAGGAAAAAGTCATTCAGAGGGCATGAAAAAGCCAAGGTATGATAAGTCCAATAACAAAGAAATTATTTGTTTTGGATGCAGGAAACCAGGTCACATTGTGCCTGACTGTCCAGAAAATCAGAATAAGGACAAGAAGGATAGGAAAGAAAGGAGAATAGACAAAGACTTCAGGAAAAACAGCAATGACAAACCCTCCTCCAGCAAGAACAAACATACCAGGAAGAGGTTTATAGCTAAAACCTGGAGTGAAACAGAAGAAAAATCAGAAACTTCATCCAGCTCAAGTGATGATGAAGATGATGCTGAAGAAAAGGAGTTCTGCATGATGGCTATCAATGGCTCTCAACACAATACTGATGCAGAACAAGAGTTAGAGTCTGAATCAGAAACTCAATCTGAAGAGGATCAGGTAATAGACTCATTTGATTTTAATTCAGAGGACTTCAAATGTGAATTTAAGGCACTTTGTTTAGATCTATTAAAATCTGAGAAAGAAATTATTTCTCTCAAAAATCAACTGTCTGAACAAAGCACCTTAAAATCAGATAACCTCAAACTCTTTGAGGAGTTGGAATGTTGTAGGGAGCAGATAGCCTCACTGAAAAGTGAACTATCAGAGGCCAAGAAGTTTGAAGAATCCCTCAATGGGAGAAGTATCAAACTAATGGACATCACAAGCACAGTGAACTCAAGATTCAATAGTACACTGGGCTTGGGTGCTTCATCCAGCCAACCTATAGTATTAACAACCCCAATCAAGTTTATCTCAGATAAAGGTAAGGGAGTTGTAGAGGTGGCTAGGAAGAATTCTGATTTACCTAAGAAAACAAAAGTTCAACAGAAAACGTCGAATGGAGCTCGACGATCGCCGAATGGAGCTCAACGATCTCAGGCTGAATCGTCGAACTCAGGTCGACGATCTCTGAACCCTGAACTCTGGCATAGTCGATCTTCGAACGGAGCTCGACGATCTGACCCAAGATCGTCGAACTCAGCTCAGAGATCGTCGAACAGAGCTCAGAGTTTTGAAAAATCTTTCAAAGGCAAATCAAACTTCAATCTTAGAGGTCCTACATCTCAGAGGTTTAACCCTTATACTGAATGCATAATACCTCCCAGGAGATATCATCCTGAAGGCTATAAGAGTCAACCGGGGATGCCTTTTATTTTGGAATTTAAAGGTTATCAACCTAGGCCCAAGGTAAACTGGGTCAAAAACAAATAAATTGTTTTATGTGCAGGTGAAGACCTATCCAACATCAAACCAGCAATGGTATCTGGATAGTGGGTGCTCAAAGCACATGACAGGAAACAAAGAGAATTTCACATCCTTCAAAGCCAAACTTAGACCCAAAGTAATATTTGGTGATTCAAACTTTGGACTAACAAAAGGATATGGTGCAGTCCAGATTGGCTCAGTCACATTCAAGAAAGTAGCTTATGTGGAAGGACTGAAGCACAACTTAATCAGCATCAGTCAACTGTGTGATGAAGGCTACCAAGTGACTTTCAACAAATCCTCATGCAAAATCAAATCAGAGGACAACATAACTGTGTTGACAGGTAAAAGGAAAGGTAACATTTATCTTGTAGATTTTCTTTCAACTAAGGTAGATATATGCTTGTTCAATTCCATTTGTAGACCTAATGAACTACGGCATAAGACCTAATGAACTACGACATAAAAGATTAGGACATATAAACCTTAGAACCATTGCTAGGCTATCCATGGACAACCTTGTTAGAGGACTACCTTCTGGCCCCTACAAGAAGGAAGGACTTTGCAGGGCTTGTCAATTAGGCAAGCAAACCAAAAATAGCTTCAAGTCACTTAATAAGAGTGATTCACCTAGGATTTTGTATATGTTACACATGGATCTCTTTGGACCCATTACAGTACAAAGCTTAGGAGGGAAATCTTATACTTTAGTAGTTGTAGATGACTTCTCTAGATTCACAAGGGTGTTCTTTCTGAGGAAGAAGTCTGATAACTTTAAGTGTTTGACAGAGTTTCTCAAATGCATACAGAGTGAGTTCAAAACTCACATTGCCCTGATCAGAAGTGATCATGGGACAGAGTTTGATTCTCTTCTTATGCAAGAGTTCTGTCAGAGTGAAGGGATCATGCACACTTTCTCAGCTCCTATAACTCCTCAACAAAATGGGGTAGCTGAAAGGAAAAGTAGAACCCTTATTGAATCTGCTACTACATTGTTGTCAGATGCTCACCTTCCTCTATCCTTTTGGGCAGAGGTAGTGAACACCTCCAACTATGTGTTGAATAGAAGTTTGATACATAAGCTGAATGGCAAGACTCCTTATGAATTACTCAAAGGGAAGAAACCTAAAGTAGAATATTTTAAAATTTTTGGTTGCATTTGTTGCATTCACAATAATGACAAGAAATACATAGAAAAATTTCAAGCTAAAGCTGATGAAAGAGTGTTTCTGGGATACTCCATGATCAGTAAAGCTTATAGGGTGTATAACAAATCTACTCTTAAAATTGAAGAATCTGTTCATGTATCCTTTGATGAATCTAACATGTCTTTTAAGGAGAAGAATACTTCTACCATAGAATCTTTGCAGGTGCACTCTCTTGCTGAAAATTTGGACAGGTTACATATTATACAAAAGGATGAAAGCAGTGAAGATGAAGAAGATATTCAACATCTTGGAGAGAATCTTCTTGAAGAACCAGTTATTGTTCCACAAGAGGAAACAACAACACAGGTTGGTGAACAATCAACACCCCCTGTTGATTTAGTAACATCAAGAGACCATCCAATCTCCCAAGTGATTGGAGACATCTCAGCTGGTGTGTAAACCAGAAATCAGGTTAACCAAAACCTGATGCACACCTGTTTTCTTTCTCAAATTGAGCTTCAATCCATTCAAGATGCAGAACAAGATCCATCATTGCAATGCAAGAGGAATTACATCAATTTGAAAGGAACAAAGTTTGGGAACTAGTGCCAAGGCCAAAGGATCACTCCATTGTTAGAACAAAATGGGTGTTCAGAAATAAATTGGATGATCAAGGAGTCATTGTAAGGAACAAGGCAAGGCTAGTTGCTCAAGGATACTCTCAAGAAGAAGGGATAGACTATGACCAGAACTTTTCACCAGTTGCAAGGTTAGAGGCCATAAGAATCTTCTTAGCTTATGCAGCACACAAAGGATTCAAAGTATATCAAATGGATGTAAAGAGTGCTTTTTCTCAATGGAGACATCAAGGAAGAAGTCTATGTTAGACAACCCCCAGGTTTTATTTCTCCAACTCATCCTGATTATGTTTTCAAATTGCATAAAACATTATATGGTCTAAAGCAAGCTCCTAGAGCATGGTTTGAGACCATAGCATGCTTTCTTCTGAAAAATGATTTTATAAGGGGTAGATTATACCAAACTATTTTTATTAGAACCCATAAGTCCAATACCTTACTAGTACAAATCTATGTGAATGACATTATCTTTGGTTCTACTGATTCAAATCTGTGCAAAAGGTTTTCCAACCTAATGCATTCTAAATTTGAAATGAGTAGCATGGGTGAGCTTTCCTTCTTTCTAGGATTGCAAGTCAAACAGCATGTTGAAGGCATATTCATCTCTCAAACCAAGTATGCAAAAGAACTGGTTAAGAAATTTGGTATGTCTGAAGCATCATGTATGAAAACACCTATGCCTACTAATGCTGTATTAGATGCTGATGAACATGGGAAACCTGTTGATCAGACAACATATAGAGCAATGATTGACTCTTTATTGTACCTTACAGCTAGTAGACCTGACATAATGTTTGCTACATGCATATGTGCTAGATTCCAAGTGAGCCCTAGAGAGTCACACTTAACCTTAGTAAAAAGGATTCTTAGGTATGTGAAAAGTTGTCCAAATCTAGGTCTCTGGTATCCAAAAGACTCAGCATTTGACTTAACTGGATTTTCAGATGCTGATTATGCTGGATGCAGAATAGACGGGAAAAGCACCAGTGGAACTTGCCAGTTTCTTGGTGACAGACTTGTCTCCTGGTTTTGCAAGAAACAAACATCTGTGTCCACATCAACTGCTGAAGCTGAATATATGGCAGCAGGTAGTTGTTGCTCACAGATCTTGTGGATTCAAAATCAGCTTCTAGACTATGAATATAACTTAGAGAAGTCAAAAATATTCTGTGATAACACTAGTGCTATTTCTATAGCACAAAATCCAGTCCTTCCATAGTAGGACAAAACATATAGAAATTAGACATCACTTTTTAAGGGACAATGTTGAGAAAAATAAAATTGAACTTCAATATATCCCAACTGACTTGCAAAGGGGAGATATTTTCACCAAACCATTGGATGAAAGAAACGTACATTCTTCCTGAATCAGTTAGGAATGTTAGATGGAGGAAGTTTAAAATAAGATCCAAGATTTTAAAACTCTAAAATTGACCAAGACTAGACAAACAATTTGATTTTTCTAGTGTCTATAGGTTGTTTCTGGTCTCTGAACTGCGCTCGACGTTTTTCCCAAAGATCGTCGAACGGAGATCGACGTTCTTAGAAATCGTCGACCGGAGTTCAGCGCTTTCCAGATAGTGCTAAGCTATCTTCTTCCGGTCAGCGATCGTCGAACGGAGCTCGACGCTCTCCAATATCGTCGAACGGAGATCGACGATGTTGAAGACCTTTCAGATTCCTTTAGAAGCCCAGATCGTCGAACGGAGTTCAACGATCTTTCCTTTTCTGCGTCGAACCCTAATATAAAATTAATTTTTCGGCCGTCGTTCTCCCTTTGCGCTTTCATACTCTCTGCAGAATTTCCCTTTCCCTCCAAACTTTTCTACACTTGGTCTTTTGTTTGTTCATTTTTGCAGGTAAAAATGGCCGTTTCTGTTGCAGTTTTGGCAGCAATGAAATTTGACACTGGATTCGATATCGATATGGACTCGTTTGAGAACAGTGATCAGATTTTCAAGGATATTCTGGATTTATTCAAAGATCAACAGCTAGTACACATCATGACCACAAGGATAAAACTAGCTGCAGATGAAATCAAAGAATGAGTGTATACTGCTCACAATCAAGATCAAAATACAGTGATTGGAACTATATCAGGAAATCAAGTATCTCTTACTCCTGCTATATTAACAGAGGTTTTGCAATTAAGTACTGGTCAAGATTCTCTTGAGTTGTCTGGAGAAGAGTTTGCAAGTATGCTTGATAGGATGGGTCATTCAGCAGCAAACCCTAACAAGCTGCTTAAGAAAAATCTGTCAGTGGAATACAGGTTTCTAGCAGATGTTGTTGGAAAGGTCCTGTTAGCAAAACATTCTGCCCATGATACCATATCCAGGTATCAATTCTGTATAATGGGTGCTTTTGTGGATAAGAAACAGTTGAATTGGGGAGAAGTTTTCTTTGATCTAATTAAGAAGAAAGTGAATAAGAACTTTGTCAATTTTGGAAGGATTCTAGGGCTATTTCTTCATAGCAGATGCCATGAGCTGCTTGTTTCAAATGAGATGCATATCAATGCCTCTAAGAGGTTAACCTATGCCCTCTTTGGCAAATGGGACAGGCAAATTGCAAAACCAAGCAGAGCCTCTGCAGTCATCTCATCTTCAGGCACCAGGACTGATCCAGTCACTTCCCCTCAGGCAACTGCCCCATCAGAAGAACTGCCTGGCTCCTCATCTCCATCTTCTCCACCTACTGTTCCCTCAACAATTATCACATCCACCATAACCATCTCAATTTCATCCCCCATATCCATTCCATCTCCAAACTCAATTCCTTCACCAACACCAATATCCACTGAAGATGTTTTTCATCCATTACATCATTATCCACACATAACCATTGACTCATCATCTCACCTTCCATCCTTCACTCTCTTAGATGATTCCTATATGGATGATTCTCACTCCTCACCCCTTGAGCCACCATCTTCTTCTACATCATATCAACAACTACAACAAGAAATCATTGCTCAACCATCCTTCACTCCATCTATCTCCATTCCATTAACTTCCATCTCCACCATTCCTATATCTCAACCATCAATTCTACCATCCACCTTAACACTTTCTCCAACCACATCTACAGCTCCTCCTACATCCATCTCTGCCACACTCATCTCTACCTCTACTCAAGTACCACTTGAGCAAGTAGATCTCTCAGCCATAGCAAATAATCTCTATGAGATGTTAGCTCCAAGGCTATCACTCCTGCTGGAGACCTCCCTGGCTCCACTTCTGAAATCAGTTCAGGAGTTATCTGACAGGCTTTCTTCCCTATATCCTCCTCAGATAATTCCTTTTGTTGGGTGCCTTGATCCAGTATCTACTGAATCTAGGCAGGGGTAGATGTCATATGAAGTAGAGAGATTGCATGCTTCAGAGATTCCAGTTCCAGCTCCAGTTCCAGTTATAACAGTTGACCTCAGGTCACTGCTGTCAGAGTTTGATACTGCTTACCTCAGCTATCTTCCAGATCAGAAAACTGAAGATCTTACTAAGGCCATTGTTCCCATTTCTAGCTGTTAGCCCAGCATAATATCTTCTTATATAAATTCTTTCAAGGCTGTGGACAGTGCTCCTTCAGTTTCTGTTGTTCCTGCTGCTGCTGCTGATGCTGTTTTAGTTTCTGATGATGTGCTTATGACAGAGGCTAATGACTCTGATCCTGCTGTTTCTGTTGTTATTTCTGAATCTGTTGTTCCAGTTACATCTGTTAGTGATGTTTTTGTTACTACTGCTGTTGTTGTTGTTTCTTCTGTTCAATCTCATCAACAAAGAGATTGCATCAAAAGGCTTGATGAACTATATGACAATCCTCAGAGCTCAGATAGTGATCAATTTAGAATTGATTCTGATGATTCCTCTGCAACCATTGCAAGGAAGAGGAAAGCTAGAAGCAAGGCCCTAAAGAGAGTTCCCCAGGAGAAAATTAAAAATGTAAATGATATTCCATACTATATTTTGTATGATTGTCCAATTACAGAACCATGGATGCAGTTTTCCAGGAATCAACTAAAGGCAATGAAGAAAAAGAGGAAATATGATAAAGGATCATCTCACTTCAATCCTCCTCCTCCTCCTCCTTCACCAGATGCAGGTACTGGTGGAAGTTCTGCTTATCAGTCATCTGTTGCTAAAAGTCAAAGCATCTCTCAGTTTCAAGGGAGATCTCAATCAAGAGGCTACCAGTCCAGAAGAGGACAGTATAGGGGAAATCAAAGAGAATTCAGAGTTTATTCCAAAGGTTATTCTAGGCAGCATCCTTATCATAGGGAAGGACAAGGTCCCACTTACACTACATCTGGTCCTTTCCCTTATAAGTTAAGAGATCTAGTTTCTTCCAGAGCTACTCCTGATGATTCATCAAACAGATATAAACCTCCTGTTCCATTTGAAGACCCAGAGAATAATCCTACTTCTTGGACAGCAAGAATGAAAGAGTTGGTTGCACTAGATCAAATTAAAAAGGCAAGATAACAAGGAAAAGATATATCAAATTGCACCACTCTATCAGAACAGAGAAAGAAAGAACTTGAAAGATATTCTTCCAGCAAATTCTTTGACTCAGAAAGCTATATGAAGCTGCACCCAAAAGCTGTAGTCCCCAGGACAAAACATCAAACTTTTCTAGGTGCAGATGATGACAGAAGATCCAAGAAAGAAGCTCTTAACCCTAACAGAGAAATAGTTCTCAAAAAGAGCAAGGAAAAGGAATGATTATGTAAGCTGGCAATGTTATCTATTCTGACTTTCTGCTGTGATTTTATTTGTGTTTCTGCAATGTTGTTTTTAATCTTATATCTGCATTGTATGATTTTATTTCCTATGTTATGTAAATAGTAATCCTAACCAAAATAGGGGGAGATTGTTGGAACACCCTATTACTGATTTGGGCAAGGATCACTATGTACTTAGGAAAATTCTTTTGACCTCCTTGTATAGTTTTTAAGGTCAATTAAATTGAGTCTAAGGGTTAGAATTTAGGCTTGAAAGCTGCCCCCAAGACCCTCAGATCAGATATTCAAATTCAGGAGACTAAGTTATTTTCGTCGAGCTCAGGTCGATGAATCGTTGAACTCAGTTCGACTATCTCTGAGCTCAGTTCAACGAGTCGTCGAATGCCGTTCACCGATCTTCGAGCTCAGATCGACATTTCTGTCTCTAGCTGTTTTCCCAGTCTCTGAGCTCAGGTCGACGATAGTTAAGCTCAGATCGACGATTTCTGTTTCCAGTCTAGTTCCAGTCTCTGAGCTCAGGTCGACGATAGTTGAGCTCAGGTCAACGATTTTCTGGAGAGATCGACGATTCTCAAGATTCAAATTCAGACAGTTATGGAATTCTATCTTATTTATTCCCAGCATTTATTTCAAGGATATTATAGCCGTTTTAATTAATCTGGAGCAAGTTTCAAGGGAGATTTAAAGGAATGTTTTCTAGGACTTTCCTCCAGAGACAAAATTCATTTAAGGAAGTTATTAATGAGTGGCTAACAGCTATCTTGGAGACAGAGAATTAATTCATTCTTTTCAGATCTAAGGAATAAAAGAGAATTTATCCTACTACTCCAAAGAAAAAAAAACAAACAGTTACACACAGAAAAAGAACAGTCACAGACAGACACACAGACAGAATTCATTCAGAACACACACCATTGAAGGAGATCAACATACATAAAATAAAATTTTCTAGATCTCTTTTGACTCAAGTGTTCAGAGGCTTCATCCATCAAGACTCCAGACACTACACATTTCAGCAACTACTGGAATCATCCTTTGCTGGAGATCTCATCTACTAAAGGCCTATCACCCTAGTGCAAAGCTTCTTTTCCTGAACAACTTCCAGATCTCAGGGGGAGCTTTGACAACATCATCCACTAGTCTTCTCTCTGATTGTTGACAGAGAAGAACATATCAACTCTTTCTTTTTCTGCTGTAAAAGGGTTTCTCAAAACTCCCTTCAAAAGTTTTGTGCTGGTTTCTGAGACCTTGTCAAAACTCAGTGGTGGCAAGACACCTGATCAAAAAATCTAGTTTGGTTTTTGAGCACCTTATCAAAAGCTCATTGGTGCCCAGGACACCTGATTAACTCATCCTGTAGTGGATTCCTACCTAGGGTGGTAGAAGAGTGGATGTACCCAGATAGATTGGGGAACCACTATAGCTCCTTGTGTCTTCTGGCTTCTATATTTTGTTTGCTGTGTGCTGTGTTTTTATCTCTTGCTTTCATAATTTTTATTTACTGCAAGCACCTTACACATATATTTAAATTAAGTCTTCCACTGCTAAATAATTTTTAACTTGAAAATTATTTTAATATACTCTATTCACCCCCCCTCTAGAGTTAAGGTAGATCTTATCCCCACTTTCATAAAGTTTTCTCACTTGCTCTCTGGGAAGGTTTTATGTTAGGATGTATGTACTTACTTTTAAATATACAAAGTTACATTCTGAAATATTGGCATGACATAATTTTTTTTACCATAAAAACATACTACTTTTAAGTGTTATAAAAACCCATTTTAATTACTTGTACTAAATTTAGAAGCCATCCTCATTGCATTATTTGCCAGGTATACATTCTAAAATAGGATAACAAATGAAATAAATTTAGTATTTTCCGCTGCGAAAACTTATATATTTTCTCACTTATGTACTAGTGATCCATCCGACCGAGGGACACAGTCAGTAAACTCAAGAACTTAAATGTGTTTTTAAACTTAAAACATAAATCTCTACCATTAAGGTAAATGAAAGGAGAGGGTTGCATGAACGTCTGTAGTTGTCCCCTGCACGGCGTGGCATCACGATCGCATATTTTCTCGCACTCTGATAGTACTTTAATACTGAGAAAATGAGGGTTGTGACATGCACCCCCAATGTGCACAAGTCAATCTAGGCCAATTCACACTCACATGAACTCACTGTAACGCCCCAAAACTCAAAAGAGGGACGAACAGTGTTTAGAGCCAAGTTTAGTGCGTGGTAAGGGTCACACGGCCTGAGACACGGGCGTGTCCACGGTCGTGTCTTGCTCAGGTTCGACGAACTTGCCGAGTGGTCGACGAAATGTACTCGATGAACATGGCCTGAGATATGGGCGTGTCCAGGGTCGTGTCCTGCTCAGGTTGTTAGCCGGGTTGTGTCGGGTGAGGAACACGGTCTGGATCAAGTCGGGTTCTGGTTGACTCGGGTGTGTCGAAATTGACACGGGCGTGCCAAGAACCCATGTCCTCTTCAGGATGGTTTGGTCCTGTGTCGATTGAGGAACATGCCCAACAACACGGGCATGTACTGGTCGACACGGGCGTGTCAGAAGGAACACGAACGTGTCAGGACCCCGTATCCTTCTCTATGTGTTTGGCCGGCTGTGTCGGCTATTAAGCACGACCTGGAACATGGTCGTGTGCATGGCCGCGTCTGGCACGCGGCATGTGATACAGGTATGTCCAGTGGTCGTGTCCTGTTCGGGATATGACAGTTTCGGCATTGATTGAGTCACACGGCCTTGTACACGGCCGTGTCACAAGCCGTGTTCGGCCCAGTAATGTTATTTTAAGTGCGAATCATGGCCGTCTGTTTCCTGCTTTTGGGATCCAAGGTCCCAGAGCTATCCTTGCTGAGTTAAAGCTAGGAATAGGGTTTGAAACCCTCATTCCACTTTGAATTTTCTCTTTCTAAAGCTTTAGAGAGAGGGGAGAGCAAGGAAGAAGGAGGAGGAGAGATCCGGCCGCCGGTGGAGCTTCGGAGCCTCAAATCGCAAGCCGAGCCCAGATCTATGGAGGCGAGGCCATTACGGTGCTTTTCATCCATCTAGATCTTCATGGCGCCAAAGAGAAACCCAAGCGTAATGATTCTCTTCTTGGACATGTGAAGTCCTCTTTCTTTCTGCACAAGAAACTCGCTCTCACGAGTATGTCGTGAGTGTGAGGTGTTCCTTCAGGTGGACATGAATAGACCCCGTTATTTTGCATGTAGAGTCCGGAATCGATGTACGAACATAATCATGGTGTGTAAATCCTACCCGGACAAGTTGGTCTTGATCGGTGATGTTTCATTACATGAATGGCCAGAGAAGTCTCCGCACCGATGGTTGTTTTTCGGATTTTCTACGCAGTAGATTGCAATAGGGAATCTTGGGGATTAACTCCAAAGTGCACCCGAAAAACTGGGCAGAAGCGTGATTCTGTCATCTTGGTGTCCTGGGAGCCAACTTGCACATAACTGGGTTATGTAACGTGTGTGATCGATTTGGGACTCGGGGAAGCTTGACCAGCACATATGGCTTAAATTGACGTTGCGGTGTGAGCAACGGGTTAGGTGGAACCGTACCCGCTCTATGTCGTTCGGTTAAAGCGACCTAAGGTACGTGTTACTTGCCGTTAGCATAGATGGAGAGTCTTAGGCTTAGGCCGGTAAGACTATAATGCTCACGAGATTTGCCATCCAATAGGCGGTGGTGAGACTGCGGATTTGACCGGTTTCATCGAGAATGTGCCCTGAGAGCACGGGGTGTGTGGCCGTGCATGCCTATGTCTGTGATGAAGTGTAATTTCACTACTGTTTTGCTATGCTAATAAAGTGTCAGGAAGGAGCATCGCCACCCTGAGTTAAGGGGCGGGGTCATTATAATTGGTCAGCTTTAGCTGACCGTTGCTTTTGTTTGCCACCGCTGCGGTGGATTTTTGCTTGCAGGTACTGCGGAGCCTATTGGCAAATAGCAGGCTGAAGCCCTGGTTGCTGAGCCGGCCCTCGAAGGCCAATGCGAATGTTTACTTGTTATACTCATGTGTGACCGGCCTGCGTGCCGATGTTTGTAAGATACTATTTATTTAAGTGAACTCTTGTAAGTCCATAAGGCCAAGTACTTTGTGTATTTTGTACGCTCATTCCTAATTTGGGTATTTAGTGGACATTCATGTTGTTGGCTTGGATTCTTTTCTTTGCAACTCTTAAAATGCTTCCACTAGAATGTACTCTGTGTAGGACGTGTGTTATTGGAAAGATGGTTTCATTAGTAATCCTTCCGTCTGTCCGTAGTATATGGCGTCGGGCCCCGACCGGACCTACTACTATATGCCATGTGACAGATAGGGATGTTATAATTTGGTATCAGACTACCGATTTCGGTCATGCTTAAATGAATTCGTGGGCAAATTCTTTTAAGGGGTGGTGAGCACATGTGTGTGCGTCATTGTTATAACATAAAAGAACTCATGAATGTACACTTAGGAATGAAAATACACATGTTTGGGGAACCTGCGTGTTTCTATAATTGCTTTTTGCAATTTTGGTTGATCACTTAATGATGTTTTGTACGACTATAGGTGACCAGGAGTGGTGTAAGACCGTCAGAATGCTCGCTTTCTGAGGAATATAGTGCACCTAGTGACGTGCTTGAGACCACTCTTTCGTTTGAAACCATAAGAAGGGTAGTTGAATTGGTGTTCACTGTGACTAATGCACAACATGGAAGGAATGTGCAACCCTTTTCCCTGAGGTGGCTTCAATGTCAGGCAGTGTGATGGAGCAAATGGCATTTAGAAGACCATGGGGTCAGCAGTTGAACATGCTTTTAGTGTAGGGAGCACACTCAGTTGACGAATATTTGCAGGCGTTTCTTATGATAAGGCGCTACCCAGGCTTTGAGTTGGAGAACGAGCGGTCTATAGTCGACATATTTTATAATGGTCTGCGTGGCGAGTTGCGAATTCTATTGGTAGGACCAAAATTATTGGGATTCCGAGCCTTGGGTTAGACGGTTAGATCTTTGGAAGTAGATTTGGGGAAAACTCACTAGATGCCAGTGAGTAGGGTATCGAACTCTGCAAGTCCTATAAGAGCTGCATACCGCAAAACGCGAAAAAAGAGAGTCCAAGAGAAGGACTCTAGTGCTAAGAACACAGAGTTCAAAGTGCCGGCTACCTCAAAGTCAGCGTATCATAGGTTTTATAGGAAGGCTAGGACTTCGGGTCCATCCCCTTCTTTTGGTGCTTCGGGGGCAACTACAGGTCGAACCCCGGGCGTATGATATAATTGTGGGAAGCCGGGGGAATTTTGCCCGTGATTGTTGGAGCGGGCGCCCAAAGTCCGAGAGGAAGTCTAGAGAGTACAGCCTGGGCCAGCAGGAGGATAGGAAGCACGCTGACATGGTGACAGGTACGGTTTAAATTTATAGCAGTTTAGCTTTAAATACTTGTTGCCCTTGCACATGTTAGCTTAGGACTGCTTGTGCTAGTCTTTGTTTTGACTTTCGATTATCCGGCTAGAGCACCGTTCGATTCGGGAGCTTCACATTCCTTTTTGTCCGAAGGATTTGTATCGCGCATCGGAGTACTTTCTTTGATGGCAAAGGACAAATTGGATGTGTTGTTTCCTAATGGGTGCTCAATGCGTGCGGATAGGGTTTGTGGCATTTAGATATGGATCGGGAGTCAAGAGTTTGACTTGCAAGCGTCGTTACTGCCGATAGTGGAATTTGACGCGATTTTTTGTATGGATTGGCTCGCGGAGCAGCAGACATACATTGATTGTAACCGCAAGGATGTCAAATAGGGAACTGGTCATGAAACGACATTTGCGGGCTTGAAAGGGTCAAGCAAGACTTTGTTGTCTGCTCTTCAGGTGGTTAAGGCAGTTCGTACTGGTACAGAGCTGCTCTTCACAGTAGTGGAGGCTTCGAAGCCTAAGCCTACTTTGGACAGCATCCCAGCGGTATCCGAGTACCCTGACATGTTCCCTGACGATCTCCCTGGAGCCCCACCTCAGCGGGAGATTGACTTCATTATTGAGTTGGTGCCAGGTGCTAAACCTGTGTCACACTCTCCTTATTGGTTAGCGCCTAAGGAGATGGCAGAACTGAAGGTTCAACTTGAAGAGCTGTTGGAGCAGGGTTATGTGCATCCAAGTTCGTCTCCTTGGAGAGCACCGGTCCTTTTTGGTAAGAAGAAGGATGGAAGTTTGCGACTCTGTATCGATTATCAAGAGCTGAATAAGTTAACGGAGAAGAACAAGTACCTGATCCCAAGGATTGATGATCTGTTCGATCAATTAGTTGGGTCATCATTGTACTCAAAATTGGATCTTAAGTCTGGATATTATCAGCTGAGGATAAGACAAAGTGATATGCCCAAGACAGCTTTCAGTACGCGGTATGGGCATTATGAGTTTACCGTCATGCTGTTTGGGCTGACGAATGCGCCATCCGTATTTATGGATTTGATGAACAGGACGTTCATGGAGTACTTGGACAGTTCGTGTTAGTCTTTATCGACGACATATTGGTGCACTCGCAGAACGAGGATGATCATTTCAAGCATCTGCATATGGTGTTGGAGACATTGAGGAGGAATCAGCTTTATGCCAAGTTCTCCAGATGCGAGTTTTGGTTGTCCTCGGTCATATAGTTAGAGGAGAGGGAATTGCAGTGGATCCAGCTAAGATAGTTGCTATACGAGAGTGGCCTGTGTTGTCTTCAGTGGCGGAAGTCCGGAGTTTCCTAGGACTTGCCGGCTACTACAGACGCTTCGTAGAGAACTTCTCGCGGATAGCGTTACCCCTCACGACTTTGACGAGGAAAGATCAAAAGTTTGTGTGGTCGTCGGAGTGCGTGCAAACTTTCGAAGAACTGAAAAGTCGGTTGACCACGACGCCTATTCTATGTTCGCTGGTTGGGACCGAAGTTTTTGAGATCTACAGTGACACTTCGGGCAGTGGCTTGGGTTGTGTCCTACTGCAGCATGGGAGAGTGATTGCTTATGGCTCGTGCCAGCTGAAGGTGCATGAGAGGAATTATCCGGTCCATGACTTGGAGTTAGCGGCCGTGATATTTTCTCTGAAGCTGTGGAGGCATTACCTGTACGGTGTGAAGGTCGATATCTATACAGACCATAAGAGCCTGAAGTACTTGTTGGATCAAAAGGATCTAAACATGCAACAGCGAAGATGGATGGAGTTCCCTGGGGACTACACATTCAAGATTCATTATGTGCCTAGGAAAGGCAACGCAGTTGTGGATGCGTTGAGTTGCAGGGCCTATGCACGGGCCAACTAGTTGTCGGTTCATGATGGGCGTTTGATTCGGGAGTTGGAGGCATTGGAGATCTCTAGTATTGACGAGCAGACTAGTGTCAAAGCGGAATTGAATTGGACAGAAGTTTTGTATGACCTGCCTGATCGGATTTGGCAGGCTCTGGATTTGGATAGCAACATGAAGCAAATCATGGATGAGGCTTTAGATGGGCCAAATTCCCAATTTGATATGAAGTTGTTCTGGTGGCCAGGACTTAAGATGGATGTGGCACTTTATGTGGCAAAGTGTCAAACGTGCACCTTAGTGAAGGCGGAGTGCCAGAAGCCTGAGGGTTTCTTGAAGTCCTTGCCTATCTTGGAGTGGAAGTTCGACGATATTTCAATGGATTTTGTGCAGGGGTTGCCAAGGTCGCAGAAGGGAAATGACGCTATCTAGGTGATCGTAGATCGATTGACAAAAGTGTCGCACTCCATTCTGAATAGGAAGGATGATTCGATGGATAAACTGGCAAAATTCTATGTGGATATCATTGTTCGACTACACGGTGTGCCCCGCAGCATAGTGAGTGATCGAGATGGGCGGTTCATGTCCAATAACTTGAGGTTGGTGCAACAAATGTTAAGAACCAAGCTGAGTTTCAGCACAGTCTTTCATCTGCTGACGGATGGTCAGACCGAAAGAGTCAACATGACGATGGAAGACATGTTTCGCATGTGCGTCTTGGATTTCAGTAAAATAGTGGGAAGATCACCTGTACTTGGTGGAATTTGCTTATAACAACAGCTACTAAGCAAGTATTCAAATGGTAGGAGATGTCACACGCCATTGTCATGGTTGGAAACGGGTGAGTCGAAGCTGTATAAGCGGCAAGAAGTGGAAGATGCAACTTCGTTGGTACAAACTATACGAGAACGATTGCTAATCGCTCAGGACCAGCAAGCTAAATACTATAATACCAAGCATAGGAACGTTGAGTTCGTTGTTGGCGATTGGGTAAATTTGAAGTTTAAGCCGTTCAAGGGCGTCTCACGGGTACGGTGCTTGAAGAAGCTAAGCCCGAGGTACCTTGGACCGTTTGAGGTTCTGGAGCGAATTGGCTAAACAACTTATCGATTAAAGCTATCAGTGGAACTGAGTGCTCTACACGACGTATTCCAAATATCAGTGTTGCGGAAGGCGGTGCAAGATCCTTCACAAGTGATTGTGGTCGATCAAGTACCAGTTGATAATGAGTTGACGACGAAGGTCAAGCCCATTCTCATTGAGGAGTCGGAAGTCAAGCGACTACGTAACAAAGACTTCAGGATGGTCAAGGTCCGTTGGGACAACTTTGGTCGGGAGGAGCTCTCATGGGAATGAGAGCAGACCATGCTTGAGGAGTACTAGAGTTATTCCACTCAGGTACTATTTAAGTTTTGTCTTTCTCTTCCTTTCTGTAATTTTGGGATGAAATTCTTTTTAGAGGGAGAGAATTGTAACGCCACAAAACTCAAAAGAGGGACGGATAGTGTTTAGAGCCAAGTTTGGTGCCTGGTAAGGTTCACACGGCCTGGTACACGGGCGTGTCTAGGGTCGTGTAGTGCTCGGGTTCGACGAACTTGTCGAGTGGTCGATGAAATGCACTCGACAAATACGGCCTGAGACACGGGCGTGTCCAGGGTCGTGTCCTGCTCGGGTTGTTAGTCGAGCTATGTTGGGTGAGGAACATGGTCTGGATCAAGGCGTGTTCTGTTTGACACGGGTGTGTCGAAATTGACACGAGCGTGTCAAGAACCCGTGTCCTCTTTGGGATGGTTTGGTCCTGTGTCGATTGAGGAACACACCCCACAACACGGTCCTGTACTGGTTGACACGGGCATGTCAGAAGGAACACGGGCATGTCAGGAACCCGTGTCCTTCTTTGTGTGTTTGGCCGGGTGTGTCGGCTGTTGAGCACGACCTGGAATACAGTCGTGTGCATGGCCGTGTCTGGCACGTGGCAGGTGACACAAGTGTGTCCAGTGGTCGTGTCCTGTTCGGGATGCGACGGTTTCGGCATCGATTGAGGCACACGGCCTTGGACATGGCCGTGTCACAAGCCATGTTCGGCCCAGTAATGTTATTTTAAGTGCGAATCATGGTCGTCCGTTTGCTTCTTTTGGATCCAAGGGCCCAAGGCTGTCCTTGCCGAGTTAAAGCCAGAAATAGGTTTTGAAACCCTCATTCCACTTTGAACTTTCTCTTTCTAAAGCTTTAGAGAGAGGGGAGAGCAAGGAAGAAGGAGGAGGAGAGATCCGGCCGCCGGTGGAGCTTCGGAGCCTCAAATTGCAAGCCAAGTCCAGATCTATGGAGGCGAGGCCATTCCGGTGCTTTTCATCCGTCTAGATCTTCATGGCGCCAAAGAGAAACCCAAGGGTAATGATTTTCTTCTTGGACATGTGAAGTCCTCTTTCTTTCTGCATAGGAAACCCGCTCTCGCGAGTATGCGGTGAGTGTGAGGTGTTCCTTCGGGTGGACATGAATAGTCCCCGTTGTTTTTCATGCAGAGTCTGGAATCGAAGTACAGACATAGGCATGATGTGTGAAGCCTACCCGGACAAGTTGGTCTGGATCGGTGATGTTTCATTGCATGAATGGCCGAAGAAGACTCCGCGCCGATGGTTGTTTTTCGGGTTTTCTACGCGGTAGATTGCAACAAGGAATCTTGGGGATTAACTCCAAGGTACACCCAAAAAACTGGGCAGAAGTGTGATTCTGTCATCTTGGTGGCCTAGGAGCCAACTTGTACATAACTGGGTTATGTAACGTGTGTGATTGATTTGGGACTCGGGGAAGCTTGACCCACGCATATGGCTTAAATTGACGTTGCGGTGTGAGCAACGGGTTAGGTGGAACCGTACCCGCTCTATGTCATTCGGTTAAAGCGACCTGAGGTATGTGGTTGATGAGTACGATTATGATAGACTTTTTACTATCATAATTGTAATCATGTCTACTATTTCCTGCCCCTTTTTGTGTTGATTTCATGATAATAGTAAAGAAATTGTCGTATCATAGATAGAAGAGCGTATTTAGAAGTCTTTGGCAGTTCTTGTAATAAACTATTTACTGAGTCTCTCAATTTTCTATTGCAGGTAATGCCAACCAATGGACCTAAAAGTCTCGGAGCAAATAGAGGAGTTCACGGAGTCTACATGGCTGATGACAGGACGAAAATTTGGTGCACACGGCCTGACACACGGCCGTGTGCCTACCCGTGTCCTATGCACCTGGAGCTGAAGAATTTGGGCGCAGACGATGGAACCTCACACGGGTATGGCACACGCCCATATGCCTACCCGTGTCATCTTTGCACACGACTGCCGATCAACCCGTGTCTGAGGAACACGGCCGAACACACGGTCGTGTCCATACCCGTGTCATCTGACACGACCCACTACCAGACACGCCTGCTCGTGGGGAACCGCCTAGGAACCGTCCACACGGCCTGCCACACGGCCGTGTTCGACCCCGTGTCCGACCTGTTTGCAAGGGGACTATAAATTTCCTGTAGAAAATTTTGTTTATAACTTTTGGATCATTTCTGGATTGGAGAACTGCTGGAGGCCGAAGGGGAGCATCCAAGACAAGGAGGATTGAAGGGTATTTCATATGTAGTTTTATTTAATCATTAACCCCTTTGAATCCTTCCTTTCTCTTGATGATTCATCTTCAATTTATGTTTTAATTTACATGAACTTCTATTTGAACATTGTAGTAATCATGTATCACTTTGTTTATGTTAAATTTGTGGTATTTTATTTGTGTTCATGCTTGCAAACAAAGAGTTTAATCCTCCTTATGAATTACTTATTTGTTTTACAAAATTTGCAATTGGCTAGATTGAGAAATTGGTTCTTTGCAATGATATTGGTATGTTCATATTGTGATGATAATTCCCTTTGTAATTCAAACTCTATGATCGAGAGATATTTTGTTTGGAAAATTAAAGCACAAGTAAAAGGATTCATGGTAATTTAGAGATAAAATTCATGAATTTATGTAGTAATAAAGGTACTTTACTTAATGAGAACTTGAGTGTTGTGAATTGTTCGAGAGAAAATTTACTATCTTAGGTTTAGATTTGGAATTGCTCGAGAGAGAATTTCGATGAATAGTTAACCTTTACATTGCACAAATTAAACAGTCTTTTCATGTCATGATCACTTAGAATTGAACTAATAAATGAATTTGTTCATGTAATTGTTTAAAAGCTTCATGTTTTTATCGTTTTTACTTCTCCAATACTGAATCATCCAAATGGTCATAGTTAGGTTAATGTAGTTTAAATATCACTTTTGTTTAGAGGTATGATAATAAAGGGAGGGTGAGTACGAATAGTTGAAATGACCCTGTGGAATACGACACGAGATGTAGATTTCTCCTATATTATGATTGATAGGTGCACTTGCCTGAATGCTAATTCAATCTATTTTAAGTCCATCTACATAGTTGTATTAGAATGTAGAATGAAATCACATTGAGTTATTACTTGTTAGCAAGAAAAATCATCAAGTTTTTGGCACCGTTGCCGGGGATCGTTTTCAATATTTTGAAATCCTAATCTTTATTGATCTACCAATTTTCATTTATATAGTTGTAAATTAGTATTTGAATAATTATATTGCGTAATATATTTTTTTTGTAGTCTGTTAGTCTATGACCAGGGGCAGAAATTCTGGGCTAGTACCATTTCATCCTGACCCAGAACGAATTCTCCATAACACTAACTTAAGGGACGTGGGAATTAATACCACAGATAATTCAAACGGACTATCAGAAGAGGAGACAGTAAACCAAGGAGAGAATCATCTTGAAAACTTAGATACCATGGCCAACCAAAATGAGCAAACCATGTCTGACTTTGCTAGACCTAATCTCCAAGGAACCGGGTCGAGCATCGTTAGACCACCGATAGCTACCAATAACTTTGAATTGAAGCCTAGTGTGATACAAATGGTTCAACAGTATGTCCAATATGATGGCTTGCAAGATGAGGATCCTAACACCCACTTGGCCGGATTCTTAGAGATATGTAACACATTTAAGATCAATGGTGTTTCCAACGACGCCATTCGATTGAGATTGTTTCCATTTTCTTTAAGGCATAAGGCGAAGCAGTGGTTGAATTCCTTACCTAGAGGGTCGATCACTACTTGGGACATGATGGTTGAGAAGTTTCTGATGAAGTATTTTCCACCTGCGAAGACTGCAAAGTTAAGGAATGACATCTCTACGTACATTCAATTGGAGTCTGAATCGTTGTACGACACATGGGAATGATTCAAGGAGTTGTTAAGGAGATGTCCCCACCATGCTCTACCTTCATGGCTTCAGATTCAGACCTTCTATAATGGTCTAAATCCAGCCACCAAACAAATGATTGATGCGGCTAGTGGAGGAACTTTGAACAACAAGACACCTGAAGCGGCTCAGCAGTTGATAGAGGACATGACAATGAACAATTACCAATGGACTACAGTAAGACAAAAGCCTAGCAAGCCCGCAGGATTTTATGAAGTAGATGTCGTCACCGCCTTAGCTATTCAAGTGGAGAAACTTCACCAAAAGATGGACAACCTTGCCTTAGCATCACCTTCCATGGCACCTCAACAATGGGACTCTTCATGCAGTGGAATTCCTGGTTATGAACCGCAAGTTCAAGAGCATGTTGACTATATGGGTAACAATATTAGACCACCTTTCAATCAAGCCAACAACCCATATAGTTCTACATATAATCCTGGATGGAGAAACCACCCCAATTTCTCTTGGGGAGGACAAGGAAATCAAGGGAAGCAACCCATATTTGGACAACAACCATAGTTGGAACCAAGGAAGCCTACATTGGAAGATGTGCTTACCAAGTTCATGCAAACTACCGATGTAGCCTTCCAGAATCAAGAGGGTTCAATTCGAAACTTGGAAAATCAGATTGGTCAGCTTGCAAGGATGGTTTCTGAAAGGCAGCAAGGAACACTTCCGGGGAACACAGAGATAAATCCAAGGGAGCATGCAAAAGCCGTTCAATTGAGGAGCGGAAAGGAGTTACAAGACCCAAGGCCTGCAAAGGAAGCACCCCAAATGGAGTCTAGCGGCGAAGGACCAAGCGAGATGAACGTACAACCGATGGAGTACCAACCAGCATTACCATACCCAGCAAAGCTTAGCAAGGAGCGCATGGATGCGCAATATGGTAAATTTTTATCTATGTTTAAGCAATTACATGTTAATTTACCTTTTTCTGAAATTATTCAAATGCCTAAATATGCAAAATTTCTTAAGGATTTGATTTCTAATAAAAAGAAAATAGAAGAATTATCATTAGTAACGTTAAGTGAAGAATGTTCTGCTATTTTGCAAAATAAATTGTCACAAAAACTTAAGGATCTCGGTTCATTTTCAATTCCATGCTTAATCGGTGATTTACAAGTAAATAAGGCTTTAGCAGATCTAGGAGCAAGTATAAATTTAATGCCTTATAAACTATATCTGAAACTAGGCCTAGGAGAACTTAGCCCAACAAGAATGAGTATTCAATTAGCAGATCGATGGTTAAGTATCCTAAAGGAATATTAGAAGATGTATTAGTTAAGGTAGATAAATTTATATTTCCTGCTGATTTTATTATTTTAGATATGGATGAAAATATCGAAGTACCACTCATACTAGGTCTTCCATTTCTAGCTACATCTAGAGCACTTATTGATGTTTTTGATGGTAAATTAGTATTGCGAGTAGGAGAAGATGAAGTCAGTTTTCAAATTGGCAATACTATGAAACAATCCTTAGATAACGATGATTATTGCTCTTTTTCTCATGGTATTAATGACTTTATGTCTTCTATAAATTCTAATTTTTATTATAAAGATCCTTTAGAAATTTGCATAACTAACAACTATCTAGAAGATGATAAAAATGATGACATTGTTGAACATTTATTTTTTCTAGAAATTGTGTTGCTATGAATAGAACAACGGAATATAGTTTAATTACTGAAGAGATCATGAAATTCTTAAGAATAATACTAAGGATCCACCAATAGTAGAATTAAAAAAATTACCAGATCATCTTGAGTATGCATTCTTAGGAACAAATTCTTCGTACCCAGTTATCATATCTTCAAATCTTTCCAATATTGAAAAAGATAAATTAATAACTGTATTGAAGAAATGTAAAGGTGCAATAGCGTGGCAAATATCTGATATAAAGGGTATTAATCCTAGTTTTTGCACTCATAAAATCATTTTGGAAGAAAACTATAAGTCGTCTATTCAACCGCAACGTAGGCTAAATCCTATTATGAAAGAGGTAGTTAAGGCTGAGATTGTGAAGTTATTAGATGCTGGTATTATATATCCTATTTCGGATAGTTCATGGGTTAGTCCTGTCCAAGTAGTTCCTAAGAAGGGTGGCCTGACTATAGTAGCAAATGATAGAAATGAATTAATTCCAATGCGAACAGTAACAAGTTGGCGTGTATGTATAGACTATAGGAAATTAAACGATGCCACTAGGAAAGACCATTTCCCTCTTCCTTTCATTGACCAGATATTAGAACGCTTATCAGGACATTCTTATTATTGTTTTCTAGATGGACTTTCTGGATACTTTCAAATTCCTATAGCACCAGAAGACCAAAACAACATTTACTTTCCCATTTGGTACCTTTGCTTATAGACGTATGCCTTTCGGGTTATGTAATGCACCCGCCACATTTCAAAGGTGCATGCTAGCCATCTTTAACGAGTATGTTGAAGATATTATGGAAGTGTTCATGGATGATTTTTCGGTTTTTGGCGACTCCTTTGAGTTGTGTTTGAATAATTTAGAGAAAGTTCTTAGGAGGTGTGAGGAGACGAACCTAGCGCTTAGTTGGGAGAAGTGCCATTTCATGGTACAAGAAGGGTTAGTACTTGGCCATAAAATTTAAAGCCAAGGAATTCAAGTAGATAGAGCAAAAAAAGAGACCATAGAAAAATTACCACCACCAACCTCCGTTAAGGCAGTGAGAAGTTTCTTAGGACACGCGGGATTTTACCGCCGTTTTATTAAAGACTTCTCTAAAATAGCTAAATCACTTACAAGGCTTTTAGAAAAAGACACACCTTTTATTTTTGAACAAGAGTGTCTACATGCCTTTGAGTTCTTAAAAGAAAAATTAATTAATTCTCCTATTATGATCGCGCCTAATTTTAGTCAACCATTTGAGATCATGTGTGACGCTAGTAGTTTTGCGGTAGGGGCTGTTTTAGGACAACGCCGAAACAAACATTTTCACCCAATATATTATGCTAGTAAAACACTTAATACTGCACAGGAGAATTATACAACTACTGAAAAAGAACTCCTAGCAGTGGTATTCGCCTTTGATAAATTTAGACCATATTTAACGTTGTCCAAAGTGGTAGTTTACACGGATCACTCTGCACTTAGATATTTGCTAGGCAAAGCGGAAGCAAAGCCTCGTTTAATCCGATGGGTTCTTCTTCTGCAAGAATTTGATTTAGAAATTAGGGATAAACGAGTGGCGGAAAACTTAGCGGCGGATCATCTGTCACGTTTAGAAAACCCACTACGATCAATGTTAGATGAATCTGAAATTTCTGATACATTTCCTGAGGAATCACTATTTGCCATATCTACCAATATACATCTAGATTATTCATGGTTTGCAGATTATGCAAACTATCTTGTGGCTAAGGTCCTTCCAAAAGACTTTTCATATCAGCAAAAAAAGAAATTTTTCTCTAATTTGAAATATTACTTCTGGGAGGACCCCTCTCTTTTTCGGATATGTGCAGATTCTGTTATAAGAAGGTGTGTATCAGCGGAGGAAGGTTGGAAGATTTTGGAGCAGTGTCATTCAGGTCCTGCTGGTGGTCACTATGGAGCAAATCGCTCGACTAAAAAGGCTCTTGATTCCGGTTTTTATTGGCCCCTTCTATTCAGGGATGCCCAAAGGTATGTGCTTTCATGTGATTCTTGCCAAAAAGGAGGTAATATTTCTAAATTACATGAAATGCCTCAAAAATTTATCCTTGAATGCGAAGTATTCGATGTGTGGGGTATAGATTTTATGGGACCATTCCCAGTTTCTTTTGGGAATAAATATATTTTGGTAGCTATAGATTATGTATCAAGGTGGGTTGAAGCGCAAGCTTTGCCTACTAATGATAGTAGGGTGGTAATTAGATTTTTGAAATCCTTATTCGCACGATTTGGCACACCACGTGCACTAATTAGCGATAGGGGTTCACACTTTTGTAATCTACAACTAGACAAGGTATTAGAAAAATATAGAGTCACACATAGGATAGCCACTCCGTATCATCCTCAAACTAGTGGGCAAGTTGAAGTTTCCAATAGAGAGCTTAAGAGAATCTTAGAAAAATCTATAAAAGGGAATAGGAAGCAGTGGTCTAGGAAACTTAACGACTGTTTATGGGCTTATAGGACAGCCTACAAAACACCGATAGGGACCACCCCTTTTAGATTAGTCTACGGTAAATCTTGCCACCTACCGATAGAATTAGAACACAAGTCGTATTGGGCAATACGATCCTTAAATTTTGACACTAGTTCTATAGGAGAGAAGCGTAAACTTCAACTTAACGAATTAGATGAGTGGAGAACTATGGCCTATGAGAATTCCCGGATTTATAAGGAGAAAATCAAGCTATTTCATGACCGTCACCTTCGCAAACCCAAGGTATTCCAAAAAGGTGACCAAGTCCTCCTCTATAATTCCAAATTACGTTTATTCCCAGGGAAATTAAGGTCTAAGTCGTCCGGACCCTTTAAGGTTAAAGAAGTCTTTCCCTACGATACCATCGAGTTAACTCACCCTGAGAAGGGAGATTTTAAGGTTAATGGTCACCGACTTAAGCCTTATTATGGTGAAATCCCTATGGATTTCGCTCGTCTAGAGACTTGCCTCCGTCTAGATTAATTTCATATTAAACTATAGTAAATGTTTCTTATTATTTTACTATAATAAGTTGTAATGAAAAATTTAATGAGAAAAAAAATTTATAATGAAAAAAAAAATTTCCAGAAAAATTTTAATGAGAAAAAAAAAATTTCTGTAAAAAAAAAAATTTAAAGAGAAATGCAAAAATGGAAAGGCACACGGCTCACCACACGGCCGTGTGGATGGCCGTGTACGTGACACAGGCTCAGGCCCAGCCGTGTGGATTAACTCCGCAAAAAGCCAAATTCTTTCCGAGCACAACACGGGCTCACACCCACCCGTGTGGCCAGCCGTGTCGCCCGCTCGATGATCGTCGAGACCGCTGTGTCGAGACACCGGACACGGGCGTGTCGGATAACACACAGCCGTGTCACCTACCTACCCGTGTTTGTGTACCGTGCCAGCTGCGACACGGGTCAACACACGGCCGTGTTATCGCCCATGTCCACCTGACGCGCTGTCCCCAGCCAGTTTGACCACACGGACCGAGGCAGCCCCGTGTTCCACGAGGCCTCGGATTCCCTAACACGGGTGCACACACGGCCGTGTGCGCACCCGTATTCAATTTTTTAACATGGATCGACGCACCCCGTGTTCCACGAGGCTGCTGATTCCCTAACACGGGTTCACACACGCCCGTGTGCGAACCCGTGTGCAACCCCTTTAAATAGGGCCGTGTGGATTTCCTTCTTGGCTCATTCCAACCCTCTCCCAACACCAGTTCTTCCCGTGGCCTGAACTCAAAGGCGCCAGTTTCTCCAATTCTCGTCCCCCTTTACTCATATCTTCCCTTCTACATCATGTCTTCCGGAAGAAGTCATGGAGGTCGCCGTCGCCGACCGGAACTACAAGTCTCAACGAAGAGGCGGGATGCCGCTGCTCCGCTAATTTTCACTGATGCATCGCACACCGCCCGCTTCAACCGCTTGCAATCAAAAAAATTTCAAGATATCCGTATAATTGATTGGAGCGTGCTTGAAGAGATAAACATTAGCTGCAGATGTCAGGGGGTTAATTTCTGCAACGGGGTGGGATCAATTTTTTGCCATAGAGGAGTTGGGATTTAGGGAACTCACTTTAGAGTTCCTATCTTCGTTTTATTCCAACTTTCGGCCTAACTTCATAGATGCGCCGCACGCGCCCGAGGGGATAGTTTCATTTCGAGTGGGTGGCACATTTTATACACTGACCATGCTCCAGTTCACCCAGTATTTAGGGGTATATGAGGAGTCATTCCTTTTTAGTGCTGCCTACCCCGAGCTCCACTTCGAACTCCCCAATCGCGATATGGCCGGCGGTATCTGGCGCCAGATTTCTTTTGACACCGGCGCCTACGAGGCCAAGCGATCTAAGACATCTAAATTGATTTCTCCCGCCCTCCATTACATCCACCATCTCCTTAGCCACACGTTGAGCGGCCGGGGCGAAAGCTCCGGAGGTGTCAGTAGAGAGGACCTGTTATACCTCTACAGCATGACTTCACGATATCCTCTACATCTCGGTTATCTTCTAGCCCAGTTCATTCTCCATCAGGCTGACACCCCCCGTATAGGGTTTATTTGTGTAGCACCCTACATTACTCGCCTCGTGAAGAATATGGGCATCTTTTCAGCCCTCCCCCAGATGATAGTGGTCGCAAAGACTGTGCCTATCACGATGGCTAGTCTTCGCGCCCTCCGCCTCGTCACCGCCCGTCAGGGCCGGGGAGGGGTCATATATTCTATTGCACGACGTGGACCCCATGTACAGGATGACAGTGATGATGAGGTAGATCCTGACCTCGATGTGTCGTTGGTGCCTCCACCCCATTCCACTTACGCTCATGGCGAGTCGTCTACTGCACCCCCTCCACCTCATTCATGGTACTCGCGCGAGTTTCGACAGTTTTTCAAGACCGAGCTCTCGCCGCGCCTACAACACATTAAGGAGTCGCAGCAGCGGACTGAGGACCTCCTCATCCAGATCAGAGATCACCTTGGGATCACTCCTCGCCAGCCGCCAGCTCCAGCCCCGCCTTCCATCCCAGACGATGCGACTGACCACCCTGCTTACTTCTGATATGTATCGATGTAGTGTTATCTTTATGTATCGTATCTTGTATTATTTTTTATATCAGTGTATTTAGTTCTGTTAGCTATTATATATCAGTGCATTTCCTTACAGCTCTTGTCTCTTTACTGTGCTCTTCTACTTATTATGATAGCAGTTTTTTTTCTTATATCATCATGAAATCACTCTATGTCCGCTTTTTACATTGCACTGAGGACATTACAAATCTTAAGTCTGGGGGTAGAATGGCTATTCATGTGGTTACGATTGATACTAATCTACTTATCATAATACTCAAGTTTGTTATACCCCCCTTACAAATTTTTGTTTGATCTTTTAAGCTCTCATTATTCATTCATTTGGGATTATAAATATCTAATTTAACTTCACACGCTGATTAAAATGAATTGATGTAGACTCATAGAGTATTCAACTTTGTTGATTTCGTAATTAAGCATAGAAATTTTTTTAGCTTAATTTTCTCTATATAATTTAATTTTAAGGTTACTCCTCTATATTAGTAACTATCCAACACTATATTTTAGAAAATATACTTATCTATAATAAAGTGAGTCGATGAGTGTAACATTTTTATAATTTGGTATTAGGGCTTTAAAATTAAAAATTACTCCCTATTGATGTCTAGGACTCACCCTCTAGCATTCCTCAAAACATTACATAGGTTAATTAGTAAGGGCAGAAATGACTTAGGCCTCCTATTGGATAGCTTGAGCCTTGTTATCCCAACACCTTTAACATGATACCCTTGCACACCCAAGTTGAACCTAACCCCCATCCTTTTGATGCTCCACTATTAAAATTCACCAAGGCCAAATCCTTACCTATTAGCACACCTATCATTGATGCATTCTTGGAATGATTTGTTCATTGTGATATGTAGCCTGAGTGCGTGTATCCTTGCACCCACTTGGAATGATCCCTACTTTGAACCCAAAAAAAAAGACATAGTGATATGTGGCCTTAGTGCGTGTATACTTGCACCCACTTGGAATGATCCCTACTATGGTCCCTTGGTTAAAAATATATATATATATTTATATATATAAAATAGAGTGCCCTTCAAAATGTGGGAAATATACAAATTGCAAAGTCTGGGGGTGTCTACATAAAATTGAAATATGTTAAGGTATCTTCCAACATAAGGCTCAATCAAGATTTAGGTGTGAAAAATTCATCGAACTTACCTTTGATTACCTCACCTTTAATCTTCTATCCTAAGCCAAAAAGGCTACACCAAAATTCAAGTCCTAAGGATCCAACCTTACTAATTCTAAATAGTGTTGTCATGAGGGTGTAAAAAGGGTAAGCTCATGATTATCAATATGAGTACTTATAAGTTTTGAAATACTAATACGTATCTTATAGAGATTGTTATTTTCTCCTCATATTTGTTAAAGATGACTATACTTTTATTTCTAAAAGCGAGTGAGAGATAGTTAAAAGATATATTAGAGGAATTTTAAGATAAATCTATATTTAGAAAAGTCTTCTAAATTATTTCCTATGCGATTACATCATCAAAGTTCTCTTAAATTCATAGCAACCAGTGTGCGGAGGCAAAATTATTTAATGGTAACTCAGGTGTTTGAATTAGTTTGCTTAGGGACAAGCAAACCTCTAAGTCTGGGGGTATTTGATGAGTACGATTATGATAAGCTTTTTACTATCATAATTGTAATCATGTCTACTATTTCCTGCCCCTTTTTGTGTTGATTTCATGATAATAGTAAAGAAATTGTCGTATCATAGATAGAAGAGCGTATTTATAAGTCTTTGACAGTTCTTGTAATAAACTATTTACTGAGTCTCTCAATTTTCTATTGCAGGTAATGCCAACCAATGGACCTAAAAGTCTCGGAGCAAACAGAGGAGTTCACAGAGTTTACATGGCTGATGACAGGACGAAAATTTGGTGCACACGGCTTGACACACGGCCGTGTGCCTACCCGTGTCCTATGCACCTGAAGCTGAAGAATTTGGGCGCAGACGATGGAACCTCACACGGGTATGGCACACGCCCATATGCCTACCCGTGTCATCTTTGCACACGACTGCCGATCAACCCGTGTATGAGGAACACGGCCGAACACACGGCCGTGTCCATACCCGTGTCATCTGACACGGCCCACTACCAGACACGCCTGCTCGTGGGGAACCGCCTAGGAACCGTCCACACGGCCGTGTTCGACCCCGTGTCCGACCTGTTTGCAAGGGGACTATAAATTTCCTGTAGAAAATTTTGTTTATAACTTTTGGATCATTTCTGGATTGGAGAACTGCTGGAGGCCGAAGGGGAGCATCCAAGACAAGGAGGATTGAAGGGTATTTCATATGTAGTTTTATTTAATCATTAACCCCTTTGAATCCTTCCTTTCTCTTGATGATTCATCTTCAATTTATGTTTTAATTTACATGAACTTCTATTTGAACATTGTAGTAATCATGTATCACTTTGTTTATGTTAAATTTGTGGTATTTTATTTGTGTTTATGCTTGCAAACAAAGAGTTTAATCCTCCTTATGAATTACTTATTTGTTTTACAAAATTTGCAATTGGCTAGATTGAGAAATTGGTTTTTTGCAATGATATTGGTATGTTCATATTGTGATGATAATTCTCTTTGTAATTCAAACTCTATGATCGAGAGATATTTTGTTTGGAAAATTAAAACACAAGTAAAAGGATTCATGGTAATTTAGAGATAAAATTCATGAATTTATGTAGTAATAAAGGTACTTTACTTAATGCGAACTTGAGTGTTGTGAATTGTTCGAGAGAAAATTTACTATCTTAGGTTTAGATTTGGAATTGCTCGAGAGAGAATTTCAATGAATAATTAACCTTTACATTGCACAAATTAAACAGTCTTTTCATGTCATGATCACTTAGAATTGAACTAATAAATGAATTTGTTCATGTAATTGTTTAAAAGCTTCATGTTTTTATCGTTTTTACTTCTCCAATACTGAATCATCCAAATGGTCATAGTTAGGTTAATGTAGTTTAAATATCACTTTTGTTTAGAGGTATGATAATAAAGGGAGGGTGAGTACGAATAGTTGAAACGACCCTGTGGAATACGACACGAGATGTAGATTTCTCCTATATTATGATTGATAGGCGCACTTGCCTGAATGCTAATTCAATCTATTTTAAGTCCATCTACATAGTTGTATTAGAATGTAAAATGAAATCACATTGAGTTATTACTTGTTAGCAAGAAAAATCATCAGTGGTACTTGCCATTGGCATAGATGGAGGGTCTTAAGCTTAGGCCGGTAAGACTATAATACTCACGAGATTTACTGTCCAAGGGGCAGTTGTGAGACCGCGGATTTGACCGGTTTCACCGAGAATGTGCCCTGAGAGTACGGGGTGTGTGGGCGTGCGTGCCTACGCCCGTGATGAAGTGTAATTTCACTACTATTTGGCTATGCTAATAAAGTGCAGGGAAGGAGCATCGCAGCCCCGAGTTAAGGGACGGGGTCGTTATAATTTGGTCAGCTTTAGCTGACCGTTTTTTTGTTTACCACCGCTACGGTGGATTGTTGCTTGCAGGTACTGCAGAGCCTATTGGAAAATAGCGGGCTGAAGCCCTGGTTGCTGAGCCGACCCTCGAAGTACAATGCAAATGTTTACTTGTTATACTCATGTGTGACCGGCCTGTGTGCCGATGTTTGGAAGATACTATTTATTTAAGTAAACTCTTGCAAGGCCATAAGGCCAAGTACTTTGTGTATTTTGTACGCTCATTCCTAATTTGGGTATTTAGTGGACATTCATGCTGTTGGCTTTGGTTCTTTTCTTTGAAACTCTTAAAATGCTTCCGCTAGAATGTACTCTGTGTAGGACGTGTGTTATTGGAAGGATGGTTTCATTTAGTAACCCTTCTGTTTGTCGGTAGTACATGGCGTCGGGCCCCGGCCGGACCTACTGCTATATGTCATGTGGCGGATAGGGGTGTTACACTCACCACCTCAAGATAAACTCACTAACACTTCCCTAACCCTAAGAGAGAGACAACTGAGCGTTGAACTCAAGGCTAGGTCAATCTAGTGGGCTGAATTGACAAAAGTCAACCTTAGGTCAATATAGGTCAAACCTTCCCCTAAGAGGTCCTAATGGCCTCAAAACCTAAAGTTGACCCCACGCCTAGCCTTGTAATGTCATTAGGGGCCATCTGAACCCAAAAGCCCCGTCATGGGGTCACCAAGTTGACCAGTTTGACCAAAGTCAAACTTGGCCATATTTAGGCCAAAATCACGCTATTTGGCAAAGTGAGCCCAATTGGGGCATAACCATGACCCAATCAACATTGGGGCTGCCAAGGGACTCAAGACACATCCCTTGGACCAATCAACCCATCAAGTTGTCCAAATTCAACCCCAAGATCAATCATGGTCAAATTAACACTAAAGGCTAAATGAGAGCCCAAGCTAATTCAGGTGGGCTAAGACCTTGCCCAAGGCGAAACCTAAGGCCCACTAAGTTTATCAAATTTATTTAAGCTGAATTAGATGATTTAATTAGGGTTTAATGGAGGTAATTAAGGGGGAAGTCTCATTTGGATGAGGAGATTAATGGAGGGAGGCTAAGTGACACTCCCTTCTCCTTCCCTAACCCGACCTTTCGTCTCCCCTGATGAAGAGGAGGAGTTTCCAGCAGTTCAAGGTCGGCCACCACCAAGGAGAGCCATTAATGACCATGACCTACCACCTTCCAGTCATGGATCTCATATATAGATGCCTCCAAAGCTCAATTTGACCCTTTCATCACCTCAGAAGCCCTCAAGCAGTTGAAATCGACTCTTGGATCGAAGCTTTTTGTAGAGAATTGAGATAGGGAGAGGTTCGTCGAAAAACGCCAAAATTCATGGTTGTACAACCCTGTGTTCGCCGAGTGGGCCCACCAGGCAAGACGAGCGGACCAAGACGACCTGCCTGCGCTAGAACATCATATAGGCGTGCTCAGAATGGTTATCCCGCTCCCGCCAAAGCAAGGTGCGCGTGTAATGCCCCGAAACTCAAAAGAGCGACAGGGGATGTTTTGGGCCAGATTTGGAATCTGGCAGTAGGCAAACGGCCTGGGACACGGGCGTGTCCCAGGGCGTGTCAGGCTGGAGTCGACGATTTGGTCGAGAGGTCGACGATTTTGGAGTCGACGATCGTCGAGCAGAGAACACGGCCTGAGACACGGGCGTGTCTCAGGGCGTGTCGAGCCCGTGTCAACAATCGGCCCAGGGTGTCGACGAATTTCGCTCGACGAAGTGTCGAGACAAGGCACACAGCCTAGGACACGGGCGTGTCCAAGGCCGTGTCGGGTGGTCGACGAACTTCACTCGACGAAGTGTCGAGACCGTGAACACGGCCTGGAGCCCAGGCGTGTTCGAGTGGACACGGGTTAGGACCCGGGCGTGTCCAAGAACCCGTGTGAGTCTCAGGTTGTTTTTGGGCTGTGTCGATGGAGGCACACGACCGACCACACGGCCGTGTCAGTTGGAACACAGGCGTGTCAGGTCGAACACGGGCGTGTTCAAAGCCTGTGTGTTGTTCCAGCCGCGTCGATTTTGACGACGAATGGGGGACACGGCCCTGGACACAGACGTGTGCCAGGCCGTGTTCGGTCCAGATTGTACATTTCAGGCCCGAATCAAAGCCGTTCATTTCTTTAATTTGGGATCCAACGGCTGGGGGTTGTTCCTGATGGGATATACACTGGATTGGACCCTTGAAACCCTCATTTCTTTTGAGTGGTTATCTTTCTAAAGTATAGAGAGAGAGGAGAGCCAAAGGAAGAAGAAGAAGCTAGATCCAGCCATTGGAGGAGCTTCGAAGCTCCAAATCGCGAGCCGAATTCGGATCTACAGAGGCAAAGAGAGTGCGGTGCTTTTCATCCACTTACATTTCCTTGGCGCTAAAGAAGAATGCTAGGGTAACGATTCTCTTCTTGAGCATGTGAATCTCTTCTTCTTTGCATAGGAAGCCCGCTCTCGCGAGTTTGCGGTGAGTTGGAGGCGTTCCTACGGGTATACATGAATAGTCCCCGTTGTGTAGAGTTCGTAAACGAGAACGGACATAAGCATAATGTGTGAAGCCTACCCGGACATGTTGGTCTGGATCGGTGATGTTGCATTGCATAAATGCCGGAGAAGACTCCGTGCAATTGTTTGTTTTTCGGGTTTTCTACGTGGTAGATTGCAACAGGGAGCCTTGGGGATTAACCCAAAGGTGCACCCGAAAAACTGGGCAGATGCGTGATCTTGAAAACTTGGTGGCCTGAGAGCCAACTTGAACATAACCGGGTTATGTGAATTGTGATGGAAACGGGACTCGGGAGAAGTTTGACCTGCGCATATGGTTTAAATTACCGTTGCGATGTGAGCACGTGTCAGATTGAACCGTACTCGTTCTATGTCGTTCGGGTTAAAGGGACCTAAAGTTACGTGGCACTTGCCGTTGGCATAGATGAGGGTCTTCGGCGGTCTATGGTTTTAATTACCGTGACCCATGCTGGGAAGACAAATTGCTCATTGTTTGGCCGTCCAAAGGGATGGTGGTGAGTCGGCAGACTTAGACTGTGATCACCGAGAATGTGCCCTGAGAGCATGGGGTGTGTGGCCGTGTGAGCCTACGTCTGTGATGTAATGTATATTTATACACTGCTTGTTATGCTAATAAGTGCAGGGAAGGAGCATCGCAACCCCGAGTTGGGGGAGGGATCGTTATAATTTGGTCAGCATTGCTGACCGTTGCCTTTGTTTGCCACCGTGCAGTGGTTTTGTTGCTTGCAGGTGCTGCTAGACCAAGCGGTCAATAGCGGGCTAAAGCCCAAATTGCGAAGCCGGCCCTCGAAGGCCTAATTGGAGTGTTTACTGCTTTTACTCATGTATGACTGGCCTGCGTACCGTGGTTTGTAAAACATGTAATATTGAAGTAAACCATTTTGTAAGACCTTAAGGCTTGTACTCGTGTATGTACGACATTCCTATTTGGTGTATTAGTGGAAATTCGTGCTCTTTGTGCTGGGTTCTTTATTGCAACTTAAACTGCTTCCGCTAGAATGCTCTGCGTAGGACGTTATTATTGGTTGGATGGTTTCCATTGAGTAACCACCCGGTCTGTCTGTGGTATATGGCGTCGGGCCCCGGCCAGACCTACTGCTATATGTTATGCCACGGATAGGGGGTGTTATAATTTGGTATCAGACTACTGGTTTTGGTCGGGCTTAAAATGAATTTGTGGACGAATTCTTTTTAAGGGGTGGTGAGCACATGTGTGTGCATCATCATTATAACAGTAAAAGAACCCATGAATGTACACTTAGGAATGAAAATACACATGTTTGAGGAACCTGCGTGTTCCTATAATTGCTGTTTGCAATTTTATTTGGTAGCTTAACGGTGTTTTGTGCCACTATAGGTGACCAGAAGTGGTGCTGGGCCGTCAGAACGTCGAGTTTCTGAGTCTAGCAGTGCACCTAATGAATCTCCTGCAACACCTCTATCGGCTGAGACCATACGATTGGTGGCCGAAGCAGTGTTGGCCATGATTAATGCGCAGCCTGCAAGGCAAATGCAGTAGCCCGCTCCTGCGATGGAGCAGGTACCGCTGCAAGCAGTTGAGCCGAGGAGAGTGGAATAGGTAGTAGTGGAGACGTTGGTGCCAAGGAGGGCAGCCGAGAGACAGCTCAAGCATATCATGAGCTTTAATCCTCCAGTATTCTCGGGGTTGGGAACCCCATCTCAAGCTGAAGACTGGCTCTCTAGGGTGAAGAGAGTCATGACAGCAACGGAGACAGAGGAGTGGCAAATGACCACCATTGCTACGTTCCTTTTGGACGGTGAAGCGAGAATGTGGTGGGAAGGATTGGAGCTGCATCTATTGAGAGGTAGGCAACTTGTTTATGTCTCGATGAAGGAGTTCTCGAGATTGTTCTTGGCTAGATACCTCCCTTCGGCACAGAGGATAGCGTTGGAGAACGAGTTCCTGAAGTTGGTTCAAGGAGACAGTACTATGGATGAATATCTCCACGAGTTTACTCGTTTGAGTCGATATACTAGCTCCACCATAGCGGATGAGGAGCGCAAGACGAATCGATTCTATGAAGGGTTGAGAGATGAGTTGAGGTTACTACTCTCGGTGCCGATGACGCAGGGTTTCTTGACATTGGTCAACACGGTCCGGTCCTTGGAGAAGGACATGAAGAGTGTTCAAGCGAAGAAGAACGTGGGTGAGAAGAAATCTGGGTTCAAAGTGCCGACTACTTCAAAGTCTGGCTATCAAAGATTCTTCAAGAAGCATAAGACTTCGGGTCTAGCTCCTTCTGGTGCTTCTGGGGAGACTACAAGTCGGACCTCGGGTGCGTGTTTTACTTGTGGAAAGTCGGGGCACTTTGCCCGCGATTGTTGGAGCGAAAGTCCCAAGTCCGAAAGGAAGCCGGGAGCGACTTATGAAGAGAAGGGCAAGGAGGTGGAGTCAACCACGTCCCACTATGCTCCGGCCCAACCAAGGGTGTATAATCTTGGCCAACAGGAGGCCATAAAATAGGCGGATGTGGTGACAGGTACGGTTTAATTATAGCAAATTAATTTCTTTAAATACTTGTTATGCACATGTTACCTTACCACTGCTTGTTTAGGATTTGTTTTGATTTGTGAAAATCCGGCAAGAGCACTCTTCAATACAAGAGCTTCACACTCCTTCTTGTCCGAAGGATTTATATCACGCATCGGAGTCCCTTCTTCGATGGCGAAGTATAAGTTGGATGTGTTGTTGCCCAATGGGTGTTCGATGCGCGCGGATAGGATCTGCGATGTTAAGATTCGTATTGGGAATCAGGAGTTCGATCTACAAGCGTCGTTACTTCCGTTGGTGGAGTTCGACGTTATATTTAGCATGGACTGGATCTCGGAGCAGCAGGCCTATATTGATTGCGGTCGCAAGGAATTCAAGCTGGGAGCAAGTCGTGAAACGACTTTTACGGGCTTAAAGGGGTCGAGCAAGACGTTGATGTCTGCTCTTCAGGTGGTGAAGGCGGTTCGTGCCGATGCAGAACTGTTCTTTACACTAGAGGAGGTTGCAAAGCCGAAGCCCGCGTTGGATTGTATTTCAGTGGTATCGGAGTACCCTGATGTGTTCCCTGCAGATCTTCCTAGAGCCCCGCCTCAGCGGGAGATAGATTTCACGATTGAGCTGGTGCCAGGTGCAAAGCCTGTGTCACACTCTCCATATCGGCTAGCATCTAAGGAAATGGTGGAGCTGAAGGTACAACTGCAAGAGTTGTTGGAGTAAGGGTATGTGCGCCCAAGTTCTTCGCCTTGGAGTGTGCCGGTCCTCTTTGTTAAGAAGAAGAACAGAAGCTTGAGGCTGTGTATTGATTATCGGGAGCTCAACAAATTGACGGAAAAGAACAAGTACCCGATCCCCGGATCGATGATCTTTTTGATCAGTTGGTCGGGTCGACGGTGTACTCAAAGATGGACCTCAAGTCTGGGTACTATCAGCTGCGAATAAGGGAGAGCGATATCCTGAAGACAACATTCAGTACGAGATACGGGCATTATGAGTTTACGGTCATGCCATTTGGGCTGACTAATGCGCCGTCAGTGTTCATGGATTTGATGAACATGACCTTCAGGGAGTACTTGGACCATTTTGTGATCGTCTTCATCGACGATATTTTGGTGTACTCGCAGAGTGAGGAAGATCACTTCAAGCACCTTCATTTGGTTTTGGAGACGCTAAGGAGGAATCAGTTGTATGCCAAGTTCTCGAAGTGCGAGTTTTGGTTATCCTCAGTGGCGTTCCTCGGTCATATAGTGTGTGGAGATGGTATTGCAGTGGATCCGGCGAAGATTATTACGATACGGGAGTGGCCTGAGCTTGCTACGGTAGCGGAAGTCCGGAGCTTTCTAGGGCTTGCCGGCTATTATAGGAGGTTCGTAGAGAACTTCTCGCGGATAGCGTTACCTCTCACTACTTTGACGAGGAAGGAGTAGAAGTTCGTGTGGACGACGGAGTGCGTGCGAGCTTTTGAGGAGTTGAAATGTCGGTTGACCACGAGGCCTGTGCTGAGTTCGCCGATTGGGACTGAAGGCTATGAGATTTATCGCGATGCTTCAGGCAGCGGTTTTGGTTGCGTGCTACTACAACATGGAAGTGTGATAGCTTATGGCTCGAGACAGCTGAAAGTGCACGAGAGGAATTATCCGGTTCATGACTTGGAGTTAACGGCCGTGATTTTTGCCTTGAAGCTGTGGAGGCATTATTTGTACGGTGTGAAGATTGATATCTACACCTGTTGGAACCAGCTTTCTGATCCCTCCTAGAGTTCGAAATAGGATGCGGCCCACACGTACTCTCCCTGCGCTACCGCCCTGACGAGAGTTAGCGACCTGAAAACAGACCGAGGGGATTTAGCTTGGAGGTCCCGCCTCTTACCCGGAAGAACTGAGAGTCTTCCACGCTCACCGCACCAAAATGTTGGAACCAGCTTTCTGATCCCTCCTAGAGTTCGAAACAGGATGCGGCCCACACGTACTCTCCCTGCGCTACCGCCCTGACGAGAGTTAGCGACCTGAAAACAGACCAAGGGGATTCAGCTTGGAGGTCCCGCCTCTTACCCGGAAGAACTGAGAGTCTTCCCCTCCCTAGCCAGTGCTGAGCTAGGTGCCTGTGAAGAAAATAGTGAGAAGGTTCAACAACCTTTTCTCAGGCACCTTATCGGTCTATTTATAGGTTTCTGAATCTGTTCTGCAAATATCATTTCCAAACCATCTTGAAATGACCAAAACACCCTAGACCGGGTCTGCTAATAGCCCAACTCCGCTGTTCTGGAGAGCTATTCGCAGGCCCCCAGGGTTAAAATGTAAAACTATCTGGGGCCCAAAGGTAAAATCCCCCTTATAGTTAAAAAGATGAAAACCGTCTTCCTTCCTGCGGCGAGTGGGGAGGGACCCGCCAATCTCTTTAGAGGATCTCGCCTGTGGGCTACTCGCTCGCGCCCGAAGGTCTCGTCTAGCGAGATCTCGCCTAGCGAGACCTTGCCTAGCGAGATCTCGCCTAGCTTAACGAGATCTCTCCCGATAACCGGTCTCGCCTTATCTTGCGAGCTGTCCCTTCTTCCCTTGCTTTGTTGGCCTACTCGCGAGCACAAGGTTGTACACAATCCCCGCTCTTTGCGAGGTTGCCCTAACCTCGGAAAGACACGTCCAACCGCGGCTCGCGATGCTGAGATTCCTCCAAGAGAATCTTGGGTGGGCCCCCTCCCCCCATACGGCCTATAAATACGAGGAGAAAGCCTTCATTCGGAACCCTTTTGTCATCTTCTTTCGGAATGTCTCATAGTCAGAGTTTCCGCGAGCGCCTTGCGATTGTGCGAAGGCGAAACAAAGCCCACACGGATGCCCTTTTTCCAGATCTGGGGCGTACTCCCCCCGTAGCCTCTCCACCCTCTCGCATAAAGAAGGCGAAAGCGGTCTGCGCCCCTCTCTCGGCGGGCGCAACTTCTTCTGCCGACCTGACAGACAATCCCTTCTCTTCTTTAGGAGGGACGCAGGTGAACACCTTATCTTTCCCTTTTCTGGTTTCGCCTGTCTGACTATGCTTTCTCAGGGAAGTCTTGCTGATTCACCGGTGTCTGCCCATCCCCCGGCTAATGTAAGTCGAGTTCCTCAGCGCGCGGACGTTCCCAAGGTGGCCTCTCCTCCTCCCTTGCGGGGAGAAAACCTCTCACGAGTTGTGGGGAACCCTCGAATCCCAAGTAAGATCTCTTCCATTCTCGCCTCGCGGTCGCTCCACCCTCTTTTATCTGGCTTGCGCGGGCTCACTTGGCTTGTGGTCTTTCGCTTACTTTCGCAGGCATCCACTTTGATTCTGATATTGAGGAAGCTCCCGCGTCGCCCCCCCTCTCGCCTCTTCCTCATCCAAGCGAGATCGAGGACTACCTAGGTGACCCCATGGACCCTTTGGAGTTGAAACGTAGGACTGCCCGGATGTTCCGCAAGTATACACATATAATCCGCGAGATGGAGCTCGAGAAGCAAGCCTCCGACCGGCGCATGGAGTGGATGGAATCAGATCACCACCGCCTCTCCGCAATGGTGGAAGTGGACGGGGTGCTAGACGGGACCGACCCTCAGGCTATATTGAACGAGACGGATGAACATCTCCGTCTCGCGCGCCGCGGCGTGATCGCCGCTCGCGCCTTTCATCTTCCTGGCCGCCCGCCATGCGCGGGGGGTAAGGATGGCCGCTGGCAGTGGGTGAGGAACTAACTGTTCTCGTCCCGTCTCGCCCTCTCTGGGTCTCATGTTTATTAATCTCGCTGTTTTATTACCGACTTGTTGTAAAAGCTTATTAGGGCGGGTCGCCCTCTCCTGTGGAACGATTTTTGTTTTGACTCTTGGTCACGCACGGAGTCGCATCATGCCGTCTTTTCATTATTGCCATGATTAGATATCGTTTTATTATTATTTTATTAATCCTGCAATGATGGCCTGCCTCGAAAGGATGTCTGCGGCGCACCCGCCTCTTGGGTTCTAGAGAGAGATAGATAAGAGAGAGAGAGAGAGAGGGGGGAGGAACGAGGCGCCGGGATGTCCTCTCCTTTCCCGCCGCCTAACTTTCCCGCCCTTTTCCCTTCCCCCTTATAAATACCTTCAACCGCCACCACTATCCCTCACTGTTCCAAGCTGTTCCTCTGATCCCTGTTCCCGCGGCTTCTTCGTCATCTCGCGTCTCTCTCGGGGCATTCCACTCTTTCTTTCGTCGCTTTCTCGCCAATCATGGGAAAGAAGAAGACCGAAGAGGGCGAGGGGCGCAGTCGCTGCGGGAAGCGCTTCGTCGACCATGACTTCCCTCTCGGCAGACTGCCAGAGGAAGACCACGCTCACTTCGCCCGCGAATACCTCTCCGATAGTTATCCGTCTCGCCCGCCCAAAGTGGGCGAATGCATCAACACCTTCTACCCCAACGAGTTGGCTTTCCCGGTCTCGCACTTTGAGGCGGGGCTGAGGCTTCCCCTCTGGCCGGAGGTTAAATTGGTGATGAAGTACTTCGGGGTCGTCCCGGCCCAATTTAACCCCAATGCCATCTCCATGTTGATCGCCTTCGCTTGCTACCTGCGGCGAGAGCGCATCGAGTTTAGCCTAACCGTCTTTCGCAAGTTGTTCGTCTACCACGCCAAGGACGACGACATCTCTTACTTCACAGGCCAGGGCCTCAAAGTATGCGAGACGCCGAACAAAAACCACCATTGGTTGACGCGGTTCGTCTTCATACGCGGGGATCTGGGAGGCGTCCCTCTTGCCCCGGTATCTCCTGCCGAGTGTTATTATGAAACCCCCAAGGTGGGGGGTGCCGAGAAAGAGCTCTGCGATTTCTTTGTGGGGAAGAATTTTGAAGTCCAATTCCTGCGTGCGACCTAGACTCGCTCCCCGCCGTTTTTCCGGGCGAAGGTAAGCCTCTATTCCCTTCTGTCCCCGTAAAAGTTTTTTCCTCCCGCTAACTGTTACCTTATCTAGGAGAAAGGACCGTTCCCGTCCATCCCCCCTACCAGAGCAATCGAGCTCTCGCTTTAGCGAATATGGCGGCGGAGGCTGCGAAAGATACGCTGACCCCTGTCGCCAAGAAGAGGCCTGCGGGCGAGGGTGCCTCTCGCCTCAGCCCCAAGAAGAAGAAAAAGACTGTGTCCTTCGAGAAGGAAAAGCCGGCCAAGAGAAGAGAAGAGCTCGCGGGGTCTCTCTCCCCTATCACCCTATCGTCTCCCTCGCCTCCACGTCAGCCCGTCTCGCCAACCCGCGAGACGGTTTCTGCAGAACCAGCCGCCCACGGTCGTGCTCAGCCCCCTCAGCTTCCTCCTGGCGAAACTGGCTCGTCCAGCCGCCCGGCTCCTGCCTCGCACCCTAACTACAATATGGGGCCCGCGACGGAGGATGACGCCGGCGAGCCGGTTCTAATATGGGAGCAGGATTCCAATCGAGTGTCGGTGTCCACCCTTCTCCCTTCCTGGAAGGAACAGGACCACCCCACCAGCCACGCCTTTTCCCTAGGTTTTGGGCTTTATGGCGGTCTTGGCTCCGAACCTGCTGACAACGAGGCCTCGCGGGACCTCATTCTGAAAAGCGTCCACTCACAGTTTCGCTCCCTGGAGCTCGCGCATCGCGTCTCGCGCCGTCTTGTCTTCAACAACAGGAAATGGAAAGAGGCGGAGACCGGTCTCGCCGCGGAGCGCGAGAAGTCTATTGACTTGGAGAAGCGGTTGAATGTCGCTGACAAACTCCTTGCACAGAGCCAGGGTGGCGTGGTAAGTTTCCTTATCTTTGTCTTGCCCGCCTCGCCCTTGCCCCTTATAGCCTCTTACTTTCACCCCTCCCGCAGGATGCTGAGACGGCGAACAGGATGCGCTCGCGTATCGAGGAGCTGGAGGGGGAAAACAAGAAGCTGAAAGCCGAGAACCTTCGCCTTCAGAGCAGCGCGACGCCCCCCACGGATCAGTTTCCCGTTTCTTCCCGATATTCCGTGGATGAGGTGGAGGCCATCTGCCGGGACTCAAACATCAAGACAGCAGAGGTTGTCCTTAAGATGATGAAGGAGCTGGGAGTGGTGCGCGCTGATGCGGAGACGGTGACCGTCCGCGACCTAGTCCTGCACTTGTTCGACGAGTCGGACGACAGCGCCTCCTCTGACAATGAGTAGTGCACCATCCCTCTCAATGTTTTCCTCTCGGCCTCATCTTTTTGTCTAACACTTATGATTCTGGTTCCCTTTCTTAAAGGGAGAGCGAGGTGTCTCTGCCTCATTAATTTTTTGTTTAAAACTCTTTATATGCTGACGGCCGCTTCCCCTTTTGGGGTGCTGTGTAATAGTTATTTAGGAGTTACTTTATTTTAATTGCCAGTTTGATCTTCCACCCTCTCCCTTAGCTACTAGTCCAAGGTGTATGGCTATTTTTTGGGACGCTGTTTAATCACTACTTTTATTGCCTTCCATTTCGCTTAAAACCGGCGCGAGGCCCCCCTTTATCGCTTTTTACCCGTCTTGATTACCTCCGTCGGCGCTGCACTGCGAGATCATCTCGCCACAAAATTTCTGGGTCCAGTCGTCTCGCCAGTCGGTTTCGGCCACTTCAGCTCACTTGATCCTGGGACGAGGAAAACCCTCCCGCCAGTGGCGAGACCCCCTATGGCGAGTGCCGGCCAGGGACCTTCTTCCCTGGCCCTATTCCTGGTCACTCTCTGTTTCAGGGACTATCCCCCTTTTGATGAGTCATGGATTTTTCTCCACGCGAATTCTTACCCTTAGACTTGTTCCCCCAAGTGAGTACCGTCCTCCCAAAACACCCTCAACCATCGAGTGAGCCTACAGCCCTGCCAGCTAGATGGGAGCCTGGTCAGCGGGTCTGCTCGGGGTCTCCTCTCCAAAACACCACCAACCACCGAGTGAGCCTAGAGCCCTGCCAGCCAGATGGGAGCCCGGTCAGCGGGTCTGCTCGGGGTCTCCCCTCCAAAACACCACCAACCACCGAGTGAGCCTACAGCCCTGCCAGCTAGATGGGAGCCTGGTCAGCGGGTCTGCTCGGGGTCTCCTCTACAAAACACCACCAACCACCGAGTGAGCCTACAGCCCTGCCAGCTAGATGGGAGCCTGGTCAGCGGGTCTGCTCGGGGTCTCCTCTCCAAAACACCACCAACCACCGAGTGAGCTTACAGCCCTGCCAGCTAGATGGGAGCCTGGTCAGCGGGTCTGCTCGGGGTCTCCTCTCCAAAACACCACCAACCACCGAGTGAGCCTACAGCCCTGCCAGCTAGATGAGAGCCTGGTCAGCGGGTCTGCTCGGGGTCTCCTCTCCAAAACACCACCAACCACCGAGTGAGCCTACAGCCCTGCCAGCTAGATGGGAGCCTGGTCAGCGGGTCTGCTCGGGGTCTCCTCTCCAAAACACCACCAACCACCGAGTGAGCCTACAGCCCTGCCAGCTAGATGGGAGCCTGGTCAGCGGGTCTGCTCGGGGTCTCCTCTCCAAAACACCACCAACCACCGAGTGATCCTACAGCCCTGCTAGCTAGATGGGAGCCTGGTCAGCGGGTCTGCTCGGGGTCTCCTCTCCAAAACACCACCAACCACCGAGTGAGCCTACAGCCCTGCCAGCTAGATGGGAGCCTGGTCAGCGGGTCTGCTCGGGGTCTCCTCTCCAAAACACCATCAACCACCGAGTGAGCCTACAGCTCTGCCAGCTAGATGGGAGCCTGGTCAGCGGGTCTGCTCGGGGTCTCCTCTCCAAAACACCATCAACCACCGAGTGAGCTTACAACCCTGCCAGCTAGATGGGAGCCTGGTCAGCGGGTCTGCTCGGGGTCTCCTCTCCAAGACACCACCAACCACCGAGTGAGCCTACAGCCCTGCCAGCTAGATGGGAGCCTGGTCAGCGGGTCTGCTCGGGGTCTCCTCTCCAAAACACCACCAACCACCGAGTGAGCCTACAGCCCTGCCAGCTAGATGGGTGCCTGGTCAGCGGGTCTGCTCGGGGTCTCCTCTCCAAAACACCACCAACCACCGAGTGAGCCTACAGCCCTGCCAGCTAGATGGGAGCCTGGTCAGCGGGTCTGCTCGGGGTTGTTTCTACAAATCATCTCGCCCCTGGTGCCTCACAGAGGTCACCCACACTTCCACCAAAAGAGCACATTGGGATGATAAGCATTTCCAAATAACAATAGAAAGATACTGTGAAGTAGAGTGCTACGGGTAAAATCTCTTCAAATCATCCCCACTCCGGGCTCGCTCGAGAGATACCCCGTCCACATTCTGGAGGTGGTACCCTCCTGACTTTAAGACTTCTTTTATTACAAAAGGACCCTCCCAATTTGGGTTAAGTTTTCCTACAGAGGCTCCTCTACCCGCCGCGTCAACCTTTTTTAGGACCAAATCTCCTTTCACAAACTGTTTGACCCTTACATGCTTGTCGAAGTACCTCGCCATCCGGCGCTTGACTTCCTCCTGCCGGACCACTGCTAAATCCCGGAGCTCCTCCACGAGATCCAACGAAAGTCTCTGCTCTTCTTCGTTCTCTGTTCTCCATCCTTCGGCTCCTTCCCTTGCAACCACTACTCTTGGCGATGCGACCTCGAACTCGACAGGTATGACGGCCTCTGAGCCATGAGAGAGCTTAAACGGGGTTTCTCCCGTGGCTGTGTTTGGTGTAGTTCTCAAGGCCCACAGTACTGAAGGTAATTGCTCCACCCAGCTTCCTCTCAAATTCTCCACCTTTTTCTTCAACAAATTGACAATGACCTTATTGGCCGCTTCGACCTGTCCGTTACTCCGCGGATGATGAACAGAGGCAAAGCGGAGATCTATCCCCAAACGAATGCAGAAATCCACGAACTCCCTGCTTGCAAATTGGGGTCCATTATCCGTCACAATGGCTAGGGGCAACCCATGCCGGCAGACGATCTCCCCCCAAACGAAGTTCTTGACCACCTGCGAGGTTACCTTAGCCAATGCTTTCACCTCCAGCCATTTTGAAAAGTAATCTACCATGACTATCAGGAACTTCCTTTGGCCACTTGCTTGGGGAAAGGGGCCCACCAGATCTAGCCCCCATATAGCGAATGGCCAGGGAGCCGTGATGGTCCGCAACCTCTGGGCCGGAAGGAGCTGAAGAGGGGCGAACTCCTGGCATTTTTGGCACTTTTTCGCAAACTCCTCCGCATCTCTCCTGAGGGTAGGCCAAAAGTACCCCTGCCTCAGCACCCTCCCTTCTAAAGTCCGGCTCCCCGAGTGACTTCCGCATTCTCCGGAGTGGATCTCTTGCAGAACCCTGGGAACCTCTTCCTCCGACACACACCTGGCCAGCAAACCTGTCAAGGTCTTGCGATATAAAACTCCATCCTTCAATAGGTAGTATGCCGACTTATATCCGATACGCTTCTTGTCGAGTTCCGTCGCGGGTAACTGTCCCGATGCCAAAAAGATGATGAAGGGGTCCATCCACGACCTTTGCTGGCACACTTCCATAAGCTCTCCTTCCTCTATGGACGGTCTGAAGAGTTCCATCACTGTTCCCCCGGCTCGAGGGCCGTGCTTGGCGAGTTGGTCGGCCTGGGTGCTCTCCTCTCTCGGGACGTGTTGAATTGAGAAACTTCGGAACTGCCCTATGATGTCCTTGACCTTTCCCAAATACAACTGGAGGGCTGGCTCCCTTGCCTCGAATTCTCCTTTGATCTGACCTGCCACCACCATGGAGTCCGTCGAGGCCTCAATGTCTTGTATGCCCAGCTCCCGAGCTAACCTAAGCCCTGCTATGACCGCCTCATATTCCGTCGGTTGTTGGTGACTGAAAAATGAATCTTCAAGGCTTGCTCAATCTGGGTCCCCTCCGGGCTGGTCAAAACCACTCCCCCCCCCAAAAGAGTTTCTCCCTGACGCTCCATCCACTAACATTTTCCAAGTTGCTCGAGGGGACGCCTCCGCTTCTCGGACCTCAACCACATAGTCTGCCAAGAAATCGGCCACCGCCTGCGCCTTGATGGCGAGCCGTGGAACGAAGACGAGATCAAATTCGCTGAGTTCTATTGACCATTTTGCCAGCCTCCCCGAATGCTCCACCCCGCTCAAGATGTTACGGAGAGGGTGGTCGGTCACCACTCGGATGGAGTGTGCTTGGAAATATGGTCTGAGCTTTCGGGCCGAGATGATGAGCGCAAATGCTAACCTTTCCAGGATGGGGTACCCGAGTTCCGCCTTCTTCAGGACCCTGCTTACGTAATAAATTGGGAATTGTTTCTTTCCTTCTTCACGCACAAGAACCGAGCTTACCGCCTCCATCCCTACCCCCAAATATAGGAACAGGTCTTCGGCTTCCCTTGGTCCCTGGAGTAAGGGCGCCTGGGTAAGCTGCTGCTTTATGGCCTGAAAAGCCGTCTCGCACTCCGCGGTCCACTCGAAGCCCTTACCCCCTCGCAGCGTTCGAAAGAAGGGCGAACATCTCTCCCCCGCCCGGGAAAGGAACCTGCTCAGCCCGGCCAACTTTCCTGTGAGACGCTGGACTTCCTTCACATTCCGGGGGGACTCCAGTTCCAGGATTGCTCTCACTTTTTCGGGGTTGGGCTCCACTCCAGATGGAGTGAGTAGATGCCCCAGGAATCTTCCTCTGCTAGCGCCGAAAACGCATTTCAGGGGGTTGAGCCTCATTTTATACTCCCTCAGGGTCTTAAAGGTTTCCTCCAGATCTAGGACATGAGCCCCGAGGTCCTTACTTTTGATCATCAAGTCGTCTACGTAAACCTCGAGATTCCTTCCTCTCTGTTCTCAGAAAATTCGATCCATCATCCTTTGATAGGTTGCGCCCGCATTTTTCAAACCGAAGGGCATCATATTAAAGCAAAAGCACCCATCTTCCGTGACGAAGGTGACGTCCTTAACGTCCGGAGGATGCATGCGTATTTGATGGTACCCAGAAAACGCATCCAAGAAACTCATAAAAGGGAAACCGACGGCTGAGTCAACCAGCGCGTCGATTCGGGGCAGCGGATAACAATCCTTAGGGCATGCTTTATTTAAAAGAGAAAAATCTACGAACATCCTCCACTTATCCCCCCCCCCTTTTTTGACCATTACAACATTACTCACCCACCCCGGATACTTACAGGCGGACACAAACCCCGCCTTAAGTAATTTTTCCACTTCCTCTCTAATAGGTCCGGCCATCTTGGAGGCGATGGCCCTCTTCTTCTGTTGTATGGGGCGGGTGTTGGGGTCTAGATTGAGGCAGTGACAAGCGACGTCTGCATCGACCCCCGGCATGTCCGCGGCGCTCCACGCGAAGACATCAATATTGTTTTGCACGCAGGTTCTGACCTTCTCTCGGTCCTCCGGGTTGAGCTCGCCACTGATTTTTATCCTTTCTACTCGGCCTTCCTTGGTGCGTATTTCTACCTCCAGGACCTCCACCGCAGCTTTCAGCCTGGATGGCTCCTCCTCTCCTTCCTGCTCTGCCTGCTTACCCTGCTGCTGGGCTTTGTCTTCTACGTTGGCCACCATTCTCTCTTCCCCCGGCTGCTCCGCCTCCCACTTGCTCGCGCCCTCCTTTTCCTGCCAGGAGGCTCTTCTCTTTTCTGGACGGGTCCCCTCCCCGGGTGATCCGCCCACCTCTTCCGTCTTCCTCTTCTCCTTCCTCCCTTCCTCTTCTTTTTGCCCCACTTCCCCTGCCGCTTCCGTCTCTCCTCCCTCCGCTCCAGCCATTTCTAGCTCCTCCCTCATACCCTTGTTCCTTGCCACTTCTCCCTCACCCCCAGCTCTTCCCCTCTCCCTTTCTTCTACCATCTCCGTCTCCCCGAACTCCTCTCCCGCCATTCCTTGCTCCTCCGCAATGCCTCCAACCACTACTACTTCTCCCTCTCCCCCAGCACCTTCCTCCTCCCTTTCTTCTGTCGTCCCCGTCTCCCCGAACTTCTCTCCCGCCATCGCTGGCTCCCCCGCAATGCCTCCAACCGCTACTACTTCTCCCTCTCCTCCAGCACCTTCCTCTCCTCGCTCTTCTTCGCCTCCCTGTTCTTGTTGCAATCGCTCCATCCTCTTTTCCAACTCCTCTGCGTCCCCCTGCCAGGAGATTGTGTTTACTGCCGTCACGTAGCATTCCCTTGCTGCCTTCGGATCTCCTCGTACCCTGATCTGAGTACCTCCAGAATTCAGCTTCAAGCACTGGTGAAACGACGACGGAACGCATCTGAAAGCGCTGATCAAGGGGCGCCCAAAGATAGCGTTGTAGCTACTGGGGGCATCCACTATGACAAAACGGCAATTTCGGGATAGCCCTCCCAGAGTTACTTGGAGTCCCACACCCCCCTCGACCTCTTTCCTTTCTCCTGAGAATCCAAACAATGGTCCATCCGCCGCCAGTACCCTCCGTGCCTCCACCCTCATTGCATTGAATGCCTTCTTAAAAATCACGTTCACCGAGCTCCCATTGTCGACTAGGATCCGCGACACCGTGAAGTTCTCGATGGCGGTCCGTATCACCAGCGCGTCACAAAAGGGGTCCTCATGGTCGGGCATGTCTTTTCTTGAAAACGTAATCTTTTCATCTGGAGGAGGGGACTGTGACGCCGAGGCGACACTTCGGCGGTACATAGTGTGAAGGCTCGCCTTTCGGGCCGCCTCTATCCCCACCCCCCATTGATCACCCCAACCAGCCCGCGATCCCCTTCATCCGCACGATCCACACATCGATCCTCTTCTCCTGCAATTGTTACTTCCTCTATCCGCACCGGCCTTGGATGTTCTCCAGCTCCTCGAGTCCTCCTTAACTCCAAGAAATCCGGGCAGGTAGCCGTTGCGTGACCTTCCTCCTCGTGGAAGTCATAGTATGGCAACGCCACCCCCCCCCCCTCCGGTCTCCCTTCCTGAGGGTTCCTCCTTCTCCCTGCTCCTGCTCCTCTTCCTCTTTCCCGGCCCCTTCCTCTGCCTCGGCCGATGGCCATGGCCTGCTGCGGAGGAGGTAGGGGTGGTCTATGACCATACCCCCACCCCATCTGATTGAACCTTCCCGGTCCTCCCTGTTGATTCCTTCCCCCTTGGGGAAATCCTCTACCTTGCCCGGGGCAGTCCCCCCTGCTGCCTCCACCCCAGCTCCGGATACGCCGGAGCCCTCGGCTCTTCCCTTCTCCTCGCTTCGTGTTGCCTCCCTCCTGTCTCCCTCGACTCTACCTCAGTGAGCCTTGCCAGCTTCTTTGCGAAGGCCGGGTTTGCTGCCTCCATTGCTATTTCCTTGGCCGCCTTCTCCATCAAGCCCTCAAAGGAAAGCGGCGCCTTCCGGGTGAGGCTCATTTTGAAGAACCCTTCTCGCAGTCCCACTGTGAAAGCCATCTGGAGGGCAAAACCCGACACCTCCTGTATATCCAGAATTTCCTCTTGGAACCTATCCACGTACTGAGCTAGTGATTCATCCGCCTTCTGCTTAATCAAGAAGATCGATTCTGGGTTCTTCTTCCTTTTCTTAGATGTGGAGAACCGGAGCTGGAAGCTCCTACTCAAGTCCTCGAAGCAATATATCGAGCCTGCCGGGAGTTGATGGAACCAGTCCCTAGCCTTGTCTTTCAGAGTGATCGCAAAGAGGCGGCACTTAAACGCGTCCGTCATGGGCCTGATCGAGACAGCGTCTTCGAACCACTGCAAGTGATGGAGGGGATCGTCCTTCCCTACATAGTAATTCATCTCGGGCTCTCGGAAGCCCTCCGGGACCGGAGCGGACAGGACTAGCTCGCAAAAAGGGGACCAACGCGCCGCCGGTCTCGCCACCCCGACTCGCGCGACGACCTCCCCTGGCGCGATGGTACTCGCCGGACTTGGGAACAGCTCCCTTCCCGCCATGTCCCTCCCGGTCCCTTCCAACATCACCTCCTTTCCCGGCCTTCTCCCCGGGGCGTCTTCTCCGACTCGCGCCGAGACGAGTTCCTCCTGAGTCGCGAGAGCTGGCACTATGGGCAGTGGAGTTGAACAGTCTCCCTGCCGCGAGATCCCCTGCAATAGATCCATGATCCCCTTGATCGAAGCCAGGAACTCCGTTCTTCCTACAAATCCCCCCTGATTATCTGACTCCCCTCCTTCTCCTTCTCCATGATCTCCCGCCATGTTGGTTGCTCAAGGTTCTTCTCTGAGGGCTGCGTCCACGCTCACCGCACCAAAATGTTGGAACCAGCTTTCTGATCCCTCCTAGAGTTCGAAACAGGATGCGGCCCACACGTACTCTCCCTGCGCTACCGCCCTGACGAGAGTTAGCGACCTGAAAACAGACCGAGGGGATTCAGCTTGGAGGTCCCGCCTCTTACCCGGAAGAACTGAGAGTCTTCCATGCTCACCGCACCAAAATGTTGGAACCAGCTTTCTGATCCCTCCTAGAGTTCGAAACAGGATGCGGCCCACACGTACTCTCCCTGCGCTACCGCCCTGACGAGAGTTAGCGACCTGAAAACAGACCGAGGGGATTCAGCTTGGAGGTCCCGCCTCTTACCCGGAAGAACTGAGAGTCTTCCACGCTCACCGCACCAAAATGTTGGAACCAGCTTTCTGATCCCTCCTAGAGTTCGAAACAGGATGCGGCCCACACGTACTCTCCCTGCGCTACCGCCCTGACGAGAGTTAGCGACCTGAAAACAGACCGAGGGGATTCAGCTTGGAGGTCCCGCCTCTTACCCGGAAGAACTGAGAGTCTTCCCCTCCCTAGCCAGTGCTGAGCTAGGTGCCTGTGAAGAAAATAGTGAGAAGGTTCAACAACCTTTTCTCAGGCACCTTATCGGTCTATTTATAGGTTTCTGAATCTGTTCTGCAAATATCATTTCCAAACCATCTTGAAATGACCAAAACACCCTGGACCGGGTCTGCTAATAGCCCAACTCCGCTGTTCTGGAGAGCTATTCGCAGGCCCCCAGGGTTAAAATGTAAAACTATCTGGGGCCCAAAGGTAAAATCCCCCTTATAGTTAAAAAGATGAAAACCGTCTTCCTTCCTGCGGCGAGTGGGGAGGGACCCGCCAATCTCTTTAGAGGATCTCGCCTGTGGGCTACTCGCTCGCGCCCGAAGGTCTCGTCTAGCGAGATCTCGCCTAGCGAGACCTTGCCTAGCGAGATCTCGCCTAGCTTAACGAGATCTCTCCCGATAACCGGTCTCGCCTTATCTTGCGAGCTGTCCCTTCTTCCCTTCCTTTGTTGGCCTACTCGCGAGCACAAGGTTGTACAACACCAATCATAAGAGCCTGAAGTATCTGATTGATCAGAAAGATCTGAATATGCGACATCGTAGATGGATGGAGTTCCTGGGGGACTATACATTCAAGATCCACTACGTGCCTGGTAAAGGTAATGCGGTTGCGGACGCGTTGAGTCGTCGAGCCCGAGCTCAAGCCAATTGGCTATTAGTGCATGATGAGCGGTTGGTGCGGGAGTTGGAGGCGTTGGAGATTGTTTGTGTAGATAAGCAATCAAGTGCAGAAGCGGTATTGAATTGGACTGAAGTCCAATATGACCTGGCTGATCGGATTCGGCAGGCTTTGGATATGGATGTCCATATGAAGCAGTTCATGGTAGAGGCTCTGGATGGGTCAAATTCCCAATTCATTGTGGAGGACGGATTGCTTTGGAAAGACGGTCGCCTGTGCGTCCCAAGTGTGGGAAATTTGCGGGTGGAATTGTTGTACGAGGCACACCATACTAAGTACTCAATTCACCCGGGGAGCACGAAGATGTACCAAGATGTCAAGAAACTGTTTTGGTGGCCGGGTTTGAAGAAGGATGTGGCGCTCTACGTGGCGAAGTGCCAAACTTGCGCCTTGGTGAAGGCGGAGTGCCAAAAGCCGGGAGGATTTCTTAAGTCCTTGCCTATTCTGGAGTGGAAATTTGACGACATCTCTATGGACTTTGTGCACGGTATGCCAAGGTCGCAAAAGGGGAACGACGCCATTTGGGTGGTCGTGGATCGGTTAACGAAGGTATCATATTTCATTCCGCATAGGAAGGATGATCTGGTGGAGAAGTTGGCAAAACTGTATGTGGATAACATTGTACGGCTTCACGGTGTGCCCCGCAGCATCGTGAGTGACCGAGATGGGCGTTTCACGTCCAATGATTGGAGACTACTGCAGCAAATGTTGGGAACAAAGCTAAAATTCAGCACAGCCTTCCATCCGCAAACAGATGGGCAGACCGAGAGGGTCAATAGAACTATGGAAGACATGCTTCGCATGTGTGTCTTGGATTTTGGAAAACAATGGGAAGACCATCTTTATTTGGTGGAGTTCGCGTACAATAATAGCTACCAAGCGAGTATTCAAATGTTGCCCTTTGAGGTCCTATATGGTAGAAAATGTCGCACGTCGTTGTCTTGGCTAGAAACGGGTGAGTCAAAGTTGTATAAGCGATTAGAAGTGGAGGATGCTACTTCGTTGGTGCGTACCATTTGGGAGAGATTGCTTATCGCTCAGGACCGGCAAGCGAAGTACTATAATGCCAAGCACAGGAACGTGGAGTTCGCTGTGGGCGACTATGTGTACTTAAAGATCAAGCCGTTCAAGGGTGTCTCGCGGGTGCGGCGATTGAGAAAGCTAAGCCCGAGGTACCTTGGGCCGTTTGAGGTTTTGGAGCTGGTTGGTGAAGCAGCCTATCGGTTAAAGCTCTTAGTGGAGCTAAGTGGTTTGCATGATGTATTCCATATTTCGGTGCTACGGAAGGCGGTGCAATAGCCTTCGCAAGTGATCGCGGTTGATCAAGTGCCGGTGGATAGTGGGATGACGACAAAAGTCAAGCCCGTGCGGATTGAGGACTCGGAGGTCAAGCGACTATGCAATAAAGAGATGAGGATGGTCAAGGTCCGATGGGACAATTGCGGTCGAGAGGAGCTCTCTTGGGAATGAGAGCAGACTGTGCTTGACGAGTATCCGAAGTTGTTCCGCTCAGGTACAATTTAATTTTGGTACTTGTCTTTCCTTTATATAATTTCGTGGACGAAATTCTTTTAAGAGGGGGAGAGTTGTAACGTCCCGAAACTCAAAAGAGCGACGGGGGACGTTTTGGGCCAGATTTGGAATCTGGCAGTAGGCACATGGCCTGGGACACGGGAATGTCCCAGGGCGTGTCAGGCTGGAGTCGACGATTTGGTCGAGAGGTCGACGATTTTGGAGTCGACGATCGTCGAGCAGAGAACACCGCCTGAGACACGGGCGTGTCTCATGGCGTGTCGAGCCCGTGTCGACGATCGGCCCAGGGTGTCGACGAATTTCGCTCGACGAAGTGTCGAGAAAAGGCACACAGCCTAAGACACGGGCGTGTCCAAGGCCGTGTCGGGTGGTCGACGAACTTCACTCGACGAAGTGTCGAGACCGTGAACACGGCCTGGAGCCCAGACGTGTTCGAGTCGACACGGGTTAGGACACGGGCGTGTCCAAGAACCCGTGTGAGTCTCGGGTTGTTTTTGGGCTGTGTCGATGGAGGCACACAGACGACCACACGACCGTGTCAGTTGGAACACGGGCGTGTCAGGTCGAACACGGGCATTTTCGATGCCCGTGTGTTGTTCCAGGCGCGTCGATTTTGACAGCAAATGGGGGACACGACCCTGGACACGGGCGTGTGCCAGGCCGTGTTCGGTCCAGATTGTACATTTCAGGCCCGAATCAAAGCCGTTTGTTTCTTTAATTTGGGATCCAACGGCTGGGGGTTTTTCCTGATGGGATATACACGAGATTGGACCCTTGAAACCCTCATTTCTTTTGAGTGGTTATCTTTCTAAAGTATAGAGAGAGAGGAGAGCCAAAGGAAGAAGAAGAAGCTAGATCCGGCCATTGGAGGAGCTTCGAAGCTCCAAATCGAAAGCCGACTTCGGATCTACGGAGGCAAAGAGAGTGCGGTGCTTTTCATCCACTTATATTTTCATGGCGCCAAAGAGGAACGCTAGGGTAACGATTCTCTTCTTGAGCATGTGAAGCTCTTCTTCTTTGCATAGGAAGCCCGCTCTCGCGAGTTTGCGGTGAGTTGGAGGCGTTCCTACGAGCAGACATGAATAGTTCCCGTTGTGTAGAGTCCGTAAACGAGAACGGACATAAGCATGATGTGTGAAGCCTACCCGGACATGTTGGTCTTGATCGGTGATGTTGCATTGCATAAATGCCGGAGAAGACTCTGTGCGATTGTTTGTTTTTCGGGTTTTCTACGTGGTAGATTGCAACAGGGAGCCTTGGGGATTAACCCAAAGGTGGACCCGGAAAACTGGGAGGATGCGTGATCTTGCCAACTTGGTGGCCTGAGAGCCAACTTGAACATAACCGGGTTATGTGAATTGTGATGGAAACGGGACTCGGGAGAAGTTTGACCTGTGCATATGGTTTAAATTACCGTTGCGATGTGATCACGGGTCAGATGGAACCGTACCCGTTCTATGTCGTTCGGGTTAAAGAGACCTAAAGTTACGTGGCACTTGCCCTTGGCATAGATGAGGGTCTTCGGCGGTCTATGGTTTTAATTACCGTGACCCATGCCGGAAAGACAAATTGCTCATTGTTTCGCCGTCCAAAGGGATGGTGGTGAGTCGGCAGACTTAGACTGTGATCACCGAGAATGTGCCCTGAGAGCACGGGGTGTGTGGCCGTGTGAGCCTACGCCTGTGATGTAATGCATATTTATACACTGCTTGTTATGCTAATAAGTGCAGGGAAGGAGCATCGCCGCCCCGAGTTGGGGGCAGGATCGTTATAATTTGGTCAACATTACTGACCGTTGCCTTTGTTTGCCACTGTGCGGTGGTTTTGTTGCGTGCAGGTGCTGCTGGACCAAGCGGTCAATAGCGGGCTAAAACCCAAATTGTGAAGCCGGCCCTCGAAGGCCTAATTGGAGTGTTTAGTGCTTTTACTCATGTATGACTGGCCTGCGTGCCGTGGTTTGTAAAACATGTAATATTGAAGTAAACCATTTTGTAAGGCCTTAAGGCTTGTACTCATGTATATACGACATTCCTATTTGGTGTATTAGTGGACATTCGTGCCCTTTGTGCTGGGTTCTTTATTGCAACTTAAACTGCTTCCGCTAGAATGCTCTGCGTAGGACGTTATGATTGGTTGGATGGTTTCCATTGAGTAACCACCTGGTCTGTCTGTGGTATATGGAGTCGGGCCTAGGCCGGACCTACTGCTATATGCTATGCGACGGATAGGGGGTGTTATAGCGCGAGCTGCACGAGCTGGCTGACCTGTCCCGCGTTCGCCTGGAGTTCGTCGAGGTGAGGCAGGGCTTTGCCAAACTGAGCACATGTGGTGATTGATGTTCGTCGAATGGAGCTTGACGTTCGTCGAACAGAGCTCGCCTTTTTTCGAGCTGACCCCGGGAGTTAGAATCCTGGATTCATCGAACTGACCTCGACGAGCTCCTCTAGAACAGTAGTGACTGTCTCATACCGGCCATCCCGCTCTCCTATAGGCGACCTGATCTCTAACCTACCTCAGATCGAGGATCAGCGGGCTACGGCTGCCTGGCTCGCGCTCTCCCAAGGAGAGAAGGCGAGCTGTGGGAGCCAGGTCGCGTCCGCCCCAGCGAGATGGAGGGTTGTGGCGAGCTAATCTCCAGGTCCTTGGGACTTGACTAGTGGGGCCCAAAGACAAAATTACCATGGGTGCCCTTACCGGGGGTGCGAATAGCTTAATAGAACGGAAGAGTTATGTTGTTGGCAGACCCAGTTGGGCTGCACATAGCTATTCAAAACAGCAAAGGTTGTTATCTGTAGCCCGTTTTCAGAAATCTATAAATTGGACCCAAAGGGCACCTTAGAAGGCACGTTTATCAGTATTCAGATCTTCTTGCGCTTTCTGAGGTAGCCTTAGCTCGACCTTTGGCTAAGGAGGGGAAGCACTCTAAGATCTTCCGGGTGTGTGGTGGGACCTCCACACCGAGCCTTTGGGTCAGTTTCCATCTCTTTTGACTATTTGGCTTGCGGGAGAGAAGTAGGTGCGCGATCACCCCTTCCCCACGGGTGAACTCCACAAGAGGCCGAGTTTTCGGTTTCAACATTCTGGTGCAGTGAGCATGGAAAGTGGTCAGCACAAAAAATCTTCAACATGCTAGATGACAAGAGGAGAAGGACAAGGCTTGGACAGGTCCAACTCACCACCCCCACCACCTCTAGCCACGGTGGGGATGTTCGAAGACTTCATGCAGGAGGTGCTCAACCTCGTCAAGTTTGCACTCGGCGCACGGGCTGAGTGCTCGACTCCAAATGTTCCAATCGCCGCCGCCCTGTTTCTGGGTGAGGACGCTCCCGGCAAGCGAGCTAGGAAGGAGGTCGCTAAGGAAGGAAGGGGATGCGAGCTCCCCGGGCACGTGCTCTTCCCCAGTTCGACAAGCGGAGGCCGGTTCAGCGATATGAGTGCGTGAGATCCTCCGACTCGCCTAGAAGGGGGAGGCAGCTCATTCAGTGAGCTGGATTCTTCTTCCCCAGTTCCAGAGGGGTTCAGGGAACTCGAAATATCTTACTATACTGGGAAGGGGGACCCAATCCAGCACGTCAAGTGGTTCGAGGACGTGGTCTCAATCTGGCAGATGTCAGATGGCTTCAAGTGTCGTCCCTTTGCCATCACCCTCAAGGAGAAGGCGAGGGAGTGGTTTCACCAGTTGCCGGCCAGCTCCATTTACTGCTTCGAGGACCTACGCCGGGGGTTCATGTTGAGGTTCACCACCTCCAAGAGGAGGAAGAAGGAGTAGGAGTCCCTATTCCACATCAAGCAGGGAGTGAACGAGACTTTGGGGAGTTACGTTGACCGGTTTCAGGAAGAGGTCACCAAAGTCCAGGAGATGTCAGGCCACAGCCTGATGATGGCCTTCACCCTGGGGCTGCAACAGGGATTCTTCAGAATGGAGCTGCAGAGAGTGCCACCCCTCTCTTACGAAGAGCTGATGGAGAGGGCGGTAAGGGAGGTCGACGGGGAGGCGTCGAATTTGAAGTTTGCCCGGAAGATGGCCAGGTGGGCCACAGAGGAGGAGAAGGAGCCGAGAGGCGGTAAAGTTCAGGAGGAAAGGAGAGCCGAACTCCGGCAGAGGGAACAATGACAACTACAGGGGCATCAGCAGTCCAGGTGGGGGCATCAGGAGCCAGACCGTCGGCTGGGCTGGAGGCCCGAGTGGCAGGAGAAGGGACCACAGGGAGGTTACCAGTGAAGGGACAACCGCTAGGGGGGCCAGGATCAGTTCCACCCCCCAGGTTGGAGGCAGGAGCAAAGACCCCCCCCCCCCTCCCCAATCAAAATTAGGCTATGACTATAACCATGGGGTAGAGGAGGAGAGCAGCACAGAGAAGGAGGAGAGAAGTCACAGTGGAGTTGTCCTACTATGACTTCCACCAAGAGGAAGGGCACGCCACGACCACGTGCGCGGAGTTCCTCGAGATGAGAGGAAACGGGGAGCAGTATCAGCAACATGGTCACTAGGAGGTGAGGATTAAGGAGGTCCTGTCCGGGCGGAGGAGGATCGATATGAAGACCGGGCGGACGTCGAAACCCGGGGAGGGATTAGAGTGATCCATGGGGGTGGGGATTGAGGCTTACTGAAAGGCGATCCTCCACACCATGTACCGCCTTAGCGTCAGCTCCACATCCCAGACCCCACCCCCCGAAGATAAAATTACTTTCTTGAGGAAGGATATGTCGGATCATGAGGATCCCTTCTGCAATGCGCTGATCATCCAGACGACCATCGAGAATTTCACCGTCTCTAGGATCCTCATTGACAATGGGAGCTCCGTCAACGTCATCTTCAAGAAGGAGTTCGACGCAATGAAGGTGGAGGTGAAGAGGGTGCTGGCTTCAAATGGCCCCTTGTTCGGATTTTTAGGGGAAAGGAAGGATGTAGAATGAGGAGTGGGGCTCCACGTCACCTTGGATGGGGGGGGGGGCAGCCCCGGAACTGCAGGTTTGTCATCGTGGATGCCCCCAACAGCTACAATGCCATCTTTTGGCGGCCCCTCATCAGCGCCTTCCGCTGTGTCCCCTCATCCTTCCACCAATGCCTGAAGTTCAACTTCGAGGGGATCCAGGTCCGGGTTCGGGGTGACCCCAAAGTAGCAAGGGAGTGCTACGTCACCGCTGTGAACTCTATCTCCTAGCAGAAAGGGGCCGAGGAGATGGAGCGGAGAATGGAGGAGGTAGAACATGAGGCAAGAGGAGAAGAGATGGAGGTGGAGAGCTGCAGTGAGGTGGAGGTAGCAGGAGAAGACCGGGAGGAGTCGGCCGAGGCAATGGCCACAGAGGAAGAGGTGACAGCTGAGGAGGTTCTTGTCCCGGAGGAGAGGGACGTCGGAGAATGGGGGGAGCAGTCTAGGATAGAGGCGCGGAATAGGTCGAAGAGATGAAGGTTCTCACCCTTGGAGACAGGGTGGAGAAGATTCACATCAGCGGTGGGCTGACCCCGGAGGCTCAGGGCAGGATGCTGACATGCATCCAAAAGAATGTCGACAGCTTCACATGGAGCATAACGGAGATACCGATATTGACGCGAACGTGACCTATCATCGCCTCAACCTGAACCCTGGATCTCGCACCATCCAGTAGAAGAAGCAGTCCACGACGGACAAGCTGGCTGAGCCTATCACGGAGGAGGTGGCCAAACTCCTTAAGGCCGGCTTTGTATCCGAAATACAATACCCCGACCGGGTCTCCAATGTAGTGATGGTTAAAAAAGGGGATGACCAGGGCGTATGTGTGTTAATTTTTCTTTACTTAATAAATCATGCTCTAAGCTAGGACTGTTATCCCTTGCCTCGGATGGACGCGATGGTTGACTCAGCCATCAGTTTTCCTGTAATGAGATTCTTAGATGTATTTTTCAGGTTATCACCAGATTAGGATGCACCCCCCGTACATCAAAGATGTCTCGTTCATCACAGGAGATGAGTGCTACTGCTACAAAATGATGCCATTTGGGCTGAAAAATGCAGGGGCGACATACTAGAAGATAATGGACAGGGTCTTCCGGGAACAGAAGGGGAGGAACTTGGAGGTGTATGTAGATGACCTCATAATCAAGAGTCGAGACGTGGACTCTCACCTCCAAGACCTAGAGGAAACCTTCGCCACCCTGCACAAATATAATATGCGATTGAACCCCCTGAAGTGCATTTTCAGGGCCAACATGGGGAAGTTCTTGGGACATCTCCTCACCCCCGCAGGGGTCGAGCCAAATCCTGACAAGGTTAAAGCCATCATGGAGCTGGGATCGCCTCGGAATGCTAAAGAGGTGCATCGATTGACATGAAAGCTAGAAGGATTGAGCAGGTTCCTCTCCCGGGCTGGGGAGAAATGCTCATCCTACTTCAATACATTGAGGGGGGGGGGGTGCAGAAGTTCGAGTGGACAAAGGAGTGTTAGGAGGCATTTCAGGCCCTAAAGAGGCAGTTGACCCAGGCTTTGCTGCTCCAAGGGTCGAAGTAAGGGGAAGAACTATATTTGTATCTCGGGGTTGGAGTAGAGGCCTTGAGCTCCATCCTGGTTCGGGAAGAGGGGAAGAGGCAACTCCCCATACACTATGTGAGTCGGGTCCCGAGGAAGGTCGAGCTTCGATATCCTATCTTGGAAAAGCTGGCCTTTCCTCTAGTCATCTCGGCCCAGACGCTTCGGCCCCACTTCCAGGCACACATTATCTGAGTGGTGACTCACCATCCCCTCCGCAACATCTTTAAGTGGGTGGAGTTGTAACACCCCGAAACTCAAAAGAGCGATGGGAGGTGTTCCGGGCCAAATTTGAAATTTGGCAGGAGGCACACGGCCTGGGACACGGGCGTGTCCCAGGGCGTGTCGAGAGGGGTTCGACGATTTAGTTCAAAGATTTGGCAAATCGATCAGGTAGTTTTCTGGGTTCGACGATCGTCGAGCAGCGCTCGACGATCTGGTCACAATTCTGCGGTCGACGATCTGTCGTTATTCTGCGGTCGACGATCGGGTCGTGGGTTCGACGATCGGGCTGTGGGTTCGACGATCGGGACAATGATCTCCATTCGACAATCGGGCCAGCGATCTCCGTTCGACAATCGGGCCAGTGATCTCCGTTCGACGATTTGGCTGCATTCGACGATTTGTCCAGAGAGCTCCGTTCGACGATCTGGCAGCGGTCGACGATCTTGGTTCGACGATCGTCGAGCGCGGGGCGCATTGTTGCGTGTTTAACTCTGTCGACACGGAGTGTCGACACAGGGGTTTTGGCGGGAGTTGACTAAATGTCCCGACACTATTTAATTGGTCGCGGACGTGTCTTGCTCCGGATTGGTGTACTGTGTGGTGCTTAGTCCCATTTGTCCAGGTCAGACCTGGATCGTGCCGTGCATTTCCCTTTTGTGGGATCCGACGGCTGTGGTTATTACCCGATGGGGTTATACCCGAGTACAGGGTTTCAAAGCCCTTATTCTTCTGCCGCAGGTTCTCTGTCTAAAATCTAGAGAGAAGTGAGAGCAAAGGAGGAAGACGAAATCTAGATCTGGTCCTTGGAGGAGTTTTAGAGCTCCAAATCGCGAGCCGACTTCGGATCTACAAAGGCAAAGAGAGTGTGGTGCTTTTCATCCGCTTACATTTCCATGGCACTAAGGAAGAATGCTAGGGTAACAATTCACTACTTGAGCATGTGAAGCTCTACTTCTTTTGCATAGGAAGCCCGCTCTCGCGAGTTTGCGGTGAGTTTGAGGCGTTCCTTCGGGTAGATATGTAAAGTCCCCGTTATTTAGAGTCCGTATTCGAGAACGGACATAGGCATGATGTGTGAAGCCTACCCGGACATATTGGTTTGGATCGGTGATGTTGCATTGCATAAATGCCGGAGAAGACTCCGTGCGAATGTTTGTTTTTCGAGTTTTCTACGTTGTAGATTGCAATAGGGAGCCTTGGGGATTAACTCCAAGGTGCACCCGAAAAACTGGGCAGATGCGTGATTCCGCCATTTTGGTGTCCTGGGAGCCAACTTGTACGTAACTGGGTTATGTAATATTGTGCGTTCGATTCACGGGCTTCGGGAAAACTTAACTCGTGCCGATGATTTTAAATGTCATGTCAAGTGAGCAACGGGTTGAGTGGAACCATTCCTGCTCTATGCGGTTCGGTTTTTGAGGCCTACCGATGGCATAGAGGTCGGGTCTTAGGTTGTTGATGATTTTAAGTGTCATAACTTCTGCCTAAAAGACTCAAATGCTCACGTGCGGTGCCGTCCAAGTGGTGGTGGTGAGACCGCGGTTTTGACCGGGTTCACCGAGAATGTGCCCTGAGTGCACGGGGTGGGTGGCCGTGCGAGCCTACGCCTGTGATGTAGTGACATTACTATACTGCTTGGTTATGCTAATAAAATGCAGGGAAGGAGCATCGCCACCCCGAATTGGGGGCGGGATCGTTATAATTTGGTCAGCATTGCTGACCGTTGCTTTTGTTTGCCACCATGCGGTGGTTTGTTGCTTGCAGGTGCTACTGGACCAAGCGGTCAATAGTGGGCTAAAGCCCAAATTGCGAAGCCGGCCCTCGAAGGCCAAATTGGAGTGTTTACTTGCTTTTGTTCATGTATGACTGACCTGAGTGTCGTGGTATGGAAAACATGTAATATGAGTAAACCATTTGTAAGGCCTTAAGGCCAGTACTTGTGTATGTACTTCATTCCTTTTTGGCTTGTTAGTGGACATTCATGCTTGTTGTTGGGTTCTTTTAATTGCAACTATTTAAACTGCTTCCGCTAGAATGCTCTGTGTATGACATTGGGATTGGTTGGATGGTTTCCATTGAGTAACCACCGGTCTGTATGTGGTATATGACGTCGGGCCCTGGCCGGACCTACTGCTATATGCTATTGGACGGATAGGGGGTGTTATAATTTGGTATCAGACTACTGGTTTCGGTCCGACTTAAATGAATTCGTGGACGAATTCTTTTTAAGGGGTGGTGAGCACATGTGTGTGCATCATCGTTATAACAACAAAAGAACCCATGAATGTCCACTTAGGAATGAAAATACACGTGTTTGGGGAACTTGCATGTTCCTATAATTGCTGTTTGCAATATTGTTTGGTCGCTTAACGGTGTTTTGTACCACTATAGGTGACCAGAAGCGGTGTTGGGCCGTCGGAACGTCGAGTTTCTGAGGCTAGCAGTGCACCAAATGATGCTCCTGCAACACCTCCATCGGCTGAGACCATACGATTGGTGGCTGAAGCAGTGTTTGCCTTGATAAATGCGCAGCCTACAAGGCAAATGCAGCAGCCCGCTCCTGCGTTGGAGCAGGTACCACTGCAAGCGGCTGAGCAGAGAAGGGTGGAACAGGTAGTAGAGGAACCGGTGGTGCCAAGGAGGGCAACCGAGAGACAGCACAAACATGTTATGAGCTTTAATCCTCCGGTATTCTCGGGGTTGGGAACCCCATCTCAAGCTGAAGACTGGCTCTCCAGGGTGAAGAGAGTCTTGACAGCAACGGAGATGGAAGAATGGCAAATGATCATTATTGCTACGTTCCTTCTGGACGGTGAAGCGAGATTGTGGTGGGAAGGATTGGAGCTGCATCTATTGACAGGTAGGCAACTTATAGATGTCTTGATGGAAGAGTTCTCGAGACTATTCTTGGCTAGGTACCTCCCTTCGGCGTAGAGGATAGCGTTGGAGAACGAGTTCCTGAAGTTGGTTCAAGGAGACAGTAGCGTGGATGAATATCTCCACGAGTTTACTCGATTGAGTCGATATGCTTGATCCACCATCGCGGATGAGGAGCGCAAGACGGATCGATTCTACGAAGGGTTGAGAGATGATTTGAGGCTACTACTCTCGGGGCCTATGACGCAGGGCTTCTTGACCCTGGTCAACACGACCCAGTCCTTGGAGAAGGATATGAAGAATGTTCAAGCGAAGAAGTTCATTGGTGATAAGAGGTCGGAGTTCAAAGTGTCGAACTCCTCAAAGTCTGTGTTTCGGAAGTGGAACAAGAAAGCTAGGACTTCGGGTCCAACCCCCTCTGCTGGTGCTTCTGGGGTGACTACGGGTCGGACAATGGGCGCATGTTACAATTGTGGGAAGCCGGGACATTATGCCCGTGAGTGCCGTGGTGGACGTCCAAAGTATGAGTTGAAGCCGGGAGCAACGTATGAAGGAAAGGGCAAGGCGGTGGAGTCGATCGCGTCCCATTATGCTCCGGCCCAACCGAGGGTGTACAATCTTGGCCAATAGGAGGCCATCAAACAGGCGGATGTGGTGACAGGTAAAATTTAAATTTATAGCAAGTTAATCTTTTAAATACTTGTTATGTGCATGTTACCTTACCACTGTTTGTTTAGGATTTGTTTTGATTTGTGAAAATCCGGCAAGAGCACTCTTCGATACAGGAGCTTCACACTCCTTTTTGTCCGAAGAATTCATATCGCGCATCGGAGTACCTTTTACGATGGCGAAGGACAAGTTGGATGTGTTGTTGCCCAATGGGTGTTCGATGCGCGCGGATAGAATCTATAGCGTGAAGATTCGAATTGGGAATCAAGAGTTTGATCTGCAAGCGTCGTTATTGCCGCTAGTGGAATTTGACGTTATATTTGGCATGGACTGGCTCTCGGAGTAGCGAGCCTATATTGATTGCGGTAGCAAGGAAGTCAAGCTGGGAGAAGGTCGTGAGATGACTTTCATGGGCTTGAAGGGGTCGAGCAAGACGTTGATGTCTGCACTTCAGGTGGTGAAGGCGGTTCGTGCCGGTGTAGAACTGTTCTTTACACTAGTGGAGGTTGCAAATCCTAAGCCTGCGTTGGGCAGTATTTCAGTGGTATCGGAGTACCCTGATGTGTTCCCTAGCGATCTTCCTGGAGCCCTGCCGCAGCGGGAGATATATTTTACGATGGAGCTCGTACCAGGTGCAAAGCCTTTGTCACGCTCTCCATATCGGCTAGCGCCTAAGGAAATGGCGGAGCTGAAGGTTCAACTGCAAGAGTTGTTGGAGCAAGGGTATGTGCGTCCAAGTTCTTTGCCTTGGAGCGCGCCGGTCCTCTTTGTTAAGAAGAAGGACGGAAGCTTGAGGCTATGTATTGATTATCGGGAGCTCAACAAGTTGACGAAAAGAACAAGTACCCGATCCCCCGGATTGATGATCTATTCGATCAGTTAGTCGGGTCGACGGTGTACTCAAAGTTGGACCTCAAGTCCGGGTACTATCAGTTGCGAATAAGGGAGAGTGATATCCCTAAGACCGCGTTCAGCCGAGATACGAGCATTACGAGTTTACGGTCATGCCGTTTGGGCTGACTAATGAGTCGTCAGTGTTCATGGATTTGATGAACAGGACGTTCAGGGAGTACTTGGACCATTTTATGATCGTCTTCATCGACGATATTTTGGGGTACTCGCAGAGTGAGGAAGATCACTTCAGGCATCTTCATTTGGTTTTGGAGATGCTAAGGAGGAATCAATTGTACACCAAGTTCTTGAAGTGCTAGTTTTGGTTGTCCTCAGTGGCGTTCCTCGGTCATATAGTGAGTGGGGAAGGTATTGCAGTGGATCCGGCGAATATTGTTGCGATACGGGAGTGACCTGAGCTTTCTACGGTAGGGGAAGACCGGAGCTTTCTGGGGCTTGCCGGCTATTATAGGCGCTTCGTAGAGAACTTCTCGCGGATAGCGTTACCTCTCACTACTTTGACGAGGAAGGAGCAAAAGTTCGTTTGGACGCCGAAGTGCGCGCGAGCTTTTGAGGAGTTGAAGTGTCGGTTGACCACGAGGCCTGTGCTGAGTTCGCCAAGTGGGACCAAAGGTTATGAGATTTATAGCGATGCTTCAGGCAGTGGTTTGGGTTGTGTGCTGTTACAGCATGGAAGCGTTATAGCATATGGCTCGAGACAGCTGAAGGTGCACGAGAGGAACTATCCAGTCTATGACTTGGAGTTAGCGACCGTGATTTTTGCCTTGAAGCTGTGGAGGCATTATTTGTACGGTGTGAAGATTGGTATCTACACCGATCACAAGAACCTGAAGTATTTGATTGATCAGAAAGATCTGAATATGCGACAGCGTAGATGGATGGAGTTCCTGGGGGACTATACATTCAAGATCCACTACATGCCTGGTAAAGGTAATGTGGTTGCGGACGCGTTGAGTCGTCGGGCCCCAGCTCAAGACAATTTGCTGTCGATCCATGGCGAGTGGTTGGTTTGGGAGTTGGAGGCGTTGGAGATTGTTTGTGTAGATATGCAGTCAAGTGCTGAAGCACTCTTGAATTGGACTGAAGTTCAATATGCCCTGGCTGATCGGATTCGGCAGGCTTTGGATTTGGATGGCCACATGAAGCAACTCATGATAGAGGCTCTGGATGGGTCAAATTCCCAATATGAAGTTGTGGATGGATTGCTTTGGAAAGACGGTCGTCTTTGCGTCCCAAGCGTGGGCAGTTTGCGGGTGGATTTGTTGTACGAGGCGCACCATGCCAAGTACTCGATTCACCCGGGGAGCACAAAGATGTACCGCGACGTTAAGAAACTGTTTTGGTGGACGGGTTTGAAGAAAGATGTGGCGCTCTACGTGGCGAAGTGCCAAACTTGCGCCTTGGTGAAGGTGGAGTGCCAAAAGCCGGGAGGATTTCTGAAGTCCTTGCCTATTACGAAGTGGAAATTCGACAACATCACTATGGACTTTGTGCACGGGTTGCCAAGGTCGAAAAAGGGGAACGACGTCATCTGGGTGGTCGTAGATCGGCTAACGAAGGTGTCGCATTTCATTCCACATAGGAAGGATGATCTGGTGGAGAAATTGGCAAAGTTGTATGTAGACAATATTGTGCGGCTCCACGGTGTGCCCCGCAGCATCGTGAGTGACTGAGATGGACGGTTCACGTCCAATGATTGGAGGCTTGTGCAGCAAATGTTGGGAACAAAGCTGAGTTTTAGCACAGCCTTCCATCCGCAGACGGATGGGCAGACCGAGAGGGTCAATAGAACTATGGAAGACATGCTCCGCATGTGTGTCTTGGACTTTGGAAAGCAATGGGAATACCATCTTTATTTGGTGGAATTTGCGTACAATAATAGCTACCAGGCGAGTATTCAAATGGCGCCCTTCGAGGCCCTTTATGGTAGAAGATGTCGCACGCCGTTGTCCTGGTTGGAAACGGGTGAGTCAAAGTTGTACAAACGTCAAGAGGTGGAAGATGCTACTTCGTTGGTGCGAACCATTCGAGAGAGATTACTTATCGCTCAGGACCGGCAAGCGAAGTACTATAATGCCAAGCACAGGAACGTGGAGTTCGCTGTGGGCGACTGGGTGTACTTAAAGATCAAGCCGTTCAAGGGTGTCTCGCGGGTGCGGCGCTTGAAAAAGCTAAGCCCGAGGTACCTTGGGCCGTTTGAGGTTCTGGAGAGGATTGGCGAAGCGGCTTATCGGTTGAAGCTATCTGTGGAGCTCAGTGGTCTACATGATGCATTCCATATATCGGTGCTACGGAAGGCGGTGCAAGAGCCTATGCAAGTGATCGTGGTTGATCAAGTGCCGGTGGATAGTGGGTTGACGACAAAGGTCAAGCCCGTGCGGATTGAGGACTCGGAGGTCAAGCGGCTACGAAATAAAGAGATTAGGATGGTCAAGGTCCGTTGGGACAATTGGGGCCGAGAAGAGCTCTCTTGGGAACAAGAGCAGACCATGCTTGATGAGTATCCGGAGTTGTTCCACTCAGGTACAATTTAATTTTGTACTTATCTTTCCTTTATGTAATTTCGTGGACGAAATTCTTTTAAGAGTGGGAGAGTTGTAACGCCCCGAAACTCAAAAGAGCGACGGGAGGGGTTCTGGGCCAAATTTGGAATTTGGCAGGAGGCATACAGCCTGGGACACGGGTGTGTCCCAGGGCGTGTCGAGAGGGGTTCGACGATTTAGTTCAAAGATCTGGCAAATCGATCAGGCAGTTTTCTGGGTTCGACGATCGTCGAGCAGCGCTCGACGATCTGGACACAATTCTACGGTCGACAATCTGTCGTTATTCTGCGGTCGACGATTTGGTCGACGTTCTGCGGTCGACGATCGGGCTGTGGGTTCGACGATCTGGCCGTGGGTTCGACGGTCGGGCCAGCGATCTCCGTTCGACGATCGGGCCAGCGATCTCCGTTCAACGATCGGGCCAACGATCTCCGTTCGACGATTTGGTTGCGTTCGACGATTTGGCCAGAGAGCTCCATTCGACGATCTGGCAGCGGTCGACGATCTTGGTTCGACGATCGTCGAGCGCGGGGCGCATTGTGGCGTGTTTAACTCTGTCGACACGGAGTGTCGACACAGGGGTTTTGGCAGGAGTTGACTAAATGTCCCAACACTATTTAATTGGTCGCGGACGTGTCTTGCTCCGGAATGGTGTACTGTACGGTGCTTAGCCCCATTTGTCCAGGTCAGACCTGGATTGCGCCGTGCATTTCCCTTTTGTGGGATCCGACGGCTGTGGTTATTTCCCGGTGGGGTTATACCCGAGTACAGGGTTTCAAAACCCTTGTTCTTCTGCCGCTGGTTCTCTGTCTAAATTCTAGAGAGAAGGGAGAGCAAAGGAGGAAGAAGAAATCTAGATCCGGTCCTTGGAGGAGTTTTAGAGCTCCAAATCGTGAGCCGACTTCGTATCTATGAAGGCAAAGAGAGTGCGGTGCTTTTCATCCGCTTACATTTCCATGGCGCCAAGGAAGAACGCTAGGGTAACGATTTCTACTTGAGCATGTGAAGCTCTACTTCTTTTGCATAGGAAGCCCGCTCTCGCGAGTTTGCGGTGAGTTTGAGGCGTTCCTTCAGGTAGATATGTAAAGTCCCCGTTGTTTAGAGTCCGTATTCGAGAACGGACATAGGCATGATGTGTGAAGCCTACCCGAACATGTTGGTCTGGATCGGTGATGTTGCATTGCATAAATGCCGGAGAAGACTCCGTGCGAATGTTTGTTTTTGGGGTTTTCTACGTGGTAGAGATTGCAACAGGGAGCCTTGGGGATTAACTCCAAGGTGCACCCGGAAAACTGGGCGGATGCGTGATTCTGCCGTTTTGGTGGCCTGGGAGCCAACTTGTACGTAACTGGGTTATGTAATATTGTGCGTTCGATTCACGGGCTTCGGGGAAACTTAACTCGTGCCGATGATTTTAAATGTCATGGCAAGTGAGCAACGGGTTGAGTGGAACTGTTCCTGCTCTATGCGGTTCGATTTTTGAGGCCTACCGATGGCATAGAGGTCGGGTCTTAGGTTATTGATGATTTTAAGTGTCATAACTTCTGCCTAAAAGACTCAAATGCTCGCGTGTGGTGCCGTCCAAGTGGCGGTGGTGGGACCGCGGTTTTGACCGGGTTCACCGAGAATGTGCCCTGAGTGCACGGGGTGTGTGGCCGTGCGAGCCTACGCCTGTGATGTAGTGACATTACTATACTGCTTGGTTATGCTAATAAAATGCAGGAAAGGAGCATCGCCGCCCCGAATTGGGGGCGGGATCGTTATAATTTGGTCAACATTGCTGGTCGTTACTTTTGTTTGCCACCGTGCGGTGGTTTGTTGCTTGCAGGTGCTGTTAGACCAAGCGGTCAATAGCGGGCTAAAGCCCAAATTGCGAAGCCGGCCCTCGAAGGCCTAATTGGAGTGTTTACTTGCTTTTGTTTATGTATGACCGGCCTACATGCCGTGGTATGGAAAACATATAATATGAGTAAACCATTTGTAAGGCCTTAAGACCAGTACTTGTGTATGTACTTCATTCCTTTTTGTCTTGTTAGTGGACATTCATGTCTGTTGCTGGGTTCTTTTAATTGCAACTATTTAAACTGCTTCCGCTAGAATGCTCTGTGTAGGACGTTGTGATTAGTTGGATGGTTTCCATTGAGTATCCACCCGGTATGTCTGTGGTATATGGCGTCTGGCCCCGGCCAGACCTACTGCTATATGCTATGCGACGGATAAGGAGTGTTATAGGAGCATTCGGGCAGGCTAGCGAAGTGATCGGTGGAACTGAGTGAGTTTGACATCTACTTCATCCCCTGCCTCTCGATCAAGGCCCAAGCAATGGCCGACGTTTTGGCTGAATACATGGTCGAGGTAGCGGAGGAAGACCTCACTCGAATGACTTCGTGGAAGGTGAAGGTAGACAACTCATCGGGGATACATTCCTTGGGGTGGGGGTAATCTTGGAAAGCCCTAGGGGATGAGAATTGAGCAAACAGTGGTGGTGCACTTTCCCATCATTAATAACCAGGCCGAATACGAGGCCGTAATAGTAGGGCTGCGCCTGACCAGGGAGCTGGGGGTGTTCGATGTGGAGGTCCTCACTAACTCCATGGTGGTGGCTTCCCAAATTAATGGGGAGTTAGAGGCGAGAGATCCTACCCTCCGACTATACTTAGAGAAAGTAAATGGGGTCATCAACATGTTTCAAACCTTCTCCATCTGACACGTGCCCAGAGAGGAGAACGAGCACGTCGATCAGCTGGCGAAGTACGGTCCTCAGGTGGGGGGAACCATCACTGATCTATTCTTCCCTTCCATCGAAGAGGGGGAACTAATGGAGGTGGATCAACACTCATCTTGGATGGACCCTTTCATGACTTTCCTCTCCACAGGGGAGTACCCAGAGGGGATGGACAAGAAGAAGTTCAGATACAAGTCAACGTACTATCTCCTCGGGAATGGGCAATTGTATCGAAAGACTCTCTCGAGGATGCTGGCCCGTTGCGTGGCCGAGAGGGAAGTGCAGAGGATCTTGGAAGAAGTCCACTCCGGGGAGTGTGAGAGCCACTCCTGGAGCCATACCCTAGAAGGGAGGATTGTCAGACAAGGATACTTCTGGCCTACCCTGGGCCACGACGTTGTAGAATTCACAAAGAGGTGCCACAAATGGCAGTTGTTTGCCCCCTCCAACTACAACCGACTCAGCGCGTCAAGAGCATCAGGCCCCCTGACCCTTTGCGATTTGGGGAATGGATTTGGTTGGACTGTTCCCCCAGGACAGCGGACAGAGGAGGTTCCTGTTGGTGATGATAAATTATTTTTCCATGTGGCTAGAGGTGAAGGTGTTGGCCAAGGTGACTGATCGCGCGAAACTATGTCCGCAAACGATAACATCAAGTGTACCGTATCGGAAGTGATATAGATTTATAAAAAACCAATGTCATATTAGACTCGGGGCGGTTGAGTAATTCTACTCTTGAAAATCGCTATTATTTTATCAATAAAAATTTGAAGTTGGGTTACGAAAAGAAAAAAATTAGAAATATTAACGGACTTAATTTGATGGGTTAAAAGCTAGTACTCGATCGTTGAATCACCTCGGATATAGAGAATAACGAAATGAAAATAAAGTGCAATTCTCTTGTTGAAGAGGCTTTGACTGTGGATGTTCCCGAACCATGAACGCTCCTCTCTCGAGGATTAGGTTCAACTAAGCTTACGTGTATCGACCGAACTTTCGTTCTCCAATCACATCACCTATGACTTGCTTTAGGTAGTAAACCTCGCTATTGGATTTTACTCCAATCCGAAAGAGTTACGTCGTGCTCTCTCGAGGGTTGCGTTCTACTCTTTTTACCAATGAGTGATCGAATCGCCTTACGAGACTCTCGACCAACTAAAGAGCGAAAACTAATTTGAAAACTATATAAAATATATAGCAGCAATAAATTGATCAACGGTAAATCTTAAGCGTTCAACAAATTGAGAAAAGCAAAATTAAAATCACAGTAAAAAAAATTATTTCATCCTCGGATCATTATGATCGAGTAATATAAAAATTAGTTGTCCATGGTGATGAGCAGATTGTTAATATAAAAATGCGACATCACGAAAAAAATACGAAATTGACAGGTAATAAAATTTTAAGTGAAATAGAAAGAGATTTTATTGCTATTCGAAAAAGATTTGAAGGGATAAATGTGCGGCATTATAAATAGATGTACAAGATTATTGGAGAACTAAATTAAACAAAAAAAACAACTTTTGAGTTTTGGTTTACTCGCAAACTTCGGCAAAAACTTCCAATGATTTCTTTCATGAAATGAACAACTCTTAAAACGAATTGCTCGACTCGAATTGTTCTCAATTGAAATGCCTTAGAAACTTTCTGGTCTCTCCCTTTTCATCATTCCCGAGGACCTACTTATAGGTTCGAAAATGAGTTATGTGTTAATGGATTCAAGATCCTCTCCATTTCAAATGAAATGGAGGGGATTCATTTCATGGACAAGATTAGTTGCTTTTGCATCCAACGGGTTCGCTTTTTTCATTCCTTTTATATTTTTTTTATTCAAAAAATTCTAGATCACTAGATTTTTTGAGGGCTTTTCTTGTCCATTAGATATGAAATGGATCCCCTCCATTTCATTTGAAATGGAGAGGATCTGGATCCGTGTTAATGGCGGAGCGGAGCTGGCGCTGGAGTTACTCGGAGGTGGCCAGCATTGGGTGCAACGACACAATGATGGCGGAGGCGGAGCTGGCGTGGAGTAATAGACAGTATTAAAGAGGCAGCAATAATTTTGAGGCGTGCATGGAGGAGGTGGCGCTGGATTGCTGACGTGGATAAGAGGTCGGGCGGAAAAGATTATGTTCTGAAGATGTTGACTGGAGGAGTTGGATCACAAACATGGAGGCAGAAAAAACTGCGGTAGCTGGGAAGAGGGTTCGGGCAGCATGCAAGTGGTGGCGATGCATGTTATGAGGTGAAATCAGGATCCTCTCCATTTCAGTTGAAATGGAGGGGAAATGGAGGAGATCCATTTCGCGGTCTAGATTGATTTCATTTTGATCCGACGGGTTCACCATTCTCATGTTTTTTTAGATTTTTTCACTCAAAAAAAACTCCACCACAAGATTTTCTTCAGGCTTGTCTTATCCATTGAATGCTGAAATGGACCCCCTCCATTTCAAGTGAAATGGAGAGGATCTGGATCCAGGTGAGGTGGCAGTCAGGACTTGTTGTGGGGCTGTTGTGTTGGAAACGTGTATGGGTTCTCGCTCCGTCTCAATTCCACAAACTGATCCCACTTAACACCAAAATAACTCAGGCTCAAATTGCGAGACCGCCCAACAGGCCGCCTACTTGCGCGGTCTCCCTACTCCGAGACGACCAACCAACCCGCGCGAGTTCCCCTCCGCGAGGCAACCAAAGCGAGTTCGCCACTCCAATCCGCCACAAACCGCGCGAGCTCACTCCTGCAGGTGAGTAGTCCTCTCGGCGAGATCAACCCTGCGAGACCACCACACGCGGGCGCTCAAACCGCGAGTAAACCAGCGAGCTACTACCCCTTCTCCCGAGCTGCGCTCCTCTTCCTGCGAGCACACGAGCCGCGAGCTCCCGCTTCTCGTGAGTTGCACCACTTCCTGCGAGCTGACACAGGCGAGCTCAATGCCCTAACCACGAGTACAGGTCGCGCGGCTTGGTTGACAAACCGCCTGGACTAGAACCTCTCCATCGCTGCAGCGCTTCTCTCTCTCTAAAATCGAAATATGAAGGAGGAAGAAAACTTCTATTCACAGCAACCTGTAAAATGAATTACAAGGGGCCTATTTATAGGCAAAAGAAAAACTCTCCAACTACCCTCTCATAAATGCAATCTCTCTCTCATAATAAATGCATACATAATATAAAAATAATACCCATAAAATGAATTGACTAGTTGACCCGGTCAACGTAGCCAAACTCCAACAAACTCTCCCTCAAACTTGGCAGACCATGCCGAGTTTGCTCTTTAGCTTCAGAAAAGTTTCTACTTTCAATGCCTTAGTGAAGATGTCTGCAACCTGCTCTTCGGTTGGGCAATACACCACATCCACTGTCTTCTGTTCCACTTGTTCACGGAGGAAGTGATATCAGGTCTCGATATGCTTGCTCCTCCCATGCAACACTGGGTTCTTTGCGAGCTGGATGACAGACTTGTTATCCACTAATACTGTCGTTGGCCCTTCCTGCGCATGATGCAACTCCCCCAGAAGATTCCGTAGCCAGATGGCTTGGCAGGCGCATGCTGTCGCCGCTATGTACTCCACTTCGCAAGATGATAATGCTATAGTAGCCTGCTTCTTAGAACTCCATGAGAACGTCGCGGTTCCCATGTTGAACGCATACCCGGAAGTGCTCTTCCGGTCGTTCACATCACCTCCATAGTCACTATCCGAGTAGCCGACTAACTTCAACTCTCCTCTAGATGAGTACTTCAGGCCATGGCCCCGAGTCCCATTCACATACCTCAGGATCCTCTTCGCTGCTGTGAAGTGGTCCTGTTTGGGCTCCTCCATGTGCCTGCTTAATATCCTGACCGCATACATGATGTCCAGCCTAGTGAAAGCCAAGTACCTTAGACTTCCGACCAGGCTCTTGAACATAGTTGGATCCACTCCTTGCTCTTCGGAATCCTTCCTCAGCTTCGTTCCATGGTCCGCAGGAGTGGAGATTGCATTGCTACTCTCCATCCTGAACTTCTTCAGAATCTCCTCGGCATACTTCTTCTGGGAGATGAAGATCCCATCTTCTCTTTGCTGCACCTCAACTCCCAAGAAGTAGCTTAGCTCTCCCAAGTCCGTCATCTCGAACTCCTTCATCATCAGCCTCTTGAATTCTTCGAACATCGCAGGGTTGCTCCGGGTGAATATCATGTCATCCACGTATAGATATAGGATCATGATATCCCCGCTCTTCTCCACCTTCATGTAGAGAGCATGCTCATATGGGCACTTGGTATACCCATGCTCCTGAAGGAGTTTGTCTATCCTTCCATTCCAAGCTTGAGCTCCCTGCTTCAGTCCATACAAGGCTCTGCCCAGCTTGCAGACTTTTCTCTCCTTGCCTTTCACCACGTACCCTGGAGACTGCTCGATGTACACATCCTCCTCCAGGTACCTATTTAGATACGCCGCTACAACATCCATTTGCATGATAGTCCATCCGTTGTGTGCCGCCAGTGCGATGATCAACCTTATAGTATCAATCCGTGCCACTGGGGCGTAGATATCATCATAGTCCACCCCTTGGACTTGTCTATACCCTTTCACCACCAGCCTTGCCTTGTGCTTTTCCACAGATCCATCTTTTTTTTTCTTCACCTTGTAAACCCATTTCGCCCCGAGGGGTTTGTGGCCTGCCGGTGGATCAACTAGCTCCCATGTATCGTTCTTCTTTATGGAGGCCATCTCGGCATCCATCGCCATCCTCCAAGATTTCTCCTGAGCAGCTTCTTCATTGGACCGCGGCTCGCAATCTGCTAAGAGACAATATAATGAATAGTTAGCATGAATTGGGACCGTCTCCTCATAGATCTCTGCCAACCCCTTCATCCTGGGTGGTGGACTCTCGGAGTCACTCCGGCTCCCGCTTCCTCCTCCAGAATTGCCTCCATTTGAGCTTTCCCCTCTTGAATAGGAGATAGAAGCTCCCCCTGAATTTCTTCTCGGTGGTGATGGCGGCTCAGCTCCACCATTCTCGGCTCCAGCCTCGTGACCACCCTCTTCCTCATCTTCGAAGAACATGTCCTTCATACTTCTCGTCTCCTCATACTAGCTCCAGCTGCTTCCTTCTTCAAACACCACGTCCCTCGAGACTATGGCCTTTCCCGTCACCGGGTTGTAAACTTTGTATGCCTTGCTCTCCGGAGCGTAGCCAACAAAAATGCACTTCTCGCTCCTATCGTCGAGCTTCTTTCTTTTCTGGTCCGGGATGTGAGCATGAGCTACACACCCGAAGACCCTTAGGTGCTTCACACTCGGCTTCCAGCCGCTCCATGCTTCAAACGTTGTCATGAACTTCACACTCTTTGTGGGGCATCTGTTCAGTAGATACACCGCACATTGCACTCCTTCCGCCCAGAACATCTTCGGTAGCCCCTTCTCCTTCACCATGCTCCTCGCCATGTTCATGATGGTGAGGTTCTTCCTCTCTACCACTCCGTTCTGCTGCGGTGAGTATGCCACCGTCAGTTGGTGTGATATTCCATTCTCCTTGCAGAAATTATCAAACAGCTTTGAGGTGTACTCACCACCTCGATCTGTCCTTAGCACCTTCAATGGTTGCCCACTCTCCTTCTCGGCCATCGCCTTGAACTCCCTGAACTTGTTAAGGGCCTCAGACTTCTCTCTTAGAAAGTACACCCAACACTTCCGACTATAGTCATCCCTGAAGGTGATGTAGTACTTGCTTCCGCCTATTGAGGTGGTCTCAAACGGACCCGCGATGTCCGAGTGAACCAGTTCAAGTTTCCGCCTTGCTCTCCAGGACTTCCCTCCTTCGAATGTCTGCCCCTTCAGCTTTCTCATCGTGCACGCCTCACACACCTTTTGCGGAGGGGAGATCATAGGCAGATCCACCACCGTCTTGGAGTGGGATAGTAGCTTCAACCCTGTGAAGCCCAAGTGCCCCATCCTATGGTGCCATAGCTATGCTTCTTCCTCTTATTTTGTTCTCGTGAGACAAGCCGTCTCTTGAGCATCCATATTCAGCGTGAAGAGACAGTTCGCCGTCATATTCACCTTCACTACCTCCTTCTCTTGATCATTCTTCATTGCCAGAGTCCTATCCTTCATCTGCACGCAGTAGCCTCTCTCCACTAACTGCCTAATGCTCAAGATGTTGGTCTTCAACCTTGGTACGTAGTACACATCATTCAAGTGTACTCTCTCCCCGTTCAGTTTCACAACAACCAGGCCCTTTCCCTCCAAGGAAATCTTCGAAGCATCCCCGAAGCTAACCTCACCCCCACTGGGTTCAAGGTTAGAGAATATCTCCTTATCTCCACACACGTGGTTGCTCGCCCCTGTGTCCAAGTACCACACTTCATTCCTTCCTTCTTCTGCCCCTCGGTAGGTTAGAAACATCATTGGGTCTCCACCCCCAGCATCGTTCCCCTTGTTCCTAGCCTCCGCATAGTGGTTGGCTTCTTCTGTCTTCTCGGAGCCCAACAGTCATAGCTCATGTGCCCAAAATTGTTGCAGTTGTAACACTGAACTTGGGCTCTTCCTCCTCGGCCTCTTCCTTGGCCCCTTCCTCTGCCTTCTCCTTCTTGACACCTTCCTCCTTGGGGTTGCTCTGCCTCTCTCTGGTGATATTGGTTTCTTCCCTGATCTCTTCCTCCTCTCCTTCCTCTTCCTCTACCTTGTTGACCTCGGCCACGCTGTCCGCCCCCTCTTCCGGAGCTCTCTCTGAAGTTCAGCTGAGTTTGAAGTGCTTTTCCCAAGGCACTCGCATCTTCATCATCCTGCAGCATTCTGTGCTCATGAGCTTGCAATGAGCCTACAAGCTCGTCTACGGTCATCTGGGTGAGGTCCTTTGACTCCTTGATCGCCACCACCACATGCCGAAACTTCTTTGACATGGACCTCAGAAGCTTCTCCATGAGACTCACATCGTCAATTGCCTCCCCATTGCTCTTCATTTCGTCTGTGAGCGTCCGCAGACGGGTTACAAAGTCACCGACCTTCTCGGTGCTCTGCATCCTCAACATTTCATACTCTCCTCGAAGGGACTGCAACTTCACCTTCTTTGCTTTATGTACTCCATGCATGGAGCGTTGCAATATCTCCCATGCCTCCTTCGAACTTGTAGCTTCTGAGATCTTCTCGAACGTGGCTTCATCGACCCCTTGGTATAACGTGAACAATGTCTTCCTATCTTTCTTTCTCGCTTCCCTCAATGCCGTCTTCTAGGCATTGGTCAACGCCGCTTCTGCTTCGGCAGTAAGCTCTTCATACCCGTCCTCAACTATATCCCATAGTTCCTTTGAAGCGAGTAGCACCTTCATCAGAATACTCTAGTTTCCATAATTCGTCTTCGTCAACTTGGGGACTTGCCCCGACATGGCACCTCCAAACTACATCTCTCCTATACTTCAAACCTTCCGAGTCACCGTAAAGGTTTGTAACCTCGCTCTGATACCACTTTTTGGAAACGTGTATGGGTTCTCGCTCCATCTCAATTCCACAAACCGATCCCACTTAACACCAAAATAACTCAGGCTCAAATTGCGAGACCGCCCAACAGGCCGCCTACTCGCGCGGTCTCCCTACTCCGAGACGACCAACTAACCCGCGCGAGTTCCCCTCCGCGAGACAACCAAAGCATGTTCTCCACTCCAATCCGCCACAAACCGTGCGAGCTCACTACTGCAGGCGAGTAGTCCTCTCGGCGAGATCAACCCTGCGATACCACCACACGCGGGCACTCAAACCGTGAGTAAACCAGCGAGGTACTACCCCTTCTCGCGAGCTGCGCTCCTCTTCCTGCAAGCACACGAGCCGCGAGCTCCCGCTTCTCGCGAGTTGCACCACTTCCTGCGAGCTGACACAGGCGAGCTCAACGCCCAAACCGCGAGTACAAGTCGCGCGTCTTGGTTGACAAACCGCCCGGACTAGAATCTCTCCAGCGCTGCAGCACTTCTCTCTCTCTAAAACCGAAATATGAAGGAGGAAGAAAACTTCTATTCACAGCAACCTTTAAAATGAATTACAAGGGGCCTATTTATAGGCAAAAGAAAAACTCTTTAACTACCCTCTCATAAATGCAATCTCTCTCTCATAATAAATGCATACATAATATAAAAATAATACCCATAAAATGCCTTGACTAGTTGACCCGGTCAACGTAGTAAAACTCCAACAAACTCCCCCTCAAACTTGGCAGACCATGTCGAGTTTGCTCTTTAGCTTTAGAAAAGTTTCTACTTTCAATGCCTTAGTGAAGATGTCCGCAACCTGCTCTCCGGTTGGGCAATACACCACCTCCACTGTCTTCTGTTCCACTTATTCACGGAGGAAGTGATATCGGGTCTCGATATGCTTGCTTCTCCCATGCAACACTGGGTTCTTTGCGAGCTGGATGGCAGACTTGTTATCCACTAATACTGTCGTTGGCCCTTCCTGCGCATGATGCAACTCCCCAGAAGATTTCGTAGCCAGATGGCTTGGCAGGCGCATGCCGTCGCCGCTATGTACTCTGCTTCACAAGATGATAAGGCTATAGTAGCCTGCTTCTTAGGACTCCATGAGAACGCCGCGGTTCCGATGTTGAACGCATACTCAAAAGTGCTCTTCCGGTCGTTCACATCACCTCCATAGTCACTATCCGAGTAGCCGACTAACTTCAACTCTCCTCTAGATGAGTACTTCAGGCCATGGCCCCGAGTCCCGTTCACATACCTCAGGATCCTCTTCGCTGCTGTGAAGTGGTCCTATTTGGTCTCCTCCATGTGCCTGCTTAATATCCCGACCGCATACATGATGTCCGACCTAGTGAAATTAAAGTACCTTAGACCTCCGACCAGGCTCTTGAACATAGTTGGGTCCACTCCTTCCTCTTTGGAATCCTTCCTCAGCTTCGTTCCAGGGTCCGCAGGAGTGGAGATTGCCTTGCTACTCTCCATCCTGAACTTCTTCAGAATCTCCTCGGCATACTTCTTCTGGGAGATGAAGATCCCATCTTCTCTTTGCTCCACCTCAACTCCCAAGATGTAGCTCAGCTCTCCCAAGTCCGTCATCTCGAACTCCTTCATCATCAGCCTCTTGAATTCTTCTAACATCGCAGGGTTGCTCCCGGTGAATATCATGTCATCCACGTATAGACATAGGATCATGATATCCCCGCTCTTCTCCACCTTCATGTAGAGAGCATGCTCATATGGGCACTTGGTATACCCACGCTCCTGAAGGAATTTGTCTATCCTTCAATTCCAAGCTCGAGCTCCCTGCTTCAGTCCGTATGTTAGGTTTGGCCTAACTTAACCTGAAAAACCGACTCAACAGGTGAGGGTTGCCTTGCCATATAAACAGATCAAACCAGAGCGGATTGGCGGTGTGGGACTATTATTAACATCCCCCCTCGCCCATATCATGGATTGACCGGACGGAACCGGGATACAGAGCTCATGGGCGGACCGGACAGAACCGGACAGAAACTGGATGGAAAACCTGGCTCTGATACCATGTGGAAACCACCCGTCACCACACATCTTCCCAAAACCCCGAGGTGATAGTAAGGGGGGACGGGGGTACATAAACACCAAGGACCACCCACTGCAGGCGATGTGAGACTAATCCATCCACGGGATGGCGGGGATATTCCGCCACACGGGGGGCCCACCGGGGTCAACACCCAGACCTGGAACGCGATGGGGAAGCCCAAATATGCGGTCCCACACACACCCAATCCCGCTGGACCTTGGTTCTCAACACACCCCCGCAGCGGGATGGCTCTGATACCATGTTAGGTTTGGCCTAACTCAACCTGAAAAACCGGCTCAACAGGTGAGGGTTGCCTTGCCATATAAACAGATCAGACCAGAGCGGATTGGCGGTGTGGGACTATTATTAACATCCCCCCTCGCCCATAGCATGGATTGACCGGACAGAACCGGGATACAGAGCTCATGGGCGGACCGGACAGAACCGGACAGAAACTGGATGGAAAACCTGGCTCTGATACCATGTGGAAACCACCCGTCACCACACATCTTCCCAAAACCCCGAGGTGATAGTAAGGGGGGACGGGGGTACATAAACACCAAGGACCACCCGCTGCAGGCGATGTGAGACTAATCCATCCACGGGATGGCGGGGATATTCCGCCACACGGGGGGCCCACCGGGGTCAACACCCAGACCTGGAACGCGATGGGAAGCCCAAATATGCGGTCCCACACACACCCAATCCCGCTGGACCTTGGTTCTCAACACCGTACAAGGCTCTGCCCAGCTTGCAGACTTTTCTCTCCTTGCCTTTCACCACGTACCCTGGAGGCTGCTCGATGTACACATCCTCCTCCAAGTACCCATTTAGATACGCCGCTACAGCATCCATTTGCATGATAGTCCATCCGTAGTGTGCTGCCAGTGCGATGATCAGCCTTATAGTATCGATCCGTGCCACTGGGGCGTAGATATCATCATAGTACACCCCTTGGACTTGTCTATACTCTTTCACCACCAGCCTTGCCTTGTGCTTTTCCACAGCTCCGTCTTTTTTTTCTTCACCTTGTAAACCCATTTCACCCTGAGGGGTTTGTGGCCTGCCGGTGGATCAACTAGCTCCCATGTATCGTTCTTCTTTATGGAGGCCATCTCGGCATCCATCGCCACCCTCCAAGATTTCTCCTGAGCAGCTTCTTCATAGGACCGTGGCTCGCAATCTGCTAAGAGACAATATAATGAATAGTTAGCATGAATTGGGACCGTCTCCTCATAGATCTCTGTTAACCCCTTCATCCTAGGTGGTGGACTCTCGGAGTCAATCCGGCTCCGGCTTCCTCCTCCAGAATTGCCTCCATTTGAGCTTTCCCCTCTTGAATAGGAGATGGAAGCACCCCCTGAATTTCTACTCGGTGGTGATGGCGGCTCAGCTCCACCATTCTCGGCTCCAGCCTCGTGACCACCCTCTTCCTCATCTTCGAAGAACATTCCCTTCATACTTCTCATCTCCTCATCCTAGCTCCAGCTGCTTCCTTCTTCAAACACCACGTACCTCGAGACTATGGCCTTTCTCGTCACCGGGTTGTAAAATTTGTATGTCTTGCTCTCCGGAGCGTAGCCAACAAAAATGCACTTCTCGCTCCTATCATCGAGCTTCTTTCTTTCCTGGTCCGGGATGTGAGCATGAGCTACACACCCCAAGACCCTTAGGTGCTTCACACTCGGCTTCCAGCCGCTCCATGCTTCAAACGGTGTCATGAACTTCACACTCTTTGTGGGGCATCTGTTCAGTAGATACACCGCACATTGCACTCCTTCCGCCCAGAACATCTTCGGTAGCCCCTTCTCCTTCACCATGCTCCTCGCCATGTTCATGATGGTGAGGTTCTTCCTCTCTACCACTCCGTTCTGCTGCGGTGAGTATGCCGCCGTCAGTTGGTGTGATATTCCATTCTCCTTGCAGAAATTATCAAACAGCTTTGAGGTGTACTCCCCACCTCGATCTATCCTTAGCACCTTCAATGGTTGCCCACTCTCCTTCTCGGCCATCGCCTTGAACTCCCTGAACTTGTTAAGGGCCTCAGACTTCTCTCTCAGAAAGTACACCCAACACTTCCGACTATAGTCATCCCTGAAGGTGATGTAGTACTTGCTTCCGCCTATTGAGGTGGTCTCAAACGGACCCGCGATGTCCGAGTAAACCAGTTCAAGTTGCCGCCTTGCTATCCAAGACTTCCCTCCTTCGAATGTCTGCCTCTTCAGCTTTCCCATCGTGCACGCCTCACACACCTTTTGCGAAGGGGAGATCATAGGCAGATCCGCCACCATCTTGTAGTGGGATAGTAGCTTCAACCCTGTGAAGCCCAAGTGCCCCATCCTATGGTGTCATAGCCATGCTTCTTCCTCTTATTTTGTTCTCGCGAGACAAGCCATCTCTTGAGCATCCATCTTCAGCGTGACGAGACGTTTCGCCGTCATCTTCGCCTTCACTACCTCCTTCCCTTGATCATTCTTCATTGCCAGAGACCTATCATTCATCTGCACGCAGTAGCCTCTCTCCACTAACTGCCCAATGCTCAAGATGTTGGTCTTCAACCCTGGTACGTAGTACACATCGTTCAAGTGTACTCTCTCCCCGTTCAGTTTCACAACAACCAGGCCCTTTCCCTCCAAGGAAATCTTCGAAGCATCCCCAAAGCTAACCTCACCCCCACTGGGTTCAAGGTTAGAGAACATCTCCTTATCTCCGCACATGTGGTTGCTCGCCCCTGTGTCCAGGTACCATACTTCATTCCTTCCTTCTTCTGCCCCTCGGTAGGTTAGAAACATCATTGGGTCTCCACCCCCAGCAACGTTCCCCTTATTCCTAGCCTCCACATAGTGGTTGGCTTCTTCTGTCTTCCTCGGAGCCCAACAGTCATAGCTCATGTGCCCAAAATTGTTGCAGTTGTAACACTGAACTTGGACTCTTCCTCCTCGGCCTCTTCCATGGCCCCTTCCTCTGCCTCTTCCTTCTTGACACCTTCCTCCTTGGGGTTGCTCTGCCTCTCTCTGGTGATATTGGTTTCATCCCTGATCTCTTCCTCCTCTCCTTCCTCTTCCTCTACCTTGTTGACCTCGGCCACGCTGGCGGCCCCCTCTTCCGGAGCTCTCTCCGAAGTTCAGTTGAGTTTGAAGTGCTTTTCCCAAGGCACTCGCTTCTTCATCATCCTGCAGCATTCTGTACTCATGAGCTTGCAATGAGCCTACAAGCTCATCTACGGTCATCTGGGTGAGGTCCTTTGACTCCTCGATCGCCACCACCACATGCCGAAACTTCTTTGACATGGACCTCAGAAGCTTCTCCATGAGACTCACATCATCAATTGCCTCCCCATTGCGCTTCATTTCGTTTATGAGCGTCCGCAGACGGGTCACAAAGTCACCGACCTTCTCGGTGCTCTGCATCCTCAACATTTCATACTCTCCTCGAAGGGACTGCAACTTCACCTTCTTTGCTTTATCTACTCCTTGCATGGAGCGTTGCAATATCTCACATGCCTCCTTCGAACTTGTAGCTTCTGAGATCTTCTCGAACGTGGCTTCATCGACCCCTTGGTATAACGTGAATAGTGTCTTCTAATCTTTCTTTCTCGCTTCAATTCCCTCAATGCCATCTTCTGGGCATTGGTCAATGCCGCTTTTGCTTCGGCAGTAAGCTATTCATACCCGTCCTCAACTATCTCCCATAGTTCCTTTGAAGCGAGTAGCACCTTCATCTGAATACTCCAGTTTCCATAATTCGTCTTCGTCAACTTGGGGACTTGCCCCGACATGGCACCTACAAACTCCATCTCTCCTCTACTTCAAACCTTCCGAGTCACCGTAAAGGTTTGTAACCTCGCTCTTATACCACTTGTTGGAAACGTGTATGGGTTCTCGCTCCGTCTCAATTCCACAAACCGATCCCACTTAACACCAAAATAACTCAAGCTCAAATTGTGAGACCGCCCAACAGGCCGCCTACTCGCACGGTCTCCCTACTCCGAGACGACCAACCAACCCGCGCGAGTTCCCCTCTGCGAGACAACCAAAGCGAGTTCTCCACTCCAATCCGCCACAAATCGCGCGAGCTCACTCCTGCAGGCGAGTAGTCCTCTCGGCGAGATCAACCCTGCGAGACCACCACACGCGGGCACTCAAACCGCGAGTAAACCAGCGAGCTACTACCCCTTCTCGCGAGCTGCGCTCCTCTTCCTGCGAGCACACGAGCCGCGAGCTCCCGCTTCTCGCGAGTTGCACCACTTCCTGCGAGCTGACACAGGCAAGCTCAACGCCAAACCGCGAGTACAAGTCGCGCGGCTTGGTTGACAAACCGCCCGGACTAGAACCTCTGCAACGCTGCAGCGCTTCTCTCTCTCTCTAAAATCGAAATATGAAGGAGGAAGAAAACTTCTATTCACATCAACCTTTAAAATGAATTACAATGGGCCTATTTATAGGCAAAAGAAAAACTCTCCCACTACTCTCTCATAAATGCAATCTCTCTCTCATAATAAATGCATACATAATATAAAAATAATACCCATAAAATGCCTTGACTAGTTGACCCGGTCAATGTAGTCAAACTCCAACATGCTGGACAGACCAATCATGGTGGTGGAGCTTTTGCTGGCTAGGAGGTGGAGGAGTGGAGCTGGAGCAGCCGGGTGGTGGCTCGGGCAGCTTGGACTTGCCGTATAGAGGAGGAGATGCTGGCCGGAGCCGCTGAAGTGGCCGGAGGTGGCGGCGCAGGGGTTGCGGAGCAGAGCTTGCCGTGCTTTGGAGGAGCTTTGAAGAGCTGTTGGGGGTGGCCAGCCTTGCTCGTATGTAAAGCTGCTGGTTGAACTGGCCGAACTTGGTGAAGCTGCATAGTCGCCCGGGCAGCTTAGTGGTTGCCGTTGAGGTGGCTGCAGAGAGGAGGTCGAGCTTCCTGGAGGTGCATCTGCTGTGGTGGTGCGCGATGGTGGTGCTAGCTGCATGGAGTGAGCTCGGGTTGCTTGGAGAGTTGCTGCAGGGTGGTGGCCGGAGGAGGGGTTGTGCTGCACTTGGAGGAGGTGGAGCTACTACCCGAGCATGGGCTGCATGGAGGTGACCGGAGCTTGAGCTAGGAGGAGGGTGGCCGGAGTTGTATGGGGGCGGTGGCCAAACCTGCAATATGTATATATATATATATATATATATATATATATATATATATATATATATATATATATATATATATATGTATATTAGTATATATGTATACGTGAGTGGTGGTTTTGAAAATATTCGGCCAAGCTCCATGTTGACGAGTTGGACTCGCATGCGAACTCTTGGGTGCGGCAGCGGGATATTGCATGTAAATTCCCCTCAGGCCTGTCATAATCCTATAAAATAGAAAATATAAGATTTAGAACGTGAAATATTATTTTTATGCAAAATTGTAATAAAACAACAAACAAATATGATAATTAATTTAAATATTTAATATGATAATAGCCATAAATGATGACTAAAATTTTACTCATCAAACACCTCCATACTTACTCGTTGCTCGTCCCGAGCAAACAATTTATTCATAAGGGTAGGAACGTCTAATGCTAGCTAGTGGTTCAAAAACGAGAGAGTAAACTGTGAAGTCTTGTGCCGACATGCGTAGACATTTTAGTAGAAAGACGTTCTTGGCATAAACACTAATTTGTGAGATAATTAAAATGTATTTCAATTATTTATTATTACTTTTAGAAAGAGTCGATGGTTAATCACAAAGTTATGTAAAAGGAGAAAATAACATGATCATTGAAATTTAAATTACTAGATTTTGACACTTGGGGTGGCCTTCATAGAAGTCCATAAGCTTGTCTGCTCATCTTTTCCACTACACTTTATATTTAATCAACTATGTGGATCTTTAGAACTTAAATAGGATGTACATATGGCTTGAGTTTAAGAGAAAGGTGAACAATGATGAACATGTAGGCGCATTTCACTTAAATAAAGAGTTTTGAGCTAAATTTTTTATTATTATTATTTTCATCATAATTGAGATCATTCCAAGCATGAATACACATACTTAGGCCGCATATCATTATGAGAATTTGTTTTTCATAGTTAAGATCATTCCAAGAATGCGTATGCATACCTAGGCCACATGTCACTATGAAATTTTAGTTTTTTTAAAAAAATAAACACCATTTTTTTCTCTTCATAGTTGGGATCATTCCAAATATACATACGTATACCTAGGCCGCATATCACTATGAAAATTTTGCTCTTTTAATAAGCACCCATTTTTTCAATATTTTAGCTCAAAATTTAAGTGTACAACTGGGTTGGACTTTTTAGTTTTGGTGGCGAAATGGTGGAGGTGGGTCAAATAAAGGTACAAGGCTCAAATTTTTGCGAACAATGGTAGTAATTTGGGGTTGGGTGCAAAAGCTCAAACTATCTAAAGAAATGCCTAAATCATTTCCATAGAGTTTAATTATTCTAAAATGCAAACGTTTCAAAGATAGCTAAGGGCAAGTTCTAGACATCAAAAAATGACACCCTTCCATCTGAGTCGAGTAATTGCTTTCTAACGATCTTCTACACACTCCCTTAAACTACTTTTGGATTAAACCAAATTCAAATTTGAAGTAAAATAAATTCTTTCTACACAAATTAACAAATCATAAGTTTAGTTTTATGCCAAGAATTTAATTATATACCAATACTACTCAAACACATGCATTTGACTAGAAACACTACACGAGTCAACAATTTTACTCAAAAGTTTCAGAAAATTATTCTAGCACAAAAAATTCTTAGTCCACATGAAAAATTAAGTTTTCTTTAAAACTTTGCAATCGAGTAAATTAGGAAAATATTGATAGACTAAGCGAAAAGATTTATTCCAATTTTTTTTTGTTAATTCCTAGACTTCCCGAGGTCTACCCTGTGAGGTCACACCGGTACTAGGAGATATGATGGGATGACAAGCCCAAACCTCCCTTTCTAGGAAATTACATTTCGATTTTTTATATTTTTTGTAGTTTTCTTTTTAAGTACTAAATTTTTTTTAAAAAAATACAAGAAATAAGACTAGATTTTTTTTTAAAACAACCTAAGTTAAAAATTAGAACTAACTTATGCTATCCCTCCATACATAAAGATAAACATTGTCCCAAATATTTAAAACTAAGTATAAAGATTACAAATCTATTTTAAAAGAAAAACAAAATAAATCAAAATTAAATGTTATAAGTAAACTTCCCTGATTATTTGTCGGGGCAACCGCTTTATAACATCGACCCAAAACCTGCTAAAGTTGTTAGGAAAGAAAACAAGAGAAAAAAACAATAGAAATGCAAGGGGATAACTATGGGGTGCCTCCCACAAGCGCTTTGTTACCATTACGTAGCTTGACTAAGTGACAATTTTAAATGTTTGGAAGATTTAGTGATTCAATTTTTCCGGTTGAGGGGTCGTCGGTGTGATATAGTTTTAATCGGTGCCCATTAACTTTGAATGAGCCGTTTTCCAGGTGTTCAATTAGCATGATCCCATTTGGCCAAACCTTTTTCATGACAAAGGGGCCGGACCATCGAGACTTCAATTTTCTCGAAAAAAGCCTAAGTCTAGAATTAAAAGAAGGACTAGATCTCTCGGTGAAAAAGATTTTGGATTTTAAATATTTTTATCGTGATAAAACTTAGTTCTCTCCTTATAAAATTTGTTATTTTCATAGGCGTTTGCACGTCATTAATCTAATTCATTTAATTGAAATTTTCTTTATTCAGAGGCTAAGTTTAGATCTAAATTTAAAAATTTGAGCGCCCAATATGCGCGGTGCTCTAATTTCACCGATAAATGACAAGCTTTTCCGTACACTAATCGGTACGGTGTACAACCGATTGCGGTCTTATACGTCGTTCGATAAGCACATAAAGCATCGTCTAATTTAAGTGACTAATCCTTACTATTAACAGACACCGTTTTTTCTAAAATTCTCTTAAGTTCACGATTTACCACCTCCACTTGGCCATTTGCTTGTGAGTGATAGATGGTAGAGAGTTTGTGGGTAACGTCATACTTGACTAAAATTTTAGCAAGTTAACCGTTGCAGAAGTGGGTGCTCCTATCACTAATTAGTGTCCGTGGTGTGCCAAATCGTGAAAATAATTTTTTCAAAAATTTTACGACGACTCTCGCGTCATTAGTGGCCGGGGAAAGCTTGCGCCTCAGCCCACCTTGACACATAGTCGTCCGCAACAAGGATGTACTTATTATTATTAGAGGGTGGTAGTGGACCTACGAAATCTAAGCCTCATAAATAAAAAATTTCACATTCTAAAAATATATTTTGGAGCATTTCGTCCCAGTTAGAAATGTTACCTGACTGTTGGCAACTATCTCATTTTCTGACAAAAGTGTTTACGTCTTTGAATAAGGTGGGCTAGTAAAAGTCTGCTTCTAACACCTTTCTAGCAGTCGGGTTTGCTTGATAATGTCCACCGGTTGGTCCTTTGTTGCAGTGCCGCAAAATTTGGATGCCTTCCTCGCCCGATACACACCTTCTTACCACTTGATCTGCGCAGACATAAAATAAAAATGGGTCTTCCCAAAAGTAAATTTTCAAGTCTGAAAAAAATTTCTTATTTTGTTGACTTGAATAATTCTTTGGGAGGACCCGTGCCACTGAGTAATTGACACGATCCGCGTACCAAGGGGTGGAGGAAGTCATTACCTGATCGGCGGCGAGGAGGTGCTATTCAAGGAATTTGTCGTTAATATCGGCCTCCACTAGCTCTCCTGCATCCGGATTCTCCAATCTTGAGAGGTGGTCGGCCGCCAAGTTCTCCGTTTCCCTTTTTATCACGAATTTCCAAGTCGAATTCCTGAAGGAGGAGAACCCATCTCAACAGTCGGGGCTTGGAATCTCCTTTGTTCAATAAGTACCAGAGCGCGGAATGATCTGAAAAGACAATAACTTTTGAAAGCGTCAAATAAGAACGGAATTTATCAAATGCAAAAAACAATCGCCAAAAGTTCTTTCTCCGTCGTTGTATAATTAGCTTGGGCAGACGTGAGTGTTTTGCTTGCATAATAAATCGGGTGAAAATATGTATTCACCAGTTTGCCTAAAACAGCCCATAAAACAAAATCACTTGCATCACACATTATTTCAAAAGGTAAAGACCAATTTGGCGTAATTAAAATCAGTGAGTTTATTAGTTCTTTTTTTATTTTTTCAAAAACTTTCAAACAATCATCGTCAAAAATAAACGTGGATTCTTTTTCTAAGAGATGAGTTAAAGGTTTTGTAATTTTAGAATAATCTCGAATGAATCGCCTATAGAATACTGCGTGCCCTAGAAAACTCCCAATAGATTTTATATTTGTGGGCGGAGGAAGTTTTTTCTATGACTTCAATCTTGACCCGATCGACGTCAATCCCCTTACTAGATATTTTATGTCTGAGGATCAGTCCCTCTCAGACCATAAAGTTGCACTTCTCCCATTTGAGTGCCAAATTCGTGTCTTCGCAACGTTGAATAACACGATCAAGATTATTAAGACAATTTTCAAATAAATCGTCGAAAACAGAAAAATTCTCCATAAAAACGTCCATGATTTCCTCTACTAACTCTGCGAAAATAGCCAACACACATCTTTGAAATGTAGCCGGCACATTACAAAGACCAAAAGGCATCCTCCGATAGGCGAAGGTGCCGAACGGGCAAGTGAACGTGATTTTCTCTTGGTCTTCGGGCGCAATTGGGATTTGAAAGTATCCCGAAAGACCATCAAGAAAACAATAGTGTGAGTGACCGGATAGACGTTCTAAGATTTGGTCAATGAAGTGTAACAAGAAGTGATCCTTACGGGTGGCATCATTTAATTTTCTATAATCGATACATACCCGCCAACCCGTAACGGTACGGGTTGGGATTAACTCATAATTTTCATTGGAAACTACCCTTATCCCGCCTTCTTAGGAACGACTTGCACCGGGCTAACCCAAGTGCTATTTGAAATAGAATAAATAATTCTCGCGTCTAATAATTTTGTTATTTCGGCCTTAACAATATCCTTCATATTTGGGTTGAGGCGTCGTTGAGGCCGAACGGTGCCGCAAGAATTATTTTCTAATGTGATTTTATGCGTGCAAAATGAGGGGGTAATCCGCAAAATAAATAAGAAAACTTCAAAGACATATTCACCCCCCTCTAGGTTATTAGCTAACCTTCAGTTAGCAACTTTCAGCGACCCGCTCAGTTGATAGCGAGAGGGAATGATCCCCTTCCCCTCCACCGCCTCCATCCTCATGAGGCGGCACCTGCAGAAAGAGAAGTCAGAAGCAAAGCGACAAATTACGCGGGAGGTGCGCATACCTCATGGGCAACCCAGGTGCCAGCCGCTGAGCTGGAGCCCGGGAGGTCGTTTGCCGGAGACCTCCTGATGATTTTCACTTCTACTGGCCTAAAGAGGGGGCCTGGTGATCTGCGCGCCAACCATGGGGCGGCCTCAAGAGCCTCCTCCCTAGTCTTTTCCCTTGCGGCCGCAAGCCTAGCTCGCATCTCCTCAGTCGCCGGCATCGTGCAGCTGCAGCTCACCGAGAGGGTTAAAAGAAGGCGGGATTTTTCCAGAGGGTCTGATGGCATATTTATAGCGTGAGGGTGAGACCCACCAAAAGATTCATTCCAGCTCAGCAAAGCACTCACCGAACACGTGGGTTGGATGATTCTTTCCAAGCTTGGTCAAGCTCAAAAAGAGTGGGGATTGTGTACAACCCCGTATTCGCTGAGTGGGCCCACCAGGCAAGATGAGCGGACCAAGGCAACCTGCCCGCGCCAGAACATCATATCAGAGAGGTCAAAATGGTTATCCCGCTCCCGCTAAAGCTAGGCGCACGAGCTGGCTGACCCGTCCCGCGTCCTCCTAGAGTTTGTCGAGCTAAGGCGGGGCTTCACCAAACTGAGCTTGGGTGGAGATCGACGTTCGTCGAACAGATCTCGGCATTCATCGAACAGAGCTCGACGTTCTTCAAGTTGACCCCGGGAGTTAGAATCCTGGATTCATCGAACTGACCTCGGCGAGCTCTTCTAGAACTGTAGTGATAGTCTCATATCAGCCAGCCCGTGTTCCTATAGGTGACCTGGTCTCCAGCCCGCCTCGGAGCAAGGATCAGTGGGCGGCCTGGCTCGCGCTCACCTAAGGAGAGAAGGCGAATAGCTTAATAGAATAATGGAGTTACGCTGTTGGCAGACCCAATTGGGATGTGCATAGCTGTTTAAAACAATAGAGGTTGGCTATCTGTAGGCCGTTTTCAGAAATCTATAAATAAGACCCAATGGGCACCTCAGAAGGCATGCTTATCAGTATTCATATCTTTTTGCTCTTTCTGAGGTAGCCTTAGCTCGACCTTTGGCTAAGGAGGGGAAGCGCTATAAGATCTTCTGGGTGTGTGGTGGGACCTCCACGCCGAGCCTTTGGGTCAGTTTCCATCTCTTTTGGCTGTTTGGCTTGCGGGAGAGAAGTAGGTGCTTGATCACCCCTTCCCCAAGGGTGAACTCCACAAGAGGCCGAGTTTTCGGTTTCAACAATGACCACTTGCCGGAGTAGCCGCCTCCAAGCCCAGAATCAGGCATGCTTCTTCTCCTCTCCCCTTGTGCTAGCTTCCTAGATCAATAGGGAATGAAATCGGGCTCAAAGGAGCCAGTTTCCATTTTTAATTCCATGGAAAAACCAAGCTTTGGGTTCCACTCGAGATCGCCGGAAAACACCTCTCCGGTGCCTGTGCCGCCAGCCAACGATAGCCACCACCTTAATGGAGGTGGTGGGGGTGGTGGCCGGCTGAGGAGGGCACCGGATCGTTGGCAAAATCTTCTGAAATCTGCTCTAGGGCGGGCAAATCTCGGCCCTTGGATGATTGGAGAAGATGAACGGATGTCATTCAAAACTTTGAATTATTACTATATATTAAAGTGTATTATTTATTCCTTTGAATTAGATTTTTTGGAACACAAAATTGAGGCCCTTATGGGAAGCAAAATGGAAAGTACCCAACATGATGAAGGTAGCCCTTTGAGCTTACTTGAATTGGAAATTAAAATCAAGTCATTTGGAGCACTGTAGCACCTTGTAGGTCAATCCTTGTGGGACTAGTCCTTAGGGTAGGACAGTCACTATATCTTTAATACCTTTTAATTGGCTAAAGGTATTGACTTGAAATTTAAGTCATGTCAGCGTATACCTTAGATACACCTACAGTCCCAAAATGGAAATGTTTGGACAAAATTTTCCTATAGTTTTAGGTAAAATGTGATTTTTCATAAAACTGAAATATTTTGGTAAAAAATAATTATTTTTACCCCAATTTTTGGTGAGAGGTTCATTCGGGTATTATAAGGTCCTAGTAAATATTTCCAGTCCTTTGGACTCATGTAGGTTGGTGAATCCCACTTGCAAGTTGTCATGATGTAAGTGAAGTGGTGTGCATTTAGCCAAAAATATGTATCTTGTGAATTTAGCAGCATTGGCTTGGTTAAATCTAGTAAAATTTTGTACATGCAATTATTTAGTAAATGTACACCTTATCATGAAGTTTTAGAATATTTGGAATTGATTTGCTTAACAAATGAATTAATTAGTATTTTTGTTACGTAAGGACATTAGTAAAATTAGGATGACTAAAATAACTGCAAAAATTATAAAACCTTACCAATATCAATGATTTAGTATTATAAATATTGGATGAATTAGTTGGAATTTTTGAAAGTCAAAATCTTAGGCTTACAGTTATAATTACAATTTTTGCCCCTTCTATATTATTGAGATAATTGTGCCCAAATTGAATTATAAGATTATATATTTTTTACATAAATAATTATTTACCATTTTTAATCTTTTGTAATTTTTCTGGAATTATTTGATGAATATTTATAGTATTTCATGTGTAACTTGACCTAGTGGATCAGATTTTGGTAATTAAAAATTAAATATCAAATATTATTAGAATGTTGTGAAATTTGGTCCAGATCCATCATTACTTAAGTTGATATTAGGATAATTTTATCTTGCTGGTTTGATAACATAAAGTGGCACTTCATGTTTAAAATTACATGTAACAATAATTTGGGAAAATTATAATAATTACTGATTTTTTAGGAAAAGTATAAATCTCTAGAATTATGTCTAAGATGTCATGATAGGTCTCAAGAAATAATCTTGGGTCCTAGGATCAAGAATTTGGAGGATTCCTATTCATACACACATAGAAGATCATATGGTCTGCATTTAGCATTTTTGTAAATTTTGTATTTTCCCCAGTTGTTGTTTTGCAGAGGTCACACACTTAGTAACCTTAGTAGTGAGTTTGGTTAAGGGTAGCATAACATTACTAAGTGCCTTGAGAAAGAGAATGATGGGCTTCAGCCCATCATAGTTCCTAGTACCGATGCGAGCACTACACACGGTAGACCTCGGGAAGTCCAAGGTTAGCCATAAATCGCTAAATAATCCGGAAGTTAGACAAGAGTAGTCTGATAGGATTAAGAAATGTTATAGCGATTTCACCCCTATGTGGGTTAGAGTGATATAGGGTTTGTTGGTCCTACGAGCTGCAGGCTCGGGTGGTTAGTTGATATCAGGACAGGTTAGTCCTGCGAGATAGGGGCTCTGGAGGGTATTTGAAAGTTATTTAGCTTAACGTTAGCTAGTCACCTAGGGGGGGGGGGGGTGAAAAAGTCTTTGAAATTTTATCAATCTTTGTGCTGTTTTCTAATAAGGTGATCTAGAGATTATCCTTAGCACCTGCAATATAAGAATAAAACAAACAACACAGCCAAGCACACAATTATTTATAGTGGTTCCCCAATTGGGTACATCCACTTTCCCTCCCACCTATCCAACTATTTTGTTGGACTAGGCACAAATTCCACCAATATGCTCCTTAGAGCTTACACCTCAGGCCCTCAGCCTTACACTCAGGTTCTCTTCAGAACCCTACCTCAGAACCACACAGGTTCCTACCTCAAAGCTATGCAGTGCTCCTACAGCTTATTGGTCCACTGACCACCTACCTCAGCCTTATTTCTAAGGCTTACAGCTCAGGCTTTTCATCCCTATCACTTCATGCATAAAGCCCTCCTCTCAAAGTACTGCAGTAATCCGACAACTCAGTACCCATCCAAGTACCTACCCTAGTTGCCTTCCAGGCACCTACAACTCAGCCTCCTCCAAGGCCTACAAATCAGTGACACACTTGTCACCTACAGCTCAGTGACTCACCTGCCACCCACCTCAGCTTTATTTCTAAGACCTACCACTCATGCTGGGAGGACATCCCTACTCTTACATCCACACTTAGATCCTACCTCAGTACCCCAGCAGGGCACCTACCTCAGTGACTAATTAGTCACCTACAGCTCAGGACAAACGGCCATATAGCTCAAATTCAGATAAACTGAATCCTATAGGAGTTTATACAAGATGAAATAAATTTAAAACAACTGACTCAGAGATTAAAATCTGAGTCTACCTTGCTGGACTGAGAAGATATCAGTCCAGCCCACTTATTGTAGAAGGGATGAGTCTACTTCTACAACCAACTTCTTTGTGCTACACAGGAGAACAACAATCTGCTATTGAAGGCTAACAACCATTCACATAGCTAACTTCTTGCTAAATAGATGAATCAACTGCCTTGTTCTGGAGAGAACAATCTTGCTGATCTTGAAAGAGCTTCAGCTTTTTTCTTTACCCTCTGGATAACTTTGCTGGACTTTAGCTTTCAAGCTTGTCGGAGAAGATGAAGTCCAGCCCCTCTAATTTTTGTATAGTCTTCCTGTGTTCGGCGGTTGTTCTTCGTAACCCTAATCCCCTTTTCTTTCTTCTTTTTATATGTATTGATTTTGTTGGGTACATTGGATTAAATGTACCTGATTTGAAGAAGCCTCACCCTACTCAATGATATACATCAAAATGTATTTGATGTGTTTTGAGTTTAGTTGTGCAGGTTAAGTATTTGCAGGGAAAGCTGAAAAGTTTCTAAGTCCATGTGTCGACACCCAGAAGAAAAGTGTCGACACTTAAGAAGACTTGTGTCGACACCCAGAGAAGCAGTGTCGACACTTGGAGTAATTGTGTAGACACCAGGAATGCAGAGTCGACACCAGAAGGAAAGTGTCGACACATACAGGCTGTGTCGACACACAATGAAGAAATGTCCAGTGAAGCAGTGTCGACACTTAGAAGCAGTGTCGACACCCAGAGGAACTTTGTCGATATCAGGAAGTGTCGACACTTGGAGGCAGTGTCAACACTCAGCAAATTCAACAGAGTTTAAGTACAAGTGTCGACATAATGAAGAATGTGTCGACACACAGCAGAAGACTCAACACATGAAGAAAGTGTCGACACTAGGAGGCTGTGTCGACACTCAGCAAATTTCAACAGAGTCTAAGTACAAGTGTCGACATAATGAAGAATGTGTCGACACTCAGCCAAAGTCTCAACACAAGAAGAATGTGTCGACACAAGGAGAAGTGTCGACACTCAGCAAGTATCAACACAGAAGGTATGTGTCGACACCAAGAAGATGTGTCGACACTGAACAAGTTCAATACAAGAAGATGTGTCGACACAAAGGAGTTGTGTCGACACTTAGCAGAATTCAACTAAGTACTGAAGAACAAGGAATTGTGTCGACACACAATATCAGTGTCGACACATGTTGAAGAAGCAGTGTCGAGAAGTAAATTCTACAACACAAGGAGTTGTGTCGGCACCATGAAGACTAGTGTCGACACTTAGTCAACTTGTGTCGACACTTAGTCTATAAGTGTCGACACTTAAAGACTGACTGTCTCGACACTTTCAGACAGCTACATATATTTCAAGAAGTGACTGGATGATTTGACAGCTGCCAATCCAGCCGGTCTACTGCAACTGTCAGAGTTGTCAGAAAGCTGTTAGGAACCGGATCAGCCGGTCACCATGAAGAAGGCCTATATATAGGCTTATTTTGTCAACAGAAGAAGATGATTGAAGAAGATCAAGAAATTCATTGAAGAATCAATTCAAGTGAAGATCTAAGTAGTTGGAGAGAGAGAGCTCCTTCCAAGAAGACAGCTGTTGAACCAGACTGTGAAGAAGGGTTCAGATTGAGATCTGAATCTTAAGTTGCAGTGATTGAAGATCAGCTGCATAGAGAATCAACCCTACTGTGTTCTACATTTAAGAAGCTTTGAAGGAAGCCAAGGGAGGTTGATCTCAGCAGAGTTCTTCCAAGAACTCATCAAGAAACCTGTCAACTCTTCTCTCTTATTCTGAGTTGAGGTTATATACATTGTATTCTTAATTTCTTGTAGGATCCTTAGGGATCTGAGTTGTAAGCCTGAAATTATAAAGGTTGAGTGGTAGGGCATGTGTGCCTGAGTGTAGGAGATTCATTTCTCTGAGTGTAGGCCTTGTGGCTGAGTGTAGGTCTTTGTGAAGACTGAGTGGTAGGGCTGTTGAGCCTGAGTTGTAGGAGTGGGATCACTCTGAGCTGTAGGAACCTGTTTGGGGTTCTGAGTGTAAGATCTGAGGATCTGAGGTATAGTGGAGGAGTCTAGTCGAATCTAGTACACTACTAGATAGGCGAAGGGGGAAAGTGGATGTACCCAAACCTTGGGGAACCACTATAAAACTGTGTGTGTGTGTGATTCTGTGATTGCTGTGCTGAATTGCTGTGAAGAAGTATTTATAATTCTGTGATATAATCTGCCTAAATGTTTAAAAAGATAAGGTCACCTATTCACCCCCCCTCTAGGTGATTAGGTACAATTTCTTTCAAGTGGTATCAGAGCTAGGTTACTCAAAAAGGATATAACTGTCTGAGTAAAGGATCCTGTTGGCAGATTCAGTTCAATCAAGTGCAAAATCAAGAAAATCAAGAAAATGGGTTCAACAAAGAATCCTAAAGAACTTGGATCCATGAAGTTGCCAATTTGAAGAAAAGAGATTTTTGGCATCTGGAAAGAAAGGGTTAGACTATTTATGGAAGCCTCTGACCCTAGAATCTATATCATAGTCAAAGAAGGGCCATATGTGCCTATGAAAGTATCAGTCCTGGATGCAAATCAGAGAACTCCAAAGGACTTTTCAGAGATGACAAAAGATGAAATTACTCTGGCCACTATGGACAAGAGGACACAGAATATTATTGTGAGTGCAATAGATGATGCCACATTCCAGAATTTGATTCACTGTAAAACATCAAAGGAAATGTGGGACCGACTGATAGTGTACATGGAGGGTTCTAAAGAAGTTAGACAGGACATAAAGTCATTACTAATTCAGGAGTATGAGAGCTTCAGACAAGGAAGGTCTGATAGCATAACAGAATGCTACAAGAAATTCTATAGGATTGTCAATGAGTTAATGTCCTATGGAAGAGAATTCAGCAACTATGAGCTGAATGATAAGTTCTTGAGATCCCTAACTAAAAACTAGGATACTAAGATTTGTGCCATATGGGAAATGGCCAAGTTAGCAGATATTCCTCCTCCAATATTGTTTGGAAAGCTGTTATGCTATGAAATGCAGCTAATGGTAAGGAAAGAAGAGGAGAAGACTACCAGATTTGAGCATAAAGAAAGAGCTGTGGCATTCAAGACAGAAGCCAACAAGAAATATAAAAATAAGTCTCCATCTCCACCTCCAAAAGTTACTGAGACTGAGACAGATGAGTCTAACAGTAAGAATTCTGAAAGTAGAGAGAGTGATGAGGACTTTGCAGCTTTCACAAGACATTTTCAGAAGTTTCTTAAGAAAAAACAGTGGAGTTCTAAGCCATCCACTTCACAGAGGTCATCAAAGAATGACAGGAGAAAGCCCAAGTCAAGTAGAACTACATCTTCAAAGATAGTCTGTTATTGTTGTAACAAACAGGGACATGTTGTTGCTGACTGTCCAGAGAAGAGAAAAGAGTCAACTGATAAGAATAAGTCTCAAATCAAGGGCAAAAAGGAAAGGTCCTTTGTTGAAAAGAAGGATAAAAGTCTGTCAGATATGTCTTCTTCAGAAACTGTTTCAGAAGCTGAAGCTTACATTGGACTGTTTGCTGAAGAAGAGGAAGAGGAGTTCATCCAGTTAATGAACTCTATATATGAGCAAGATGACAATCAGTGCTAGGGACTGATGGCCTTATCTGAAGGTGACAAAATCCAGGAGCAGCCTGGACCTAGTCAGGTACTAAATTATTCTGCTGATTCAATTTCTAGTACTGAGTCAGGTTCAGATACATCATCATCAAGTGATGAGAGTGCATCTGAATTTGAAGGAGACATTCATCAATTAATTGATGAATATAGAGTAGTGTTGCAAGCTTTGAAGAAAAGCAAATCCTTGACCAAGAGTCAGGCTAAGGAGATTGCTAATCTCAAAGTGGCTACAACAGATTTTGATAAGTTGATTGATCAAAAACTAAATGAAATAGCCAGGCTGAAGAACATAACTGTTATTCAGATGGGGACTATAACATTTAAAAATGATCAAATCAGAAATCTGGAGATTAGTCTTTAGAAGGAGAGAGATATAGTTGCAAGGTTTTCTAAACCAAAATCTATTTTACCTTTGATAGATGAATTTGTACATCAAAAGGGTAAAACTGGATTAGTGTTTACACAACCTACTAGGACTGTAAATTCCAAGTCTAAGGGCAAAGCCCCAGTACTCAACAAGCCTGCTGTAGATAGAACAACTAGGGTTGTACCTAAGCAAAGGTACAACAGATTTGAGTGCTGGTGTTGTGGCAAGGTAGGCCACTTTGCCATGGACTGTTGGCACAATTCAAGTTCCAAGGTGAGTAGCAATCTGCCTGCTAGAAAAGCTACAGGTAGTTTTTGTTAAGAGGCAAACTAACCAGCACCAAGGACCTAAGAATTCTTTGGGTTCTAAGGTTAACTAATCTGTTTTGCAGGTGAGTCCAAGTGACCATGCCCCAATATGGTACTTGGACAGTGGATGTTCCAAGCACATGACTGGAACTAGGGGATTGCTAAAGGACTACACACCAATCAAGGATGGTCCTAAAGTCACCTTTGGTGGTTCTGAAGAAGCAATCATCAAAGGTTTTGGTAACATTTCTAGCAACCTTATAACAATTACTCAAGTGACTTATGTTAAAGGTTTGAAACACAACCTCATTAGTATAAGTCAGCTGAGTGATTTAGGATATGACATCTCATTTGTCAAAGATGGTTGTCATATCAGGAGATCAAATGATCAAGAGATCATTCTGACTGGTTACAGAAAGAGAAATGTCTATTGTCTAGACATTATGTGTGAGAACAATGTTTCTCCTGTGTGTCTTCTAGCTGATGAGAAAGTCTCTCATTGTGTCAAATGGCACAAGAGGCTAGCCCATCTTAACTACAAGACAATTGGCCAACTCTATAGCAAAGAGTTAGTGAGGAATGGTCCTCAGGTTAAGTGTATTAAAGATGGGATATGCTCAGCTTGTCAAAAGGGCAAGCAGACTAGATCCACCTTTAATAGCATTGAAAACAAAGATGCTGTGAGGTGCTTATACCTCTTGCATATGGATCTTTTTGGTCCTATGCCAGTTCACAGCCTAGGTAGGAAGGTCTACACATTTGTAGTTGTAGATGACTACTCAAGGTTTTCCTGGGTGTTCTTCCTTAGACAGAAATCTGAAACTCATAATATCTTTTATTGTTTTGTCAAACAAATTCAGAATGAGTTAGATAATACAGTGGTCAAAATAAGAAGTGACCATGGTACTGAATTCCAGTCTGACAGTATGACAAAGCTATGTGAAGAATTTGTGATATTTCAAGAATTTTCTTCACCAAAAACACCTCAGCAAAATGGCATTGCTGAGAGGAAAAATAGAACCTTGATTGAGGCTGGTAGAACCCTATTAAGTGACACATCTCTCCCAGAATATTTCTGGGCTGAGGAAGTAAATACTGCATGCCATGTAATTAATAGGGCTACTATCACCAAAAGTCACAATAAGACCCCCTATGAGAATGTGAAAGGCAGAAAACCAAACCTATCCTATTTCAGGATCTTTGGTTGTAAATGTTATATACTTAACAATGGTAAGTCTTACTTAACCAAGTTTACTGCCAAATCCCAAGAGGGGATCTTTGTTGGGTACAACAACAACAGTAAGGCTTATAGGGTCTACAACTTGACTACTTAAGTTGTAGAAGAGTCAGTACATATAGTATTTGATGAAGCTAAACTCATTAACAATGAATTGTCTAGAAGTATTTGTAGCTCCACAGGTGTGACTAAGAAGATGGACAAGCTTACTATTGAAGAAGGATCTACTGCAAGTCAGCAAGTAGATGATAGTGGCTGCTGTCCAGGGGGAGTACTAGATGCACCTGATGCAGAAGAAGACCAAGGAGTGCAGCAAGTTGAAGAAGCTGAAAGAGTTCAACCTGAAGACAGGCTACCTCCAGCTAATAGACACCTAAAAGATCATCCAGCCAATCAAATTATTGGTGATCTAAGTCAAGGGGTAAAAACAAAGAGCAGAAATCTAAGTTCATTACTCTACTCCAGCTTTCTATCTCAAGTAGAGCCAAAGAGATTTGAAGAAGCTATCCTAGACCCTCATTGGATTGAGGCTATGCAAGAGGAACTGAATCAGTTCAAGAGATGCAAAGTCTAGGAGCTTGTTCCTAAACCAAAATACCACAACATAATTGGAACCAAGTGGATCTTCAGGAACAAGATGGATGAACATGGAGTGATTATCAAGAACAAAGCAAGACTGGTTGCTAAGGGATATAGGCAGGAAGAAGGTATTGACTTTGATCAAACCTTTACTCCAGTAGCCAGACTGGAAGCTATAAGGATGTTCTTGGCCTATGCAACCTATCAAGGGTTTAAAGTATACCAAATGGATGTCAAGTCAGCCTTTCTGAATGGTAATCTGAAGGAAGAAGTCAATGTGGAACAGCCATCAGGTTTTATTGATTCTACTAAACCTAATTATGTCTATAGACTTAGGAAGGCTTTGTATGGGTTAAAACAAGCCCCTAGGGCTTGGTATGAAACCCTGTCTAGTTTCCTCATTGAGAATAAATTCACAAGGGGGAAAATAGACAAGACTCTATTCCTTAGGGAATCCAGAGGCAAGATCATACTAGTCCAAATATATGTAGATGACATAATATTTGGGTCTACTGAAAGTAGTCTTTGCAGAAAGTTTGCAAAACTTATGCAAGGACAATTTGAAATGAGCAGTATGGGGGAACTTAAGTTCTTCTTGGGTCTCCAAGTTAGATAGACTGAGAATGGTTTATCCATATGCCAGTCTAAGTTCACCCTAGAATTGATAAGGAAGTATGGTATGGAATCATCCAGCACCATGAAAACTCCTATGGGGTCAAATATGTCTCTTAGCAAAGATGATGCAGGGAAACCTGTAGATGAGACTTTGTATAGAGGGATAGTTGGCTCCCTATTGTATTTGACTACAAGTAGACCAGATATCATGTATGCTACATGTGTCTGTGCTAGGTATCAAGCTTGCCCTAAAGAATCTCATTTGACAGCAGTCAAAAGAATACTGAGATATCTTAAGGGCACTCCTTATCTAGGCCTTTGGTACCGTAGGAATGGAGACTTTGAACTGACAGGTTATTCAGATGCAGATTTTACATGCTGCAAGGAAGATAGGAAAAGTACAACTGGTACCTGTCAATTCCTAGGTGGAAGACTGATATCATGGAGTAGCAAGAAACAAACAAGTGTGGCTATCTCCACAGCAGAATCAGAATATGTTGCTGCAGAAAGTTGCTGTGCTCAACTTCTGTGGATTCAACATCAGCTAGAAGACTATGGTATAAAAGTAAGTAGAACACCTCTATATTGTGATTCTACTAGTGCTATTTCTATTGCAAACAATCCTGTCTCCCATAGTAGGACTAAGCATATAGAAATAAAATACCATTTTCTAAGAGAACATGTGGAAAAAAGAGATATTTCACTAGAATATATAAATATAAATAATCAACTAGCTGACATGTATACTAAGCCCTTAGATGAAACCAAATTCAATAGGTTCAAAATTGAATTAGGTATGATAAACTTAGATTAAGTTTTCAAAAATTGGCTAAGTAAAATGGTGTCGACACACAGAGTTGTCTGTGTCGACACAGAAAAGTGCTGTCGACATTTCAGAGAAATGGTGTCGACACATCTAGACAGTCTGTGTCGACACTTACGAGAATTAGTGTCGACACATAAATAGTAGGTGTCAACACATCCAAGGTGGTGTCGACACTTAAGATTTATACAGAATTAGTCTAGTAAAGTCTCGTCTTAGTGTCGAGCTAAGCGGTGTCGACACATAAACAAGTGTCGACACATATATTCTGTCCACTATACTTGTGTCGACACATAGTTGTCGAGACATTATAAGTCTGTGTCGACACTTATCAACAGTGTCGACACAATTTAAGTATTTTGACGCGCCCTTTCATCTTCGATTCTAGAAAGGTATAAAAAGGTTTTCACCATTGTCTGTCGACACGCTCACCCAAATTTCGAGACCAAACTTGTGTGTCGACACCTCTCTTCTCTCAATTCAAATTTCTTCAAACCCTAATGGCGCCCAAGCTAGAAGAGAATGTGAATGGAGGTTATGAACTCGTGCGGCACGCATTTGATGACGCAGAACCAAATATCAAATGCGTGATAACCCTAATCGCAGAGACAGGGTTAGAATTTCTTGTTTCAGAGCCGATCAAGATCTGGAAGAAGGAGGTCCTGGAGTTTCTGAATGCAGCAAAACTAGATGAATCAGGACTAAAGATTAAGTCAAGAGTTCATGGAGAAAAGGTGAATGGTCTCTCCTAAGAATCTGAGAAAGGTACTACAACTACCTAGGACTAAGGAAGAAGAAGATGTTTCTGCTTCTAAGACTAGAGAAGCATTGACATGGTGTGGTTTGGACTCCAACATGAAAATTGGATCAGTATTCAATAGAAAAGGAATGAATATACAAGGCAAATTCTTATCTGAAATAGTTGGCAAGGTTATCTTGAGCAAGCCTGGAGGGCATGACAGAGTATCAGCTCATATGTTTAGTCTAATGACAAGAATTATCTTCAAACTAGAAACTGATTGGTCTGCAGTTGTGTTTGAGAAGATAAAGGAGAGTATGAAGAAGCCCAATTTGGGTAGAATACTAAGTCTATACCTAGCTGGTAGTATACCAGAGGTGATGAGTCAAGCAGCTGGATCTAAGATCAACCACATGAGGAAGATGGATATAAGAATCTTCTCTAGGTGGGATAGAGTCTTGACCAAGGAAATGCCAACTCCTGAGAAGGAAACACCCCTGAAGAAGAAGAAAAAGACAGCCCCTGTGGCTCAAGAATCAACAAGCAGCTCTGAAGAGCATATAGTGTTCACTCCAGATGAAGAAGACACTGGAAATGCTGGCCAGTCACCTGCTAGACAAGAAGATGCACCAAGGCAGGGGGAGCTACCCACAGCAAGCCCAATAGACCAGGATTCCATCCAGGGGGAGCCTCTACTGGTGGATGAGCCAACTCCACTAGAGAGTGAACAAGCTACCCACACAATACTTGAGGTAATAACTGAAATCAACCAATTAGATTTATCTATTGAAAATGAAGATATGACTGACAGATTGTCTGATGTTAATCAGCAACCTCAGATTCCTAGTCAACCCCAAGATGTTGTCATGGAGGACACATCTGTTGCTGATCAAGTTGTTGATGAGATAAGAGTTTCTCCACCCCATCCTCAACAAGAATTTACCCTAGAAGTGCTATTCCCAGATCTTCTACAAACTGACTTTGAGAAAGAAAGTGTTGCTGCTGAGGGGGAGAAGGCCCATGTTGAGGGGGAGTAAGTGGAGAATATAGAGGAAACTGCAGGCAAAGAGACTGAGAAGCAAAAGGAAGCTGAGAAAATACCAAGCACTGAGAAGGAGTTACCTCCAAGTCCTAAGGACAGGGTTGATATTGCAAGCACATCTGCTTCTGAAGATGAAGAGGCTGCAAGAGCCAAGAAGAGAAAATTTCAAGTTTTCAAGAGAAGGAGCCAGACATATAAGAACGCTTTACAAACAATAGCACCACAGCCTGCACTACAACCTGCCCCATCTACTGACTACAGTTCATTGATGTTGGCCATGCAGATTAAGCTGGATGAGCAAAGGCAAGCTCTAGAAAAGTATATAGATGAAGTTCAGAAATCCCTTCAGTTTGATCTGGCCCAAGACATTAAGTCCATCAGATTTGAAGTGAATCTGAATAAGAAAGAGATGACTGACTGCTTTTATAAGGGAGGAAATGCAGTAGTCTATCTAGCAACTCATCAAGAGAAGATCAAAGCTCAAGTGGATGAAATTGTAGTGAAGCAAGGCTATTTCCTGGAGAACCAGCTGAGAATGAATGACAATCTCACTGCTTCACACAATGCAATAGTAACAGAAATGAAGAATATAGCTACTGGTCAGACTACAGCCATGACCACTGCCAAAGAAGAATTTGACAAAGCATTGCAAGAGAGCTTAACTGCTGTTACTTCTACACTTCAGGATTCCCAGAAGTTAATAACTGAAAAGCTCCAAAGGTTGAAACCTTTCTACAAGGATGGAGTAAATTATCTGAATGCACAGATAAGATTCCAGAAAGATGATCTAAGAGATCACATTGAAAGAGAAGTCATAAAGGGGGAGAGGGTGTTAGTCAAAGCCAGCTCTGATCATGCAAAATGGATTTCAAATTCCATCAGAGCCACCCTGGGATATCCTCCATTTTGTGATGATGACAATGTTGCAGAGTCTGGGATTAATCCTGCATATCTTGGAGGAGAGCAAGCTGAAGTGGCTCAAGTAATATACCCTCCACCAGACTTTGATATGGTACATCAAGACATACAATCAATGTATAGCCCTCCTGAAGGAAATCAAAATGTCATCATTGAGAAAGTAGTTCAGCCAGTGTCAGAGGCAATACTGAAAGAACAAGAGGCTTTGCTGAAGGAACAAGAGACTGCATTGTCTAAGAAAAGGTTTAGAGAGCAAGCTGAACTTAGGCCTGATTTTGAACAATGGAGCCCCACCTCCAGGAATATCATTTTAACTGCATGGAAGGCTGCCAAGGACAATATCCAGGATAGAACCAAGTGGTATTCTGAACTGGAGTGGAGGAAGCATGAGACAAGGCAAGAGGCCATTGTGTAGTATAGAAGAAAGGCTAAGATGGGAAAGCTACCTCCTAATGCACAGGAGCCTAGCAAGTACTTTCCTAAGCCTTATCATTATTTTGAAAGACAAAAGATCAAGGCTGAAGAGCAGAAAAAGAAGGATCTTAAAGGAAAGAAGCCTGCTGCTGCTGAAGATGCTGAAGCCCCAGTCCAAGCAAAGATACAATCTGGGAAGGACATAGTTATCAAGGAGCCTGAGCAGCAATAAGATAGAATTTTTCTTTAGTTTACAGTTGTAATCATTTGATTTTAAACTCTCTGTAAACTTTTGGATAATGAAAATGTTGAAGTTCTTAGAACTATGTGATATGTGTTAAATTTATTACATTATTATTCTGAGATATTTGTGTATACATGTTTGTTTATACATGTTTATGTACTTACCCTGTTATATAATCCTGTTTTACATCATACTGTGATTTTGTTATGTATGGTGTATATCATTGACTAAGAGTTATGACTTCTCCAAATAGGGGGAGATTGTTGGGTACATTAGATTAAATGTACCTGATTTAAAGAAGCCTCACCCTACTCAATGATATACATCAAAATGTATTTGATGTGTTTTGAGTTTAGTTGTGCAGGTTAAGTATTTGCAGGGAAAGCTGAAAAGTTTCTAAGTCCATGTGTCGACACCTAGAAGAAAAGTGTCGACACTTAAGAAGACTTGTGTCGACACCCAGAGAAGCAGTGTCGACACTTGGAGTAATTGTGTCGACACTAGGAATGCAGAGTCGACACCAGAAGGAAAGTGTCGACACATACAGGTTGTGTCGACACACAATGAAGAAATGTCCAGTGAAGCAGTGTCGACACTTAGAAGTAGTGTCGACACCCAGAGGAACTTTGTCGACATCAGGAAGTGTCGACACTTGGAGGCAGTGTCGACACTCAGCAAATTCAACAGAGTTTAAGTACAAGTGTCGACATAATGAAGAATGTGTCGACACACAGCAGAAGACTCAACACATGAAGAAAGTGTCGACACTAGGAGGCTGTGTCGACACTCAGCAAATTTCAACAGAGTCTAAGTACAAGTGTCGACATAATGAAGAATGTGTCGACACTCAGCCAAAGTCTCAACACTAGAAGAATGTGTCGACACAAGGAGAAGTGTCGACACTCAGCAAGTATCAACACAGAAGGTATGTGTCGACACCAAGAAGATGTGTCGACACTGAACAAGTTCAACACAAGAAGATGTGTCGACACAAAGGAGTTGTGTCGACACTTAGCAGAATTCAACAAAGTACTGAAGAACAAGGAATTGTGTCGACACACAATATCAGTGTCGACATATGTTGAAGAAGTAGTGTCGAGAAGTAAATTCTACAACACAAGGAGTTGTGTCGACACCATGAAGGCTAGTGTCGACACTTAGTCAACTTGTGTCGACACTTAGTCTATAAGTGTCGACACTTAAAGACTGACTGTCTCGACACTTTCAGACAGCTACAGATATTTCAAGAAGTGACTGGATGATTTGACAGCTGCCAATCCAGCCGGTCTACTGCAACTGTCAGAGTTGTCAGAAAGCTATTAGGAACCAGATCAGCCGGTCACCATGAAGAAGGCCTATATATAGGCTTATTCTGTCAACAGAAGAAGATGATTGAAGAAGATCAAGCAATTCATTGAAGAATCAATTCAAGTGAAGATCTAAGTAGTTGGAGAGAGAGAACTCATTCCAAGAAGACAGTTGTTGAACCAGGCTGTGAAGAAGGGTTCAGATTGAGATCTGAATCTTAAGTTACAGTGATTGAAGATCAGCTGCATAGAGAATCAACCCTAGTGTGTTCTACATTCAATAAGCTTTGAAGGAAGCCAAGGGAGGTTGATCTCAGCAGAGTTCTTCCAAGAACTCATCAATAAACCTGTCAACTCTTCTCTCTTATTCTGAGTTGAGGTTATATACATTGTATTCTTAATTTCTTGTAGGATCCTTAGGGATCTGAGTTGTAAGCCTGAAATTATAAAGGCTGAGTGGTAGGGCATGTGTGCCTAAGTGTAGGAGATTCATTTCTCTGAGTGTAGGCCTTGTGGCTGAGTGTAGGTCTTTGTGAAGACTGAGTGGTAGGGCTGTTGAGCCTGAGTTGTAGGAGTGGGATCACTTTGAGCTGTAGGAACCTTTTTGGGGTTCTGAGTGTAAGATCTGAGGATCTGAGGTATAGTGGAGGAGTTTGGCCGAATCTAGTACACTACTAGATAGGCGAAGGGGAAAGTGGATGTACCCAAACCTTGGGGAACCACTATAAAACTGTGTGTACTCTCTGTGTGTGTGATTCTGTGATTGCTGTGCTGAATTGCTGTGAAGAAGTATTTATAATTCTGTGATATAATCTGCCTAAAAGTTTTAAAAGATAAGGTCACCTATTCACCCCCCCTCTAGGTGATTAGGTACAATTTCTTTCAGATTTGAATCAACGACACAGCTGAGTGTGGTCCCAACCAAGTATGGTGAGCACCACCTCCCTAAGAAAAGGACAAATAAGCTTTTGGCACTACTGCATCTTTCCCGCAACGGCTTCTTGTATTTTGACTTTGTTGAATTTTTGGTGACTTCAGCAGTGGTCATCCTATGCTGCTGTAGCTTACCGCAACGACATGAAGTTCTTTGACATGTTGACTTTTGATGACATCAGCAATGGTTATCACCTTCTGGACTTAGACAAAATTCCAGATCCTCATTAAGCATTGAGTGATGTTAAGTCACTCAACGCTATCTATCTTGGCTCTTCATTAGAAGCATTGAGTGAACCTGCCTCACTCAATGCTTCTGGACTTAGAGAAATTCTGCTGGCTTTATCTTAGTGGTTCCTTCTCAATTGTCTCAGCAGTTTTTTCTTCACAGCTGAGACTATATCCTGTCTCAGCGGTTTATTCTCAGCAGTCTCAATGCTTTCTTCTTCTCAGCTGAGATTGTCTCCTGTCTCAGTGGTTTTTTCTCAGCGGTCTCAACATTTTCTTCTTCATTAGAAGTGTTGAGTGAACCTGCTTCACTCAACGCTTCCGTACTTAGAGAAATCTAGCTTGTTTTGTCTCAACGGTTATGCTGAGACATACTTCTCAGCTGTCTCAGCTATCTTAGCGTTTTTACCTTAGTCAAATTTTCTGGAAAATGTTGAACTGCGTTCGACAAATGTTGAACTGTGTTCGATGATCGGTGGGCTAAGCTCGATGAATTGTGAATACCAAGCTTCTGAATTTAGCTCGACGAATGTGGAGCTCAGCTCGATGAAAGGTGAGCTGAGCTCGACAATTTATGAATCCCAAGCTTATGAATTTATCTCGACGAACGGTGAGCTCAGCTCGATGAAAGGTGAGCTGAGCTTGACGATTTCTGAATCCCAAGCTTCTGAATTTAAGTCAACGAACGGTAAGCTCAGCTCGACGAAAGGTGAGCTAAGCTCGATGATTTCTGAATCTTCTAGCATACTCTTTAATTTCACCTGTCCAATCATGGACAACCTGCATGGCTGAACTTAAGCACACATCAAATACATTATGTGTGTATGTCATTGAACAATCTGACTTCTTACAAATCTAGGACATTGAGATCAATAGACCCAACAATATTGTTATACCTGGTTTGTTCTTATGTGGTGGGTCACTCAGTATTGGTTCAGTTGGCACACCGACGGAAGTACGATGACTCTGGTGCGGAGTGTAGACCTTTGGGGAGACCGACAATATGTTTATATCGAGGTCTGGACGATTATGTCCCCTAAGAGCACACCCGACCATGGAAGACTTGTAGTTGCCAGCAAGAGTACGTAGGGGCTCCACTATTGTGTTCCTAGCATTGAGGCGTATGAGAGGTCTAGGCCCGGTAGTGTGCCTGCCCGCTTAGGAGTGGAGACACCCGTTCCACTACCACCGTGAGCCATGACGGTTGGTACCTGAGAGGTTGTCCACCTCCATAAAGTGTGGATGCGTGAAAGGTCTGTGCACAGAGTCGTGTGTGTGAGTTACATAATCATTGTATTGCATAACATGACATAACATACGTACTTGCAGATCCTCATCATATAAATTAGTATGAGATCTTTTATATGATGAGTTACTATTTCATAAACCTTAAGTTATATGTTTGTATGAGCATTCTGTTGGAACCCCTGTTTTGATTTGGGCTAGGTTCACTTCTTAGGTTGTGTTGACCCATGATGTATAGTTAGGGTCACAAGTTTTTCTTTCTAAGTTTTAGGCCAGTCCCCCAAGTGTCAAACCTCTTGGACCTGCCTGATGTGGTCTTCAGATTCAAGACTTAGAAGATTTTTAGTTGTCTGGAAATTATTTCGACGTTCGTCAAACTTAGCCTGATGAACTTAGAGCTCAGGTCGATGATATTCATCAAAAGGATATATTCTGTGATCGACGTTTTCTCCCAAACTGCTTCTCAGCTCGACTAATTCTGTTTGTTCAAGTTCTGTGGTCGACGATCCTTGAGTGTAGAACAGATTCTCAAGTCGACATTCTTGGAGTGCAGAATTAGTTGTTTATATTCAGTGTTTGCTTCGTAGAGCTCAGGTCAACGAACAGGACTTCTCAGGTCGACGCTCTCTGAGTGCAGGTTGACGAAATCTGTTCTCTGGTCAACAAATTCTGTAAGCTGTCTGTTATTTGTTCTTTCCTTATCTGTTCCCTCTCTATTATTATTTAAGTCATAAATTCCCTGAGTAATCAATGCTTATATTCCCTATGAATATAGTCGTTCCTGGCAGCATTGATTATGGTATTCATCTGAGGATTTATTTGACATATTTCTCGGGACAGTTAGGGAAACGAATAATGACAGATATGCTTGCTGTTTTCCTTCCCAGTTTTCTAGCAAGGCATTAATTGCAGTTATTCAAATTTCAAAGGAAGATTGGTTGTCAAAGAGAATATATAGAGATAATATTTCAAAAAGAAACAGAGAGACAAACAACAACAACATAATTCTTTTAGAGCAGAAAAATTGCAGAGAGATATTCTTAACAAGAGCAGAAACTTCACAGCAGCTCTAAATCCACATCTCTCACTTTGCTCTCAAGAAGATAGAAGAAGAACAATACAAACTGATCAAGAGTCTTCTTCATCTTCTCCTCCCAGGAATTTGCTGAGACAATATAGATCTATCTGTCTAAAGTTCTTGGATCTGTTTTACACAAGTTGAAGACCTACACACTCCTGAACAAAGCTTCTCAATCCCGAATAACTCTACATCTTAGGGGGTGCTTTGACAAGATCTGGAATCCACACAAAGTCTGCTTAATGTGTTTTTGAGAAAAGAGAAGACTAACATTACTTTCTTTCTCATCCCACTGTACATGATTTTAAATCCCTTCAAAAGTTAACCTGGTTCACAAGTCACCTTCCAAAAGTCTTGAGTTTGGTTTTTGGGCACCTCATCAAAATCTCAAAGGGTTGCAATATCTCCCTTCAAATAGATATTGTGGTGGCAGTCACCTGATCAAAACCTGTAGTGGATTCCTACCAGGGTGGTAGAAGAGTGGATGTACCCAGTTGGGGAACCACTATAAAATTCTTGTGTTGTCTGTGTGTTTGTTGTATTCCTTCTATCTTGTGTCGTGGTAGCTTAGTGTTGTTTTTCTTTGCTTTTGTTAACTTTTTTTAGCTATTATTATATCACCTATTTTATCACTTAACTTTATAATTGTAAAAAGTTGCAAAGTAATTTTTAATTAACTCTATTCACCCCCTGTAGAGTTAACCAGAGATTACTCTCCCTTTTCTTTTAATTGGTATCAGAGTCAAGTTAGTCAATTTAATTTTAACAAGCTAACACCTGGACTAACCAAGATCCTAAGATAATCTCTGATTAAATCTTGTTCCTTTCACACTTTATATCATGACACAAAATAAGGATTATGCTAGCACCAGACCTCCAGTTTGCAACTTAACCAAGTTTGCCATCTGAAAGGCAAGAATAAAACTTTATATGAACTCTATTGATGAAGACATATTCAATTCAATTTTGACAGGACCACCAACTCCAGTGGCTTCCATCCCATCCACTTCAACAAATCTGAGTGTTGTTCTACCTCCAGATTGGACAGATGCACAAAGGAAAGCTAAGATTACAGATGCCAAAGCCATGAACATTCTAGCTCAGACTATGTCTGATGATATATTTCAAAAGGTGGCTGAGTGCACTTCAGCCAAAGTCATCTAGGATTCTCTAAATCAAATGGTGGCTGGATCTGCTGATGAGAGAAAGGATCTCACAATATGAAAACTTCAAGAAGGATGAAGCTGAGTCAGTGAGTGATATGTACAACAGGCTTAGCTCAATCATCAATGAGCTAAAGACCTTGGACAAGGACATCACTCTGACAGAAGTCAATGATAAAATCCTTATGTGCTTCCCTAGAACATGGGATTCAAGAATCTGGCCAATCAGAGAATCCAGAAGCATGACAGAAATCTCTACTGAATCACTTCTTGGAAAGCTAAAATCCTATGAGCAATTAATGAAGACCAGAGAAGCAGCAGCTGAACAGAAGACTATAACACCTATCAGGAAGGAGCACAACATTGCATTCAAGGCTGCTGAAGAGTCTGAAGTGACTCCAGTCAATGAAGAGCTGATGAGCCTCTTTTCCAAAAGATTCTTCAAGATGACAAAGAAGGACTTCAGGAGAAAGTCATCAAGGCAAGATGATAAGCCAAGGTATGACAAGACTCCATCTAAGGAAATTGTCTGTTTTGGATGCAGGAAGTCTAGACACTTCATCTCAGAATGTCTAGAAACTCAGAAGAAGGATAGAAGAAGAGAAAAGGATTCCAGAAGAACACATCATAGCAAGCCCTCCTCCAGCAAACACAAGAGGAAGGAGAAAGGGTTTGTTGCAGAAACCTGGAGTGATACTAAGGAAGAGTCATCATCCTCCAGCTCTAGTGATGATGAAGAAGAACAGAAGGCAAAGGAAGTTTGCCTAATGGCAATAGATAATTCCAACAATCAGTCAGAGGCTGAAGCTTCAGAAGATGAAAGATCTCTATCTGCAAAGGATCAGGTAATAACATCCTATGATTTTTGATTCAGAAGAATTTAAAAATGAATTTAAAAATCTGTGCTTAGATCTAATAGGCTCTGAGAAGGAAGTCAAACTTTTCAGAAAAAGATTAACTGAACAAGATAAGTATATTGCTGAAAATGCTAAACTAACAGATGAACTTACCTTAACAAATGAACAAATTGCTTTCTTAAAAACTAAATTAAGCAAAGCCAAGAAATTAGAAGAATCACTAAATGGTAGAAGTTTAAAACTGTTAGACATAACTAGTACTCTAAATGCTAGGGCAAATAACAGTAAACTAGGACTAGGTACATCATCTAGTGAACCACCAATGATCTAGAAGAATCATTTATCTAAACCTGTAAATTTCATTTCAGATAAGGGTAAGAAGAATACTGAACAAGTGGACAAAGTAAATGAAGTCTTAAAAGAAATGGAACTAAAACAAAAATCTAAGAACAAGAAGAAAAAATAACAACAACAATGTTCAACAGATTTCGTCGAACTAAGATTGACAAAATATGTATAGTTCGTCGACCTCAGAATGACGAACTCCGAACGCCAACTATAATAATAGTTATTCTTCGATCCACGATCGACGAAACCAGTCTGGTTTGTCGACCAGAGATCGACGATATTGGTGCCCTGAGAATGAATACTTTCATTCTTCGAGCAGAGATCGAAGATCTTATTCCAATCCGTCGACCTCAGGTCGGCGAACGTACCAGAGTTCGTCGATCCCAGATCAATCTTACAGAAACTTCAACTTCAACATAAAGTATAATAATCACCTTAATAAATCTAGGGAAAATATCAACCCATTCACCCAATGGATAATTCCTCCCAGAAGATTTCACCCTTAGGGTATAAAAGCCAACCTGAATGTTCTTATATTTCCAGCTTTTCTTATGAAAAGAAACAAGGACCCAAGGTGACCTTGGTCAAGAACATCTAAATTGTTTCCTTGCAGTTGAAGAACTATCCTATCACTCAAAATAAGTGGTATCTGGATAGTGGGTGCTCAAAGCACATGACTGGATGCAAGGATAGCCTAATCAATTTCAAGGCAAAGCTGGGTCCAAGAGTGATCTTTGGAGATTCCAGCTTTGGACAAACTGAAGGCTATGGAGACTCAATAGTGGAGCTGTCACTTTTAGAAAAGTGGCATATGTAAATGGTCTCAAACATAACCTAATATCCATAAGTCAGTTATGTGATGCAGGTTATCAGGTTTGCTTCACTAATTCCAAATGTATTATTTCTTCAAATAACCAAACTATTTTAACAGGTTGTAGACAAGGGAATATATACCTAGTAAACTTTAACTCTACTAGTTCAGAACTATGTTTATTCAATCAAGTTAGTAATAACAATATTCTTTGGCATAAGAGACTAGGTCATGTTAACCTTAAGAACATCTCTAAGCTATCTAGGGACAACCTTGTTAGAGGATTGCCTTCTAGCCCCTACAAGAAGGAAAGCCTATGCAAGGCTTGTCAAGAAGGCAAACAAACTAAAAATATCTTTAAGTCAATTAATAAGAGTGACTCACCTAAGATTCTGTACTTGCTACATATGGATCTTTTTGGACCCATTACTGTACAAAGCTTAGGAGGGAAGTCTTACACTCTAGTTATTGTAGATGACTTCTCTAGATTCTCTTGGGTGTTCTTCTTGAGAAACAAGTCAGATAACTTTAAAGTCCTTATAGACTTTCTTAAGAGCATAAGGATTGAGTATTCTACTCCAGTTGCATTGATCAGAAGTGATCATAGTACTGAGTTTGAATCTCTTCCCATGCAAAGATTCTGTGAGGAGGAAGGTATCAAGCATTGTTTCTCTGCTCCTAGAACTCCTCAACAAAATGGGGTAGCAGAAAGAAAAAATAGAACCCTCATTGAATCTGCAGGAACATTGCTTGCAGATGCACACATGCCCCTATCATTTTGGGCAGAGGCTGTGAGCACAACAAACTATGTGTTGAATAGAAGTTTGATACACAAACTTAAGGGTAAGACCCCCTATGAATTACTTAAAGGGAAGAAACCTAAAATTGATTAATTTAGAATTTTTGGGTGTAGATGTTTCATTCATAACAATAATAAGAAACACATTAGAAAATTTGAAGCTAAAGCTACAGAGGGAATATTTCTTGGATATTCCCAAGTTAGCAAGACTTATAGTGTTTTCAATAAATCATCCTTAAAATGGAAGAATCTGTACATATTTCATTTGATGAAGCTAACATATATTATGAGGATAAGGATTCTTCTACCTTAGATCTATTACAGGTACCTCACTTGTGCGAGAAATTGGGTGAGTTAAACCTTACACAAAAGGTCATATCAGATCCTCCTCCACAATCTGATGAAGATAGTGAAGAAGAATTTTTGGAAGTGGTTGAACCTCCTTCAACAGCAGACATTACTCCACAAGAGAAATTAACTCCAAATGTTGTTGCTGAACTAACTCCACCCACTGACCCTGTCACACTAAGGGATCACCCTAGATCTCAAGTGATTGGAGACATGTCAGTAGGTGTACAGACAAGACATCAACTCAACCAAGATGTGATGCATGCCTGTTTCCTTTCTAAAGTTGAGCCTCAATCCATAAATGATGCAGAGCAAGATCCCCACTGATTATTGCAATGCAAGAGGAGCTCAATCAATTTGAGAGATGCAGAGTTTAGAACTTGGTTCTAAGGCCCAAAGGCTATCTAGTAATTGGAACCAAGTGGGTATTCAGAAACAATCTTGATGCCCAAGGTGTAATTGTGAGAAACAAGGCTAGGCTTGTTGCTCAAGGATATAGGCAAGAGGAAGGCATTGACTATGATCAAACCTTTGCTCCTGTTGCAAGGCTAGAAGCTATCAGGATTTTTCTTACATATGCTGCTCTTTAGAAGTTTAAAGTCTACCAGATGGATGTCAAAAGTGCTTTCTTGAATGAAGAACTAAAGGAAGAGCTATATGTTGAACAACCCCTAGGTTTTATCTCTTCTACCCATCCCTCATATGTTTTTAAATAGCATAAAGCTCTCTATGGTCTAAAGCAAGCTCGAAGAGCTTAGTATGAAACCTTAGCTAGTTTCCTTTTAGAACACAAGTTCTCTAGAGACATGGTAGATATGACCCTATTTACTAAGATACATCATGAAAAAATTTTGGTAGTACAAATATATGTAGATGACATCGTTTTTGGCTCTACAGATCCCAAACTATGTAAGAGATTCTCTGATCTAATGCATTCAAAGTTTGAGATGAGTAGCATGGGAGAGCTATCATACTTCCTTGTCCTACAAGTGAAGCAATCCCCTAATGACATATTCATATCCCAATCTAAATATGCAAATAAGCTTATTAAGAAATTTTGGATGACTGATGTCGCCTCTATGAAAACTCCTATGGCTGCTATTGTTCTGATTGACTCTGATGAACATGGAAAACCAGTTGATCAGAACAAGTATAGGGTTATTGTTGGATCCCTATTCTATCTCACAGTAAGTACACCAAACATCAAGTTTGCTTCATGTCTTTTTGCTAGGTTCCAGGTGAGCCCTAAGGAATCTCATCTTATTTTCATTAAAAGGATTTTGAGATATATAAAGGGTTGTCCTAATCTAGGACTCTGGTATCCAACAGAGTCAGTATTTGAGCTTACTAGATTTTCTGATGCTGACTATGCTGGATGTAGAGTGGACAAGAAAAGCACATCAGGAACATGGCAGTTCCTTGGTGATAGGCTTGTGTCTTAGTTTTGTAAGAAGCAAACATCAGTGTCCACTTCAACTGTAGAGGCTGAATATATTGTAGCTGACAGTTGTTGTTCACAAATTTTGTGGATACAAAACCAAATACTGGATTATGGATATAACTTAAATAATTCAACAATATTTTGTGATAGTACCAGTGCAATTTCTATTGCACATAATCCAGTGCATCATAGTAGGACAAAACATATAGATATAAGACATCATTTCATAAGAGACTTGTGGACAAACAAAAAATTAACCTTAAATTTATCTCCAATGATTTGCAAAGGGCAGATATTCTCATCAAGCCCTTGGATGAATCTAAACATTTGTTCTTTCTGAATCAGTTAGGAATGATAGATGGAAAGGCTTAATTTTAAATCTGTCCTTAGTGTAAACGATCTGGAAACAATTCGTCGACCTGAGATCGATGATTTGCAAACTTATCGTTGGGAGTTCGTCGATCGGAGATCGACAAAATCTCTGTGTGAAGTTAGTTTCATCGACCTGAGATCGACGATCCTACTTCAGGAAATATTTTTGAGAATGACGAAATATCTCCATATCTTCAGTCTGAGATCGACGAATTTATCTATTCATGACATTTTTCATCGACCTGAGATCGAAGAATTTCTTTTTCGCAGGACGAAGCTTGACGTTTCACATTCTGAAAAACCTTATAACCAGGTTTTCTTCGAGCTCCTTCCCGCGCTTTCAGTTCTCTTGCACTTGATCTCTCTTTTTTTTGTTGCAGGTGATCATGGCGATTTCCGCAAGCTCTCTTGCAGCAATGAAATTCTACATGGGTTTTGACATCGACTTCGAGGCTTTTCAATTCTCAGATCAAATTTTCCTTGATATTCTGAAGTTTTTGAAGATCTACAGTTAAAGAATCTGATGACTACCAGGATGAAGATTGCGGCGACTGAAATCTGAGAATGGGTTTTCACTCTATCGGCTCCAGATGCTGATACGCTGATTAAAACAATTTCGAGTAATGTCGTTTCACTTACTCCTGATGTTTTAACTGAAATTTTTGGTCTATTGAATGGAGAAGAGGACTTAAAAATTGATTCTGCTGAGTTTGATGAAATGTTGAATCGAATGGGTTATTCTAGTGATAACCCTAACAAATTATTGAAGAAACATCTATGTGCAGATTATAAGTTTCTGGCAGATCTTGTGGAAAAGTTCTGCTGGGCAAACACACGGCCCACGATTACATAACTTGATAACAGTTCCTTGTGATGAGTGCAGTGACAAACAAGAAGGCTGTGACTGGGCCAAAATTATGTTTGAATTGATTAAGAAGAAAAACACAAAGAAGGAAGTGTGTTTTGGACGGATTTTGGGAATTTTTCTTCAGGCCAAGGCTGCTGAATCACTGGTCTCCCCGACCATATTCATAAATGCCTCCAAGAGGCTTACCTGCGCCTTATTTGGCAGGTGGGAGAGGAACATCCCTAAGCCATCCAGGACTTCCTCTTCCAGACCTTCTGAGGGTACAAGGGCTAATCCAACCACTCTCCACCCTATTGAGGATATTTCCATTCCCCCTCCACCTCCTCTTAATCAAACTACCTCCACTTCCCTCCAGCCTTCTTCCTAATCCCAAGAACATCAACCTATACCTTTTGTTTCTCTAATTCATATTTCCACACCAGCTCTTTCTCTAGATAATAAACCTTCACCTACTCAATCTCCAGTACATGCTACAACACCAGAGCATACTACTCCTCCTCTATCCCCTCCTCCATCTCATCTTACTGACATCCCCCTTCTCAATCTATCATCTTTACCATCATTCAATCTACTATCATCACCCATTCATACCCCATCTTCACCAGATGAGCAAATGCCAGACTCCACATCCTTCCATCCATCATCATCCACCCTCAACCCATCTGTCTCTATTCAAACCCCAAATGAATTTATGAACATAGTTTCACCCTCAATTTCTTCCATTCTGCAATCCATCACCCCTCTCCTACAACAACTCATAGCAGAGGCTAATTCACCTCTTGCTTCTTCTATTTCATCCTTTGCTACTCAAATTTCTGCTTTCTCTGTCCCTCCTTCAGTCAGGGGCCTGACTCCAGTGCTTACTGAACCTAGGCAGGGGGAGATACTCCATGAAGAAGTAGCTCCAACAGCAGCAACAACAACAGTAGAGATACAGTTTGTTGATACTGAGATACCAGATGCAGATCTCACAGAAGTTTTGGATACTGATTCTGAGTCAGTTGATTTAGTTTCTTCTTTGGATTTTCTTTCTGAAGACTGTTCCATTTCTCCAGCAATTGAACATCAGTCAGTTCTAGTCTCTTTTGATCTCTTATATAGGAATGTTCTTTTATTTGTTTCTCCCAAGTATTGCACAGATATTATTTGATATACAACTCCAGTTAGTACAGAAACTCTTCAGGCCATTCAGGCAAGTTTTGTTTCTAACATAGTTGTGGAACCTGTTGGCCCAACTTATGTTATGGATGTTAGTCCTATACCAAATCTCGATGAGTTAATTGCATAGGATATTACACAAGAGATTGACCAAATGCAAAAAGCTCCTGAGGTAAATGATCTTCTTCTACCTGATAAAGATACAAATGATTCTCAGATCCTTTCAGAGATTGTTGTCCCTCCTCAAGCTGTTCTACCTCCACCTCCTCCTCAAGCAGACAAGAAAATTTCACAGGGAACTATAAAAGAATTAGATGATTTATATGACAATCCATAGAGCTTTTCTCAAGATGATCTAGTTGATGATTCTGATAATTCTGAATCTGATAATGCCAAGAGATTCAAATCAAAGAAGAGAAAAGCTTCAGCAAAGGCTGCTCCTAAGCCCAGTCCTGATAATGATGTTCCATATTACATTCTGCATAATATTCCTCTCACTCCAAAAACTCCTCAGTGGATGAAGCTGTCTAGAAATCAAGCTAAAGCACTGAAGAAGAAGAAGTCTGGATCCTCTCCAGTGAAGAAATTCAGGAAAGATCCACCTCCTCCTCCTCCTCCACCTGCTGCTGGTGCATCAGGCAGTTCTTCTTAAAGATCTTCCCAATATACTCAAACTTATCAGAGACAACATGGTGGATCTTCTTCTCATTCTGGAAGCAGCCAATAGAGGTATCCTTCAAGCAGGCAACAACATCAACATCAACATCAACAGCAACATCTACAACAAGCTCCTGAACATCAAAAGGCTGATAGTCCCAAGAGGCCTAAATCTTCTCCTGTTCAATTTGAGGATCCTGAAACAACTACTACTGCTAAAATGGCCAGGTTCCAAGAACTGGTTGGATTGTCTATGATAAACAAGGCTAAAGCTGAAGGAAAGGATCCCTCACAGTATTCAACAATGTCAAAATACAGGAAAGAAGAATTGAACAGGTATGCAAAGGCTAACAAGTTCTTTAATGTAGATGTATATATGAATCTTCATCCAGAAGCTGTTGTGCCAAGGGCTACATCTCTCAACATCATTGGAGTTGCTGATATGACTATGATAAAGAGTCAAACAGCTAATTCTAATAGAGAGATCAAGTTTACTCAGCCTGCTGCCAAAGAAAAGGAGGATAAGCAAAAGGAGATATTGAAGAAAAGAAAACGAGTATATGTTGTTTAGTTTCAGACTGTCTTATACTTTTTATCCTTGAACTGACACAAAGCTCATTGTATATATATATGCTGCATGTTTTAAATATTTCTGTCAGATATACAATTCTTCTGCTTTGTGAATGTTTTTGTTTTCATTTATTTTGAAGTAATCTCACCCAAATAGGGGGAGATTGTTGGAACCCCTGTTTTGATTTGGGCTAGGTTCACTTCCTAGGTTGTGTTGACCCATGATGTATAGTTAGGGTCACTAGTTTTCTTTCTAAGTTTTAGGCCAGTCCCCCAAGTTTCAAACTTCTTAGACCTGCCTGATGTGGTCTTCAGATTCAGTACTTAGAAGATTTTCAGTTTTCTGGAAATTAGTTCGACGTTCGTCGAACTCAGCCCGACGAACTTAGAGCTCAGGTCGACGATATTCATCAGAAGGATATATTCTGTGGTCGACGTTTTCTCCCAGACTGGTTCTCAGCTCGACTAATTCTGTTTGTTCAAGCTCTGTGGTCGACAATCCTTGAGTGTAGAACAGATTCTCAGGTTGACGTTCTTGGAGTGTAGAATTAGTTGTTTATATTCAGTGTTTGCTTCGCAGAGCTCAGGTCGACGAACAAGAATTCTCAGGTCGACGTTTTCTGAGTGCAGGTTGACGAAATCTGTTCTCTGGTCAACGAATTCTATAAGTTATCTGTTCTTTGTTCTTTCTTTATCTATTCCCTCTCTATTATTATTTTAAGTCACAAATTCGCCGAGTAATCAAAGCTTATATTTCCTATGAATATAGCCATTCCTGGCAGCATTGATTATGATATTCATTAGAGGATTTATTAGACATATTTCTCGGGACAGTTAGGGAAACGAATAATGATAGATATGCTAGCCGTTTCCTTCCCAGTTTTCCAGTAAGGTATTAATTGCAGTTATTCAAATTTCGAACGAAGATTGGTTGTCAAAGAGAATATAGAGAGAATAATATTTCAAAAAGAAAACAGAGAGACAAACAACAACAACATAATTCTTTCAGAGCAGAAAAATTGCAGAGAGATATTTTACCAAGAGCAGAAACTTCACAGCAGCTCTAAATCCACATCTCTCACTTTGCTCTCAAGAAGATAGAAAAAGAACAATACAAACTAATCCAGAGTCTTCTTCATCTTCTCCTCCCAGGAATTTGCTGAGGCAATATAGATCCATCTATCTAAAGTTCCTACATCTGTTTTACACAAGTTAAAGACCTACACACTCCTGAACAAAGCTTCTCAATTCTGAACAACTCTACATCTCAGGGGGAGCTTTGACAAGATCTGGAATCCACACAAAGTCTTCTCAAAGTGTTTTTGAGAAAAGAGAAGACTAACATCACTTTCTTTCCCATCCCACTGTATAGGGTTTTAACTCCCTTCAAAAGTTAACCTTGTTCACAAGTCACCTTCCAAAAGACTTGAGTTTGGTTTTTGGGCACCTGATCAAAAGCTCAAAGGGTTGTAATATCTCCCTTCAAATACATATTGTGGTGACAGTCACTTGATCAAAACATATAGTGGATTCCTACCAGGGTGGTATAAGAGTGGATGTACCCAGTTGGGGAACCACTATAAAATTCTTGTATTGTTTGTGTGTTTGCTGTTTTCCTTCTGTCTTGTGTTGTGGTAGCTTAGTATTGTTTTTCTTTGCTTTTGTTAACTTCTCTTAGCTATTATTATATCACCTATTTTATCACTTAACTTTATAATTGTAAAAAGTTGCAAAGGAATTTTTAATTAACTCTATTCACCCTCTCCCCTCTAGCGTTAACCAGAGATTACTCTCCCTTTTCTTTCACATTCATATAAGTTAGACTACGCTTCTGTGATGGTAGTGTAGTTGTTTTACTTTACTTGTTTTACTTAGCTCCTCTTACTGTACTTTTATACTGTACAAGTTGTTACTCTTCTTTACTGCTCATACTGATATAAAACTGCTAGAGAATTATATATATACCACTGTCACCCGCTTGTATATTCTGCTACTATTGGTCCTCCGCTTTCTTCCTCCCACGCGGTGCCCAGGAGTCGCGAGGGTGAGACGGGGATGAAGCAGCTGAGTCTAGTTTAATTGACGGTCATTTGACCACATCATTTTAGGGACACGTGGAGATGCCACGGTAGTTCGACCGGGCGGAGCCAGAGATTGAGACGCCAGGATCTGAGGAGCCGGAGCCGCACATTACTACTAGTACTACCCGTCGTCAGGTTAATGGTCATATAATTTAGCTTTTGTGTTAGTAGTTGAGAGAGAGAGTGACATTTTATGACATTTATGTACTGGGCATAAGCCCTTTTTCTTGTACCCTTTTATTATCTCATGTGGTCCTTTTGATTACATGTTTATTATATTTAGGATGTGATGTGTAGTTTTACTTCTTATTTTGTTGGCTGTGTGAATGATCGTGTTTGCCAGCAGAGTCGCTGTCTTGTGGTGGCAACTAAGTCGTAGTTGATGTCATTGTAAGGCGACGGTCCTGGGCATAAAATCTCTCCTCGGTCGTGCCCAATTCCTGGGAGGAGGGATTTTACACACAATATCCAGTTCATGGTCTTGGAATACAACTCCTCCTTCAACGCCATCTTCAGCAGGCCTCTACAAGCCGTGTTTGGAGCGATTAACAATGTCCCACATCTAACAATGAAGTTCTTAACAACCAACGGCGTAGGTGTTGTTCGCAAAAATCAGGCGATGGTGCAGATTTGTTATTTGAACCAGGCTCAGCCATTGTGGGGCGTAACTCATCACACTGATTACTTTGATTTGCTGGACGAAGCCATGATATCGTGGGTAACATAGGTGGAGGGCCTGGTCAAAGTTTCGCTCTATGCAGGGGACTCGACTCGTACGGTGCAGATTTGATTGCTCATGTCCTCGAAAGAGTAGGAGGAATACACTAGCTTCTTAGGCGCAAACCAAGACATATTTGCGTGGAGTCCCAACAACATGCCATTAGTGGATCAATGAGTTATCACACACTCATTAAATATTTACTTTATGTACAAACCCGTAGCTCAGATAAAATGCAACTTCGAACCCGTGCGGCGCCAGGCCATAGAGGAAGAAATAGACAAACTTTTGACTGCGCAATTCATCCGGGAAGTGACATATCCCACTTGGCTCGCCAACGTGCATGGTCATGGTGAAGGAGGCTTGGGAAAAATGGAGGATGTGCGTCGACTACATCAATCTCAACCAAGCATGTCCAAAGGATAGCTTCTCTCTCCCCAACATCGATCAAATTGTGCACGTAATAGCCAGACTCGAACTCCTCATCTTCATGAACGCCTGTTCAGGATACAACAAGATCTGAATGAACATACCGCCTTCCACATGGACAAAAGGGTATACTACTACAACGTGATGTCGTTTGGACTAAAGAACATTGAAGCTACCTACCAGAGGCTGATGAACCAAGTTTTCGATGATCTCATCGAACAAACTATGGATGTATACGTCGATGAAATGCTAGTAAAGAGTGTCCGGCGTGGTGGCCACCTGGAAGATCTGGACAAGTGTTTCCAGATCCTCCGTCATTTCCAACTGTGCCTAAATCCTTCCAAATGCACATTCAGGGTTACCATGGGAAAATTCCTAGGCTTCATAATGACGCGGCGCAAAATTGAGACTAATTCAGAGAAGATTAAGGCATTGGAAGACATGTCTCTCCCTCATAATGTCAAAGAAGGTCAACATCTCAACAGAAGGATAACTGCACTCCCCCACTTCCTAGCTCATACTCTGGATAGTACCTCTTCTTCTTCTTCTTCAAAGCACACCATAGAGCATGCCACACAGAATTCTAGTGGATTGATGAGTGCCAGGGAGACTTTGGACAACTCAAGCAGTACATGTCCGCTCCCCCGCTGCCCTCCAATCCCACTACGGGGGAAGCCCTTTCCCTGTACTTAACAGTCTTGCCGTACACACTTAGCTCGGTCCTGGTCAAGGACAAAGGATGGATCTAACACCTGGTATATTATCTCAACAAGGTCCTATCAGTCCCCGAGAGTAGATATCCCGCGACAGACAAAACGTCTCTGGTCTTAGTGTTTTCCACAAGAAAGCTCTGGTCATACTTCCTATCCCACACCATCAAAGTGCTTGCACGACTGCCACTTTGCATGATCCTATATAAGTTAGAGGTGACAAGAATGCTAGTCAAATGAGCCGTAGAGCTGGGAGAGTTCAACATCCAGTTCTTGCCAAGACCCATTATCAAATCTCAAGTCCTGCCAGACTTTTGTAATGGAATGCACAATCCCATCGGAGGATACACCCCATTCTAACATCATGGCTCTCGCGGAGTGGATTTCATATGTTAATAGGGTGTTAGGAGCTGAGGGGGAATGCACATGCCTACTACTAACAAGTCTCAAAGGGGGCACTCCCAAGTATGAACACAAGCTGAGGTTCCCAACCACCAATAATGTTGCAGAGTATGAGTCCCTAGTCGTCAACCTTTGCCTGACCATTGACTGCAGAGCGAAAATCTTACCATCAATACAGACTCTTAGTTGTGGTCTTATAGATTGAGGGAGACTACGGAGCAAAGAACGAGCAACTCATGCGATACCTTCTACAGGAAAGGCCCGTCCTTGGAAAATTCAAAGCACACCAGATCCTCCACATTTCCCGGGAACAAAGCACTAGGACTGATGCTATATCTAAGCCCTCCAACTCCACCATATTGTACCAGTCCAGGCACCGCCGAGTCGAGGATCTGCTCATCCCCAGCATCATCGGTCCATGGGAGATCACCACCATAACTGGAGGGGAGCCCTGCTGGATGGATCATATCATCACTTACCTAGAGAGCGGACAACTACTCGTGGACCTAGTGGAGGCCCGTCGTCTTTGTATTTGTGCCGCCTCATTCTCAATCATCATCGACAAGATCTACAAGCACTCTTTCTACGGACCCTACCTGAAGTGTTTATGCCCATCCGAAGCAGACTACACTCTAAGGGAGGTTCATGAAGGCATATGTGGGGAGCATCTAGGAGGCAATTCCTTATCACTAAAAGTTCTACGCCAAGGACTCTATTGGCCCATGCCAAATAAGGATGCACATGACTTCACTTGAAAGTGCGAAAGTTGCCAGCTTCATTCTAACGCTCCTCATCAACCCCTAGTTAGACTCACCCTGCTCCTGAGCGTGTGGACCTTCATGCAATGGGGGAGCGATTTGCTCGGCCCTTTCCCACCAGCTTCCGAGCAAAGGAAGTTCATATTCTTGAACGTTAACTACTTCTCCAAATGGGTCGAAGTAGAGCCGCTAACCAAAATCACTAAGGAGAACGCCAAGCAGTTTGTCTAGAGAAATATCATCTGACGCTTTGGCATCCCGACTACCATCATTACTGATAATGAGATGCAATTTACAGGGAAGGCCTTCACAAAATGTGTAAGGACTTGAAGATAGAGCTCCGCCACACCATTGTGGTGCATCCCCAAATCAACAGACAGACTGATTTCACTAACCGTACTATCAGATGCCCCCCCAACGTCTTATGGGTCTATAGGACAATGACATGGACCCCCGACCCGGGAGACTCCCTTCAACCTCTGTTACAGATCAGAGGCAGTTATACCAGTGGACATTGACATCCCAAGCCCCCACGTCCAAGCTTTCGACCCAATGGAGTATGAGACACTCCTTTGGGGAAACTTGGACAGGCTAGGAAGTTAGGGATGATGAAGTTCAAAGGATCACCGCATATAAGAGTCGCATGGCACGCTTATATAACCAAAGTGTAAACTGAGGCATATCAGTATCAGATACCTTGTCCTCTGAAGTCTCGAGGAGGCAGGGAAGGTCCCCTAGAAGGACAAGCTTTCCCTGATATGAGAAAGCCCCTTCATCGTCACTACTGTAGTAAATCATGGGACCTACCAGCTAAGGGCTCGAGACAGGAAGACAGTCCCCTAGACCTGGAACGAGTAGAACTCGCGTCGCTTCTACCAATGATCAATGAAAAATGTATGGTCAGACTCTTACACCCATGTATCTCTTTGCAACGATAAAGTAATCGATTTTGATTTCACCCGCTGCAACAACCTCGCAGGAGCATGGAATGCTAAGGCGAGATAGATAAAAGTCTTTCTATACCTCCCCGGAAAGATGAACAAAGGTCCTTCTACACCTCCACCTGCACGAACCTCGGACCTCCTGAGGTGTGAATGAATAAAGGTTCTTATCCACATCAACCTAGAAAGACCCCGATCCTCCTGAGGCGGGAAAGAACAAAGATTCTTTGCCACCTCCACCTAGACGGACCCCAGTCCTTCTGAGGTGCAAGCGAATACAGGTTTTTTGCCACCTACACCTGGATAGACCCCGGTCCTCTTGAGAATTGAACAAACAAAGGTTCTACGCCACTTATACCTAGACAGACCTGACCCTCCTGAGGTGTGAACAAACGAAGGTTTTTTGCTACCTATACCTGAACAGACCCCGATCCTCTTGAGGCACGAATGGATAAAGGTTATTCGCCACCTCCACCTGAATGGACCTCAGTCCTCCTAGGGCGAGAATAAATAAAGGTTATTCATCACCTCCACCCGGACAGACCCCGGTCCTTCTAGGACACACGCGTACAAAGATTCTTCACCGCCTATGCCCAGATGGACCAGGGTCCTCCCGAGACACAAACGAACAAAGATTATTCACCGTCTCTAATAAAATGAAATCTGAGTCCCCCCGGAATACAGTAAGGGTCATTAAACACACAAAGGTACACTACGACCAAAGCAGTACGCATGACATAGATTGCCAAGATTCCCCGTCTAATATCGATAGTAGGATCTCTACCTCGCAAAGCTAACACCAAGTCATATCAAGATGCCAACGCTCCCACAAAGCGCCATAAAAACAAGTAATCCGCCAAGAAAAGAATTACGACTCTAAGGAGAAAAAAGTTTAAGTCAAAATTCCCGGGCTCGTCGCTTCGTGGACCACGACTCACAAAAATTTGTGGCATTTAATGGGGCTCTCTCAGATTTTTTAAGTCAAATTGGGAAGAATTCGATCAAGGAAACGGAGGAGACCAGCCCATCCGAGAGAGCCACATGCGTCCAAGTTGTGCTTGGCTCAAAGGCCCAAAAACACGTAGAAAGAGGAGCAAGGCCAAGTTGTAGTGACATGACGATTCCAACTCTCTCAAAAGCTTGGACTGTTTCAGCATGACGCTACCATTTCTTTATAGAGTTGGATACCCTAGGCAGGATCCATGGGGAGGCCATTTATACCTAGGGGCACACCATTCAATTCGACTAATGTGGGACATAGATCCTTGTGTCGTACCTCCCAACACTGGGGAATTGCTAAACCCCAACATAAGTGTGTACTCACGTGCGAGCGGAGAGCACACACTCAAGCGAGAGAAACGTGTGCTAGAGAAGTACGCGCAAGACCCTCGGTTGCACACACGTGCAGGCCCGAGCAACTCGCGCACTTGTGCGGACGAATTGCGCACGTGCACAGGGGCGCGCGGCCATGTGCACGTGCCACTAACCCCCGCACATGCAACTGGCATACACGTGTGCGCCCTGTACGCCCACGTGTGCACGCTATCGCACGCGCTACGTATCCGTGCAAGCTTCCCCACGCACGTGCACACGTGCATTGTCCGCCACCACCGTCGTCGGCCAGCACTAACCACACTATCACTGGGCATCTTACCCAGGCTGTCTAGACTGCCCGAGGGGCACTTCTTCCAGATCATGAAAGTTGGAGATCCAGGTGACCGAAATGTTGCGACGCCATTCGCCACCTCAAAATTTGCTCGGATGCAATTACTAGCATATACCTCCAACAAACTATAAAAAGACCCCAGGTCCTCATTTGAGGACATGCAACTACATAGGGTAGAGAGACCTCTGAGGTTTTTCGCGTGTGGACGTGAGACTTAGATCGTTTCTCCATTCGGAATTCGCTTTGTTCCCTCTCTAGGTAGCTTAACGCTCACTGCTCCATGCATAGTCCTCGCGTGGATGCATCCATGAGCACAAGAGAAGATGTCAAAAGGACACTTTTGTTACAAGTACTAGTCCTAATTGTTCACAGAATTCTTCTTTGCGCTTAATATTCTTCTTTGTGCGAGATTTGAAAGACCTTATCATCCAGATTAGGAGTGTTCTTAGCTACAACCCCACCCCTGACGAGTTCCAACCGATCCATCTCGATTTAGGCTCCGTTTGAGGGACTTATTTTCACCGGTCAAGAGATTACCACCGCATGAACCGGGCCTTAAATTAAGGCCCGGTTCATGCGGTGGTAACCTCTTGACCGGTGAAAATAAATCCCTCAAACAGAGCCTTAGCCAAAACCAGACGTCCTTCTCTCCGACCTCCATATGGGGAGTTATTTCCTCTGTCTACATCTTCAATTGATTCTTTGATGCCTAAAGCACAAAAGTCTCCTTTGTCAACTCCCGAACCAACCACCAACCGAGTCCAATTTTCCAATATTTCTCACAAGCCCCCTTGAGTATTCTTCCCTTAGTTACGCACTTGAGTCCTCCACCTCCTACCAGAACCCCTCATCTCCACTATTATGCCTCACCAAGCCCTTTCAACCTCTCTATTTAAAATAGTAAATCTTTAGAAAAATAATATTCCCTTATTTTCCTTACCCTGCTATCCTCCATTCACCACACATGAATTCTAAAAGTGTACTATTTTTAGAATTTTTGCGGGTTGCTCGACGCTCTTATAGACCGATCAAATTGTATTATCTCAATTAGAGAGTGAGCCAAACGCATAAACAGTCACAGAGAATACTAACAATTGGTAAGGAGACTTTTTATGTGGAAACCCCAAAAAGTGTGAAAACCATGGTGATGGAGCCGACCAACCAATGGTTGAATACATTTGCCGCCACAATCATGTGAATGAAGATCTCCACTGCGACAACCTCCACCCGCGGACGCACCGCCACAAAATCAAGAGAACAAAGATATTCGCCGCTACGACCTCCGCGCATAGCCACGTGCGACCGCATAGCTCTGGGGTCAATAGTGCTTAGTTTTAGTTTTAGTTTAAGCTTTGTTTATTGTTTAATGTTTTATTGCTTAGTGTTAGTTTTAATTTTATGTTTAATGATAGTTTAATGCTCAAGTTTTAATTAGTATTGTTGTAAAACGTTATATATATTTGCTGAATGATGAATGGAACAGATCACATTATTAATCAGAAAGGAAAATTCCCGTGAACGGACTTCTTCCCATAGGGTCCGGCCGAACCTTGCGTGCGATAGTGCGACGCTGCCGCCGCCCCTTCCGTCTGGCATGCGACTCACCAGAATCCCTGCCCGGTGCGACTCCGACGTCTACTATCCCCCCTGCGCGACTCAGCCGCTGCCCACTCCTGTGTGCACGGTGCGAAACCGCTGTCGTCGCTCCTTTCCCGCGTTCATTTATGCACCGCCTCCGAATCTTCCACTCCAAGGTGCGAATCCGTGTCGATTCAGCTAGCTGTTGGTGTATCTCTTCGGTCGATCTGACCCGTACCCCGCTACTCGCAGATTTCTTCCCCGCACCCGGCCGACCGACCCTTGGCCTTGGATCGCTGCTCCGCCACCAGGATCCCCTCGAAGTGACTCTGTTGAAGTATTGGCGCGTATTACCAACCGCTCGTGTGATTCCGGTAGACTCGTGGTAGAGAGGCCCTGCAGTAAAAACTCCTAGTGAGCTTGGATAACATATTCCCCTACTCTCTTGTGTGTGATTCCTCATACGTGGTTTTGTGTAGTGAAAGAGGTCGACATTACCTTTGAAACCATTGGATTTTCACGGGTTTTAAATCGAAGCTTTTGCGTGTTTTCCGATTGTTCTTGAGAATTAACGGATTGGGTAAATCCTTATTGTGACATTGATTGGGTTGGGTAAACCCTTGTTTTGGCGCTCGACAGATTGGGCAAATCCTATGCTAGTTTTATTGACAGAAGAAAATCGACCTCTTTCCGAATCGATATTTTGATTGGAATTTTCTCATGGTGTATATTGTGCATGTGTTGCGATTTAAATCGCTATATTGGAGTGACTAAGAATTCTTGCACGCGCGTGAGTGATCGGAAAGGGCTTGAGTGAACTGTCGCTAAAACCATCGCGCACACCTCGACACGTAGGCCTGGATCAATTTGGTATCAAAGACAGGTTGACCAATTTCTTAACTTGGCCCCGGTCTGCAATAATTCGCTCTAGGTCTCACGTGTACACCAAAATTTTATTTTCCTACAAAAAAATTATTTTCTCGCTCATCGTATGCCCACTAGATCCGGTCAAGACTACCACACCACTTCCTCTTTGAGTATGACCGATGATCGACAACCAAATCCAAACCCCTTTCCAGTTGATGTTCTTCGCTATGAACTGAACTGTCAGATGGAGGAGCTCCGGAGGATGGTGGCCCAACTTATGGCCAATCGATCCCCCTCACCACCTAGAGGTCATAGACCACCCAACCGTAACCACCACCATGAGGATGACGACCACAATGATTTGTCTCCACGTGCTCGCCCACAATATTGTCGCCATTAAAATTAATGCCCCCACCTATGACAACTTAGGAGAACCGCAAATTTTTCTGAATTGGGTCATGGACATGGAGTGTTATTTTGAGTGCCATCGCCTGTTGGACCCGCAGAAGGTTCAAGTGGCTAGGACAAAACTAACGGGACGAGCCAAATTTTTTTTGCTAAATGAGGAGAGATGATTAGGAGCCGATAATGGTGTCCCCCCTATTGGTTGGCAAGCGATGAAAAATCTTTAAAGGATCAATACATTCCTACTTATCATCGTACCCAAATGTTCGATGAACTAGCCACCCTTCGTCCAGACGATAGGTCCGTTGCCAATTACATGGGAGACCTAAAGGATAAGATGGTCAGATGTGAGGTTCAAGAGATGTCGGATGTTACTATATCTAGGTTCTGTAAGGGTCTTAGATCCGACATTCAACGAAAACTCCTACGATACGGCCGCACCGATTTGAATATCACTTTTAACGCCGCTCTAGATATTGAAAAACACAGCCTCTAAATCCAAAACTAAAAACAACTCATATAAAGACAAAGATACTATTGGCTCCTCTACCTCCACCTATACCAACAAAGGGAAGTTTAAGACCACAGATTCCTCTAACATTATTATCATGGCTAGGGACGCTAAGAATCCCCAAGGTGAACGCATTCTCGTGGGTAAGATTAGAAAAATTAATGCCATTTGCTATGCTTGCGGGGTAACCGGCCTTTATGTCATTGAGTGTCCCACCAAGACTAAGGCTTTGGCTTTAGTTGAGCCTACTAGCGAAGCACCCAAGTATAATTTTGAGGCTACGGATGAGTCAGACCCGGAAGGATTTCCTAGTGACATGGAGGATGACCTTAACCTTATGGTGATGAGATGTATATTGACTACGCCTCGTGCTTTGAATGATTGGAACTGAGACAATATATTTTCCTTGATTTTTAAGAGTGGTGAGAAACTTTGCAAGTTGATTATATACCGTGGTATTTGTATGAATATCATATTCAAAAGTGTCGTTACGCGTATGAAGCTCACTACGGAGCCCCACCCCCACTCCTATCAAGTAGCTTGGGTCAGCAAAACATCTCTTCCCGTTACACGAAGATGTCTTGTACCCCTTACCATCAAGTCATATTCTGAAGATATTTGGTGCGATGTGATTCTCATGAATGCTTGTCATGTTCTTCTTGGTCGCCCTTGGTTATATGATCACGATGTGATTCATTTTGGGAGAGCCAAAGTATGTGAATTTAAATTTAATGGCAAGACGATCACTTTGAAACCCACTCCGCCTTAGGATCCCGCTAGCCCCGCTAAGGATACCGCTCTCCCCGTAGAAAAAAAGACATTAAGCTTACTTGACCATAAAGAGCTTAGTCATGATTCCTTTTTAGGTGGGATTTTTTATGCGTTGGTACTCATGCAAACTAAAAATGAAGCCATTATTTTGGAAGATTTACAGCTTGAATTGAGGATGTTATTAGAGGAATATACATATGTTTATCCGGATAAGCTTCCTTCTACATTACCCTCGCGTAGAGAGATTCAACATGCTATAGATTTCATGCCGAGCTCTTCCTTACCAAATATTCCCCACTATAGGTTGAACCCCGCGGCACATCAAGAGTTGCAAAGTCAAATTTCAGATCTTCTCCAAAGGGGTTTTAATAGACATAACACGAGTCTTGGTGTCGTCCACGCCTCACTTGCAGCTAAGAAACTCGGACTTTGGCGCATGTGTGTGGATAGTTGCATAATAAATAAAATTATCATAAATATCGATTTCCCATTCTCCGTTTGGATGACTTATTGGATGTATTTTTCGGTGCCATGATTTTCACCAAGTTGGATCTTAGGGGTGGCCACCACCAAATTTGGATTCGGGAAGGGGATGACTATCTATTTAGACATTCCAAGTTGTGTATCCCACACTCCTCTCTACGTCACTTTATAGTTTGTGAGATACATAGCGGTGGCCATGGCGGTCAATTCGATCATGATAAGACTATTATTTTAGTGGAAAATAAATTTTATTGGCCACATTTAAGGTCACTTGGACACAAAATTGTTAGTAGTTGTTGCCCTTGCCAACTCGCCTATAACGATTCTAAGAATCAATCTTCGGTTTATCGCCGAATGAGATGATGCATGGTTACAAAGCCCCCGTGCCACTTGGTTTGCTTCCACTATCTCCTACGTACAAGTCACATCACTTTGCACAAAAGTTCGCTCAACACACTCTCAATCTCCACAAGCGTATTCAAGAAAAGATATCCACTCAATACGTTTCTTATGAATCACATGATAATATACATCGGAGAGCTTCTACTTTTAATGTTGACGATTTTGTTTTGGTCCATTTTCTCCCGGAATGGTTGCCCTCGGACACCGTCAAGAAGTTGGCCAATAGGAGAGCGACTCCTTTCAAAATTTCAAGAAATTGGGAAACAATGCGTGTGTTTTATATTTACCCGCTGATTGGGGTATATCCCCTATTTTCATTGTTTTGCAGTTAACGTCATATGTCTCCCCACCATCATAATTACTTCACTCTCCATTGTCTTCTTCTGATGCGTTGACTTCTTCTTTGGGGTTGGGGGGTGAGCGTGTTCCCATGTCTCTCTTGCCTACGGATCTTACTGTGGTTATTTTGGATAGTGGGTCTACCGCCAATATTTCACCTCATACTAATGTTTTTTCAAGGTTTCCCAAGACCTTCTTTGCGCCAAACAAGATTCTAAATGATGAAGTTGTTACCTTTGCCGACAGTGGTCTCTACTGCTATCTTGTTCGTTGGTGTGAACACCCCACTTTAGATGATTCTTGGCTTCCTGAGGCTAATTTGAAATGATTGGATGTTGCCCTGCTCCAACACTATCGCCGTGACCACTCACCGGTGATGAGTGCTTTTGGTAGGGGGAGGATTGATTTAGCCGACCCGCCAATGGTTGAGGACATTCTCCGCCGCAATCATGTGAGTGAAGATCTCCACCGCTACAACCTCCGCTCGGGGCCGCGTTGCCACAACAATCAAGAGAACAAAGATGTCCGCTGCTACGACCTCCGTGCATGGCCACGTACAGCCGTATAGCTCTTGGGTTCAATAGTACTTAAGTTTTGGATTAAGCTTTGTTTATTGTTTAATGTTTTATTTCTTACTGTTAGTTTTAGTTTTATGTTTAATGATAGTTTAATGTTTAAGTTTTAATTAGTATTGTTGGAAAACGTTATATATATTTGCTGAATGATGAATGAGAACAGATCATTATTAATCAGAAAAGAAAATTCCCATGAACGGACTTCTTCCCCAAGGGTTTGGCTAAACTTGCGTGAGATAGTGCGACGCTACCACCTCCCCTTCCGCCTGGCATGCGAATCGCTAGAACCCTCGCCCGGTGCGACTCCGATGTCTACTCCCGCCCCCATACGTGACTGTGCGACTCAGCCACTGCCCACTCTTGTGTGCACTATGTGAAACTGCTGCCGCCACTCCTTTCTCGTGTGCAGTTGTGCGCCACCACCAAATCTTCCACTCCCCGGTGCAAATCCGAGTTGGTTCGGCTAGCTATTTGTGTATCTCTTTGGCCGATCTGACCCGCACCCGGTACTTGCAGATTTCTTCCCCGCACCCGGCCGACCGACCCTTGGCCTCGGATCGCTGTTTCGCCACTGTGATCCCCTTAGAGTGACTCCATTGAAGCATTGGCGAGTATTACCAACAGCTCGTGTGATTCCGGTAGACTCTTGGTAGAGAGGCCCTCCACCAAAAACTCCTAGCGAGCTTGGGTAACGTATTCCTCCACTCTCTCTTGTGTGTGGTCCTCATACGTGGTTTTGCATGGTGAAAGAGGCTGGCGTTGCCTTCGAAACCATTGGAATTTCACGGGTTTTAAATCGATGCTTTGCGTGTTTTCTGATCGTTGTTGAGAATTAATAGATTGGGTAAATCCTTATCGTGACATTGATTGGGTTGGATAAACCCTTGTTTTGATGCTCTAAGGATTGGGCAAATCATATGCTTGTTTTTTTGAACGGAGAAAACCGACCACTTTCCGAATTGATATTTTGGTTGGAATTCTCTCTTGGTGTATATTGTGCATGTGTTGCAATTTAAATCTCTATATTGGAGTGGCTAGGAATTCTTGCACGCGCGTGAGTGATCAGAAAGGGCTTGAGTGAACCATCACGCACACCTCAACACATAGGCCAACATCACATGGGGCCAGATGGGAGACGACCAAATTATACTATTTTTTTGGGTGTTACAAGTACTAGAAAGCTTGAGGGTAATAGGCCACCACTCATTACAATGAGTGTTCTGTAGGGAGAAGCAGGATCTTCGAGGGGCTTGAAAGAGATTTCAAGTATGAAAGAGATCTTCATGGGGCTTGAAGGAGATCTTTGAGTCCCGAAGAAGATCTTTGATGGTGTCTTCAAATGCTAAAGGAGAACTCTAAAAGATATTTTTGTTGGAGTATACATTCCGCATCTCTTGGTTTGAGAATAACAAATATTATGAAGTATTTAATCTAGTATTTTGTGTATTTATAGTGTGCAGGTCATACATATACAAACATAGATTGAAAGAGGAGACAAGCCCTTGATCATGGGCATGATCAAAGAGCGTGTACACTTTAGAATCAACAAAAATATGAGTGTTGATTATTGAACTTCAAACAGCCATAACTTTCAACCAGGTTCACTTCTCCTCCTTTCCCTCTGTGCTAGCTATCTATTTCATCTAGGTGGGATTTCTAGCTCAATTGAGCTAGAAGCCACAGGAGAATAGTGTAAAATTTCCAAGCTTTTCTTCTTGCTCGGGGTCATCAGAGGAGCCGCCTCCGGCAGTGTTGAAACCCTAGTTCTGATTTGGACAAGGATCACTATTAGGATGATTTAGATTGACCCAAAATGTATAGTCATGGGTCATAGGATTATTTCCAGGTTTGCACATTCAGAAAAATTCCAGAGAAGTTCAAATTTGAAGTTCAGAAATTCAGCTCAAAGAAATTCTCCGAGCTCAGTTCAACGAACTCTGAGCTCAGTTCAACGAACTCTGAGCTCAGCTCAAAGAAAGCTTTAAAACTCATTTCAATGATTATGCAGTTCAAAATCTCTGAGCTCAGCTCGACGAACTCCGAGCTGAGCTCAACGAACTCTGAGCTGAGATCAACGAACTCCGAGCTCAGTTTGAAGAAAGCTTTAAAATTCAGTTTGACGATTTCTTTGTAGTATGCAGGCAGAATTATTTACAGCTGGCCGAATTAATTAAGGCTTAATTAAAGGCTATTATAACTATCAGATTTAATGTTATATATTCTTATGAATATAGCCGTTTGGAGGCTGCATTAATTATGGATTAAATCAGAATTTAATGCTAATTGATTCCCAAAATAATTACCATTCTCGAGAATGTTTCAGCCATTGCAGTCAAAGTAAATTCAAATGTTTTGAATTATGTTTAGACAATATATAGAAATATTTATGCAGTACAGAAGAAGAAGAAGATGAAGCAGTGAGAGAAAAGAAAGAGAAACAACAACAATAAATCAGTGAATCAGTGAAGAACAACACAAATCTCACACACACAAAGTTCTTCATCATTTGCTTCAGGCTTCCGAGGTACAACTATTCAAAATCAGTCCAAGAAGCTTCTGAAGAGCAACATTACTTTGAAGGCCTACACCCTAAAGCAAAGCTTATTTCTTTCCTGAACCATTCAACATCTCAGAGGGAGCTTTGACATCATCAAATACACTAGTCTTCTCTCAGTGATTTGAGACAGAGAAGATAACATCATTTCTTTTCCCTTTCTTGTATGCAGGGTTTTTACTCCCTTCAAATGTAAACTCTTGGTGGTAGGACACCTGATCAAAAACTGTGTGTTGGTTTTTGTGCATCTGATCAAAAGCTCAAAGGGTTGTGAGATCTCCTTTGAAATAGATCTTGTGGTGACATGACACCTGAGCAAAAACCTGTTGGTGGCAGGGCACCTGATCAAAAACCTGTAGTGGATTCCTACCAGGGTGGTAGAAGAGTGGATGTACCCAGGTTATTGGGGAACCACTATAATCCTTGTGTCTTCTGTGTTGCTTGCTCTCTTTTCTTTATTTTTGTAACATCCCAAAGTCTGAAATTGGCAAAAATTCGGTGACACGACCTGAGACACGGGCGTGCCCCAGGGCGTGTCCCGCTCGGGTTGCGTCATGAGGCGCGAGGTCGTTGAATTTTCGATCGACGAAGTGTTTGGGTGGTCACGCCCTGTAACACGGGCGTGACAGGTGGCGTGTCCCATCGGTTCGACGATTTTGCTTGTCGATCGTCGAGCGGTGATCGTCGAGCGTCGATCGTCGAGCGTCGATTGTCGAGTGACGATCGTCGAGGAGGGGTACACGGCCTGTGACACAGGCGTGTCACAGGGCGTGTCCCGCTGTGTCGAGAGTTCGACGATTTTCTTTCTAGTAAAGTCCTCTCGAGTAGGTCTCGAGTGGGATACACGCCCTGTGTCACGGGCGTGACTAGGCTGACACGGCCGTGACATGGACGTGTCATCTTAGCGTGGATAAGTTTGGATAAGGCGGTTCGTGCACCGCTTTGTGGACACGGCCTGTGATACGGGCGTGTCACAGGGTGTGTCAAGGCCGAAACATGATTTTTCAGTGTTTTTCTGGCCGTTAATTTTCTTTGTCCTGGATCCATGGGTTAGGCTTTATCCATGTGGATTTCTGGCCGAGATCTGAGGTTTTAAGCCCTTCCTCTTCTTCTTCTTCATCTCATTTCAAGAGAGAGAAAGAGAAGGAGAGATCAAAGGAAGGAAGGAGGAAAGTAAAGCCAGCTGCTGGAGGAGCTGCGGAGTGCGGAGCGAAGGTGCGAGAGCTGATTTGTGAAGGCAGAGCCGAGGCGGTGACTTCCATTCGGCTACTTCATGGCACCGAAGCGATCTTCGAGGGCAACAATGTCCTTTTTGGACATCGAAGTCCTTTCTTTATGCATGTGCTTGGAATCCTCCACCAAGAGGTGGATTTCGGAAGTGATTCCTTTGTTGAGTCTGCATCTAGAGCCGGAAGTGTGGAGTACGACATATGCATGCTGTGTGAAGCCCATCTGGACGGGTAGTCTGGATTGGTGATGTTCATGGGTAAACCGGAGAAGACTCCATGGATTTGATGATATGCAAAGAGAGTTATTTTGTGATGAATGTATGAATGTGATGATGGATGTGAGGAGGCTTTGGTTAAGCTCCTGGTTGAAGAGAGATCAATTGGTAGTGCGCCCGGGAAGCGAGTACCCGGCCGACTACACCACTAGGGTGGGTTGATCTGGTTAGAAGGGATCGATTGGTGGCATGACCCGGGAAGCGAGCACCCGAATTGCTGTACCATAATGGTGGGTCGATCAGGATAGGTGAGGGGTCGATTGGTAGTAAATGCTACACCACATAGGGTGGGTCGATCTGCTCTGGTTGTTTATGGATGCTGTGAGGTTGTACCTCTGAGTGATTTGGGAGGGATGTCTCTAGCTTGCGAGACTGGTGGACTAGGTCCGGTCAACCAACAAGTTAAAACCTCTGATCGGCGGTGTACGACTGGGATATCCGGTACACCAAGAAGTTGCCCTGAGTGCATGGAGCGTCTGGTGGATATCAGCGTTTGTGATGTGATGTGCTTGATAGATTGATAAAGAGAATGATACATATGATGCTTGATGATGCTTGATGATAGATGATGACAATGCATACAGGGAAGGAACCACTACCCCGGGTAGGGGGTAGGGTCGTTATAATGGGTCAGCGAATGCTGACCGTTACCTTATTTTCTATTTTGGCTTGGATGGCAAATTTGCAGGTAGTACATGAGCAGAATGGATGGACTGCTGCTAAAGGCCCTTGAAGGCCATGCGAAGAAGTGTGTTTGGATTTCATGTGTGGCCGACCTGCGTGCCGATGTACGAACATGTAATTGTGTGAAAAGAGAAATTTGTAAGGCCTTAAGGCCAGTGTGTGTGCGTTGTATACATTCCTGGTGTTGCTATATAAATGTGGAGTTTATATAGAAGTGGACATTCTCTAAGCTGAGTTCTTGAACTTAAAAATGCTGCGCTAGAATGGATTGAGTTAAGGATGCGAATAGAATTTGATTTCCACAAGTAATTCCACTACTTGTCTGTGACATATGGCGTGGGGACCCGGCCAGACCCACCGTTATATGCCATGTGACGAATAGGGGCGTTACAAAGTGGTATCAGAGCCAGGTTGTGATTGTTTGGGAGGGAGAGAACATTATTGAACTCACGAATGTCCACTAGGAATGTATTTCATGTACGTGCGGTACATGTGTGTGTTGTCAATGTATAATTCCCGTTATGCCATGGATGAGTAATTGTGTTTTGTACATTGACTATAGGTGGCGAGGAGTGGAGCTGGACAGTCTGAGCCCCAGCGGTCTGATGAGAGTGCAACACCCGTTGAAGAGCCTACGCCTCCTTCGGCGGAGACTATACGGGTGGTGACGGAGACAGTGCTTGCGGTGTTACAGACACAACCTACTGGACAGGCAAGGCCTGTAGACGTGCCAGTATGGACTGGTGCAAGACAAGAGCGTGCTGCAGTTGTGGTGGAGGCGCAAGCAATCGATGAGTCATTGAAAAGCTTTATGGAATTTCATCCACCTACGTTCGATGGGGCGATTTCCCCAACGTAGGCGGAAGATTGGTTGGCTAGAGCGAAAAGGATCTTGACTGCAATCAGGACGACAGAAGAGCAGAAAGTGACCTTAGCCACTTTTCTGCTGTAAGGAGATGTGAGATTGTGGTGGGATGAGATAGAAGTACATCATTTGGCAGGGCGAGAGTTAGCGGAGGTTTCAATGGCTGAATTCTCCCGATTATTTCTTGCCAAATATTTGTCGGTGTCGCAGCGGATTGCGATGGAGAACGAGTTTCAATGTCTGGTGCATGGCGCTATGGATATTGATACGTACCTGCATGAGTTTACCAGACTTGGTCGTTATGCGGGGTCTACCTTCGCGGAGGAAGCGCGAAAGACAAATCGCTTTTATGAGGGACTGCGGGATGAGTTGAGATTATTACTCCCTAGTTCGGTAAACCAAGGCTTCCAAGCATTGGTAGATACGACCCGTGCCCTGGAAAAGGATTTGAAGTGGGTACAAGAAAAGAAGAAACTGGCAGTTGATAAGCCAGAGTTCAAAGTGCCACAGTCGGAGCAGGAGTTGAGAAGACGAGAGAAGAAAAGGTTTAGGCCTGATGATTCAGCTCCGTCGACTGTTTCTTCGGGGGCGACCTATGGGCAAGGACGTGTTGATACATGTATCTGTTATAAGTGCGGAAAGCAAGGGCACATAGCGAGAGTGTGTTGGAATGCTCCCGCAGGAAGTGAGAAAAAGACAGGTGCGTCGTATGAAGAAAAGGGTAAAGCAGTGGCCGAGTCATCTGCATCCCGGACGTAGCCTCAATTACATAATTTGGAAGTGCAAGAGCCGCAGAGTTCCATTGGCGAAATTCAGCCTCGAGTGTTTAATTTGGCTATTTCGCGAGAAATGCAAAATAAGGAGGCTGAGCGAAAGTGAATCGTGATTTGTATCACTTGGACAATATGTGTATTGTATATATCTGATCATGTGTTCTATGTGAGAACCATGGAATATTGGTGCATACTTGGTGTGATGATATAGATATATGCTGTTTGAGGGGATAATATGTTTGTTCATTTGCTAAATTGATGGAATACTATGCACATGGGAAGATTGTACAGAACAAAGGTTATTGTAACCTATGATTTTGATGTTGTAACAAATTGGTTGCTGTTTGTATTCCTCTATTCAATTTTGTGGACGAAATTTCTGGAAGGAGGGGAGGGTTGTAACAGCCCAAAGTCTGAAATTAGCAAAAATTGGGTGACACGGCCTGGGACACGGGCGTGTCCTGCTCGAATTGCGTCATGAGGCGCGAGGTCGACGAATTTTCGGTCGATGAAGTGTTTGGGTGGTCACGCCAGGTAACATGGGCGTGACAGGGGGCGTGTCCCATTGATTCGGCGATTTTGCTTGTCGATCGTCAAGCGGCGATCATCGAACGACGATCGTCGAGCGGCGATCGTCGAGCGTTGATCGTCGAGCGGCGATCGTCGAGCGTCGATCATCGAGTGGCGATCGTCGAGGAGGGGTGCACAGCCTGTGACACGGGCGTGTCACAGGGCGTGTCCCGCTGTGTCGAGAGTTCGACGATTTTCTTTCGAGTAAAGTCCTCTCGAGTAGGTCTCGAGTGGGTTACACGCCCTGTGTCACGAGCGTGACTAGGCTGACACGGGCATGACATGGACGTGTCATCTTGGCGTGGATAAGTTTGGATAAGGCGGTTCGTGCACCGCTTTGTGGACACGGCCTGTGACACGGGCATGTCACAGGGCGTGTCAGGGCCGAAACATGATTTTTCAGTGTTTTTCTGGCCGTTGATTTTCTTTGTCCTGGATCCAAGGGTTAGGCTTTATCCATGTGGATTTCTGGCCGAGATATGAGGTTTTAAGCCCTTCCTCTTCTTCTTCTTCATCTCATTTCAAGAGAGAGAAAGAGAAGGAGACAGCAAAAGAAGGAAGAAGGAAAGTAAAGTTAGCTACTGGAGGAGCTGCGGAGTGCGGAGCGAAGGTCCGAGAGCGGATTCGTGAAGGCAGAGCCGAGGCGGTGACTTCCATCTGGCTACTTTATGGCACCGAAGCGATCTTCGAGGGTAACGATCTTCTTCTTGGACATCGAAGTCCTTTCTTTATGCATGTGCTTGGAATCCTCCACCAAGAGGTGGATTTCGGAAGTGATTTCTTTGTTGAGTCTGCATCTAGAGCCGGAAGTGTGGAGTACGTCATAGGCATGCTGTGTGAAGCCCATCTTGACGGGTAGTCTGGATTGGTGATGTTCATGGGTAAACCGGAGAAGACTCCGTGGATTTGATGATATGCAAAGAGAGTTATTTTGTGATGTATGTATGGATGTGATGATTGATGTGAGGAGGCTTTGGTTAAGCTCCTGGTTGAAGAGAGATCAATTGGTAGTGTGCCCGGGAAGCGAGTACCCGGTCGACTACACCACTAGGCTGGGTTGATCTGGTTAGAAGGGATCGATTGGTGGCATGACCCGGGAAGCGAGCACCCGACTTGCTGCACCACAATGGTGGGTCGATCAGGATAGGTGAGGGGTCAATTGGTAGTAAATACTACACCACATAGGGTGGGTCGATCTGCTCTGGTTGTTTATGGATGCTGTGAGGTTGTACCTCTGAGTGGTTTGGGCGGGATGTCGCCAGCTTGCGAGACTGGTGGACTAAGTCCGGTCAACCAACAAGTTAAAACCTCTGATCGGCAGTGTACGACTGGGATATCTGGTACACTAAGAAGGTGCCCTGAGTGCACGGAGCGTCTGGTGGATACAAGCGTTTGTGATCTGATGTGCTTGATAGATTGATAAAGAGAATGATACATATGATGCTTGATGATAGATGATGACAATGCATACAGGGAAGGAACCAATGCCTCGGTTAGGGGGTAGGGTCGTTATAATGGGTCAGCGAATGCTGATCGTTACCTTGTTTTCTATTTTGGCTTGGATGACAAATTTGCAGGTAGTACATGAGCGAAATGGATGGACTGCTGCTAAAGGCTCTTGAAGGCCATGCGAAGAAATGTGTTTGGATTTCATGTGTGGCCGGCCTGCATGCCGATGTACGAACATGTAATTGTGTGAAAAGAGAAATTTGTAAGGCCTTAAGGCCAGTGTGTGTGCGTTGTATACATTCCTGGTGTAACACCCCCTATCCGTCGCATAGTATATAGCAGTAGGTCCGGCCGGGGCCCGATGCCATATACCACAGACAGACCGGGTGGTTACTTATGGAAACCATCCAACCAATCTCAACGTCCTACACAGAGCATTCTAGCGGAAGCAGTTTATAAAAGTTGTAAACAAGAACCCAGCATCAAAGCACGAATGTCCACTAGTACAAATTAGGAATGTTATACAAAAATACCCAAAACCGGCCTTAAGGCCTTACAAAATGTTTCACTTGAATATTACATGTTTTACAAACCACGGCACGCAGGCCGGTCATACATGAATAAAGCAGTAAACACTTCTACTTGGGCCTTCGAGGGCCAGCTTCGCAAAAAGGGCTTTAGCCCGCTATTGACCGCTTGGTCCAGCTGCACCTGCACGCAACAAACCACCGCACGGTGGCAAAACAAGGCAACGGTCAGCAATGCTGACCAAATTATAACGATCCCGCCCCCAACTCGGGGCGGCGATGCTCCTTCCCTGCATTTCATTAGCATAAGCGAGCAATGTATATAACCATAGCCATTTCATCACAGACGTTGGCTCGCACGGCCACACGCCCCGTGCACTCAGGGCACATTCTCGGTGAACCGGTCGATGTCACGTCAATTAAAGCCATTAACATTCCGGACTCACCACCGCCACTTACACGGCCAAACCTATGAGCAATTTGTCTTCTTGGCATGGGTCACGTCAATTTAAGCCATTGACCGCCGAAGACTCACATCTATGCCAACGGCAAGTGCCACGTAACCTTAGGTCTCTTTAACCGAACGACATAAAGCGGGTACGGTTCCATCTAACCCGTGCTCACATCGCAACGATAATTTAAGCCATTTGCGCGGGTCAAACTTCCACCGAGTCCCATTCTATCACAAGTCACATAACCCGGTTATGTTCAAGTTGGCTCTCAGGCCACCAAGTTGGCAAGATCTCGTATCCGCCCAGTTTTCCGGGTGCACCTTTGGGTTAGTCCCCAAGGTTCACTGTTGCAATCTACCGCGTAGAAAACCCGAAAACAACCAATAGCACGGAGTCTTCTCCGGCCTTATGCAATGCAACATCACCGATCCAGACCAACATGTCCGGGTAGGCTTCACACATCATGCCTATGTCCGTTCTCGCATACGGACTCTAAACAACGGGGACTTCACATATCTACCCGAAGGAACGCCTCCAACTCTCCGCAAACTCGCGAGAGCGGGCTTCCTATGCTAAGAAAGAGAGCTATTCATGCTCAAGATGAGTATCGTTACCCTTGAGTTCCTCTTTGGCGCCATTGAAAAGTAATCGGATGAAAACCACCGCACTAGCGTTGCCTCCGTGGATCCGGAGTCGGCTCGCGATTCGGAGCTCCGAAGCTCCTCCAATGGCGGGATCTAGCTCTTCTTCCACTCTTGGCTCTGCTCTTTCTCTAAGGACTTAGAGAGATGATAAGTGAAGAAAAGTAAGGGTTTTCTCAGTCAAAACCCGGGTATATCCCTTCAGGAACAACCCCCAACCGTTGGATCTCAACATAAGGAAACGAACGGCTTTGATTCGGGGCTGAAATGCCCAATCTGGACCGAACACGGCCTGGCACACGCCCATGTCCAGGGTCGTGTGCCGCATTCGCCGTCAAAATCGAATCACCTGGAACCTCACACGGGTATCGAACACGCCCGTGTTCGAGCTGACACGCCCGTGTTCCACCTGACACGGCCGTGAGGCCGGCCGTGTACCCCATGATTTTTCCCCTTTTTCAACCCGAGCACTGCACGGGTCCTAGGACACGCCCGTGTCCTTGCCCGTGTGACTTTGACACGCCTGGACCCCAGGCCGTGTACACGGTCTCGACATTTCGTCGCGTGAAGATCGACGACTTGATGACACGGCCTTGGACACGCCCGTGTCCTAGGCCGTGTGCCTTGTCTCGACGATCGTCGAGCGAATCTCGACGACTCCCCGGGACGATCGTCGACACGGGTCGACACGCCCTGCGACACGCCCGTGTCGCGGGCCGTGTACCCATTCTCGACGAATCGTCGAGTATATCTCGACGACTCCGCGGCTAAGTGTCGACACGGGTCGACACGCCCTGCGACACGCCCGTGTCGCAGCCGTGTGCCCATTCTCAACGAATCGTCGAGAGAATCTCGATGACTTCGCGGCTAAGTGTCGGCACACGCTTGACACGCCCTGGGACACGCCCGTGTCCCAGGCCGTGTGCCTTCAGCCAGAACCCAAAACTGGCCCAAAACGTCCCCCTTCGCTTCTTTGAGTTTCGGGGCGTTACAACTCTCCCCCTCTTAAAAGAATTTCGCCCACGAAATTACATAAAGGAAAGACATACAAAAACAAAATTTTGTACCTGAGCGGAACAACTCCGGATATTCGTCAAGCATAGTCTGCTCTCGCTCCCAAGAGAGCTCCTCACGACCGCAATTGTCCCACCGGACCTTGACCATCCTGATCTCTTTATTGCGTAGCCGCTTGATCTCCGAGTCCTCGATCCGCACGGGCTTGACCTTTGTCGTTAGCCCACCATCCACAGGCACTTGATCAACCGCGATCACTTGCGTAGGCTCTTGCACCGCCTTCCGAAGCACCGAAATATGGAATACATCGTGTAAACCACTAAGCTCCACTGAAAGCTTCAACCTATAGGCCGCTTCACCAACTCGCTCCAGAACCTCAAACGGTCCAAGGTACCTCAGGCTTAGCTTTTTCAATCGTCGCACCCGCGAGACACCCTTGAACGACTTGATCTTTAAGTATACATAATCGCCCACAGCGAACTCCACGTTCCTGTGCTTGGCATTATAGTACTTTGCTTGCCGGTCCTGAGCGATAAGCAACCTCTCCCGAATGGTTCTCACCAAAGAAGTAGCATCCTCCACTTCCGATCGCTTATACAACTTTGACTCACCCGTTTCTAACCAAGACAACGGCGTGCGACATCTTCTACCATATAGGGCCTCGAAGGGCGCCATTTGAATACTCGCTTGGTAGCTGTTGTTGTATGCGAACTCCACCAAATAAAGGTGGTCTTCCCATTGCTTTCCAAAATCCAAGACACACATGCGAAGCATGTCTTCCATGGTTCTATTGACCCTCTCTGTCTGCCCATCCGTTTGTGGATGGAAGGCTGTGCTGAATTTCAGCTTTGTTCCCAACATTTGCTGCACCAGCCTCCAATCATTGGATGTGAACCGCCCATCTCGGTCACTCACGATGCTGCGGGACACACCATGAAGCCGTACTATGTTATCCACATAAAGCTTTGCCAACTTCTCCACCGGATCATCCTTCCTATGCGGAATAAAATGCGACACCTTCGTTAATCGATCAACAACCACCCAAATGGCGTCGTTTCCCTTTTGCGACCTTGGCAAACCGTGCACAAAGTCCATAGAGATGTCGTCGAATTTCCACTCCGGAATAGGCAAGGACTTAAGAAATCCTCCCGGCTTTTGGCACTCCGCCTTTACCAAGGCGCACGTTTGGCACTTCGCTACGTATAGCGCCACATCCTTTTTCAAACCCGGCCACCAAAACAGTTTCTTCACATCACGGTACATCTTTGTGCTCCCCGGGTGAATCGAGTACTTGGTATGGTGCGCCTCGTACAACAACTCCACCCGTAAATTGCCCACACTTGGGACGCACAAACGACCGTCTTTCCACAGCAATCCGTCCTCTACGACGAATTGGGAATTTGACCCATCCAGAGCCTCTATCATGAACTGCTTCATATGAGCATCCATATCCAAAGCCGGCCGAATCCGATCAGCCAGGTCATATTGGACTTCAGTCCAATTCAGAACTGCTTCAGCACTTGATTGCCTGTCCACACAAACAATCTCCAACGCCTCCAACTCCCGCACCAACCGATCATCGTGCACCGATAGCCAATTGGCTTGAGTTGGGGCTCGGCGACTCAACGCGTCCGCAACCGCATTCCCTTTGCCAGGCACGTAGTGGATCTTGAATGTATAGTCCCCCAGGAACTCCATCCATCTACACTGCCGCATATTCAGATCCTTCTGATCTATTAGATACTTTAGGCTCTTGTGATCGGTGTAGATATCAATCTTCACACCGTACAAATAGTGTCTCCATAGCTTCAAGGCAAAAATCACGGCCGCTAACTCCAAGTCATGGATCGGATAATTCCTCTCGTGCACTTTTAGCTGTCTCGAGACATAAGCTATCACGCTTCCGTGCTGCAGTAGCACGCAACCCAAACCGCTGCCCGAAGCATTGCTATATAACTCGTAGCCTTCGGTTCCACATGGCGAACTCAGCACAGGCGCCGTGGTCAACCGACACTTCAATTCCTCAAAAGCTCGCGCGCACTCCGGGGTCCAAACGTGTTGGGTACATTGGTCAAATGTACCTGATTTGAAGAAGCCTCACCTAACTCAATGATATACATCATAGTGTATTTGATGTTTGTTTGAGTTACTTGTGCAGGTTAGGAATACACTGGACTGAAGCTAAAAATTTCTAAGTCCATGTGTCGACACCCAGAGGGAAAGTGTCGACACTTGAGAAAGCTTGTGTCGACACCCAGACAAGCAGTGTCGACACTTGGAGTCATTATGTCGACACCTGGGAAGAAGAGTCGACACCAGACAGAAAGTGTCGACACTTGGAGCTGTGTCGACACTCAGTGTAGAAGAATGCAGAAAAGCTGTGTCGACACTTAGCAGAAGTGTCGACACCTAGAAGAGCTGAGTCAACACCAGAAAGTGTCGACACTTGGAGTTGTGTCGACACTCAGCAAAAGTCTGCAGAATCTAAGTACAAGTGTCGACACTCAACACAATGTGTCGACACTATGCTGAAGAGTCAGTATTTGAAGTAAGTGTCGACACTCAACACAATGTGTCGACACTATGCTGAAGAGTCAATATTTGAAGAAAGTGTCGACACTCAGCACAATGTGTCGACACACAACTAGGAGAGTCAACACTTGAAGAAAGTGTCGACACTCAGCACAATGTGTCGACACACAACCAGGAGAGTCAACACTTGAAGAAAGTGTCGACACTCAGCACAATGTGTCGACACTTAATTGAAGACTCTACACTTGAAGAAAGTGTCGACACAAGGAGCTGTGTCGACACTTAGCAAAGAACAGAAAAGTTACAAAATATTCTAAGTACAAGTGTCGACACTAAAGGAATGTGTCGACACTCAGCTGAAGAAACAAAAGTTAAGACTTGTGTCGACACCAAGAAGCAGTGTCGACACTTGACAGTTTCAACACGTGAAGATGTGTCGACACAAAGGAGATGTGTCGACACTTAGAAGAATACAGTTTAAGAATGAAGAACAAGACTTGTGTCGACACTCAATTTCAGTGTCGACACATGCAGAAGAATCTGTGTCGAGACATACAAGGAATTGTGTCGACACCTTGTAGACTTGTGTCGACACTTACACAACATGTGTCGACACTTGGCCTATAAGTGTCGACACTTAAGAACAGAAAGTCTCGACACTATCTGACAGTTAGAGAATTTCAAGAAGTGACTGGTTGACATGACAGCTGCCGATCCAGCCGGTCTACAGCAACTGTCAGAGAAATCAGAAGTCTGTTATGAACATGATCAGCCGGTTACCATGAAGGAAGCCTATAAATAGGCACCCATTGTTTACAGAAACAGCGTGTGTGAAGGATTGTTGTTGTTACAACTTGTGAGAATATTCTAAGTAGTTGATCAGATTAAATCAAGAAGTGATACACAGAGGATCAACACAAGAAGGTCTGTCAGTTCAACTGCAGATCTAAGAAGTTGGAGAGAGAGAGCTCCAACCAAGAATTCAGTCTTTGGAACTAAGGCTGAGAAGAAGAATTCAGAGTCATCTGAATTTCAAGAAGCAGAGGTCAAGGAACAACTGCAGAAGATTCAGACTAATTCAGTTCTAATCAAGAAGCTTTGAAGGAAGCTAAGTCAGTTTGGATCTAACTGAGTTCTTCCAAGAACTCTTCAAGAAACTCTCAACTCCTCTCTTATTTTCTGAGTTGTAGAGTTAGCAATTGTATTTCTATTTTAACTTGTAGGATCCATTGGATCTGAGAGAATTGTAAGCCTATATTATAAAGGCTGAGGGTAGGGCTTGATTGCCTGAGTGTAGGAGTTGAAGAACTCTGAGTGTAGGCCTTAATTGGCTGAGTGTAAGCCTTGATTGGCTGAGTGTAGGCCTGGGTGGCTGAGTGTAGGCCTTTTGGCTGAGTGTAAGACTTTGGGCCTGAGGTAGGAACCTAGTTGGGTTCTGAGTTAGTGGAGAAGTTTGGCCGAATCTGGTACACTGCTAGATAGGCGAAGGGGGAAAGTGGATGTACCCAAAGATTGGGGAACCACTATAAATTAGTGTGTCTTCTGTGCTGTGCTGTGCTGTGAATTGACTGTTTGATTTCTGTAATTGCTGTTAGTTGTAATAATCTGTGAAATAACTGTTGAGCTGCCAACAAAATTGTAAAAAGGTTTAGGTCACCTATTCACCCCCCCCCTCTAGGTGTTTAGGTACCATATCTTTCAAGTGGTATCAAAGCGAGGTTCCTCAAAAAGGACTAACTGTCTGAGGAGATCCAGTTTGGCAGATTCAGTATAAGTCAGGAAACAGTTTCAAGAAAATTAAGAAACATGGGGTCTTCAGAGAATCACAAGGAATTGGGTTCAATGAAACTGCCCATATGCAGAAAGGAGATTTTTGGAATCTGGAAAGAAAGGGTAAGGCTGTTCATGGAGGCCTCTGACCCTAGGATCTACATCACAGTCAAAGAAGGGCCTTATGTGCCCATGAAGATTTCAGTCTTGGATGCTACACAGAGAACTCCAAAGGATTTTTCTGAGATGACCAAGGATGAGATTGTCCTAGCTACAATGGACAAAAGGGCACAGAACATCATAGTTAGTGCAATTGATGATGCCACCTTCCAGAACCTTATTCACTGTAAAACAGCAAAAGAAATGTGGGATACCCTCATTGTCTACATGGAAGGTTCTGAAGAAGTAAGACAAGATAGGAAGTCCTTGCTTAATCAAGAATATGAGAGCTTTAGGCAAGGAAGAGGAGATAGCATCACTGAATGCTACAAGAAGTTTTATAGAATTGTTAATGAACTCATGTCCTATGGAAGAGAGTTCACTAACTATGAATTAAATGATAAGTTCTTAAGGTCCCTAACCAAAGATTGGGACACTAAGATCTGTGCCATCAGAGAAATGGCAAAGTTGGGAGAAATTCCTCCTCCCACACTGTTTGGCAAGTTGTTATCTTATGAGATGCAATTGTCAGTAAGAAAAGAGGAGGAAAAGTCAACAAGGACTGAACACAGGGAAAGGACTGTTGCCTTTAAGTCAGAAGTACCTAGAAAGAACAGGACTAAGTCATCAACTCCTCCTCCAGAGGTAGTTGAATCAGAATCTGATGAGTCTGTTAGCACTAAATCTACAAGCAGTGAAAGTGATGAAGATTTTGCTGCATTCACCAGACATTTTCAGAAATTCCTTAAGAAGAAACAGTGGAGGTCCAGACCTTCATATTCCAAAGGGAAAGAAGTCCAGTATCAGGAGAAGAAGCCTTCAAAGAAGGATAAGAAAAAGACAAAGACTAGTAAGGCAACTGGGTCTAAGATTGTGTGTTACTGCTGCAATAGACAGGGTCATGTTATTGCAGATTGTCCTGAAAGAAGGAAAGAATCCAGTGACAAAAAGAAGACTCACTTCAAAGGAAAGAAGGAGAAGTCCTTTGTTGCAAAGAATGAGAAGACTCTTTCAGACACTTCTTCTTCAGACACTGAGACAGATGCTGAAGCCTACATAGGGCTATTTGTTGAAGAAGAAGAAGAGTTTATGCAGATCATGGAATCAATCTATGAACAAGAAGAGTGTCAGTGCCAAGGACTGATGGCATTGACTGAAAGTACCAAAATCCTGGAGCAGCCAGGACCTAGTCAGGTACAAAGTCCAACTCAAAGTTCAGATTTCAGTTCTAGTTCAGAGTCAGAATCATCTTCATCAAGTGATGGAAGTGTTTCTGAATCTGAGGGAGATATTCATCAGCTCTTAGATGAATACCAAGTACTGTTGCAAGCCTATAAGAAAAGCAAGATCCTAGCCAAAAGTCAGGCAAAGGAGATTGCTGATCTCAAGGCAGCTGCAACAGATTTTGAGAAGCAGTATGATCAAAAACTGAATGAAGTAGCCAGGCTGAAACACATTACTGTGATTCAGATGGGTACTATTACATTTAAGAATGATCAAATTAAGAGACTGGAGATCAATCTCCAGAAGGAAAAAGAACTTGCTGCCAGGTTTTCAAAACCTAAATCAGTATTACCATTAATTGATGAATTTGTTCATCAAAAAGGCAAAGCTGGACTAGGTTTTGTTAGACCTGCAGGGACTGTACAGTCCAAGTTCAAGTCCAAGGGTAAAGCCCCAACATTCAACAAGCCTGCTGTAGTCAAGACAGCAAAGGTTGTATCTAAGCAAAGGTACAACAAGTTTGAATGCTGGTGCTGTGGCAAGGTTGGCCACTTTGCCTTGGATTGTTGGCACAATGCCAGTGCCAAGTTGAGTAGCAAGTTACCTGATGGAAAGCCAGTAGGTAGCTATGTCAAGTTGCAAACTAACAATCACCAAGGACCCAAGTTTACTTTGGGTTCTAAGGTTCATTAATTTGTTTTGCAGGTGAATCCAAGTGGCCATACCCCAACATGGTACTTGGATAGTGGATGTTCCAGACATATGACTGGAACAAGGGGACTACTGAAGGAATACATTCCAATCAAAAATGGTCCTAAAGTGACCTTTGGTGGTTCTGAAAAAGGAATCATCAAAGGGTTTGGTAACATCTCTTCAAACCTTGTTACCATTACTCAAGTGGCTTATGTTAAAGGGTTGAAACACAACCTCATTAGTATAAGTCAGTTAAGTGATGTAGGGTATGACATCTCATTTGTTAAAAATGGTTGTCATATCAAGAAGTCAAGTGATCAAGAGATCATTTTGACAGGATATAGAAAGAGAAATGTCTATTGTTTAGACATTATGATTGAGAACAATGGTTCTCCTGTCTGTCTTGTAGCTAATGAGACAATCTCTCATTGTGTCAAGTGGCACAAGAGGCTAGCTCATCTTAACTACAAGACTATTGGCAAACTCTTTAGTAAAGAGTTAGTGAGGAATGGTCCTCAAGTTAAGTGTGTCAAAGATGGCATTTGCTCAGCTTGTCAAAAGGGCAAGCAGACTAAATCCACCTTTAGAAGCTTAGACAACAAAGATGCTGTGAGGTGTCTATACCTCTTGCATATGGATCTATTTGGTCCAATGCCAGTTCACAGCTTAGGTAGGAAGGTCTACACCTTTGTAGTGGTTGATGACTACTCAAGGTTTTCCTGGGTGTTCTTCTTAAAGCAGAAATCTGAGACACCTAGTGTCTTCTATAGTTTTGTTAAGCAAATTCAGAATGAATTGAACTGTACAGTGGTCAAAATTAGAAGTGACCATGGTACAGAGTTTCAGTCTGAAAGCATGACAAAGCTGTGTGAAGATTATGGGATATTTCAAGAATTCTCTTCACCTAGAACACCTCAGCAAAATGGCATTGCTGAAAGGAAAAATAGGACCTTGATAGAGGCTGGTAGAACCCTATTAAGTGATTCATCACTGCCAGAATATTTCTGGGCTGAAGCAGTTAACACTGCATGCCATGTGATAAATAGGGCTACCATCACTAAAAGGTTAAACAAGACTCCCTATGAAGTTGTGAAAGGCAGGAAACCAAACCTATCCTATTTCAGGATTTTTGGTTGCAAATGCTTCATACTTAACAATGGAAAGTCTTACTTAACTAAGTTTGCTGCCAAATCTCAAGAGGGAGTATTTGTTGGGTACAGCAATAATAGTAAGGCTTATAGAGTCTACAACTTGACTACACAAGTTGTAGAGGAGTCTGTGCATGTAGTTTTTGATGAAACACAACTAATTAACAATGAGTTGTCTAGTAGTGTGTGCAGCCCCACAGGTCTTACTAAGAAGATGGACAAGCTAATCATAGAAGATGTACCTGCTGCAAGACAGCAAGTTGAAGAAGATGGCTTATGTCCAGGGGGAGAACTACATGTACCAGGAACTGAAGAAGTACAAGGAACTCAGCATGATGAAGATGCTGTAGAAGTTCAACCAGAAGTAAGGATGCCTCCAGCCAACAGGCATCTAAGAGATCATCCAGTAGAGCTGATCATTGGAGATCCAAAACAAGGTGTTCAGACTAGGAGCAGAAATCAGAATGCTGTAGTATATTCAAGTTTTCTGTCTCAAATAGAACCAAAGAAATTTGAAGAAGCTATACAAGATCCACAGTGGACTGAAGCAATGCAGGAGGAGCTTAATCAGTTCAAAAGGTGCAAGGTTTGGGAGCTGGTTCCAAAGCCTAAAGACCACAATGTTATAGGAACTAAGTGGATCTACAGAAATAAGTTAGATGAACAAGGGATTATTATAAAGAATAAAGCAAGACTGGTTGCAAAAGGATATAGGCAAGAAGAAGGTATTTATTTTGATCAAACCTTTGCTCCAGTAGCCAGACTGGAAGCCATAAGGATGTTCTTGGTCTATGCAACCTATCAAGAATTCAAGGTATACCAAATGGATGTCAAGTCAGCATTCCTAAATGGTAATTTGAAAGAAGAAGTCTATGTGGAGCAGCCTGCAGGTTTTGTTGATCCAACTTTACCTCATTATGTGTATAGACTTAGGAAAGCATTATATGGGTTAAAACAAGCACCTAGAGCTTGGTATGAAACCCTATCTAGTTTCCTCATTGAGAACAAGTTCTCAAGGGGGAAAATAGATAAGACTCTATTCCTTAGGGAATCTAGAGGCAAAGTAATACTTGTCCAAATATATGTAGATGACATTATATTTGAGTCTACTGAAAGTAGCCTTTGCAAAAAGTTTGCAAAGCTTATGCAAAGTCAATTTGAGATGAGTAGTATGGGAGAGCTGAAGTTTTTCTTGGGTCTCCAAGTTAAACAGACTGAAAATGGTCTATCCATATGTCAGTCCAAGTTCACCCTAGAACTCATAAGGAAATATGGTATGGATTCCTCCAGTACCATGAAGACTCCTATTGGGTCAAGTATGTCTCTAAGCAAGGATGATGCAGGGAAACCTGTAGATGAAACCTTGTATAGAGGGATAGTTGGCTCCCTACTATACTTGACTGCAAGTAGGCCTGACATTATGTATGCTACATGTGTTTGTGCCAGGTATCAAGCCTGCCCCAAAGAATCTCACTTGACTGCAGTCAAGAGAATCTTGAGATATCTAAAGGGCACTCCCTATCTAGGCCTCTGGTACCCTAGGAATGGAGATTTTGATCTAACAGGCTATTCAGATGCAGACTTTGCAGGATGAAAAGAAGATAGAAAGAGCACTACTGGATCCTGTCAATTCCTAGGTGGAAGACTCATTTCATGGAGTAGTAAGAAGCAAACCAGTGTGGCTATTTCCACAGCTGAGTCAGAATATGTAGCTGCAGGAAGTTGCTGTGCTCAACTTCTGTGGATTCAACATCAGTTAGAAGACTATGGATTTCAGGTAAGTAGAACTCCACTTTACTGTGATTCTACAAGTGCTATTTCAATAGCTAACAATCCTGTATCATATAGTAGAACTAAACATATTGAGATTAAATATCACTTTCTTAGGGAGCATGTAGAAAGAAATGATATTGCACTTGAATATGTTAAAACTGATAATCAGATAGCAGATATGTTTACTAAGCCCTTAGAAGAAGCTAAGTTCAATAGGTTCAAAATTGAACTAGGTATGATAAACTTAGACTAAGTTTACAGAACTAAAGATTGGCTAAGTAAAAAGGTGTCGACACATAGACAAGTCTATGTCGACACAGAATAGTAAGTGTCGACACTTCAGGTAGATGATGTCGACACATCTAGGAAGTTGGTGTCGACACTTCAGAATGTTCGTATCGACACATGTCGAGTAGGTGTCGACACATCCAATGTAGTGTCGACACTTAAGTTTTACTCAGAATTTTCTAAGTAAAGTCTCGACTACATGTCGAGTATAGTGGTGTCGACACTTAGCCAAGTGTCGACACATAAAGTCTGTTGACTAAACTTGTGTCGACACATGTGTGTCGAGACATTATAAGTCAGTGTCGACACTTATTGACAGTGTCGACACATCTTTAGAAATTCATCCCGCCTGTTCGTCTTCAAACAAGAAAGGTATAAATAGGGTTCTGTCTTTGTTTGTCGACACGCTTTCAAAAGTTTCGAGACCAAAACTCTTGTGTCGACATTTCTCTTCTCTAAAGACTAATTCTCCAAACCCTAATGGCTCCCAAGCTGGAAGAGAATGTTAACGAAGGCTATGAGCTCGTGCGAGGCGCTTTCGACGATGGAGATCAAGAAATGAAATCGGTGGTAACCCTAGTCACCGATTTAGGATTGGAGTTTTTGGTTTCAGAACCAACCAAAATTTGGAAGAAGGAAGTTATTGAATTCCTTACTAGAGCGTCTGTAGATGACTCAGGCTACAGAATTAAGTCAAGGGTGCATGACACCAAGGTCAAGGTTTCACCCAAGTCCTTGAGAAAGGTACTTCAGCTACCAAAAGTTCAAGAAGAAGAGGAAGTGACCACATCTAAGACCAGAGAAGCACTTACCTGGTGTGGTCTTGATCCTAAGATGAAAATAGGATCAGTTTTCAACAGGAAGGGAATGAATAATCAAGGCAAATTCCTGTCTGAAGTTGTAGGCAAAGTTATCCTAAGCAAACCAGGAGGACATGACAGGGTGTCAGCCTCTATGTTCAGTATTATGACCAGAATCATCTTCAACCTCAAAACAGACTGGTCTATGATTGTATTTGAGAAAGTGAAGGAAAGTCTGAAGAAGCCCAATTTGGGCAGGATACTAAGTCTCTACCTGGCTGGATCAATTCCAGAGGTAATGAGCACTGCTGCTGGAACTAAAATCAATCACATGAGGAGAATGGATTCAAGGATATTCTCCAGGTGGGAAAGGGTGCTGTCAAAGGAATTGACCACCCCTGAGAAACAAGCTTCTAAGAAGGATTCCCCTCCAAGGAAGAAGAGAAAAACTGCTGTTGTGGCCAAAGTGTCCTCAAGCAGTTCTGGAAGTGAAGAACAGGTGGTGTTCACACCTGATAATCAAGAGGAGGAGATAGTAGAAAAGACCCCTGCTGCTAAAGATGTGGCTGAGACTCAGGGGGAGCTGCCTCACACTAGGAATCTAAGCCAGGGGGAGCCTCCAGCTGTAGAACACCCCTCTACACTGGAGAGTGAGCAAGCAACTCTCATTATCCAAGAGGTACTTTCTGACCTCAATACTTTAGATTTTTCTATAATAGATTCTGATTTGTCTGATATTCATCAGCAAACTCAGCCAGCAAACCAAGCACCAGATGTTGTTCTCCAAGACACATCTGCTGTAGTTAATGTACCCAGTACATCTCCTGCTCAGTCACCCCCAGAATATACAATGGAAGACCTCTTTCTGAATCTAGATCAAGAGGACTTTGACATGGACAAGACTGCTACTGAAGAGAAGGATGCTGCTGTTGAGGGGGAGAATCTTGAAGTTCAGGAAGAGCCTATAAGGCTAGATACTGAGAAGGCACTAGATGTGCAAGCTGAAAAACCATCAAGCCCTAAGGATAGGGTGGATATAGCCAGTACTTCAGAGTCTGAGGATGATGAAACTGAGCAAGCTAAGAAGAAACAATTCTTTGTTTTCAAAAGAAGGAGTCAGAGCTATAAGAAAGCTCTACAAACTGTTGCTCAACACTCACTAGTCCAACAAGCTCCATCAACAGATTACAGTAGCCTAATGGTAGCAATGCAAGTTAAGCTGGATGAGCAAAGGAGGGCTATAGAGACATATATTGATGAAGGCCACAAGTCTTTACAGTTTGATTTAGCTCAAGATATCAAGTCAATCAGGTTTGAAATGAATTTGAATAAGAAGGAAATGACTGACTGCTTCCACAAGGGTGGTAATGCAGTGGTCTATCTGGCAACCCATCAAGAGAAAATAAAGTCTCAAGTAGATGATATAGCACAGAAACAAGGCTATGTGCTGGAAAATCAATTGAGAATGAATGATAATCTGACAGCTTCTCACAATGCAATAGTCACTGAACTGAAGAGTAAGTCTGCTGAACCTTCAACATCATCTGCTGCTGCCAAAGCTGAATTTGATAAAGTCTTTCAGGAAGAAATTGCTGCTGTCAAGACTGCAATCAAGGATTCACAGAAGGTCATTTCTGAACAACTTACAAAGCTAAAACCTTTCTTTAAAGAGGGAATCAGGTACTTGGACAGTCAGATAAGATTCCAAAAGGATGATGTAAGAGACCATGTTGAACAAGAAGTCATAAAGGGGGAGAGGGTGTTAGTCAAAGCTAGCTCTGACCATGCCAAATGGATTTCTAATTCCATCAGAGCTACACTGGGCTATCCTCCCCTGTGTGATGATGACAATGTAGCTGAATCTGGTATTCAAAGTGCATATATTGGAGGTAAGCAACAGGAAGTAGCTCAGGTGATCTATCCACCTCCAGATTTTGAAATGGTTCATGCTGATGTAAGCACAATGTATAGTCCAACTGCTGGTAAGCCTAATATTGTTCTGGAAAAGGTTGTTCAACCTATTACAGCAGCTATGCAAGAGGCTTTGGACAAAGAAGAAGAGACTAGGCTATCAAAGAAGAAGTTCAGGGAACTGGCTGAGCAAAAACCAGATTTTGAACAATGGAGCCCTACTTCTAGGAACATCATTCTCACAGCCTGGAAAGCGGCCAAGGACAATGCCCATGAGAGGAACAAGTGGTTCTCAGAGGCAGAATGGAGGAAGCATGAGAGTAGGCAGGAAGCCATTGTCCAACATAGAAGGAAGGCTAAGTTAGGAAAGCTACCTCCTACAGCTGTGGAGCCTAGCAAAAAATCAAGGCTGAAGAACAGAAAAAGAAGGACTCCAAAGGGAAGAAGGTTGCTGATACTGAGCCTGCTGCTGCTGCTGTCAAGGCCAAAGTGCAAGCTGGAAAAGGCATAGTCATAAAAGAACCAGAGCAGAATTAGACTAAGCTTAGACTGAAGAATGTTGTAATCTGTTACATCTAAACATTATTGTAAATCTTTGAAAATAGATTGCAAAGCAATGTATGAACAATTTTTGATAAATATATATTTCATGATTGTTCAGTAGAATGTGTCTAATTCTTGTTTGTTCTGTAATGCTGTATGAGTATACATGTGTGCTTTATTACATGTTTAAGTTTAACTCTGTTGACATATACCTGTTTTACATCATTTTATAATTTTTAATTATGAGTGGTGTATATCATTGACTAAGGGTTATGACTTCTCCAAATAGGGGGAGATTGTTGGGTACATTGGTCAAATGTACCTGATTTGAAGAAGGCCTCACCTAACTCAATGATATACATCATAGTGTATTTGATGTTTGTTTGAGTTACTTGTGCAGGTTAGGAATACACTGGACTGAAGCTAAAAATTTCTAAGTCCATGTGTCGACACCCAGAGGGAAAGTGTCGACACTTGAGAAAGCTTGTGTCGACACCCAGACAGGCAGTGTCGACACTTGGAGTCATTATGTCGACACCTGGGAAGAAGAGTCGACACCAGACAGAAAGTGTCGACACTTGGAGCTGTGTCGACACTCAGTGTAGAAGAATGCAGAAAAGCTGTGTCGACACTTAGCAGAAGTGTCGACACCTAGAAGAGCTGAGTCAACACCAGAAAGTGTCGACACTTGGAGTTGTGTCGACACTCAGCAAAAGTCTGCAGAATCTAAGTACAAGTGTCGACACTCAACACAATGTGTCGACACTATGCTGAAGAGTCAGTATTTGAAGTAAGTGTCGACACTCAACACAATGTGTCGACACTATGCTGAAGAGTCAGTATTTGAAGAAAGTGTCGACACTCAGCACAATGTGTCGACACACAACCAGGAGAGTCAACACTTGAAGAAAGTGTCGACACTCAGCACAATGTGTCGACACACAACCAGGAGAGTCAACACTTGAAGAAAGTGTCGACACTCAGCACAATGTGTCGACACTTAATTGAAGACTCTACACTTGAAGAAAGTGTCGACACAAGGAGCTGTGTCGACACTTAGCAAAGAACAGAAAAGTTACAAAATATTCTAAGTACAAGTGTCGACACTAAAGGAATGTGTCGACACTCAGCTGAAGAAACAAAAGTGAAGACTTGTGTCGACACCAAGAAGCAGTGTCGACACTTGACAGTTTCAACACGTGAAGATGTGTCGACACAAAGGAGATGTGTCGACACTTAGAAGAATACAGTTTAAGAATGAAGAACAAGACTTGTGTCGACACTCAATTTCAGTGTCGACACATACAGAAGAATCTGTGTCGAGACATACAAGGAATTGTGTCGACACCTTGTAGACTTGTGTCGACACTTACACAACATGTGTCGACACTTGGCCTATAAGTGTCGACACTTAAGAACAGAAAGTCTCGACACTATCTGACAGTTAGAGAATTTCAAGAAGTGACTGGTTGACATGACAGCTGCCGATCCAGCCGGTCTACAACAACTGTCAGAGAAATCAGAAGTCTGTTATGAACCGGATCAGCCGGTTACCATGAAGGAAGCCTATAAATAGGCACCCATTGTTTACAGAAACAGCGTGTGTGAAGGATTGTTGTTGTTACAACTTGTGAGAATATTCTAAGTAGTTGATCAGATTAAATCAAGAAGTGATACACAGAGGATCAACACAAGAAGGCCTGTCAGTTCAACTACAGATCTAAGAAGTTGGAGAGAGAGAGCTCCAACCAAGAATTCAGTCTTTGGAACTAAGGCTGAGAAGAAGAATTCAGAGTCATCTGAATTTCAAGAAGCAGAGGTCAAGGAACAACTGCAGAAGATTCAGACTAATTCAGTTCTAATCAAGAAGCTTTGAAGGAAGCTAAGTCAGTTTGGATCTAACTGAGTTCTTCCAAGAACTCTTCAAGAAACTCTCAACTCCTCTCTTATTTTCTGAATTGTAGAGTTAGCAATTGTATTTCTATTTTAACTTGTAGGATCCATGGATCTGAGAGAATTGTAAGCCTATATTATAAAGGCTGAGGGTAGGGCTTGATTACCTGAGTGTAGGAGTTGAAGAACTCTGAGTGTAGGCCTTAATTGGCTGAGTGTAAGCCTTGATTGACTGAGTGTAGGCCTGGGTGGCTGAGTGTAGGCCTTTTGGCTGAGTGTAAGGCTTTGGGCCTGAGGTAGGAACCTAGTTGGGTTCTGAGTTAGTGGAGAAGTTTGGCCGAATCTAGTACACTGCTAGATAGGCGAAGGGGGAAAGTGGATGTACCCAAAGATTGGGGAACCACTATAAATTAGTGTGTCTTCTGTGCTGTGCTGTGAATTGACTGTTTGATTTCTGTAATTGCTGTTAGTTGTAATAATCTGTGAAATAACTGTTGAGCTGCCAACAAAATTGTAAAAAGGTTTAGGTCACCTATTCACCCCCCCCCCCCCTCTAGGTGTTTAAGTACCATATCTTTCAAAACAAACTTATGCTCCTTCCTCGTCAAAGTAGTGAGAGGTAACGCTATCCGCGAGAAGTTCTCTACGAAGCGCCTATAATAGCCGGCAAGCCCCAAAAAGCTCCGGACTTCTGCTACCGTAGCAAGCTCAGGCCACTCCCGTATCGCAACAATCTTCGTCGGATCCACAACAATACTCTCTCCACTCACTATATGCCCGAGGAACGCTACTGAGGATGGCCAAAACTCGCACTTCGAGAACTTGGCATACAACTGATTTCTCCTTAGCGTCTCCAACACCAAATGAAGATGCTTGAAGTGATCTTCCTCACTTTGCGAGTACACCAAAATATCGTCGATGAAGACGATCACAAAATGGTCCAAGTACTCCCTGAACGTCCTGTTCATCAAATCCATGAACACTGACGGCGCATTAGTCAGCCCAAACGGCATGACCGTAAACTCATAATGCCCGTATCTCGTACTAAACGCTGTCTTCGGGATATCACTCTCCCTTATTCGCAGCTGATAGTACCCAGCCTTGAGATCCAACTTCGAGTACACCATCGACCCGACTAACTGATCAAAGAGATCATCAATCCGGGGGATCGGGTACTTGTTCTTCTCCGTCAGCTTGTTTAACTCCCGATAATCAATACATAACCTCAAGCTTCCGTCCTTCTTCTTAACAAAGAGGACCGGTGCGCTCCAAGGCGAAGAACTCGGGCGCACATACCCTTGCTCCAACAACTCTTGTAGTTGAACTTTCAGCTCCGCCATTTCCTTAGGCGCTAGCCGATACGGAGATCGTGACACAGGCTTTGCACCTGGCACTAGCTCGATCGTAAAATCTTTCTCCCGTTGAGGCGGGGCTCCAGGAAGATCCGCGGGGAACACATCAGGGTATTCCGATACCACTAAAATACAATCCAAAGCGGGCTTCGGCTTTGCAACCTCCACTAGTGTAAAGAACAGTTCTGCTCCGGCACGAACCGCCTTCACCACCTGAAGAGCAGACATCAACGTCTTGCTCGACCCCTTTAAGCCCGTAAAAGTCGTCTCACGACATGCTCCCAGCTTGACTTCCTTGCTACCGCTATCTATATGGGCCTGCTGCTCCGAGAGCCAGTCCATGCCAAATATGACGTCGAACTCCACTAACGGAAGTAAAGACGCCCGCAGGTCGAACTCCTGCTCCCCAATACGAATCTTAACATCGCAGATCCTAACCGCTCGCATCGAACACCCATTGGGCAACAACACATCCAACTCATCCTTCGCCATCGAAGAAGGGACTCCGATGCGTGATATAAATCCTTCGGACAAGAAGGAGTGTGAAGCTCCCGTATCGAAGAGTGCTCGTGCCGGATTTTCACAAATCAATACAAATCCTAAACAAGTAGTGGTAAGGTAACATGTGCATAACAAGCATATAAAGAAATTGACTTGCTATAAATTAAACCGTACCTGTCACCACATCAGCTTGTTTAATGGCCTCCTGTTGGCCAAGATTGTAGACCCTTGGTTGGGCCGGAGCATAATGGGATGCGGTCGACTCCACCGCCTTTCCCTTCTCTTCATAGGTAGCTCCCGGCCTCCTCTCGGACTTAGGACGTCCGCTCCAACAATCACGGGCGAAATGCCCCGTCTTTCCACACGTAAATCACGCACCCGGGGTCCGACCCGTAGTCGCCCCAGAAGCGCCAGAAGGAGCTGGACCCGAAGTCCTATGCTTCTTGAAAGACCTCCGATAGCCAGACTTTGAAGTAGTCGGCACTCTGAACTCAGATTTCTTTTCACTCAAGCTTTTCTTCGCTTGCACGCTCTTCATGTCCTTCTCCAAGGACCGGGCAGTATTGACCAAGGTTAAGAAACCCTGCGTCATTGGCCCTGACAGTAATAGTCTCAACTCATCCCTCAAGCCTTCATAAAAGCGATTAGTCTTGCGCTCCTCATCCATGATGGTGGAGCTAGCATAACGACTCAGACAAGTAAACTCGTGGAGATATTCATCCACGCTCCTCTCACCCTGCACCAACTTCAGGAACTCATTCTCCATTGAAATCCTCTGAGTAGAAGGGAGGTATCTTGCTAAGAACAATCCCGATAACTCTTCCATCGGAACGTCTATCAGTTGTCTACCTCTCAAATGATGCAACTCCAATCCTTCCCACCACATCCTCGCTTCCCCGTCCAGAAGGAACGTAGCGATGGTGGTCATTTGCCACTCCTCCGTCTCCGTTGCTGTCATGACTCTCTTCACCCTAGAGAGCCAGTCTTCAGCCTGAGATGGGGTTCCCAACCCCGAGAATAACGGAGGGTTAAAGCTCATTACATGCTTCAGCTGTCTCTCAGTTGCCCTCCTTGGCACTACCAGTTCTACAACCACTTGCTCCACTCTCCTCGGCTCAGCCTCTTGAAGAGGTACTTGCTCCATCACAGGAGCGGGCTGCTGCGCTTGCCTTCCAGGCTGCGCATTAATCACGGCCAACACCGCTTCAGCCACCAAGCGTATATTTTCAGCCGACAGAGGTGTTGCAGGAGCAACATCCGGTGCACTACTAGCCTCAGAAACTCGGCGTTCTGACGGCCCAACACCACTTCGGGTCACCTATAGTGGTACAAAACACCGTTAAGCAACCAAATAAATTGCAAACAGCAATTATAGGAACACGCAGGTTCCTCAAACACGAGTATTTTCATTCCTAAGTGGACATTCATGGGTTCTTTTCACTGTTATTACGATGACGCACACAATGTGCTCACCACCCCTTAAAAAGAATTCGCCCACGAATTCACTTTAAGCTCGACCAAAACCAGTAGTCTGATACCAAATTGTAACACCCCCTATCCGTCGCATAGTATATAGCAGTAGGTCCGGCCGGGGCCCGACGCCATATACCACAGACAGACCGGGTGGTTACTTATGGAAATCATCCAACCAATCTCAACGTCCTACACAGAGCATTCTAGCGGAAGCAGTTTATAAAAGTTGTAAACAAGAACCCAGCATCAAAGCACGAATGTCCACTAGTACAAATTAGGAATGTTATACAAAAATACCCAAAACCGGCCTTAAGGCCTTACAAAATGTTTCACTTGAATATTACATGTTTTACAAATCACGGCACGCAGGCCGGTCATACATGAATAAAGCAGTAAACACTTCTACTTGGGCCTTCGAGGGCCAGCTTCGCAAAAAGGGCTTTAGCCCGCTATTGACCGCTTGGTCCAGCTGCACCTGCATGCAACAAACCACCACACGGTGGCAAAACAAGGCAACAGTCAGCAATGCTGACCAAATTATAACGATCCCGCCCCCAACTCGGGGCGGCGATGCTCCTTCCCTGCATTTCATTAGCATAAGCGAGCAATGTATATAACCATAGCCATTTCATCACAGACGTTGGCTCGCACGGCCACACGCCCCGTGCACTCAGGGCACATTCTCAGTGAACCGGTCGATGTCACGTCATTTAAAGCCATTAACATTCCAGACTCACCACCGCCACTTAGACGGCCAAACCTATGAGCAATTTGTCTTCTTGGCATGGGTCACGTCAATTTAAGCCATTGACCGCCGAAGACTCACATCTATGCCAACGGCAAGTGCCACGTAACCTTAGGTCTCTTTAACCGAACGACATAAAGCGGGTACGGTTCCATCTAACCCGTGCTCACATCGCAACGACAATTTAAGCCATTTGCGCGGGTCAAACTTCCACCGAGTCCCATTCTATCACAAGTCACATAACCCGGTTATGTTCAAGTTGGCTCTCAGGCCACCAAGTTGGCAAGATCTCGTATCCGCCCAGTTTTCCGGGTGCACCTTTGGGTTAGTCCCCAAGGTTCCCTGTTGCAATCTACCGCGTAGAAAACCCGAAAACAACCAATAGCACAGAGTCTTCTCCGGCCTTATGCAATGCAACATCACCGATCCAGACCAACATGTCCGGGTAGGCTTCACACATCATGCCTATGTCCGTTCTCGCATACGAACTCTAAACAACGGGGACTTTACATATCTACCCGAAGGAACGCCTCCAACTCTCCGCAAACTCGCGAGAGCGGGCTTCCTATGCTAAGAAAGAGAGCTATTTCATGCTCAAGATGAGGATCGTTACCCTTGAGTTCCTCTTTGGCGCCATTGAAAAGTAATCGGATGAAAACCACCGCACTAGCGTTGCCTCCGTGGATCCGGAGTCAGCTCGCGATTCGGAGCTCCGAAGCTCCTCCAATGGCGGGATCTAGCTCTTCTTCCACTCTTTGCTCTCCTCTTTCTCTAAGGACTTAGAGAGATGATAAGTGAAGAAAAGTAAGGGTTTTCTCAGTCAAAACCCGGGTATATCCCTTCAGGAACAACCCCCAGCCGTTGGATCTCAACATAAGGAAACGAACGGCTTTGATTCGGGGCTGAAATGCCCAATCTGGACCGAACACGGCCTGGCACACGCCCGTGTCCAGGGCCGTGTGCCGCATTCGCCATCAAAATCGAATCACCTGTAACCTCACACGAGTATCGAACACGCCCGTGTTCGAGCTGACACGCCCGTGTTCCACCTGACACGGCCGTGAGGCCGGCCGTGTACCCCATGATTTTTCCCCTTTTTCAACCCGAGCACTGCACGGGTCCTAGGACACGCCCGTGTCCTTGCCCGTGTCACTTTGACACGCCTCGACCCCATGCCGTGTACACGGTCTCGACATTTCGTCGCGTGAAGATCGACGACTTGATGACACGGCCTTGGACACGCCCGTGTCCTAGGCCGTGTGCCTTGTCTCGACGATCGTCGAGCGAATATCGACGACTCCCCGGGACGATCGTCGACACGGGTCGACACGCCCTGCGACACGCCCGTGTCACGGGCCGTGTGCCCATTCTCGACGAATCGTCGAGTATATCTCGACGACTCCGCGGCTAAGTGTCGACACGGGTCGACACGCCCTGCGACCCGCCCGTGTCGCAGGCCGTGTGCCCATTCTCAACGAATCGTCGAGAGAATCTCGACGACTTCGCGGCTAAGTGTCGGCACACGCTTGACACGCCCTGGGACACGCCCGTGTCCCAGGCCGTGTGCCTTCAGCCAGAACCCAAAACTGGCCCAAAACGTCCCCCTTCGCTCCTTTGAGTTTCGGGGCGTTACACCTGGTGTTGCTATATAAATGTGGAGTTTATATAGAAGTGGACATTCTCTGAGCTGAGTTCTTAAACTTAAAAATGCTGCGCTAGAATGGATTGAGTTAAGGATGCGAATAGAATTTGATTTCCACAAGTAATTCCACTACTTGTCCGTGACATATGGCGTGGGGCCCCGGTCGGATCCACCGTTATATGCCATGTGACGAATAGGGGCGTTACAATTTTTGTGTTGTGCTTACTCTTTTATAGAACATATATTTTTAATTAGAGTAAATAAGATCTATCCCCTAACTTTCAGGCAACCATGTCGCCACCAATCGATGACCACCACTTCAACGGAGGTGGTGGTGATAGACAGTGGTGGCCATCAGGTGGTTAGAAAATAAGGATTGAAGATAGCCCAGGTCGGGCTAATCTTGGTCGTTGCATTAAGGAGGAAGGTGACTCCCTGGCCGCCAGATCTGCTTTAATATCCGTGCAAGATCAAATTAATTAATATCCTATAGTTTCGTGTATTTTTGTCACACTTATATAACAATCTTCATGCTGGACTTAAGACCCATTAGAAGCTATTTTATGAAAAATTTCTAGCAACAACTTTTGTAGCCCTTGAAGTCTACTGTCCATGGAAATTTAGATCTCATCATTTGGAACATTACAAACCTCTGAAAGGGCATTTTACTGAATTGTCTTTGTGAAGGGCCAATCCTCAAAATGTGAATATACTTCACATGGATGATTGCATGTGACTAGGGTTTTGGACATGCATGCATGAAACATAGACTCAACCCCTGCCCCAAAAGCAGAAATTTTGGGGCATATTTTTCTATAGTTTTGGAAATAATTCGTTTTTCATATATCATTAAAATACATGTGCAAATGACCCCAAAGTGGCACAAAATTTTGGTGACATGTTAGAATTGTCATTTTAATACCCTAGACAAACTTTTGGGTCATTTGGAGCTTTACATGTGGGTGTATTCCACATGCATGAGACTATAGTTTAAGGTGTATGGTGTGCATTTAGCCAAAACGAAATCTTTGTAAATTTAGAAAGATTGGCTTGGTAAAATTCAGTGAAGTTTTAGACATGCACAAATTTAGTGGAAATACACCATCTCTGGAAATTGTAGAACTTTTGAAGTTAAATTTCCTTAGAAAATAATTTAAACACATTATGTCACAAATTTGTATTATTGAAATAAATGTGACAAATATAGATGTGAAAATTATATATTTTTGTGAATATCCATATTTTGCCATAATTCACCCTTGGAATTTTAATTAGAAATTTTGAATGATAGAAACTTAGGGTTACTTCAATAATTATCATTACGCTCCTTTATGTATTTTTAAAATAATTGTGATCAATATTGTTGGAAACATTCTACATTTCTGGCTTTATTATTTTCATAGTAGTATGAACCTCTGGAAAATTGTCTAGAATTTTTGGATGAATATTTTAGGAACCTCTTTTGATAAGTGACACTTTGGATTCATTATTCAATTATAAAAATCATGGACTAATTAATGTTTTAAAATTATGAAACTCTATCCAATATTTTATTCCATTAATATGTATCTATGGTAATTTATTTAGACCAATTGGACTTTTGAAATTTATACTTCATGTGTAAATTGACTTGTGTCGTATAATTATAGGATTTTAATTATGAAAAAATTTAATTAGGAAAATTATGAACTTCTGATAATTTATTATAAATATCATAATGAACCTCTTGTATAGATTTTAGATCATTTGGCAAAGGGATTTGATATTCGCATCTTTAGGACCATATGTAGTTCATTTTGTATTTTGGTTTGCTTTTAACAAAGATGTGAAGTAGTGAATAATACATCAAGATCACTTTGGAATGAATTGAAAATTAAAACACTTTAGTAAAACACCATTTATATCAATCTCTGAAAGTTACATGATTTTTGGAGAATTTTTGTACTATTGTTTGAAATTTAATTTAGAATAATGTCACACCTTCAATTATATGAAATAAAAGGAGACCTTCTACCTTAGAAAAATACCATACTAATTGGGAGTATTAGTAGGATCATAGGGCATCTCTGGAATGAATTTCTAGGCATATAGAATTATATTTATAAGGCCTACACCACCCATCATGTATTCAGGATTAATGGTTAACACCGTTAATAGAACACGTACTTAAGGGTAGGCTTAAATTTATGATCTTAAGAGTGGATCCTAATTGATTTAGTGATATAATTGGGGTGTTATAGTATTATGGTTGAAGTACTAATGGGTCACTAAGAGGTGCTGAGTGATAGTGTGCACGGACATTAAAGGGAGTTGCTAAACTTGGAGTCCGAAGTTAGATTGTCTCTCCCCTACATGAATCATAAACCATCTTAGGATAGTTTAAGAGTAACATAGAGAGAGGGTTATAAGAGCTGGAGGATTGATAGTCGGGGTGATAGAGATGTGATAGGACTTATTAGTCCTGCGAGCTGGAGTCTCGAATGGTTAAAGTGATACTTTGCATGTGCATATATTTATATAGTGATGGGTCTTCATTATCGGTCCTGCTGACACACTGATGGTGGTACGTTGACTGGTGAGGTGTGAGAGTTTGAGGGCCAGTAGGTTGTATACACTATGGTTTGAAGGACAATCCCTGAAAACGCACACCCGACCATAAAAGACTGGTGGATTCCAACAATAGTACGTAGAGACTCTAGAGTACCCCTGGGATGTGTGCAGAATGCTTGGGTGTGTAAAGAGGCATATGAGAGGTATAGGCCAGGTAGTGCGCATACCATCCTAGGAGTGGAGAGCCTAATCTACTGCCATTATGAGCTATGATGGTTGGCACAAGAGAGGTTATTTGCCTTCAAAAGGATGAGAACCAAAGGTCTGTGTGCATAGAGTTGTGTGTAAGAGTTGAACTTGCTTGATAAATGACATATTATAACATACATCCATACTATAGGACATGCATACCCCAGATACTCATCATATACATTATTACGGGCTCTTTTATTTGATGAGTTAATATTTTGAAAATCTTAACTTATAAGTTTGTATGAGCATTTATATAAGTTAAGATACGTTTCTGTGATGGTAATATAGGCTGCTTTACTTTCTTTACTTTACTTGTGCTGCACTTTACTTAACACTTATACTGCTTACTTGCTTACCGACTTACTGCTATCATAGTTCTTATATTCTGTTATAGTTCTATATATACACCATTGCTAGTTAGAGCCATATCACCTATCTTTTTTTATATATTGCCTTGTTCTCCTCCACATTCTTCCTCCCACACAATGTCTAGGAGTCGCGGGGGTGAGGCAAGGACAAAATGACTTCGATTTTCTAACTAACAGTCAGTGGACTATCGTTTTAGGTGCAAGAGGATCTACAACAACAGCATGACCAACAGGATGATATGACAAAACTTGAGGAGCAGTTACCGTGCACTACTAACACCCTACTACAAGTTGACGAGAATCCTTTATTAATTTTTGCTTAGATGTTATAGAGTGAGAGTGTACAACCCCATATTTGCTGAGTGGGTTTTGCCCCCAGGGGAGGTAATTCAAGATCCTTTCACTAGGGTAGGTGGGAAGGATTCTGCCTGGGTAGGCGAAAAGTCCCCGGGGTGGGGCGGAACTCTCTAGACCCAAGGCATCGAGTGGAGCTCTCGCTCTCAATGCTTTCAATGCTTTTTTTAATAAGGCGTCGAGTGGAGCTCTCGCTCTCAATGCTCTTAGCACTTTTTGTCCCAAGGAGTCGAGTGGAGCTCTCGCTCTTGATGCTCTCAGCGCTTTTTGTCCTAAGGCGTCGAGTGGAGCTCTCACTCTCGATGCTCTCAACGCTTTTTGTCCTAAGACGTCGAGTGGAGCTCTCGCTCTTGACGCTCTTGATGTCTTCTGAGTTAAGGCGTAGAGTGGAGCTCTCGCTCTCGACATCTTCTGCATTAAGGCATTGAGTGTAGCTCTCGATCTCAACGCTCTCAACGCTTTTTACTATGAGGCATCGAGTGTAGCCTTTCCACTCAACGCTCTCGATGCCTTTATAACCTTTGGAGTTGAGTGAGGCCTTTCCACTCAACTCTTTTGGACTTGGCCATGTCTCTTATGTGGGCAGGCGAGTGGGGTAGGCAAACCCGCACCCGACTAGATATTGGCTTTTTGACAGGACATGCAGAAGGGCTTCTGCCCAGGTGTGCGATAAGCCTCCTGCCCAGTTTGGTCCAGAGGTAAATTTACCTGGCTGCCCCTAAAGGTCTGTATTTATCCCTTTTGAATAGTGGAGTTTGGGTGTTGGAAGACCACTTTGGGTTGCATATAGCCCTTTTGAATAGCAGAGCTATGCTGTTGGCAGACTAGTTGTTTGGAATCTATAAATAGACCGACAAGGTACCTTAGAAGGCAAGCTTTCTCATTTTCGGAAGTCTTGTCGCACTTTCTGAGGTATCCTTAGCTCAGTACTTAGATATGTAGGGGAAGTGCTCTGAGATCATCCAGATTAGTGGAGGGACCTACGTGCTGTAGCCAAGGGTCAGTTCTTTAGTTCTCAATAACTGTTCAAGGGTCTGCGTTTGGTAGAAGTAGGTGTCAGCTACACCCTAGGGTCTGAACTCTTGTTGGAGCCATTTTTTGGTTCCAACATTTCTGGTGCAGTGAGCGTGGATCGTAGCAGATACAAGAAAATCTCAGGCTAAGTCTCATGGCTAGAGGCGAGGATGGAGGAGCAGGCTTGGGAGGTTCTCCACCCCAGGCGAGTGGGGTGACGATGGGGATGCTATAAGATTTCAGGCGGGAAGTCTTTCAGACCATCTAGTTAGCTTTCGTTGCGAGAAGAGATTGTGCAACACCTTCAGTTCTAGTGGTTGCTGAAAGTTTTTGTTTTCAAGGATAACTAAATCACTTAGGGGGGTGAATAGGTTATTTGTCTCTTTTGTTATATTTTGAGCTTAATTACTTATGTGAGTTTTGTGTTTAGATTTATAGTGCTTCCAAGATAATCACACATACAACATAGCAAATATATAGTGGTTCTGCAAATTATGGGTACATCCACTTTCCCTCCCACCTTTCTAACTTCTACTTAGACAAGGCACTTCTCCAATCTCAGCTACTAAGAGCTTACACCTCAGATCCCTCAGGATCTCTCAGTTTCCTCCAAGACTTACTGCTCAGGTACTAAGCCCTACAACTCAGTGACCAACTAATAACCTACCTCAGGCCAAAGGCCCTACCACTCAGGCTGGGAGGACAACCTTACCTCAGATCCACAAAGGATCCTATTTCAGAGAGAATGACTCTCCTACTTCTCAGGTACAAAGGCCTTACCTCATATCCAAAGGATCTTACTATTCAGGCACAAATGACCTATAACTCAGAGAAAATGACTCTCCTACCTCAGGCTCAAAAGCCCTACAGCTCAGTGATCAACTGATCACCTACCTCAGATCCCAACTAGATCCTACCTCAGATTCAAACTAAAATCCTACACTAAGATACACACTTTGATCCTACTCTCTGCCTTTATAACACATGATTACAACTCAGATCTGTTAAGATCCTACAGGGTGTGAGTTTGGGTGTAGTTGATTTCGCTCCAGAGAAATTTCTCTGAGCCTACCTACTTCTGTCCTGAGTTATCTCAGTCCAGACTTCTTCTACACAGTCTAGAAAGTGTCTTCAAGAAAGCTTGACCTGAGCTATATAGTAACTGCAGTTAGGGATGGCCATTTGGTGCTTCTTCTTCCTCAGAGATTTCCTCTAAACTTACTGGTGCAGGAATGGATGTCACCATCTATCTTTCTTCAGCTTTCAGCTACTGCAGCAATAGACCTTGCTTCTTCCTTGTAGATCTGATATTCTGCTTCTTCCTAAACTGACTCACAAGTTCAGCCCTATCTTCTTCTCAGCTCCATAAATTTATCTTTAAGATTGGGCTTGCTGGAATTGTGAAGTAACTTACAGTAAAGGTTTCTTCCTTTGTTGTAACCTGAGCTGAGATAAACATAGCCCTAACTTCTTGACTGTAGAAACCAATTGTCTTTGTTATCCTTCTTCCTTAAAGAGCAAGCTTTCTGTTCTTGCCGGTGTAGGTAAAAATGGCACCAACTATCTCTTTTAAATCTTAGATCTGAAGCTTGAACTTCTCCTTCAAGGTTCTGTAGGAAGAAGATGAAGTCCAGCTGTATTCCCAAAAGCTACTTCTTCCTCGATCTCTTTCTTTTATTATTAGCCCGTCAACGACTCTTTGAGCAGTGAGCCCCACCATGAATTTGTTGGCAGCTACCAGCTTTTGCATTAATGGCTGTACTATAGGTAAGTGGCAACATTTGTCATGTACTGTAGCTTTCTCGCAACAAATTCAAATTCAGTTGATTTGTTGACTTTGCTGATGTCACCATCTGTGGACTTAGCCAAAATCAAGCATCTTTAGTATAGACGTTGAGTGAGTAAGCATCACTCAATGCCAAAACACAAACATATATTCTGCCACTAGGCGTTAAGTGAGTAAGCTTCACTTAACGCCAAAATACTTAGAAAAGTTTCTATCATTAGGCGTTTAGTGAGAGACCATCACTCAATGCCAAAACACATAGACAATCTTTCTATCTCTAGGCATTGAGTGATTGATCTCCACTCAATTCCAAACTGCTTAACTGGAGTTCTGTCACTTGGCGTTGAGTGAGTAAGCTTCACTCAACGCCATAACACTTAGATTTGTTGTTAGTCACTTGGCGTTGAGTGAGTAAGCTTCACTTAACGCTAAAACAGTAAGCCATTTTTTTGTATCTGAAAACACTGGCTCTGACTGTCTAAGGTTCATTCACCAGTTTTTATCACATGACGTTGAGTGAGTAAGCTTCACTCAATGCTTGTGGACTCAGTCAAAAATCTACACAGATTTTCTGAGTCATTGACTGACTGAGGTATACTCAACGAATATGAAGTTATGGCATTGAGTGAATGATCTTCACTCAACCACTGTAGACTTGGCCATATTTCAGCCTGTTTCTTCTTAGTCTTTTACTGCCTTAGCCAGTGTCACAACGTTTTTCTATATGGCGTTGAGTGAGTGGACTCCACTTAATGCCTGTGGACTTAGCCACATCTTCAGCATGCCAATTGTTTGGCTTTGACTATACAAGCTGAACTCAGTGTATTATCCACCTGACATTGAGTGAATAGACTTCACTCAATTCATGTGAATTTAAATAGTTTTCTGTCTTTTGACTATCTTGCCTAGACATCACCTGTCTTGGCCACATGAATCAAGCTATCCAATCAATGCATAGAGGGTACCCTGCATATATAGAACTTGTAGGACATGTTATATTACAACATGTGTATCCCATTGTCTACAATGCCTTCTTCAAATACATGATATTGGGATCAATGGACTCAATAGTTGCGGCTCCTTCTTTAGGAAAGAACGCTCCTAGACAGCGTCCCTGGAAGGAGATTCCGGCGAAGTGTACCGAGAGGGATGTCTCCGGGCAGGAACTCTTCCCCAGGCAGGCTAGTGCTGATAGGGTTAGTGAGCCAAGGCCGCGAGATGTGCCTTCTCACCAGGTTGTGGGTGGGAGCCCTTTCAATGAGTTGATTGTCTCTACCCCGGTCCCTGATGGGTTCAGAGAGCCAGATATGTCTTAATACACAGGCAGGGACGACCCCGTGCAACATGTTCAGTGGTTCGAAGACGCCGTCTCCATTAGGCAGATGTTGGATGCCTTCAAGTGTCGGCTCTTTGCCATCACTTTGAAGGAGAAAGCGAGGGACAAGTTTCATTAACTCCCTGTAAGTTCCATTTACTGCTTTGAAGATCTGCACCAGGGGTTCCTGTTGAGGTTCTCCATGTCAAAGAAGAGGAAGAAGGGGGTGGAGAGCTTGTTCGCCAACAAGTAGAAGCCGAAGGAGACGCAGAGACACTATTTTGATCGGTTCCAGGAAGAGATCCTTCTAGTTCAGGTGGTCTTGGGGTACATGCTGATGCCCAGAGGCAGATTCAAGGTTGGGGACATAGGGAGCCGAACAATTGGTGGCCTGGAGGCCTCAAGAAGGTCCCCTCGGGGGCAGGGGGATTATAAGATGGAGAGAACTTTCGCTGATAGGGAAGGTTTAATATGCCGGCTTTGAGGCAGGGGTAGAGGGACCCTCTCCCGCAGCAGCAGGAGGTGATGGTGATCGGCAGAACAAGAGGGGAGAGAAGAGGAGTTAGGGGAGGAGGAAGGCGAAGAGAAGGCATGGTGGCGTTGACTTTCTGTGACTTTCATCAGGAGGAGGGTCATGCAATGGTCACCTACCCAGATTTTCTGGAGATGAGAGAGGCCAGGGGGCAAGTTCAGTTACAACCACCCGTGAGAATCGAGGAAGTTCTGCTAGGAGAAGGAGAAGATAGGTGTGAGGACTGGTTGGATGCGGGAGACCGAGGAGGGATCTGAGTGATCCATGGGGGGTGGGGATTGAGGCCACCCATAAGGGGAGTTTCCAAACCATGTATAGGAGAAGCATTGTGTTGACCTCCCTGACTCCCCCCAGGAGAAAAATATCACCTTCTCTTCAAAGGACATGCCAGACTATAAAGACCCGTTCTGCGATGCCTTGGTGATCCAGACGGTCGTAGAGAACTTCACGGTCTCCAGGATTCTGGTGGACATTGGGAGCTCTGTGAACGTGATCTTTAAGAAGGAGTTCGATGAGATGAAAGTGGACGCTCGAAGGGTGTTGGTCTCAGATGTACCGTTGTTCGGGTTCTCAGGGGAAAGGAAGGAAGTTGAGGGAGGTATGGGACTACACATGACACTGGGGGGGGGGGTGTCGAGGAACTATCGGTTTATCATTATTGACTCTCCAAGCAGCTATAATGACATCTTTGGGAGCCCCCTCATCAGAGCCTTTCATTGCGTCCTCTCCTCATTCCATACATGTCTCAAGTTCAGCAGTGGGGGAGTCCAGGTCAGGATCAGGGGGATCCGAAGGTGGCAAGGTAGTGCTATGTGACTGCCGTCAACACCATATCCTGGATGGCAGAGGCGGTGGATTTGGAGAAGGAGATGACGACACAAGAGGAGGTTACAGAGGAGAGAGAAGTGAGCCTAGGTGAGGCTGGAGAGAAGGCTACAGAGGAGCAGGGAGAAGGAGAAGTAGAGCTGCAGGAGAAGTGTGCTGCCTCCTAGGTGGAGGCCCAAGGAGGCAGAGAAGTGGAGCTGCAGGGAAGTCAATTAGAGGTGATGGAGGTTGAGGATGTAGGCGGGGAGGAAGCGTTCGGGCAGGAGGAGGAGCCGAGGAGCGGCGGAGAGCAATACAGGTTGGAGACGGCATAGGAGGTCGCAGAGATGAAGGTCTTCAACAGGACAGGAAAGATGAAGAGGGTACATATTAGCGGTGTCTTGAGCCCAGAAGATTAGGGAAGGATGCAAGAGTGCATCCAAAGGAACATCGACATCTTTGGTTGGAGTGCGACAGACATGCTGGACATCAACGCAGACGTGGTGTGCCACCATCTGAATCTGTACCCCAAGACACATCCCATCTGCCAGAAGATGCGGACCATTGCCACCAAGCTGGAGGATCCCATCCGCGAGGATGTCAAAGAGCTTCTCGAAGCAGGTTTCGTCTCGAAGATCCAGTATCCAGGCTGGGTCTCCAACGCGGTAATGGTAAAGAAAGGGTATGGGAGGTGGAGAATGTGTGTGGACTTTTCTTTATTATATAAATTATGCCCAAAGGATTGCTACCCCCTGCCTCAGATCGATACACTGGTTGATTTAGCCGTTGGTTTTTCTATTATGAGTTTTTTGGATGTTTTTTTTCAGGTTATCATCAGATTCGAATGAATCCCCCGACGTCAAAGATTTCTCCTTCATCACTAGGGAGGGATGTTTAAACTATAAGATGATGACCTTTAGGATAAAGAATGCAGAGGCCACGTACCAGCATATGATGGACCAGGTCTTACAAAATCAGAGGGGAGAAAATTGGAATTTTTTGTTGATGATCTTATAGTAAAGAGTCGGGATGTGGGTTCACATCTACTTGACCTGGAAGAAACATTCACCACCCTGCGAAAGATCAAGATGTGCCTAAACAACCAGAAGTGTGTCTTCGGGGCAAGCCGAGGCAAGTTCCTTTGACATCTTCTGACCCCTGCGGGGGTAGAGCCTAACCCAGCCAAGGTGGAGGCTATCACAGAGTTGGAGTCATTGTATAATGCCAAAGTGGGTCAGTGCTTGATTGGCAAGCTCGCTGGGCTGAGTAGGTTTCTCTCTCGAGCTGGGGAGAAATGATCACCTTTCTTTAAGGTGTCGCAGGGAAACCAGAAGTTCATGTGGACAAAGGAATGCGAGTAGGCCTTCCAGGCATTGAAAGGTTAACTCTCCCAAGTGCCGCTTCTTTAGAGATCGAAGGAGGGGAGGACCTAGCTTTGTATCTCGGAGTGGGGGCGGTGGTCGTAATCTCGGTTTTGGATAGAGAAGAGGGGAAGAAGCAGTTACCCATCTACTATGTCAGCAACATATTGAAGAAGGCCGTGCTCTGTTACCCCATCCTGGAGATGTTGGCTTTCTCCTTGAACATCTTGGTCAGGAAGCTTAGGCCATACTTTCATGCCCATTTGATCAAGGTAATGACGGACCACCCGCTGTGTAAGATTTTTGAAGGGGTGGAGACCTCGGGGCGGTTGGCCAAGTGGTCCACCGAGCTGAGTGAGTTCGATATCACTATTGTGCCGTGGATCCCCATCAAGGCGCAAGTGGTGACAGATTTCATGGCCGACTATGTCGTTGAGGTAGAAGGTGAGAAGCCACCACCACATGATGCTTGGAATATGTTGGTTGACGGAGCCTCGGGAAAGCATTCTCTAGGGGGAGGGGTAGTGCTAGTAAACCCTCAGGGGGTCACCATAGAACATGCATTGGTCTTGCACTTTCCCATCACCAACAATCAGACAGAATACGAGGCTTTCATAGCTGGGCTGCGATTGGCCAAAGAGCTCCAGGTACATGACGTAGAAGTGTTCACAGACTCATTGGTGATGGCATCGTAGATCAGGGGTGAGTATGAGGCTATGGAGACTACCCTCATGATATACTTGTCCAAGGTAATTGTGATTGTTGGCAGGTTCCGGACATTCTCGATCCAGCATGTCCCCAGGGAGGAGAGTACATCAGTCGATCGGTTGGCTAAGTTTGGACCCCGGGGTGGAGGAACTTTGACTGAACTGTTCCACTTGGCAATCAATGATGGGGAGTTGATGGAAGTGGATCGGCGGCCCTCATGGGCGGATCCCTTTGTGGCTTTCCTAATTACAGGTAAACTTCTCGAAGGGACCAAAGATGTGAAAGGCTTTAGGCACAAATCATCACATTACTCAATGCATGAAGGAGGGTTGCATCAGAAGATATTGTCAGGGCTCCTGGCGCGATGCATTGTAGAAGAGGAGATCCTGCGGATCCTGGAGGAAATACAATATGTCGAATGTGGCAGTCACTTGGGAGGTAGAACTTTGGAAGCTAGGGTGGTCAGGCAGGGATATTTCTGGCCATCCCTAAGGAAGGATACGACAGAGTTTGTAAGGAGGTGCCAAAAGTTGCCAGCTATATCCCCCCTCCAACTCTTGCCTGTCCAAAGGCTTCAGAGCATCACGGCGCCATAGCCTTTCGCCATCTGTAGAATGGATTTGGTTGGGCCTTTTCACCCAACAAGTGGGCAGAGAAGGTTCCTTCTGGTCATGATTGATTATTTATAAAAGTGGCTAGAGGTCAAGGAATTTGCCAAGGTGACTTCCTAAGTCATCAGAAATTTTGTATTGGGGGAGATCATCTGCCGACATGGGTTGCCTCAAGCCATTGTCACGGATAATGGTCCCTAGTTTGGCAGCGAAGAATTCATCAATTTCTGCACCAAGTTGGGGATTGACCTTAGGTTTGCCTCCGTCCACCACCCAAGAAGCAACATCCAGGTGGAGGCGACAAACAAAATCATCGTGAACCTGCTTAAGAAGATGGTAGAGAACTTGAGGGGGAGTTGGGTAGAGCAACTCCCCTCGGTGTTGTGGGCTCTGGGACAACCTCCAACACAGCCACTAGAGAGACCCCCTTCAAACTTTCTCATGAGTATGAGGCGGTCTTGCCTGTGGAGTTTGAGGTTCAGTCGCCATGAGTCGCGGCAGCTAACAGGGGAGATGAGGAATGGCGGGAAGGAAATGAAGGGGAGCTGCAGCTCATGCTGGACATGGTAAAGGAACTTTGCGACATATCCACCATCAGGCAGGAGGAGATTAAACGGAGGATGACCAAGTACTTCGATAAACATTTCAGGATCATGCAGTTCAAAGAAGGAGATCTGGTCTTGAAATAGGTCGACGCCGCTAGAAGGTCGGCATCCGTTGGGAAGCTCAATCCTAACTGAGAGGGTCCCTACATAGTGGAAATGGCCCTAGGGTCAGGAGGATACCACCTCCAAAATGTGGAAGGGGTGACCATGAGCCGCACTTGGAGTGGCGAATGACCTGAAGCGTTTCTATCCTTAGTTGGGGTAAAATTGTAAATCCTATTATAATAAATTTATTGAATTGTTTCAGGTTTGTCTCTTTTGAAGATTATAAGAGGTTGTGGTTTGAAAGACCCCGAGTAGATCCCGTTGACCAGGCTCCCATTAGCTAGTAGGGTTGGAAGGCGCACTCGGCCCCGAGTAGACCCGCTGTCCAGGCTCTCATTAGCTGGCATGACAGTAGGCTCGCTTAGGGGGTAAGGAAAATAAGTTGTGGTTTGAAAGACCCCGAGTAGATACTGCTGAGCAGGCTCCCATTAGCTGTTAGGGCTGGAAGGCACACTCGGCCCCGAATAGACCCACTGTACAGGCTCTCACTAGCTGGCAGGGCTGTCGGCTCGCTTGGGGGGTAAGGAAAGAAGTTGTGGTTTGGAAGACCCTGAGTAGATCCCGCTGACCAGGCTCCCATTAGCTGTTAGGGCTAGAAGATGCACTCGAACCTGGGTAGACCCGCTGTCCAGGCTTTCACTAGTTGGTATGGTCGTAGGCTCGCTTAGGAGGTAAGGTAAAGAAGTTGTGGTTTAAAATACCCCGAGTAGATCCTACTAACAAGGCTTCCATTAGCTGGCATGGATGAAAGGCGCACTCATCCCCGAGAAGACCCACTGTCCAGGCTCTCACGAGCTGGCTGGGTTGTAGGCTTGCTTGGGGGGCAAGGTCAAGAAGTTGTGTTTTGAAAGACCCCGAGTAGATCCCGCTGACTAGTCCCATTAGCTAGCAGGGCAGGAAGGCGCACTCAGTCGGAGTAGACCCACTGTCCAGGCTCTCACTAGCTGGCAGGGACATAGACTCACTTGGGTGGTAAGGTAAATAAGTTGTGGTTTGAAAGACCCCGAGCAGATCCCGCTGAACAGGCTCCCATTAGTTGGCAGGGCTAGAAGACGCACTCGACCCTAAGTAGACCCGCTGTGCAGGTTCTCACTAGCTGGCAGGGATGTTGGGTCCATTGCCCATAATGTTCCCTAGATTGGATTTGAAGAGACATCTCCATCAACACTAAGAGCATAATTGTATTTGATTTTGTTTAAGCTCATCATGTGCATAATGTTCCATGGAACAAGTGATGTGATAGATGATCACAAAGTGAAGATGCTGGAAAGACAGGAAGTAGCCTAAGTGGCCAAGTCAGGTAACCTCTTACCTATGCTTGTGGGCTGATAGAAATCTGTCTAAGTCCACAGGCGTTGAGTGATCAAGACACACTCAATGCCATACAACAAAAGGCTGTGAGTAGAGCTCAGTTCAGGAATTCGTTGAACTGAGTTCAGAGTTCGTCAGGCTGAGCTCACCATTCATCGAGCTAAGTTTAGAGTTTGAGACTCTGAGTTCGTCGAACTCAGTTCAGAGAATTCGTCAAACTGAGTTCAGAGATCGTTGAGCTGAGCTCACAATTCGTCGAGCTAAGTTCAAAGTTTGAGACTGTGAGTTCGTCAAACTCAGTTCAGAGAATTCGTCGAACTAAGTTCCAGAGATCGTCGAGCTGAGCTCACCATTCATTGAGATAAGTTCAGAGTTTGAGACTCTAAGTTCGTCGAACTCAGTTCAGAGAATTCGTCGAATTGAGTTCAGAGTTCATCGAGCTGAGCTCGCCATTCGTCGAACTCAGTTCAGTTAGTTGAACTAAATTGCACATAATTTTTTTAAGGCAAAAAGCGTTGAGTGATAAAGACACACTCAACGCTCTCAGCTCCATAGTCAAAAAAATGTTGGTCTCAGCAAAATCACTGAGACAAGAGTTGGTTTCATCAAAAACCACTGAGACAGGAGTTAGTCTCAAGGCAAAAGCACTGAGAGAAATGTTGGTTTCAGTAAAATCGCTGAGACAGGAGTTGGTCTCAGCAAAACTGCTGAGACAGAAGTTGGTCTCAGCATAACCACTGAGACAAGTGCTTGTCTCAGCTGAGAATAAGAAAGCGCTGAGACAAGTTTAGCAGAAAAATAGTTAAGCAAAAAGCGTTGAGTGGAGGTTGCTCACTCAACGCTGTCGACGCCAGTGAAGTCAGAATCTTGTCTAAGGAGTTTGGCATTGAGTGATGCTCACACACTCAACACCAAGCAATAGATAGCTGATAAAGCAAGTTGGCATTGAGTGGAGCTGAATCACTCAACGCCTTGAAACAGATTTATATTCTAAGTAGTTTGGCGTTGAGTGAAGGTTTCTCACTCAACGCCATGAGACAAAAAAATCTATCTAAGTGTTTTGGCATTGAGTGATGCTTACTCACTCAACGCCTATGCTAATGGTGTTTGATTTTTGACCAAGTCCACAGCTATTGACGTCAGTAAGTCAACAAGTCAACAAAATTCAAATTAGTGGCAGGATGGCTACAGTATGCGTCAAATGTTGCCGCAGACATACTGTACGGTAGTTGATGTTAAAGCAAGTTGCTGCAAGCCATTAATTATGTGGGCCCCACTGCTAAAGAGTCGTTGGGTCAACAATCAATAAAAGAAAAGAGGCGTACAAAGTAAGTGAGACTTAAGGAAAAAGAAATCAAGTTAGTTCTTCTTCTCCGCCATTGTTGTGGAGCTGAAGAACAGGAAGCTCAAGTCTATAAGACAGAGAGCAAGTTAGCTGTTGGATCAAGACCTTCAACAGCAAGATTGCTGGTGTCATTTTCACCTGCACAAGCAAGCTAGTTCAGAGTATTTTCTCTGAGGGAAAAGGTAACAGCCAAGGACCGACCCTTGTTGCAGGTTCTTCACAGTTCCAGCAACACAAGCACCTGAAGATCTTTATCTGGAAGCTGTGAAGAGAAGAAAGATTGAAGAAGTTGAAGGAAGACTTAGGGGAATATTCCTCAAGAGTCAAAGATAGGGCTAAATCATCTCAGCCCAGGAAAGGAGCAAGAGGCAGAGCTATTCCAGTCTACAAAGTTAGAGCTATGATTTTTGCAGCTCAGGTAGCAGCAGTTAGCTGCAGTAACTTCACTGACTAGAAGGAAAATCCCTTGTGCTGTGAAGAAGTAGTTAGGGCTGAGCTTTATTCTCAGTTCAGGAAGTGGCAGAACATTACTTTGTAAGTAACTTCCAGCACAAGTAACTTCTTGTTGCCGTGGAAGTAGTTAGGACTAAGTATATATTAGTTCAGTGAAGGTAGACTCAGGAAATAAATTCCTATAGTCATTGTTAGGCTGAGTCTATCTCAGTCAAGAAGCTTAACATAGAGAAATATCTTTTGTGTCAAGAACATCCATCAACCCACCTTCATCCTTTAGGATTCAGTTTATCCGAATCTGAATTGTAGGTGACTGTTTAGTCACTAAGTTGTAGGTGCCCTGCTGGGGTACTGAGGTAGGATCCAAGTGTGGATCTGAGCTGTAGGGCTTAATTGCCTTCTTGAGGTAGGTGACAAGTTTGTCACTAAGCTATACGTGTCTGGAGGGGCACTGAGGTAGGTACCTGGAGGGGTGTTGTAGGAGTGATGCAGCACTCTGAGAGTAAGGCCTTGTGCCTGAAATTGTAGGGTTGAAAAGCCTGAGTTGTAGGCCTTAGAGATAAGGCTGAGGTAGGTGGCTTGCGGGTCATTGAGTGTAGGAGCACTACAGAGCTCTAAGGTAGGATCCTTTGTGGATCTGAGGTAGGGTTGTCCTCCCAGCCTGAGTGTAGGGCTTAACAGCCTTAGGTAAATGGTCTGCTGACCACTGAGTGTAGGCCTTTATGGCTGAGAAGTGAGTCTTGGAGGAGACTTGGAGATCCTGCAGGATCTGTGGCGTAGGCTCTTAGGAGCAGTTTGGGAGTTGTTCCTAGTCCAACAGGTTAGTTGGATAGGTGGGAGAGAAAGTGGATGTACCTAATTAGGGAACCACTATAAATCTTTGTGTGCTTTTCTTTGGTTGTTTTTCTTTTCTTATTTACAGATGTTAAGGACAAGCTCTAGATCACCATAAGCTGAAAGATAAAAGAAAACAACAAGATAGTATAAAGAAAGCAAAAGATAGTCTCAAAGAGACCAATAACCTATTCACCCCCTCTAGGTTATTTAGTTGTCCTTGAATTAAAGATTTTTAAGTGGTATCAGTGGGAGGCTGCTCAAAAAGGACCTAACCGTCTGAGTAGACCTCAAAGGATAGCTAAAAGGTTAACAATGGTGGGTTCAAAAGAGAACCATAAGGTGTGTAGCTAAATGGAGCTTCAAGTCTACAACAAGGAGAAATTTTGGACATGGAAAGAAAAGATCAGACAGATCATGGATGCTAGTGATCCTAGAGTCTTGGTTTCAATTCAAGAAAGACCCTTCATTCCTATGAGGGTCTCTACATCAGATGCAAGCATCCATACCCCAAAGAGTTATACAGAGATGTCTAAAGATGAAATCAACTTGGCATCTATGGACAAGAGGGCACAACACATCATAGTAAGTGCCATAGATGACTCCACCTTTTAGATGCTTGTCCACTGCAAGACAACTAAAGAGATGTGAGATTTTCTCACTAGCTACATGGAAGGGACAGAGGAAGTCAGTATTTTTGACAGTGGTTTAGAGTTTGAAGAAGAAGAAGAAGCCTTTATTAGGCTAGTTGTTGCTGCTACTAAAGATGAAGCTGTTGCAGCAGGAGAAGTCATTCCTTCAGATACTAAGATAGAGATCAGGGCCCCTCTATCATACCCAAAAAGTGATACTGAGGTGGATGAAGATATCAGTGGGTGCTGTGAGTGGATGGCTTTGATAGAAGAAGTATCCTGTCAGGATCAGCCTGGTTAAGATCAGGTACAACCTCTGTCTAGCTGCTCAGGTCTTGAGACCAGTCCAGATTCTGATGCATCCTCATCTACTAATGAAGATGGCTCTAAATCTGAGATAGATGTCAATCAATTGATTGACAAGTATGGTAAAATCTTGGATGCTTTGATAAAAAGCAAGAAGTTGGCCAAGATACAGACTAAGGAGATTATCTCTCTTCAGCTAGCTGTTGCCCAGCAATCTGAGATAGCTACCTTGCTGGATCAGAAAGTCAATGAAGTCAGCCAACTGAAGGCCATCTCAATCATCCAAATTGAGACTATAAGGCAGAAGTACAAGATCATAATGGATCTTGAAGGGCAACTCCTAAAGGAGAGAAGGGCTGTGGCTGAATTTAGCAAGCCTAAAGCTGTGTTGCCCTTGGTAAATTCCTTCTCCTCCCAAAAGGGTAAAAGGAGTTAGCAGGCAAGGGAAGCACAATAGTTGACCTATCCAAAGGGAAAAATAAAGCCCCTATAGTGCCACAGTCAACCTTTCACAATGTAATTCTCCCTTCTCATAGATATGACCAGGACTGCATGTATGGTCACTATAAGAATTGGAATTCTTCTTGTAAGAATACAAGTGTATCTTACAATAGGAGAAGAAAGGGTAGGGGAATGAATGTCTTTATGGCTCCCCATGAAAAAGTACAAATGACCTATGCTAGACCATTTATATTTGGTGTCTCAGCCCCAACTCACAAGGGTAAGGCAATGGCTTTCACTCAAGCCCATCCAGTAAGGACTCAGACCAAGGGTCAGTCTACTAATAATTCTAACTTGGCTAGTTCTGATGATATAAACAACATGTCATCTGCAAAGAAGACAACTGTAAATACCACTCAAGGCAAGCAAAGGAAGCATGCTAAAAGAAGGACCTTCAATCAGATCCTTGCTAAAAGGAACCTGAAGAAAGTTGTTGCTCATCTTCCTTCTATTCAGTCAGCAGTTAACCACACTGCAAGACCTGCTCAAAAAATAAGATATAATATTCATGAGTGTTGGTGCTATGGTAAGGTGGGGCATTTTGCCCTAGATTGCTGACACAATCCTTCTGTGTTTAGAGCAAGAGTTAGCTTACCTGTCAGAAATTCTGCAGGCAGGCAAGTCAGATTGGTGCTGTGGTAAGGTGGGCCATTTTGCCCTAGGACCCAATACCTATTGGGGTCCTAAGGTTAGATAAATCTATTTTGCAGGTTAGTCTAAGTGCTCATCCTCCATCTGGCACTTGGATAGAACATGTTCCAGAACTTGGACTGGAACAAGGAAGTTATCCTAATAGAAGGATAAGGTGTCCAAGTCAGTGGGATTTATGGATATGATCTGTGAAAATATGATGGGGAGCATGTTCAGTAAAGGTTACTGGACAAGACTGAATCTTACCCAAAGTTCCCCAGCACAGAATAGATCAGCATTACAGTTGAGGATCAGCTTGCCCCCATGGACATTGCAGAAGTTGAGGGGGAAACTACCCAAGTGATGGCTCCTGCTGGAAGAAGGAAAGCCAATCAGTTTACCAGAATAGCTGGATTGTTCCAGCTATTATTGATACAAGTTAGCTCATTCCTATTGAAATAACAGTGTAAAGAAGGACTTGGTATCAGAATGAAAGGATGATTCATGGGAAGATCATTCAAGGCTCAAGTGATCTTAAAGTCCAGCAGCTGCAGGAGAACACTCAGCCTCATGAGATGAAAAAGCTGACAGCTGCAACATTGGTATTATCTGCAATCAGCTGGGGGAGAAGAGAATCACAACATACCAGCTCCTCCCTGTCTATTCAGAAACCAAGAATGGATTGATCAAGTGATGATAAGATGCTAAAGACAAGGAGAAGATCTGGCTCAGCAAGAAGTGATCATCGTGCAAGGGAGCTGCTGTGATGAGCTGATGAGAATCCAGCCACTACTTCAGAACCATAACCTCCAGATAAGTAGAATCCATATTTTTAGTGATATTCTACTAGTATAATCTAAGTTGCTAGGAATCCTGTCTGTCTTAGCAGGACTATGCATATGTAGATTAAGTTTCAATAAGTTAGGGAGCATAAAGAGGAACTCAATCCTGAGTTTTCCTGACTGACAGGTGGTAGACATGTTTATCATGCCTCTAGATGAAGTCAAGATTCAACATCATCTAGATTAAGATTGGGTATGTTGAACTTGGTATAGCTTCAGTTGCTCCATATCATACTTGTGTTGCAGGATTCATTTCTCTTGCAGTGGATAAGTTCTTGATGTGACATCAAGGCTATAAAGACCATTAAGTAGTATCAAAACTTAGATGGACTCAAGTGGCCAGCATAGGGAATGACAAGGATGCTCCTATTAAGGGGGAGCAAGCTCAGCACCCTATAAAGGGGCAGCATGTCTAGTAGTTGCTGAAACTAGATCAAACTCCTGTTGGGAAGGAGCAAGCAGCTGCTACAGTAGATCAGCTGTCAATACAGCTGATCAGTTTGTCTTAAGGACAATGCACATACTAAGGGGAAGAATATGAGAAGAGAGACAGCCAGCAACCAGCTCAAGTGGATCCATGGCTCACTCAAGTAGAACTATGTTAACAACTAGTTAAAATGCTGTAGTGTTGTGTTGTATTATTGTATCAACACAGAAGGTATGACTCCTAATCAAGTAGACTGATCACTAGGATGATTTCCTTAACAGTATCAACATAGGGCTTTGTCTAGGATCAAGAGATATCTCTCCCATGATATTTTCTACTCTCTCAATAGGTATGCCTATTGAAGAAGACAGAAAGGGGGAGATATGTGTGGCAATACATTTGAGGGAGATATAGAAGCAATATTTGACACGACAAGGTCATGTTAAGTAGGTTCATATTACTGGAAAATATTCTAGTAGTATGAGAAGTGCAATGACTGACCACATGTTGAGTCATGATTGTGTCAGTGCATACATTGAGGCAAGTGCTTCTAGTGGTGCACCATTTAAATATTAAGTGGTATAAAGGAGAGTTCACATTGAATGAATATAGCATAAGCTAGCAGACGTAACAGATTATAATCTGCAGCTGCATGAAATTATTCTGCCTATTTTGGTAATGCCTCTTTGTATTGCTGGATGTTCTGCCTTCTTCAAATAGGGGGAGATTGTTGGGTCCATTGCCCACAATATTCCCTACATTGGATTTGAAGAGACATATCCATTAACATTAAGAGTATAGTTGTATTTGATGTTGTTTAAGCTCATCATGTGCAGGATATTCGATGGAACAAGTGATGTGACAGGTGGTCACAAAGTGAAGATGCTGGAAAGACAAGAAGTATCCTAAGTGGCCAAGTCAGGTAAACTCTTACCCATGTTGTAGGCTGACATAAATGTATCTAAGTCCACAGGCATTGAGTGATGAAGACACACTCAACACAATACAATAAAAAGCTGCGAGTAGAACTCAGTTCAAGAATTCATCAAACTGAGTTCAAAGTTCATCAAGCTGAGCTCCACATTTGTCGAGCTAAGTTCAGAGTTTGAGACTCTGAGTTCGTTGAACTCAGTTCAGAGAATTCGTCGAACTGAGTTCAGAGTTTGTCGAGCTGAGCTCACCATTTGTCGAGCTAAGTTCAGAGTTTGAGACTCTGATGAAAGAAATAGTGCCTAACCACTTAGGGGGGGGGTGAATAAGTGTACTTTTCCTTTTTAATTTTAAGGCAGAAACTCTGTACAATTAAATCTGTTATTGCAATATTCTACAACTATCACAACACAGCAACCACAGAAACAAACATACACAGAGTGCACACAGTGTTTATAGTGGTTCCCCAAGGTCTGGGTACATCCACTTTCCCCCTTCGCCTATCTAGTAGTGTACTAGATTCAGCCTAACTTCAGCACTTCTCCTCAGATCCTCAGATCTTACAGCTCAGAACCCCAAACAGGTTCCTACAACTCAGAGTGACCTCACTCCTACAATTCAGGCATAAAGCCCTACCACTCAGTCTTCAACAAGACCTACACTCAGGCTAAACAGCCCTACCTCAGCCTTCAACAAGGCCTACACTCAGAGAATTGATTCTCCTACACTCAGGCTCAAAAGCCCTACCTCAGCCTTTATAGATTTAGGCTTACAACTCAGATCCCTAAGGATCCTACAAAAAGATAATAAAATGTTTTTAGATCACCACTCAGTTTGAGAGAATGAAGAGGGCAACTTTCTTGATCAGTTCTTGATAGCACTGATTCCTGAGATCAACTTTGTCTTTGCTTTCTTCAAGGCTTCTTGAGTCTGAACTCAGTAAAGATGATCTTCTTGAAGTAGACCGGCTGGCAACTTCCTTCTTAGGATGGAGAAATAAATCTGGATCCTACTTTGCAGTCTAGTTCAGAATCTGCTTCTTAAGAGATTTGATTAACAAGTCTCTTTCTTGACTTCAATTACTGGAGTTCTCTCTCTCCAAGTAAATCTGAAGTTTCTTCAAAATACTGATTTACAGTTTTCTTTGGATCTGTATTGATCTTCTTAATCTTCTGATTAATTCTTTAGTTATGTTCTCTATTTTTTTTAAAGATGTTCTATGTTGAAGGAGAAAGGCCTTTATATAGTCTTCCTCCAAGGTAACCGGCTGATCCGGTTTCTAACGAACTTCTAACAGCTCTGACAGTTGTAGCTGACCGGTTGAAATGACAGCTGTCAAGTCATCCAGTCACTTCTTGAAAATATTGTCTCTGTCTGAAAGTGTCGAGACTGATCTTTATTATGTGTCGACACAAATAGACCAAATGTCGACACAAGTGAACTAAGTGTCGACACTAGCCTTGATGGTGTCGACACAACTCCTTGTGTTGTTGTAACAGCTTCTCGACACTGCTTCTTCAGAATGTGTCGACACTGATTCTGTGTGTCGACACAAGCCTTCTATTGAATGTGTCGACACTGGTTGAGTGTGTCGACACAAGCCTTCTGTCGAATGTGTCAACACAAGCCTTCTTCTTTAACACTTAGCTGAATTCTGATGTGTGTCGACACATCTCGCTTGTGTCGACACATCTTCTTTTGTTGTTGATACTTGCTGAGTGTCGACACATCTCCTTTGTGTCGACACATGCCTTCATGTGTTGAAACTTGCTGAGTGTCGACACATCTCCTTTGTGTCGACACAAGTACTTTAACTTTGTTGAAGCTTGCTGAGTGTCGACACAGCCTCCTGGTGTCGACACATTTAATGTCGACAAAGCTTCTCTGAGTGTCGACACTGCCTCTAAGTGTCGACACAGATTATGTTGATAATTCTTCACAGTGTGTCGACACTGCCTGTATGTGTCGACACTTTTCTTCTGGTGTCGACTCTGCCTTTCCTGGTGTCGATACAATTACTCCAAGTGTCGATACAGCTTCTCTAGGTGTCGACACAAGCCTTCATAAGTGTCGACACAGCATCTCTAGGTGTCGACACATGGACTTAGAAACTTTTCTGCATTTCCTTCAATTACTTAACCTGCACATATAAACTCAAAGCACATCAAATACACCTTGATGTATATCATTGAGTAGGGTGAGGCTTCTTCAAATCTGGTACACATTTTCTAATGTACCCAACAATCTTCCCCTATTTGGAGAAGTCATAACCCTTAGTCAAAGATATACATCATTCATAACAAATACTCAATATGATGTATAACAGTATTATATGACAGGGTAAATACTAAACATGTATAAACAAAACATGTATAAACAATTATCTCAGAATAACAATGTAATAGATTGAACATTAAACATTGTTTTGTTACAACTTCCAATAGTTTCATTAATCAAAAGTTTACATGGATTTTAATGCAAATGATTACAAAGTTGTAAACTTAAGAAAATTCTATTCTATGGCTGTTCTGGCTCCTTGATAACAATGCCCTTCCCAGATTGAATCTTGGCTTGAACTGGAGCATCATTGTCATCAGCAGACTTCTTTCCCTTAAGATCTTTCTTCTTCTGTTCTTCAGCCCTTATCTTTTGTCTCTCAAAATAATGATAAGGCTTAGGGAAATACTTACTAGGCTCCTGTGCATTAGGAGGTAGCTTCCCTATTTTAGCCTTTCCTCTGTACTATATAAAGGCCTCTTGCCTAGCTTCATATTTTCTCCATTCTTGGTCAGAGTAACATTTACCCCTCTCTAGGAAATTATCCTTTGCAGCCTTCCAAGCAGTCATTATGATATTCCTACAAGTTGGGCTCCACTGTTCAAAATCAGGCCTTAACTCTGCCTGTTCTCTGAACCTCTTCTTAGATAATTGAGCATCTTGCTCTTTTAATACTGCCTCTTGCTCTTTTAATACTGCCTCTGGCACAGGCTGTACTACTTTCTCAATGATCATATTGTGAGCACCTTCTGGAGGACTATACATAGATTGTATCTCTTGATGTATCATGTCAAAATCTGCTGGAGGGTAGATCACTTGAGCCACTTCAGCTTGCTCACCTCCAAAATATGCAGGATTTATCCCAAATTCTGCTACATTATTATCATCACACAAAGGTGGATATCCAAGGGTAGCTCTGATGCTGTTTGAAATTCATTTAGCATGGTCAGAGCCTGCTTTGACTAATACCCTCTCCCCCTTTATGACTTCTCTTTCTATATGATCCCTAAGATCATCCTTCTGAAATCTGATCTGAGCATTCAAATAGTTAACACCATCTTTATAAAAAGGTTTTAACCTTTGAAGCTTTTCAGTAATAGCCTTTTGAGAATCTTCAATGGTAGTTTTAACAGCAGTTAGGCTTTCTTGTAAGTGCTTGTCAAACTCAGCCTTGGCAGTAGTCCTTGCTGCAGTCTGAGCAGCTGCAATATTCTGCATTTCAGTTACTATCACATTATGTGATTCAGTTAGATTGTCATTCATTCTAATCTGATTCTCAAGAACATATCCTTGTTTTACTGTCATATCATCAACCTCTTTCTTTATCTGCTCTTGATGAGTAGCCAGATATACCACTACATTGCCTCCTTTGTGGAAACAATTAGTCATTTCTTTCTTAGTTTGATTAACTTCAAATCTTATAGATTTGATGTCTTGATCTAGTTAAAATTGAAGGGATTTATGTCCTTCATCCATATAAGTTTGGAGAGCCTTCCTTTGCTCATCCATCTTGATCTGCAAAGCCACCAATAATGAACTATAATCAGCAGTTGGGGCAGGCTATGGAACAATGGTTTGTAGTGCTTTCTTGTAGGTCTGGCTTCTCCTTTTGAAAACTTGTAGCTTTCTTTTCTTGGCTCTAGCAGCCTCTTCATCTTCAGAGTCAGAAGTACTAGCAATGTCTACTCTATCCTGTGGAGTAGGGGGCAATTCCTTCTCTGCTCTTGGTAGCTCCTCAGCATTCCTTTGCTCCACAGTCTCATTTCTAGCAGTCTCCTCATGAAACTCTACATGCTCCCCCTTAAGGTTAGCTGACTCTCCCTCAACAGCTGCTTTCTCTCCCTCAAAATCAGTATGTAGTAAATCAGGGAACAACTCTTCTAGTGTAAACTCCTGTTGAGGATGGACTGGAGAATTTCTTATCTCAGGAGCATGATCTGCAACTGATGTGTCTTCCATGACAACATCTTATTGTTGACTATGTTTCTGAGTTTGCTGATCAACATCAAGTAATGATTCAGTCAATACTTCATTCTCAATATTGAAAATAGATTGATTAACTTCATTGATTACCTCAAGAATTATTTGGGTTGCCCTTTCACTATCTAAGTGAGTTGGCTCATCCACATGTTGAGGCTCCCCCTGGAGTGGATCCAGGTGAATGGGGCTAGCAGATGGTAGCTCCCCCTACCTCTGTGCATCTTCAGGTCTTACTGGCGACTGTCCAGCATTTCCAGCCTCTCCATCATCAGAACTAAAAAACACCTGCTCTTCTGAGCTACTGGAGGATTTAGGAGTCACAATGACTTTCTTCTTCTTCTTCTTCTGAGATGTTTCCTTCTCTGGTGTAGGCATTTCTTTAGTTAACACTCTATCCCACCTTGAGATGATTCTAACATCCATTCTCCTCATATGGTTTATCTTAGAACCTGCAGCTTGGTTCATCACTTCTGGAATACTTCCAGCTAAGTATAAACTCATAATCCTACCCAGATTGGGCTTCTTCAAACTTTCCTTTATCTTATCAAACATTACTGCTGACCAATCAGTTTTAAGTTGGAAAATTATCCTTGTCATTGAACTGAACATGTGAGCTGATATTCTATCATGCTCACCTGGCTTGCTCAGAATTACTTTGCCTACTATTTCAGACAAGAACTTGCCCTGCATGTTCATGCCTTTCCTATTAAAGACTGATCCAATCTTCATGCTTGAATCTAATCCACACCATTGCAGTGCCTCCCTTGTGTTTGATGCAGGTACATCTTCTTCTTCTTTAGTTCTAGGTAGATGTAGAATCTTTCTTAGACTTTTCTGGGTGATTTTTACTTTTGCCCCATGGACAGTGGACTTAATCTTGAGTCCAGTTTCATCAAGGGTAGCTGCACTAAAGAATTCAAGGACCTCCTTCTTCCAAATCTTGATTGGTTCTGAAACAAGATACTCCAACCCAGTCTCTGCAACTAGGGTTATAACACCTTGAATTTCTGGTTCCGCGTCGTCAAAGGCATGTCGCACGAGCTCATAACCTTCATTGATGTTCTCTTCTAGCTTGGGCGCCATTAGGGTTTGGATAAATTTTGAATTTAGAGAAGAGAGATGTCGACACACAAGTTTGTTCTCGAAACTATGGTGAGCGTGTCGACAAACAATAGTGAAGACCTATTCATACCTTTCTAAAATCGAAGGTGAAAAGGCGCGTCAAAATACTTGAAATGTGTCAACACTGTTGAAAAGTGTCGACACTTACTTCTAATGTCTCGACAACTATGTGTCGACACAAATATAGTCGACAGAATATATGTGTCGACACTTATACATCTCAGCTCGACGATTAGTCGAAACTCTACTCGACGAAATTAGTGTAAAATCTAAGTGTCGACACCATCCTGGATATGTCGACAACTACACTGGATGTGTCGATACTAATACTCTGAAGTGTCGACACAGACTTTCTAGATGTGTCGACACCATTTCTCTGAAATGTCGACACCACTCCTATATGTCGACACATACAACTCTGTGTGTCGACACCATTTTACTTAGCCAATTTTTTAAACTATTCTAAGTTTAACATTCCTAATTCAATTTTAAAATTATTGAATTTGGTTTCATCTAGGGGCTTAGTAAACATATCAGCAACCTGATTATCTGTTTTAATATATTCTAGGGAAATGTCCTCTTTTTCTACATGGTCTCTAAGAAAATGGTATCTAATTTCTATGTGCTTAGTCCTACTATGTGAGACAGGATTATTAGCTATAGAAATTGCACTTGTAGAATCACAAAGTAAAGGTGTTCTACTTACTTGAATACCATAATATTCTAGCTGGTGTTAAATCCATAAAAGTTGTGCACAACAACTTCCTGCAACAACATATTCTGACTCAGCTGTGGAGATGGCCACACTGTTCTACTTCTTACTTCTCTAAGACACCAGCCTTTTACCTAGAAATTGACAGGTTCCTGTAGTACTCTTTCTATCTTTCTTGCAGCCTGCAAAATCTGTATCTGAATAACCTGTCAGTACAAAATCTCCATTCCTAGGGTACCAAAGGCCTAGATAAGGTGTGCCCTTAAGATATCTCAAAATCCTTTTGACTGCAGTCAGATGAGATTCTTTAGGGCATGCTTGGTACCTAGCACAGACACATGTAGTATACATGATATCTGGTCTACTAGCAGTCAAATACAATAGGGAGCCAACTATCCCTCTATACAAAGTTTCATCTACAGGTTTCCCTGCATCATCTTTGCTTAGAGACATGCTTGACCCCATAGGAGTTTTCATGGTAGTGGATGATTCCATACCATACTTCTTTATCAACTCTAGGGTGAACTTAGACTGGCATATGGACATGCCATCTTCAGTCTGTCTTACTTGGAGACCCAAGAAGAACTTAAGTTCCCCCATACTGCTCATTTCAAATTTTCCTTGCATAAGTTTTGCAAACTTTTTGCAAAGACTACTTTCAGTAGACCCAAATATTATGTCATCTACATATATTTGGACTAAGATAATCTTGCCTTTAAATTCCCTAAGGAATAGAGTCTTGTCTATTTTCCCCCTTGAGAATTTGTTTTCAATGAGGAAACTAGACAGGGTTTCATACCAAGACCTTGGGGCTTGTTTTAACCCAAATAAAGCATTCCTAAGTCTATATACATAATCAGGTTTAAGAGAATCAACAAAACCTGAGGGCTGCTCTACATAGACTTCTTCCTTTAGATCTCCATTTAGGAAAGCTGACTTAACATCCATTTGATATACCTTGAACCCTTGATATGTTGCATAGGCAAGGAACATCCTTATTGCTTCCAGTCTTGCTACTGAAGCAAAGGTTTGATCAAAATCAATACCTTCTTCCTGCCTATATCCTTTTGCAACCAGTCTAGCTTTATTTTTTATAATGATTCCATTCTCATCCAACTTGTTCCTAAAGATCCACTTAGTTCCAATGATTTTGTGGTCCTTGGGTTTAGGAACTAGCTTCCAGACCTTGCATCTTTTGAATTGATTCAGCTCCTCTTGCATGACATCAATCCAATGAGGGTCTAGAACTGCTTCTTCAAACTTCTTTGGTTCCACTTGGGATAGGAAGCTGGAGTAAAGAACTGTACTCAGATTCCTGCTCCTTGTTTGCACTCCTTGTCTGGGATCTCCAATTATTTGATTGGCTGGATGATCCTTTAAGTGCCTATTTGCTGGAGGTAGTCTGTCTTCAGGTTGAACTCCTCCAGCCTCTTCATTTAACTGCACCTCTTGGTCTTCTTCTGCATCTAGAGAGTCTTGTACTCCCCCTGGACAGCAGCCACCATCTTCCACATGCTGAGTTGCAGTAGAACCTTCTGTAATGGTAAGCTTGTCCAGCCTATCAGTTATACCTGTAGAGCTGCAAACACTACTTGTCAATTCACAGTTAATGAGTCTTGTTTCATCAAATACTACATGTATAGACTCTTCTACAACTTGAGTAATCAGGTTGTAGACCCTATAAGCCTTACTATTGTTGTTCTACCCAACAAATATCCCCTCTTGGGATTTGGCAGCAAACTTGGTTAGATAAGACTTGTCATTGTTAAGTATATAGCACTTGCAACCAAAGATCCTGAAATAGGATAAATTTGATTTTCTGCCCTTCACAATCTCATAGGGAGTCTTCTTGTGGCACTTGGTGATAGTAGCCCTATTAATCACATGACATGCAGTATTAACTGCCTCAGCCTAGAAATATTCTGGGAGAGAAGTGTCACTCAATAGAGTTCTACCAGCCTCTATCAATGTTCTATTCTTCCTTTCAGCAATACCATTTTGCTGAGGTGTTCTTGGTGAAGAAAATTCCTGAAAAATCCCAAATTCTTCACACAGTTTTGTCATACTTTCAGACTGAACTTCAGTGCCATGGTCACTTCTGATTTTGACCACTGTACTGTCTAACACATTCTGAATTTGTTTAACAAAACTATATAAGATACTTGGGGTTTCAGATTTTTGCCTTAGGAAGAACACACAGGAATATCTTGAATAGTCATCTACTACCACAAATGTGTAGACCTTCCTACCTAGACTGTGAACTGGCATAGGACCAAAAAGATCCATATGCAAGAGGTATAGACACCTCACAGAATCCTTGTTCTCAAGGCTATGAAAGGTGGATTTGGTCTGCTTGCCTTTTTGACAAGCTGAGCATATCCCATCCTTTATACACTTAACTTGAGGACCATTCCTCACTAACTCTTTGCTAAAAGGTTGGCCAATTGTCTTATAATTAAGATGAGCCAGCCTCTTGTGCCATTTAACATAATGTGAGACTCTCTCATCAGCTACAAAACAAATAGGAGAAACATTATTCTCACACACAAAGTCAAGACAATAGACATTTCTCTTCCTATATCCTGTTAAAATGATCTTTTGATCACTTGACCTTTTGATATGACAACCATTCTTGACAAATGAGATGTCATATCCTAAATCACTCAGCTGACTTATGCTAATGAGGTTGTGTTTCAAACCCTTCACATAGGCCACTTGAGTGATAGTAATTTGGTTACTAGAAATGTTACCAAAGCCTTTGATGATTCCTTTTTCTGAACCACCAAAGGTAACTTTAGGGCCATCCTTGATAGGTGTATAGTCCTTCAGCAACCCCCTAGTTCCAGTCATGTGCCTGGAATATCCACTGTCCAAGTACCATATAGGGGCATGGCCACTTGGACTCACCTGCAAAACAGATTACTTAACCTTAGAACCCAAATAACTCTTGGGTCCTTGGTGCAGGTTAGTTTGACTTTTAACAAAACTACCTGTAGCTCTTCTAGCAGGCAGTTTGCTACTCTCCTTGACACTTGAATTGTGCCAACAATCTAAGGCAAAGTGACCTATCTTGCCATAACACCAACACTCAAACCTGTTGTACCTTTGTTTAGGTACTACCCTGGCTGAAGTATCTACAGCAGGCTTTATGTTTTGTGCTGGGGCTTTGCCCTTAGATTTGGACCTAGCAGTTCAGGCAGGTTTTTTAAACCCCAATCCAGTCTTACCCTTTTGTGGTACAAACTCATCTATCAAGGGTAAAACAGATTTAGGTTTAGAAAAACTTGCAATTATCTCTCTCTCTTTCTGAAGTCTAATCTCCAGATTTCTGATCTGATCATTCTTAAATGTAATAGTACCCATCTGAATAACAGTAATGTTCTTCAGTCTGGCTATTTCATTCAGTTTTTGATCTAACAACTTGTCTGAATCAGCAGCAGCCAATTTAAGACTAGCAATCTCCTTTGCCTGAGTTTTGGCCAAGGTTTTGCTTTTCTTCAAGGCCTGCAACAAGCCCTATATTCATCAATTAACTGATGAATATCTCCTTCAGATTCAGACCCACCCACATCACTTGATGCAGATGTATCTGATTCTGACTCAGTACTATAAATTGAACTAGAAGAACAACTTTGTACCTTACTTGGTCCAGGCTGATCCTGGTTCTTGTCTCCTTCAGATAAAGCCATCAGCCCCTTGCACTGATGGTCCTCAAGCTCATAAATTGAGTTCATTAGCTGCATGAACTCATCTTCTTCCTCTTCAGCAAATAATCCAATGTAGGCTTCAGCTTCTGATTCTGTTTCTGAAGATGACTGATCAGTCAGACTCTTGTCTTTCTTAGCAACAAAGGACTTTTCCTTTTTGCCCTTAAACTGAGTCTTCTTTTTGTCAGCTGACTCCTTCCTCTTTTCAGGACAGTCAGCCACTACATGTCCCTGTCTATTGCAGCAATAACACACAATCTTTGAAGATGTAGCTTTGCTTGGCTTGGACCTGCTTCTGTCATTCCTTGATGACTTTCTTTTCTCATAGTAGTCATCTTTTGGCTGAGAAGTGGAAGGCTTAGACCTCCACTGCTTCTTCTTCAGAAACTTTTGAAAATGCCTAGTAAAAGCAGCAAAGTCTTCATCACTTTCACTACTATTTGAATTCTTGATATCTGAATTATCTGTCACAGCTTCAGTAACTATTTGAGGTGGAGATGGAGACTTGCTTCTATACTTCCTAGTGGCTTCAGTCTTGAAGGCCACAGTCTTTTTCCTTGTGCTCCACTCTAGTATTCTTCTATTCCTCCTTTCTAGCCATTAACTGCATCTCATAAGATAGCAATTTTCCAAACAAAGTTGGAGGAGGTATGTCAGCTAGTTTGGCCACTTCCCTAATGGCACAAATCTTGGTGTCCCAGTCCTTAGTCAGGGATCTTAAGAACTTGTCATTCAGCTCATAGTTGCTGAATTCTCTTCCATAGGACATCAATTCATTGACTATCCTATAGAACTTCTTATAACATTCAGTAATGCTATCAGACTTTCCTTGTCTGAAGCTTTCATATTCCTGATTTAACAAGGACTTCCTATCTTGTCTTACTTCTTCTGATCCCTCCATATAAACTATCAATGTGTCCCACATTTCTTTAGAGGTTTTACAATGAATTAAGTTCTGAAATGTTGCATCATCAATGACACTAACAATTATATTCTGGGCTCTATTGTCCATAGTGGCCAGAATGATTTCATCTTTAGTCATTTCAGAAAAGTCCTTGGGAGTTTTCTGATTTGCATCCAGAATGGATATCTTCATTGGTACATATGGGACTTATTTAACTGTAATGTATATCCTTGGGTCAGAAGCTTCCATAAAGAGTCTAACCTTCTCTTTACATATACCAAATATCTCTTTTCTACATATTGACAATTTCATGGACCCCAGCTCTTTGTGATTCTCACTAGAACCCATTTTCTTGATTCTTGTTTGTTCTGAATCTGCCTACAGGATCTTACTCAGACTGTTATGTCCCTTTTTGAGTAACCTCGCTTTGATACCACTTGAAAGAAATAGTGCCTAACCACCTAGAGGGGGGGGGGGGGTGAATAGGTGTACTTTTCCTTTTTAATTTTAAGGCAGAAACTCTGTACAATTAAATCTGTTATTGCAATATTCTACAACTATCATAACACAACAACCACAGAAACAAACATACACAGAGTGCACACAGTGTTTATAGTGGTTCCCCAAGGTCTGGGTACATCCACTTTCCCCCTTCGCCTATCTAGTAGTGTACTAGATTCGGCCTAACTTCAGCACTTCTCCTCAGATCCTCAGATCTTACAGATCAGAACCCCAAATAGGTTCCTACAACTCAGAGTGACCCCACTCCTACAACTCAGGCACAAAGCCCTACCACTCAGTCTTCAACAAGACCTACACTCAGGGTAAACATCCCTACCTCAGCCTTCAACAAGGCCTACACTCAGAGAATTGATTCTCCTACACTCAGGCTCAAAAGCCCTACCTCAGTCTTTATAGATTTAGGCTTACAACTCAGATCCCTAAGGATCCTACAAAAAGATAATAAAATGTTTTTAGATCACCACTCAATTTGATAGAATGAAGAGGGCAACCTTCTTGATCAGTTCTTGATAGCACTGATTCCTGAGATCAACTTTGTCTTTGCTTTCTTCAAGGGTTCTTGAGTCTGAACTCAGTAAAGATGATCTTCTTGAAGTAGACCGGCTGACAACTTCCTTCTTAGGATGAAGAAATAAATCTGGATCCTACTTTGCAGTCTGGTTCAGAATCTGCTTCTTAAGAGATTTGATTAACAAGTCTCTTTCTTGACTTCAATTACTGGAGTTGTCTCTCTCCAAGTAAATCTGAAGTTTCTTCAAAATACTAATTTATAGTTTTCTCTGGATCTGTTTTGATCTTCTTAATCTTCTGATTAATTCTTTAGTTGTGTTCTCTATTTTTTTTAAAGATGTTCTATGTTGAAGGAGAAAGGCCTCTATATAGTCTTCCTCCAAGGTAACCGGCTGATCCGGTTTTTAACAAACTTCTGACAGCTCTGACAGTTGCAGTTGACCGGTTGAAATGCAAGCTGTCAAGTCATCCAGTCACTTCTTGAAAATACTGTCTCTGTATGAAAGTGTCGAGACTGATTTTCATTATGTGTCGACACAAATAGACCAAGTGTCGACACAAGTGAACTAAGTGTCGACACTATCCTTGATGGTGTCGACACAACTCCTTGTGTTGTTGTAACAGCTTCTCGACACTGCTTCTTCAGAATGTGTCGACACTGATTCTGTGTGTCGACAAAAGCCTTATGTTGAATGTGTCGACACTGGTTGAGTGTGTCGACACAAGCCTTCTTCTTTAAAACTTAGCTGAATTCTGCTGTGTGTCGACACATCTCCCTTGTGTCGACACATCTTCGTTTGTTGTTGATACTTGCTTAGTGTCGACACATCTACTTTGTGTCGACACATTCCTTCATGTGTTGAAACTTTCTGAGTGTCGACACATCTTCTTTGTGTCGACACAAGTACTTTAACTTTGTTGAAGCTTGCTGAGTGTCGACACAGCCTCCTGGTGTCGACACATTTGATGTCGACAAAGCTTCTGTGAGTGTCGACACTGCCTCTAAGTGTCGACACAGATTATGTTGACAATTCTTCACAGTGTGTCGACACTGCCTGTATGTGTCGACACTTTTCTTCTGGTGTCGACTCTGCCTTTCCTGGTGTCGACACAATTACTCCAAGTGTCGACACAACTTCTCTAGGTGTCGACACAAGTCTTCATAAGTGTCGACACAGCATCTCTAGGTGTCGACACATGGACTTAGAAACTTTTCTGCATTTCCTTCAATTACTTAACCTGCACATATAAACTCAAAGCACATCAAATACACCTTGATGTATATCATTGAGTAGGGTGAGGCTTCGTCAAATCTGGTACATATTTTCCAATGTACCCAACATCTGAGTTCGTCGAACTCAGTTCAGAGAATTCGTCGAACTGAGTTCAGAGATCGTCGAACTGAGCTCACCATTAATCGAGCTAAGTTCAGAGTTTGAGACTCTGAGTTCGTCGAACTCAGTTCAAAGAATTCGTCGAACTGAGTTCAGAGTTCGTCGAGCTGAGCTCGCCATTCGTCGAACTCAGTTCAGTTAGTTGAACTAAATTGCAGATAATTTTTTCTAAGGCAAAAAGAGTTGAGTGATAAAGACACACTCAACGCTCTTAGCGCCAGAGTCAGAAAAATATTGGTCTCAGCAAAATCGCTGAGACAGGAGTTGCTTTCAGCAAAAATAACTGATATTGGAGTTAGTCTCAAGGCAAAAGCACTGAGAGAAATGTTGGTCTCAGCAAAACCGCTGAGATAGGAGTTGGTCTCAGCAAAACCGCTTAGACAGGAGTTGGTCTCTGCAAAACCACCGAGATAGGAGTTAGTCTCAGCATAACCGCTAAGACAAGTGCTTGTCTCAGCTGAGAATAAGAAAGCACTGAGTCAAGTTAAGCAGAAAAAATAGTTAAGGCAAAAAGCATTGAATGGAGGTTGATCACTCAACGCTATCGACACCAGTGAAGACAGAATCTTGTCTAAGGAGTTTGACGTTGAGTAATGCTCACACACTCAACGCCAAGCAGCAGATAGATGATAAAGCAAGTTTTCATTGAGTGGAGCTGAATCACTTAATGCCTAAAAACCGATTTATATTCTAAGTAGTTTGGCGTTGAGTGAAAGTTACTCACTCAATGCCATTAGACAGAAAATCTGTCTAAGTATTTTGGTATTGACTGATTCTTACTCACTCAACGCCTATGCTAATGGTATTTGATTTTTGACTAAGTCAACAGCTGATGATGTTAGCAAGTAAACAATTCAACAAAATTCAAATTAGTGGCGGGATGGCAACAATACACGACAAATTTTGTCACAGACCTAGTGTACGGCTATTGGTGTTAAAACAAGTTGGTGCAAGCCATTAATTATGTGGGGCGCACTGCTATAGAGCCGTTGGGTCAAAAATCAATAAAAGAAAAGAGGCGTACAGAGGAAGTGAGACTTAAGGAAAAAGAAATCAAGTTAGTTCTTCTTCTCCACCATTGTTGTGGAGCTGAAGAACATGAAGCTCAAGTCTACAAGACAGAGAGCAATTTAGTTATTGTATCAAGACCTTCAATAGCAAGATTGCTGGTGCCATTCTCACCAGCACCAGCAAGCTAGTTCAGAGTATTTTCTCTGAGGAAAAAGGTAGAAGCCAAGGACCGACCCTTGCTATAGGTTTTTCACAGTTCCAACAACACAAGCACCTGAAGATCTTTATCTGGAAGCTGTGAAGACAAGAAAGCTTGAATAAGCTGAAGGAAGACTTAGGGGACTATTCCTCAGGAGTCAAAGCTAGGGCTGAATCACCTCAACCCAGGAAAGGAGCAAGAGGAAGAGCTATTCCAGTCTGCAAAGTTAGAGCCGTGATTTTCTCAGCTCATGTAGTAGCATTTAGCTGCATTAACTTCACTAACCAGAAGGAAAATCCCTAGTGCTGTGAAGAAGTAGTTAGGGCTGAGCTTCAGTCTTAGTTCAGGAAGTGGCAGAACATTGCTCTACAAGTAACTTCCAGTACAAGTAACTACTTGTTACTGTGGAAGTAGTTAGGACGAAGTATATCTTAGTTCAGTGAAGGTAGACTCAGGAAATAAATTCATGTAGTCATTATTAGGCTGAGTCTATCTCAGTCAAGAAGCTTGACACAGAGAAATATCTTTTGTGTCAAGAACATCCATCAACCCACCTTCATCCTGTAGGATTCAGTTTATCTAAATACTAGTTATATGTGACTATTTAGTCATTAAGCTGTTGGTGCCCTGCTGGGGTACTGAGGTAGGATCCAAGAGTGGATCTGAGCTGTAGGGCTTAATTTCCTGAGGTAGGAGAGTGCTGCTCTCTGAGTGTAGGGCCTTTGTTCCTGAGGTAGGCGATAAGTTTGTCACTGCGCTGTAGGTGCCTGGAGGGGCACTAAGGTAGGTACCTGGAGGGGTACTGAGTTGTGGGAGTGTTGCATCACTCTAAGAATAGGGCCTTGTACCTGAAGTAGTAGGGCTGAAAAGCCTAAGATGTAGGCCTTAGAGATAAGGCTGAGGTAGGTGGCTTGCGGGTCACTGAGTTTCAGAGTATTGCAGAGCTCTGAGGTAGGATTCTTTGTGGATTTAAGGTAGGGCTGTCCTCCCAGCCTGAGTGTTTTGCTTAACAGCTTGAGGTAGGTGGTCTGTTGGCCACTGAGTGTAGGCCTTTGTGGCTGAGAAGTGAATCTTTGAGGAGACTTGGAGATCCTGCGAGATCTGTGGCGTAAGCTCTTAGGAGCAGTTTGGAGGAGTTGTGCGTAGTCCAACAAGTTAGTTGGATAGGTGAGAGGGAAAGTGGATGTACCCAATTGGGGAACCACTATAAATCTTTGTGTGCTTTTTTGTGTTTGTTTTTCTTTTCTTATTTATAGGTGTTAAGGACAAGCTCTAGATCACCCTAAGATGAAAGGTAGAAGAAAACAACAAGATAGTATAAAGAAAGCAAAAGATAGTCTCAAAGAGACCAATAACCTATTCACCCCCCTCTAGGTGATTTAGCTATCCTTGAATTAAAGACTTTCAATGGCTGTAAGCTCTCTTGGGCGTAAGGAAAAGATGTTGTGGTTTGCAAGACCTCGAGTAGATCCCGCTGACCAGGCTTTCATTAGCTGGCAGGGCTGGAAGACACACTCGGCCCCAAGTAGACATACTGTCTAGACTCTCACTAGCTGTCAGGGTCATAGGCTTGCTTAGGGGGGAGTAAGATAAAGAAGTTATGGTTTAAAAGACCCCGAGTAGATCCCATTGAACAAGCTCCCATTAGCTGGCAGGGCTGGAAGGCGCACTCGGCCCCGAGTATACCCACTGTCCAGGCTCTCACTAGCTGGTAGGGCCATATGATCGCTTGGGGGGGGGGGGGGTAAGGTAAAGAAGTTTTGTTTTGAAAGACCCCGAGTAGATCCCACTGACCAGACTCACATTACCTGGTAGGGCTGCAAGGCGCACTCGGCCCCGAGTTGAGCCGTTGTCCAGACTCTCACTAGCTGACAGGGTCGTAGGCTCGCTTGAGTGGTAAGGTAAAGAAGTTGTGGTTTGAAAGACCGCGAGTAGATCCCGCTGACCAGGCTCCCATTAGCTAGCGGGGCTGGAAGGCGCACTCGACCCCGAGTAGACCCGCTGTCTAGGCTCTCATTAGCTAGCATGACAGTAGGCTCGCTTGGGGGTATGGAAAAGAAGTTGTGGTTTGAAAGACCACGAGTAGATCCTGCTGACCAGGCTCCCATTAGCTGGTAGGGCTGGAAGGCACACTCAGCCCCTAATAGACCCGCTGCCCAGGCTCTCCCTAGCTGGCAGGGCCGCCGTCTCGCTTGGGGGGTAAGGAAAGAGGTTTTGGTTTGAAAGACCCCGAGTAGATCTCACTAACCAGGCTCTCATTAGCTGGTAGGCCTGGAAGGCGAACTCAGCCCCGAGTAGACCCGCTGTCCTTGCTCTCACTAGATAGAAGGGTCGTAGGCTCGCTTGGGGGGTAAGGAAAAAGGTTCTTGGTTTGAACTACCCCGAGTAGACCCGCTGACCGGGCTCCCATCAAGCTGGAAGGGTCGGTGGCTCTCTCGGTGGCAAGACACACAATACTTGGAATAATTAGATCTAGAGCCGCTCTCACTGCCAGACTCTCACCTAACTTACAGGGCCGTTGAACTCATGACAAGTATTACAGAGCACTTCGATAACATGTTTTCAAAAAGCTAACACCTATCCTGAGTAAGGATGAGGTAATCTAGACCCATCTCTACCCCATCCTCTCGATACATTTCTCTCGACTGGGGGCTCTCGGCATGTCCCTATCGGCATGTCCCTTATGGCATATCTCCCTCTACGAAATTTACTTGATCTATTCATCGAACGGATGGCGGTCATCACCTAAGAGACTAAGGTTTATGCAAATGTGCAGATTCATTTGCGAATAATAACATGCGAGATGCAGATAATAATACAGAAAATAGTAGTCATTTCGGCAACAAGTAAAATCATTTATTTATTCTTAAAACAGTTACATTGGCTTGGGGGGTCTCGCCCCTTACATAAATCCAAAAAAAAATTATTACAAGTTAAAACTAAAAAGGCAAAAAGTCCCCGGGGTTGGTGGAACTCTCTAGAACCAAGGAATCGAGTGGAGCTCTCGGTCTCAAAACTCTCAGTGCTTTTTGTCCTAAGGCGTCGAGTGGAGCTCTCGCTCTCGATGTTCTCAGCAATTTTTGTCCTAAAGCGTCGAGTGGAGCTCTCACTCTCAACGCTCTCAGTGATTTTTGTCCTAAGCTGTTGAGTGGAGCTCTCGCTCTCGATGCTCTCACTGCTTTTTGTCCTAAGGAATTGAATGGAGCTCTCGCTCTCGACGCTCTCAGTGTGTTTTGTCCTAAGGAGTCTAGTGGAGATCTCGCTCTCGATGCTCTCTGTTGGGTCCATTGCCCACAATGTCCTAAATTTGAGGAAGTCAATCTTGTCAATGATATACATAAAGTTGTAGTTGATGTTTTCCTGAGTTTATGCATGCAGGGATGTCCTAGAAATAATGATGAGACAGGTAGCCAAAGTGGCTAGGTCAGGTAAACACTTACCTAAGGTGTGGATAGATATAAAACTGTCTATGTCCACAGGAATTGAGTGAAGGTCATTCACTCAATCCCAGATGACTTATAGCGCTAAGTGGAGCCTATACAGTCAAAGCCAAAGTAGTGGCAATCTGAGAAAGTGGCTAAGTGCACAGACATTGAGTAAAGTCAACTCACTCAATGACATATAGCATAATGCTGTGAGACAGGCTAATGTAGTAAAAGCCTAATGTGAAATGGGCAGAAAAGTGGCTAAGTCCATAAGGCATTGAGTGAGTATCACTCACTCAACACCGTACTCTACATTCGTCGAGTATTGCCTTATAAGTCAAAGCCACAAAAATCTGTAATGATATTAGGCTAAGTCCAAATGCGGCGAGTGTAGCATACTCACTCAATGCCAGATAAACAGAATAAAATCTGTTAAGTAGTTTGACGTTGAGTGGAGTTTACTCACTTAAGCCCAAGGAGCAGAAAAATCTGGCTAAGGCAGAAAGCGTTGAGTGAGACATGCTCACTTAACTCTCTCAACACCATGATTTGGAAAATCTGGCTAAAGCAGAAAGTATTGAGTTAGGAGTGCTCACTCAATTCTCTCAATGCCTAAAATATAGAAAGTATGGCTAAGACACAAGGCGTTAAGTGAGGCATGTTCACTCAATGCTCTCTACGCCAAGCATGCAGAAAAGGCTGAAGAATATGCTAAGGAGAAAGGCGTTGAGTGAGGCTTGCTCACTCAATGCTGTCAACACCTAGATAGACAGAATTCTGTCTAAGTACCTTGGCATTGAGTGAAGCTCATTCACTCAATGCCTATTCTACCGATGCTCCATTTTGGTTCAGTCCACTGGTGTTGACATCAGCAATATGTGCAAAATCGACAAAGTCAACTAATTTCAAATCAAGTACGGAGAAGCTACAAAACACAACAAACTCTATCGAGAAGCTACTGTACGTCTTCTTCCTTTAAAGCAAGGTGCAACTGGATGCTGCAAGTGGGCCCCAATGATTTCTTAGAATCATTGATTGGCAAACTACAAAAGGAAGAGAGTGGGCAAGACGACAACAAATTTTAGGGCTTTATTAATTTCAAAAGTTACGGCTAGACTCCTTCTTCCTCACCATTGCTTTCAAGAAAAAGCTCGAAGTCTTCTACAAGAACAAAAAGTTCAGTTAGCTGGTGCTATCTTCACCTGCACCAACAAGATCAGAAGGACTACCTTCTGAGGGAGAATTAGAAACAAAGAACAAGATCTGCAGATCAAGTTGCTTCTCAGTTCAGCAAGCTCAAATCTGAAGATCTACTTCTGAAGCTGAGAAGAAGGAAGAACAAAGTTATCGATTCTTTCCTTAGAAGGAAGAGGAAGCAAATCAGTTTACTACAAGTTACTTCCAGCTCAAGATCCTTTAATTATGAAGAAATTTAGAACTGAGATAACTCAGCTCAAGGGGTTATCACAGGTAAATTTCTCTATGATAAATATAAATCTATTTCAATCCTGTAGGATCCTTTTGGATCTGAGTTGTAGGGCTCTCTGATCCTGAGTTAGGGCAAATTTGCCTGAGCTGTAGGATCCAGTTTGGATCTAAGGTAGGTTGTCAATTGATCACTAGTTGTAGGAGAGGAATACTCTCTGAATGTAGGACCATTGGGTCTGAGGTAGGATCCCTAGTAGATCTGAGGAAGGGCTATCCTCCTAGCCTGAGTGTAGGGCCTTTGGCTAGAGGTAGGTGATCTGCCGATCACTGAGTTGTAGGCATTTGTTGCCGAGCTGTAAGTCTTGGAGGAGACTAAGAGATCCTGGGGATCTGAGGTGTAAGCTCTTTGGAGTTGAGGTTTGGAGAAGTACCTTGACTAATAGGAAGTTGGCTAGGTGGAAGGAGAGTGGACGTACCCAAAAGTTGAGGAACCACTATAAATCAGTGTGTGATTTTTTGTGTTGTATTCTTTATGCAGGTACTTGAAATCTAATTACTACCAACACACTAAGTACTAAAGAAGATAAAATTAAAAGCTAATTATATCAGTAAGACAACCTATTCACCCCCCATAGGTTGTAAGCTACCTTGAAAATAAAGACTTTCACTCTCAACACTTTTTGTCCTAAGGTATTGATTGGAGCTCTCACTCTCGACGCTCTCAGCGTCTTCTGAGTTAACGCGTCGAGTGGAGCTCTTGCTCTCGATGCTCTTGACGTCTTCTACATTAAGGCATTGAGTGTAGCTCCCTCTCTCAATGCTGTCAACACTTATTACCTTAAGGCGTCGAGTGTAGACATTTCACTCAATGCTCTCGACGCCTTTCTAGCCTTAGGCTTTGAGTGAGGCCATTCCACTCAATGCTCTCAATGGTTTTGTACTTGGCCATGTTTCTTATGAGGGCAGGCGAGTGGGGTAGGAATTCCCGCACCCAGTCGGATATTGCCATTTTGACAGGACATGCAAAAGGGCTTCCACCTATGTGTGCGGGAAGCCTCCAGTCTAGTTTGGTCTAGAGGTAAATTTACCTGGCTGCCACTAGAGGTCTGCATTTAGCCCTTTTGAACAGCAGAGCTACGCTGTTGGCAGACCAGTTGTTCAGAATCAATAAATAGACCCACAGGATATCTCAGAAGGCAAGCTTTCTCATTTTCGGAAGTCTTGTAGCGCTTTCTGAGGTATCCTTAGCTCAACACTTGGATAAGGAGGGAAAGTGCTCTAAGATCTTCCGAGTTAGTGGAGGGACCTCCGTGCTGTAGCCCAGGGTCCGTTCTTTAGTTCTCAAAACCTGTCAAGGGTCTGAGTTTGGGAAAAGTAGGTGTCGGCTACACCCCAGGTTCCGAACTCTCGTTGGGGACAGTTTTTAGTTCCAATAGAGAGAGTGTACTTTCTTTTTGGACATGTACCGGATATGAGCCCTTATTACTCTTTCTTGTTGTTGATCTCATTGTGGACTATATCCTTTTGAAATGTATATTATGTTGTGATATTGTGAACATGTTTCTTTTTCTTCTTTTCTAATTGACCTTGTGTATGATCGTACTACCCGACAGGATTGACATCATGCGGTGGCAACTAACCCGTGAGTTAGTGTCACTACAAGGAGGCGGTTCTGGGCATAAAAGCTTCCCACGGCCGTGGACAATTACCAGGAGGGGGATTTTACATGCTCTGTCTACAGTGGAAACAAACAACTCCCTTCTTTGATGCCGACCAAGCCCATACACCCCTCGATCCCTTATGAAATGCTCTCACCCATCCATCTACAACCAAATATGCTCCACCGGGAGTGGGGTGGTCCTTTAACATGTGACTAAACAGTAACGTTGATGTGACCACTAGCTCCACTATATATATCATTCTCATACAGGAGCGTAGTCACCATGTATTTAAAGGATGACAAGAGTGAGGTAAAAAGTAATAATGTCTTATCTTCTTCCTCCACCTTCGGACCAACCAAATTGATAGTTTGTTGTTAGTGGTAGTCTAACTCACCCAGGGGGGGGGCGGGGGTGAATATGTGTGTTGGATCTTATGACGCCCTTAGGGAGCGAATTAGGACTTTATGGAATTTAATTCTTAAATAAAAATATCATAGTTAATTAATAAACTTTTAAAATATTTTATAGAATATTATATTTTAATATATCAAAAAATATTATATTGAAGATTAATATTAGAAAAGGTAGAATTCAATATTTCTTCACCACCACTAGTGTAAAGTGGTACCGACGGGCGCTAGTTCACGAATATTAAATTCAAGTGTTTATATCTAATAAAACAAACATTGCAATATATTTTGCATTAAAACTTTTGAACGATATATTTCAAAATATTTTATAGCATGAAAATAAAATCAAGATAATGAAACAAAATAAAACATGAATTTATTTTATTAGAAATTAAATACAAAAATGTTTGATTTCGATAGCGCTAGAAATCGAGGTGAATAGAAAAATCCATTTTTGATTATTCACCGGTCCTTCTCCCAAGGACCTGCTGGCTATAGCCTATCTTACCCCAGATACGGCCTCTAGCCTCCCCTAGATCTAATCTCGATCTAGTCATTGCACATAAGACGACAAATTTTCACTAAGTCACACAAGGACATAGTTGCCACAAACAAGGAGAATTTCCTACAGAATCCTTCCTCGGAATCTGACGTTCTCCCCGAATGATTTTTCTTTTCCCGATACAAAAATATGAAATAAAAGAGATTACAAGATATTGAAAAATAATAGAAACTTCCATAGTCTATCTAAAGGTGAAGACGAACTCAGTGTAGTCGTCGGCATTCTTCATGTGCTTGCCCTTCATGTTGAATATGCATTGTAGCCCTTCTTCTTCAAAATCTCCTTTACAACTTCATATTTGCACAAAGCATTTCTCTCTCTATCTCTGAGACAACCCTCTCTCGATAGAATCAGAGTTCTGACTTGGTGGAGGCGGAATCACTGCTTCAAAAGGCGTCTCTATTGAATGTACGAAGTTTTCAGCCTTTTATAGAAAAATTGGTATCCCCAGGCGATATCTATCTATCGCAGGCGATATCTCCTCATGCTTCCATGCGTCACACACTGTGATTGTCATGTCGGTTGAAAACGAATGTGTTTGGGTCGTGGGAATATCACGAGGCGATAGTCAGGCGTTAATGACGAGTAGTGTGCAACATGACGATCATGCAAGACATGGTCGTCATCATGCTGATGTTATTGACACTAATCAAATACATCACGGTATTTATTATTCACAAACTAGAAGATGTGAAACACATGATCCAACAATCTCCCCCTTTTAATAATAACAGAAACTTATACAAGAATTTAGTGAGTTTAAGAACGTTTGTGTTTATAGGCAAGTGTGGTAAAAGATATGCATGAATAACAAGATTATAACGTGGTAGCTTTAAAGCAAAGCACAAATGCATACTCTTTCAATATGAAGGATCCCCCTATATAAATGTTCCTTATATATTTTGCTCCCCTAGATATCTATTCCACTAGATTTCTCAATTTTTCTCCCCTTTTTATTACTAGCAAAAGTAGGTATAGATGAATATATATCTTTTAAGATTGATTAGAGATAACTTATTGGAAAAATAATCATGATCGAGCAATATGATAATGTATGCACCTCTTATATGATTACTCCGCATACATAGATGTTTCTTATGAAATTTTCAATATATGCCGCCTAAAATTTTAAATTCATACTAGTTATTCTCCCCTTTTTGTAGTATAAAAAGAGGGTAGAGGTGAGTGTATGGAATAAAAATTAATTTGTTCTATGTAGAAACGAAAAATATGATCCTATAAAAGCTTGTTAAATACCACTTGTTAAAAATAAGCATGATGAAGCATAAAGTAGTAAGCAATATAAATGAAATGATAGAGTAAGCATTTTTATTTCAGTATACCACTTGTTAAAAAAATCATGAATAAGCGCAAGTAGCAATCACATCGGAAAGTATAATAAGTATTCGTAAAAATAAACATCTTTTTAGAAAGTAAGAACAGACAAAAGATACTGAGTCTTAAAACTGAAAAGTAGATGTTTGAGTTAAAGTTTCAAGATATGTTATTCCATTGAGATATAATTGTAAGCATAATTTGAAAATAATAAGAAAAGATACAAAATTATAATGTAATAAAATTTGCATTTCAAGTAAACAAAACATTAAAGTGGTAATACTTTGTAATCTAGTGTATTTACTAAGATTTGTAGAGAGTAATGTAGATATGTTTTAAGATCCAATTCTCATGAGTAGAAGTTTTATACAAGATAATGATGTGTACAAAAGTGATTTGATAAAGTATACAAATGTATTATTCAAAATGAATGACATATAATGAAATAACACAACAATAAAATACACAAATAAAATTACTTCCATAATTTTTCAATGCACATAAATAAAAGGTACAACTACCAAGATGCTTCACATACATAATGCTCATTAAGACTTATCAAAGAGCGAAGTAGTGTTTGGGGGATCACTTTTATTCTTTTAAACTTTGTTTTTATTTTTGTGATCTAGTGTATTAAGTTAAAAGGTGAATACTTTTGTTTGCTACAAGACACTTTATAATCCTTTCCAAAGTGCTCAACCTCACAATACTCATTAAGACTTATCAGGAGGGTGAGTAGTGCTTGGTGGAGTTTTCCTTGTCATTTATTATATGTTTTTAGGCTTGTGACCAAGTTCTCCAAATTCACTTATTTTGCAAACAGTATCATTTATTTTTTTTAAACCACTTTTCTCTAATGAATAAGTCCATAAAAATAAAGAATTGAAATAAGAAATTTGATGTAGTGTCGGTAATCTATCTATGCATTTTAATTATTATATTATTACACTACACAATCATGCAAGTGTAAGATTAAAAACACATGTAGGTTATCAAAATAAGCAAGTGTGTAAAATCATTATCAAACATAAAATATTACTCATACTTAGAGGCTTGCTAAACAATTTTACATATATTTTCTTCAATCAATTTCAATGCATATAACAAGATAATATTCAAGGCATGTGTTGGAACCAAAAAAAGACCCCAACGAGAGTTCGGACCCTGGGGAGTAGCTAACACCTAATTCTCCCAAACCTAGACCCCTTACTAGACCCAAAGAACAAAGAAACGGACCCTAGGCTACAACACTGATGTCCCTCCACTAACCCAAAAAATCTCAGAGCGCTTCCCCTCCTTAGCTAAGTGATGAGCTAAGGATACCTCAGAAAGCACTGCAAGACTTCAGAAAATGAGAAAGCTTGCCCTCTGAGGTATCCTGTGGGCCTATTTATAGATTTACAGTATCTAGTCTGCCAACAACACAATTATGCTATTCAAAAAGGCTATATGCAGCCCAAAATGGTATGCTAAAAGCCAAACACAGCTGTTCTGATGTGCTAAATGTAGACCTCTAAGGGTATCCAGGTAATTTCTTCCCTGGACCCTACTGGGAAGAAACCCTTCCGCTGATCCTCTTGGTCTTCCTGCTCATTCAGGTGGTAACCCTTCTATATGCCCTATGAAAAGGCTTCACTGAACGCCAGCTCTGAAGGCCTCCTGCTTACCCGTGCGGAAGTAGCCTCACATGCCCTGTGGCGAGAACCATTCCGCCTATTCTTCTTGTTTGGCCCAATTATCTTAAATCCCACTCAAACCTGGGTCCCAGGCCCTTAGATTCTACTCAGTGAATATGGCATTGTGAATAATTCCCGCTCTTTGCGAGCTAGTTCAATGCTTGGAAAGAAACGTCCAACACCTAATATTCGGTGAGTGCCGGCTGACCTAGAGGTGAATCTTTTGCGGCACTACCACGACCTTATATATACCTGTCACTGGGGCCATCCTCAGGTCATCGTTGTTGACACTGCGTTCCGCTTGAGCTTCCGCGCGACTTCGATGATGTATGATAAGCGGAATGAGAGGTGCTTTCGCAAGAGGTCCAGGACTGTCTCGTCGCCGCTCGGGAAAGGGCCCTCACTGATTGTACTGGGTTCGCTCCCTGGCTCGCGGGCAAGAGACTGGCTGACTCTGCCTACTGCCGAAAAAAGGCCAACTCCGTCCAGCGGAAGCATTCCAAGGGTGAACCGGCTTCGCCGAATCCGACTCTATCCCGCTAGAACCCTCCTCCAACGAGGTATTTTTCTTCCTCCGATTTTTGATGCAAAAACCCCCCAAAGTGGGCTCGATCTGATTTGCTATCCTTCTCACAGGTGACGGTCCTGGAAGGCATCATCGGCGATCTTCAAGCGAATACTGAGTCGGTCCAACCCGATGACAAAAATCTTTGGATGGTCTCCATGGTGGTACCTCTAGAACTCCCGGCCAAGCCCTCGATTGCACCTGGTAATACTCTTGTTTTGGGTTTCTCTTCTATCTGGCTTATGTATTCCTCTGCTCACTTGGTCTTCCGCAAGCTCCACCAAGGGCATCATCCACCCGAGTCCCAGGACTCCCGCTGTTGAGAGTCCTGTCATTCTAGCGCATGATCCTCCCCTCTTTCCCGAGAGGGTCACTAAAAACATCCTACTCACGCATCTAGTTCTCGCCTTGCTGCTGAGGAAGAAGCTGTCTGCCCTCTCCAACCGAGATACAAATGCTGAAGTAGACTCCACACCCCTCGGGATGGGGAAAACTGCCCCACTCGCTCTTCAGAAAGCCTTTCGAAGGGCAACCTGAGAGCACTCGCCGATTTTTAGGTAAGACGAAACTTGATTTCCCTTTTTCACCTTATTTTCAACCCTGACTCCGTCCCTCCCCAAGTTCTAGGGAGACTGCAGAATCATCTGATATAGATGAATAGGTAATCTCGCCACCGCCCTCCCCCAATGAAATGTTGAGATTTCTTGAAGCCTCCAGAGACACCGAGGAGCAGAGGTAGAGGGTGGAGGGAGTCCTATCCAAGCTTGTCTGGATGCGGAGAGAAGACTACTTGCAGGCAACTACCTTCCAAGCGAGGATGGATGGCCAGCTTGTCGTGATCGAGCGGGACTATGCCCATCTCCTCAACGAGACGGATCGCCTGAAAGGCGGAAGCAAGGAGACTTCTCACGAGAGGCATATTGTATGGGTCCGGGATCAGCTGAGCCTGGTCCACCAGGAGCTCACAGCCGTGACTACCTATCATTACCCACGAGTGCCCCCGAGGACTGGGAGGCGGGGTCGGGGTCGCTGGTGGTGGGAGCAATATTGAGCTCTATGGATTCTCGCCTTCCCTTCCCCTAACCCCCAGCCTTCCCTTCTCGCCTGTACCTTTTCATTCTTGCAATAAATATGAACATTTGATATTTTATTTAATTTTATTATGCCTCTCGCCCGGCGAGAGGCCTACTATTTCTTAATCTTATTTTCCATGTCGTTCTATATCGCCGAGTGTCTAGTTCTCGCCCCAATTATTTCTCTATTTATTTTTCTCTTACTGCGGGACTCCTCTCGGGCGTTTTTCCCCCTATAGGTATACAAAGCTTTGGCAGGACCAGACAGAAGACGAAATGTCTGATTGCACAAAATCATATCCGCACTTTTGCCCTTAGGAAAAATGCCATGTATGCCGCATATTGTTTCTATTAATAGGTCGGTTCACCAAACACATTTACTTCCACTTGATTCCAAGCCTTTATTATCCTTCCCCCTTGCTCTCGCCACTTTTGCAGCACAATTGCTCTTGTATATCCTTCTCTCTCCCCTTTCCACCAACTCCCAAAATGCCGGGCGAAACCAAAGTCTGAACAAAATGTGCGCAAAATTTCCTCGAGCACAACAACCCCCACTACCGCCTGACTGAGACGGAGTACGCCTCCATAGTGGCGGACTACATTCCAGCAGGGTTCGTCACACACAACCCTGGGAAGGAGGAGAGGGTTAACTTCCTGTCGGAAGGGGAGATTGCCATTCTGCTGGAACACTTCAAGGTGGGGTTCCGCCTCCCCCTCTGGCCAGAAATGCGGCAGGCCTTTTGATACTATGGGGTGGTGCCAAACCGGCACAACCCGAACTCCATGGCGCTATTGGTGGCCTTCGCCTGTTACATGCGTGCAGAAAGGATCGAGTTCAACCTCTCCATCTTCCGCAAATTGTTCAACTTCTGTGCCATAGGAGGGGTCGTGTTCTTCTCGGTCCAGTCAGTGAAGACCAGCGGTCTCACCAACGAAAACCACGACTAGCAATAGAAGTTTGTCTTCGTCTCAGGGAACTTTGGCAACATGCCCCTCTCCCCGGTTTAGTACGATGAGGCTGCCTACAGGCCTCTGACACTAGCGGGGTGCGAGACCGCCCTTCTCGACTTCTTCGGGACCAAGAACTTCGACGTAAAGTTCTTGCGGCGGGATGTCAACGCCCTCCCACCCGTCTCTCCCGGCGAAGGTACCATTCCGCCTTATCCATTTAATCTTCATTTCAAACTTCTAAGACTAACCTTTATTGCTTTCACATGTGAGCGGGAGATCCCCCTCAACCAACCATTTGATGAGGCTATGGGTTCCGCGTCCACCCTTGCTCTCGCCAAGTCTGCCTCCCTCGCCTGCCACGAAGAGCTGGGTTCCTCCTCCCAGGCCGGTTCTTGGAAATGGAAGCCCGACGCTCCTCCGGACCCTTCCAAGAAATCCAAACTGTCCCAGACGGACAAGGGAAAGTCCGTCGCCGAGAAACCCACCGTGACCCCATCTGTCGTGGGCAAAGTGGGTGTCGCTGGGCTGGTCTCCGAGACCCCCCGCCGATACCCCAACGAAGCCGGTGCCGAGAGTGCATCAGAACATTGGCCTCGGCGAGAATTTCATAGATGAAGAGGCTAGCCCATACTCCGATGGGACCCCGAAGCCAACTGAGTCTCGATCTCATTGCTCCTTCCCTCCTGGATGGAGCGAGACATGATCACCGACAAAGCCTTCGTGCTAGGTTTCGGGCTTTACAGTTGGGTGGATGCCTATACGTTTGACCGGGATACTACCCGATCTCTCACCTACGACTCCGTTCGAGCCCAGATGCACACGTTTTAGCTCGCACACATGACTGTGTGTCACAGCATCAGCATCGAGCACAACCTTGTCGAGACGCTCAAGTCAAGGGATCTCGCCACCACTGAGGTCGTCACCCTGAAGGCCGACCTGGAGGCCTCGCAAAAATTTCTCTCCCTCTGCCCATCGATTGAGGTATATAAATCTTCAAAGGCCTTTCACATTGTTGCAATTTCATGTTAGTTCTAACCCCAAATTCATCGTGAAAGTGAAGGGGATAGATATAACTTTACTCTAGAGGGGGAGGGGGGGGGATAAAGTATTTAAAAACTTTACTTTATCTTTATAGCAGTTTTAGAAATTGGTGATACATACATACATATATATATATACATACATATATATATATATATACATACATATATATATATATATATATATATATATATATATATATATATATATATATATATATATATATATATATATATATATATATATATATATATATGTATACAATATTCATATCACACAAAATAAAAGGTATCAATCACAGACGACACAAGTATTTTATAGTAGTTCCCCAATAAATTTGGGTACGTCTACTCTTCTACTACCCTGGTAGGAATCCACTATAGGTTTTTGCTTTGGTGTCCTGTCACCAAAAGATCTATTTTTCTAAGGAAGATCTAGCAACCTTTTGGGCTTTTGACCAGGTACCCTAAAACCAAACTTAACTCTTTTGATCAGATGACTTATGAACCAAGTGTTAACTTTTGAAGGGATTTAGAACCCTGTACACAGTTTAAAAGTAAACTATAAGAGTTAGATGTTGTCTTCTCTATCAAGTATCTCTGAGAAGACTTAGTGGATGATGTTGCAAAAATCTCCCCTTGATTTGAATAGAGATTGTGATCAGGAAAGGAGACTTTTCTTCAGGGTATAGGCCTTCTTGTATGCTTTTGCTCTCCAATAGATGTTTCAGACAGATCTGTATTATGATGTCTAATTGAAGATATGTCTCAAGACGAGTCTGAAGCAAAATGTATATGTTTATCACTTATACCTAGGTGAAGCAGCAATCGTTTATATATATATATATTTTCTCAGGGAAGAATTCAATATTTGAAATAAACAATTCTTGAAATGCCTGAAGAATCCTCTGAGAATCTGTAACTGCCTTGGAATTAATTAGATTTTAAACTCTGTGATAAATCCATATTTAATGCTGCCTTAAACAACTATATTCATTAGAATATTTTACATTAAATATCAAAGTTTTAACTAACGATTGTTAAGCATTTAAAATCATTCTACCTTCTGTAATATAGAAACTGTCTGATTGTCAAAATCAGCAAGGATTTCGTCGAACTGAGCTTGGCTTTCGTCGAACTGAGATTTCACGCACTGATCTACTTCATTCGTCGAGCCGAGCTTAGAGTTCGTTGAACTGAGCTCAGAGTTCGTCGAACTAAGCTCATAGTTGAGATCTGAGTTAGTCGAACTGAGTTCTGAGTTCGTCGAACTGTGCATCTCTGGAATGCCTTCTAAAACAACTCTGAAAATAAAATATGACCCTAGTCTATACAAGTTGCGTCAAAATAAAAGTACTAATCAAAGAATAGTAATCATAGCCCAAATCAGTAATAAGGAGTTCTAACAATCTCCCCCTATTTGGGTGAGGATACTATCAAATAAGAAATGCACAAAGCATAAATAATTTATCTAACAGAAACAAAAAATTCAGCAGATATATAAAAATTTAAGTTATAACAATAATGTTTTAAAAACATAATTAAAGTTAAGAATCCTTTTGTGGTGCATTAGATGAAGTATCTGAAGAAGACTTAGTAAAGATCAGTTGTTTTGTTGGATCATCAGATTCCCTTTTGCTTAGCTTTAGATCTTGAGTGACAATAATCTTCTGGGAGGATACTGCAGGAACAATAGATTCTGGATGCAAGCTCATATATTTATCAACATTAAACAAGCTTTTCTTCTGATATCTGTCCAATTCCTGTTGCCTATATGAAGACATAATAGTGAACTGAGAGGTATCCTTACTTTTAGTTCTTACCTTCTTTATCTGTGCAAGTGCAATTTGTTCCTTGAACTTAGCTATTCTGTACACATGATCTAATTTTGGTTCAATTAAAGGAGAGGCTGGCCTCTCTTGGCTAGAATATTGTTGACTGCTTTGTCTGCCTTAAGTCTCAGACCATGTAGGTCTGTCTTGCCTGAACTGTGTTGTTCTAGAAGAATGAGAGGTAGGCCTCTGAGAAGAAGGTGAAGTACCTCCAAATCCTGCTGCTGGAGGAGGAGGAGGACCACTCCAAGATTTTGGATGTGAATGAAATCTTTTCATTTTTTCCTTCTTTTCTGCTCATTTTTAGAATACCTCATCCAACTTGGATGGTCTGGAGTAAGAGTTATACCATGCAAAATGTAGTAAGGTATATCAGCAGTAGAAGAAGGTTGAGGAGCAACCTTGGCTTGAGCCTTTTTCCTACTTTTCCTTTTCTTAGAAATAGAATTATTTGATTCATCAGTATCTGTATTATCATCAGACTGCACCTCTAGGTATTCATATAATTCATCAATTAGTTTAACTATTTTATCTACCTCTTCCTTATCTTTATTAGGCAGATCATCAGATTTAGGCATTGGAGATTCATCACATTTAGGAGGGGAATGAACCTTCTCAGGAATATTCATTATCTTATTAATCATAATAGTCTGTAGTACTAGATCATCAATTATCATAGTCTGTGAGACATTCTAAAAACTGGTAGAAACTTCTTTTAAAAGTTGTTCTAAGGCAGAAGTATCAATAGGAGCAGAGTAACAAACTACTGCTCTAGAATATCCTCTCCTAAATCTGGTAAGCTAGTGATATGATTGTGTAGTAAATCAAATTCTGACAGCAAAGAATATATATTTACTGTGGGATTAATGATGAAATCACCAACAGTCATAACCTCTGGAGGTTCTGAAAACTCATCCTCAACTGTCATTTCTGAATCAGGAACCGAAGCTTCTTCATTGGCTGCTACAACTATAGCTTCTTCATTAAGCATCTCCTCCTGCCTAGATCCGGGGAAAACTAAATCTAGGCCCCCAGAAGAAGGGCCAACATGTGAAGAGGCAACTTTAGAAGAGATTTCTAAAATAGAAGCCAAAACAGGAGACAAAGATTCATCCAAGAGATGAAAAATCCAGATACATAAACTCAAGTGGATTCTGAGTAGATGCAGGGGATGGAATCTTAGTAGAAGAAGAGGGAGTTGATCTGTTAGCACAGTTTGTATAGATAGAGAAAATCTGTGGTATAGTTGTAGGATTGATGACAGGGGGAATGTCATCAGGAGTTGTCTCCCAGATGGGTGAGTGAGGTGGAGATGAGTGAGGTAGAGATAAGTGAGGTGTAAATAAGTGAGGTGGAGATGAGTGAGGTGGAGATGAATGAGGTGGAGATGAGTGAGGTGACTAATGAGCTGCGGAGTCTACATGAAAGATTGAGGATGGAACTTCTTCAGATAAAGTAGTTTGAAGAGAATGTGGTGTGGAAGGTCTTGGGGAATGATGTGGAGATTGTGGAGTGGAAGAAACAAGGTGAGAATCTTCTTCTGGAGTAGGGAGAGTAGCTGAGATAGCTTTAGTGCTTTAAGAGGCTGCCCTAGAGGATTCAACCCTGGGAGGCTTAGGAATCACCCTCTCCCACTTACTAAACAGAGCAGAGGTGATCCTCTTATATGCATTAATATGCACAGCCTGAGAGACCAAAACCTTTGGACATTTGGGTTGGAGAAATATTCTCAAAATTCTCTCATAACATACATTTGTTTATTAATTTTCTTCTTAATAGAATCAAACAATATTATGCCCTAATTAATGTTCTTCTGATCAACCAGAGCACACATCAATAGAAATTGGTGCCTGGTGACATAGTCATGGGCTGAGTGTTTTCCCAGAAGCACTTTTCCAACCACATCGGCTAGAAAATTGTATTCCACAGAAAAGTTCCTTTTTAACAAATGGTTAGGGTTTCCTTGTGAGTGACCCATTCTATCTAGCATAATATCAAATTTTGTACTAGCTAATTCTATAACATCTTCTCCATTGACTAAACCAAAAATTTCGGATAGAATTACATGGGTGAGCGAAACCTGATGACCTGAGATTGATCCAGTAATAGTTGTGTGATCATGAATCTTTGCGGTGTGAACCCATTCCTTTATTTTTATGATGGGGAGCTTGATTCCGATGGACATAAGATTGTGCAGTTGTTGTGCCTAAAATAGTTGCAAAATATCCTGAAAGATTTGATCTATATGACGAAATGAGTCCATGTCGATATCGAATCTGGCATCAAACTACATCGCAATGAGAATCGCCTGCGATACCGCCATTATCCTGCAAAACAGAGAGATCAAGTGCACGAGAAATGGAGAATGCGCTGGACGGAGCTTGATGAAAACCAAATATAAGTTTTCAGAAGTTGAAAGGACGAAAAATAATTTGTCAAAAGGTTCACAATTTATTGAGCTCCATTCGACGAAAGGTTCACAAAAGGTTTCACAAATCATCAATCTCCGTTCGATGAAAGGTTCACAATTCGTCGATCTCCGTTCGACGAAAGATTCACAATTCGTCGATCTCCGTTCAAAATCAAATAAATATCTCTCCGTCAATCATTCCTAACTAGTTTAAAAAGAAATTATGTTTCATTTCATCCAATGGTTTGGTTAAAATATCTACTCTTTGTAAATCAGTAGGAATAAATACAAGGTTATTTTTATTTTTATCCACATTATCCCTGATAAAGTGGTGCCTTATTTCTATATGTTTAGTCCTACTATGAATGACTGGATTTTGTGCAATTGGAATTGCACTAGTATTGTCACAGTATATAGTTGAATTGTTTAAGTTGTATTCATAATCTAATAATTGATATTAAATCCACAAAATCTGTGAACAACAACTACCTGCTGCAATATATTCAGCTTCAGCAGTTGAAGTAGAAACAAATGTTTGCTTCTTGCAAAACCTATCACCAAGAAACTGACAAGATCCTGATGTGCTTTTTCTGTCAACTCTGCATCCAGTATGTAACGTCCCGAATCGCACTAGGCCCCTAGTGTGTGTTTTTGAGTCAGGAGGGTTGGATCGAGTCCTGAGATGTGCAGGGAATTGGACTGCACTTGTGGAGGAGTAGAGAAATCAGTGCTGTGATGGGACACGGGTAGAGACACGGGCGTGTCCCTACCCGTGTGCGTGTGTGTGTCGAGTTACACTCGACAGGCCGTGTCGAGACTGGCGAGCTGTGTCGACATCATGTGACACGGGTAGCGACACGGGTGTGTCCCTACCCCTGTGTGTCGAGTTACACTCGACAGGCCGTGTCGAGACTGTCGAGCTGTGTCGACATCATGTGACACGGGTAGTGACATGGGCATGTCCCTACCCGTGTGTATCGAGTTACACTCGACGAGAGGTGTCGAGATCAACGAACTACGCGTCGACTTCGACGAATGAACATGACACGGGTAGAGACACGGGCGTGTCCCTACCCGTGTGCTTCAGTCGACGATTTTGATCGATCGTCGAGATGCAACCCGAGAAGGACACGGCCAAGGACATGGCTAGGAACACGGTCGTGTCATGTGGACACGGGTCGGTACACGGGCGTGTCCCTACCCGTGTCAAGGATTGAACCGACACCGAAACCATCGATGCCGTTTCGCTCAAGCGGGACACGGGTAAGGACACGGGCGCGTCCCTACCCGTGTCACTTTTTATATATAAGGGAAGAGAAAATCCTAGCCGTTTTTCATGCTCATTTCATTCCCTATTTCCTGTGAGAACTCCTGGTGAGAGGGAAAACTGCTAGAGCAAGTTCTACAGGAGAAAATCCGCCATCACCGTGAAGGAGAAGATGTCGCCAAGAAGAGTTACGAGATCCATGGCCGGAAATGGTGGTACCGCTGGAGCCAATGTGAGTTTCCTACCCTATCCCTTGGTGCTAGATCTATAGTTACTTTCTTAGGCGAGACATCGACTCAAGAGAGTCTTGATGGAGAGGAGGAGTTTTCTAGGAAAGGCCATGCTAGGACTTGTGTCCTAGGTTTTAAATTTCTTCAACCACGCCCTTCTCCAATGTGATGATACGGGATGGTTTCGTGAAGGGTGTTGGCATCTTGAGGTTGAATAAGGGTGGAGGAAATTCTGGAATGATTTGGGAAGATCGCCTTGAGGAGGAAGATGAACCGATGTCGTTCATTCCGCCTTAGGATGCGTGCAGAATTTGTATTCTGCGTGTAGCGAACTTCGTGGCCATTTTTAGGTGTGATATGGATAGATCTGGGCTTTCGGCTAAACACAAAAGTTGAATCCCTTGAAAATACCTTTCCAACGAATGGTTGCACGACTTCAGGAGAAGTCTATAGCCACGGAAAGTCTGAACAAATTTGATGTTCGGCAAATCCTGCATGCAGAAATTGTGTTCTGTACGCAGCGGAATTCAAGTCCGATTTCAAATAGGATAATGACAAATCTGGGTTGAGGTCTGAATACGAGAGTTGTAGAACACGGAAAGACCTTTCCATCGTGGGGTTACACGTCTTCACCGGATTCTTGTAGCTTCTGGAATCTCCGGTTGACGTTGCTGTCCAGATTCAACCTGCACCTAAATTCTGGGCATTAATGGAAGATGGATTTGGATTCGGTGGAATTAATATTGCAAGATACTTGGCTTGGATGAACCCTTATGATTAATCATTTGTTGCATGATTGATGTAGCTTATTTATCAGATTTCATATAATCAAATTGCGAAGCAATCTTATTTAAATGAATTGAATTGGTAGGAATTGAAAGATGGATAATTGTGCACTTCATGTTTATATTATGACATTATCAAATGGAAAGTGTGATAGATCTTTATATGCGCATCATGTTTATATTATGTTGTCATCATTTGGAAAGTCATATAGATGAATAGATTATGGCCATGAGTATGTTTGACTAATGAAATGAGTCTAGTAGTCCAATACTTAGAGCGTCGTCTCCCTACGGGTAGTATTGTGAAGGGATGTAAGTGCAGTATTGACCGTCACTTGTTTTGGTTGTGTTGTGATAAGGTATGGATGGATGGTTGGGTTTTGTCCTCATGCTTACTTCCGAGGCCCCTTCCATGTTGTGTTGATGTGGTATTTGCATGTGGTGTGAGTCGACACGCGGTGTCGTAATCCTGGGTTAAGGATAGTGTGGCAGGTCTACGGGCTCACCAGTCATCACACTGACGGGAGTCGACAGTTAGACTTTGGGCGGTTGGGCTTGGTCCTCGGTGTTCACATCCCGGGGATCCTTCCGTGCCAAGTGAACGGTTGGGCTTGGTCCTCGTGCTCACTCCGAGGCTCCTTCCGGGTCACACAAGGTCAGTTCGGACTAACGGTTGCTATGTCTTCCTTTTTAGGAGGTCACGCCGCAGGTAGAGTAGCCGCGGACTACGCAGCAGGACAGCCAGGCCAGGATGATAGGGCCTGAAGTGACGGTGCCATCGATACCGTCGATTACCGATGTTAGTTTCGACTACTCTGATGTAGCCCGTTTGGGCAATGATTAGTTGTACTCTGATATATTGCAGAAGCATGTTTTAGCTTCTCCTTTATTGATGTTTCTGGACTTTATACTTAGTGTGGATTTGACATCTTGCTTATTATATTTGGTTGGGTTGGCATGATGTGCTATTGATATTATGGTAGCCGGCGGAATAGGCTTCTTGTGGTACAGGTTAGCCCATGTGCTAATGCTACCGCAAGGCGGCTGTTCCGGGCATAAGACTCCCCCTTCGTGTCGTGTTTTGGGATCCGGGAGGAGGGGTCTTACATAGTATAGTTAGCATCTGTGAATCCAATTAATTCAAATCCTGACTCAATAGGATACCAGAGTCCTAGATTAGGACAACTCATTATATATCTCAAAATTCTTTTTACTAAAGTAGGATGTGATTCTTTAGGGTTGACTTGAAACCTAACACAAATACATGTTACAAACATAATATCCGGTATACTTGCTGTTAAATAAAATAGATACCCAATGATTGTTCTATATGTTTTCTGATCAACAGATTTGCCTTGATCATCATTATTAACTACAATATTAGTGGGCATAGGGTTTTTCATAGAGGAGGCATCTGACATCCCAAATCTTTTAATTAGCTCTTTAACATATTTAGATTGAGATATGAAGATGCCATCAGATGTTTGCTTCACTTGTAAGCCAAGAAAATATCCTATCAATCGACGAAACTGACCACCGGATCTCTAGAAAATCGCCGGTCGAAAGCTCCGTCCGCCGCACGTTTCTTTCTTTCGCGAAATGAAAATCTCCGTCAGGTTGGGGAAGATAATGAACAGTAGGTTTCATTTATTATGTATATATATGTAAATATTATAATAATAATTAATTTATTTACAATTCAATATCACATTACAATGAATCCTCAAACAATCTGAAATCCAAACAACTCAGATTTTAACGAAATTCGCACCGTAGCTAAATACTGATGCTATAAATCCAATGACAAAGTCGAAACTCAAATCCGACAAACCAAACTAGGGCAAACACCTCCCGAAGCCAAAACACAAGCACTCCTAAAAATGCTCCACCGAGTCACCAAAACAAACCCGGTTCACAAGGGAATCTTGCAAACAGGCTAAACCCAGCCACACTGGAAACTTAAAGAGCAAAACCACGCTCTAACCACGGCAGAAGCCAAATATGCGTTAACATAACGCCCTGGCACCAAAATTACGCCATTATAGGAATAAGAGTAAACACCGAAAAATCAGGGGCGTTACAGCCACCCCTCCTAAAAGAAAGTTTCGTCCCAAAACTTAACATAAATAGTGTAACGCCCCGAAAATCAAAAGAGCGATGGGAGGCATTTTGAGCCTTGTTTGGAATTTGGCAGGGGGCACTGAAAGAAAACAGTGCCTAATCACCTAGAGGGGGGGGGGTGAATAGGTGACCTATCTCTTTTTTAAACCTTAAAGGCAGAAATATAATACAGTAATTGCAATTCTGCAAGTATCACAGCACAACAACCATACAAGCATACATTCATAGAGAGCACACAGAATTTATAGTGGTTCCCCAAGGTCTGGGTACATCCACTTTCCCCCTTCGCCTATCTAGTAGTGTACCAGATTCGGCCTAACTTCTCCACTTCTCCTCAGATCCTCAGATCTTACAACTCAGAACCCCAAACAGGTTCCTACAACTCAGAGTGATCCCACTCCTACAACTCAGGCACCAAGCCCTACCACTCAGTCTTCAACAAGACCTACACTCAGGCACAACAGCCCTACCTCAGCCTTCAACAAGGCCTACACTCAGAGAAATGATTCTCCTACACTCAGGCTCACAAGCCCTACCTCAGCCTTTATAGATTTAGGCTTACAACTCAGATCTATACAAGATCCTATAGAAATTAGAAAATACAAAGTATATAACCACAACTCTGATAGAGAGAGATGAGTTGACTGGTTTCTTGATGAGTTCTTGAAAGAACTTGGCTGAGATCAACCTCCCTTGGCTTTCTTCAAAGCTTCTTGAATTAGAACACAGTAGGGTTGTATATCTATGCAGATGATCTTCAATCAACTGCTGACTTGAGATTCTGATTTCAATCTGAATCTTCCTTATCAGCCTGGTTCAACAACTAGTCTTCTTAGTAGGAGCTCTCTCTCTCTCCAACTTCTTAGATCTTCTCTTGAAGGTCTACTTCTTATTGTGTTATTTTTCACTTCATTGATGGATCCTTTCTTTTGTTGAAGGAATAAGCCTTTATATAAGCTTTCTTCACGGTGACTGGCTGATCTGGTTTCTAACAACCTTCTAACAGCTCTGACAGTAGCAGTTGACCGGTTGAAATGACAGCTGTCAAGTCATCCAGTCACTTCTTGAAATCTCTGTCACTGTCTGAAAGTGTCGAGACAGATATTCTTTATTTGTCGACACAGATAGACTAAGTGTCGACACAAGTAGACTAAGTGTCGACACTAGCCTTTATGGTGTCGACACAACTCATTGTGTTGTTGTAACAGCTTCTCGACACTGCTTCTTCAGAATATGTCGACACTGATCCTGTGTGTCGACACAAGTCCTTCTTCTTCAATACTTAGTTGATTTCTGCTAAGTGTCGACACAACTTCTTTGTGTCGACACATCTTCTTATGTTGAAACTTGCTAAGTGTCGACACATCTTCTTTGTGTCGACACATGCCTTCTGTGTTGAAACTTTTACTGAGTGTCGACACATCTCCTTTGTGTCGACTCATTCTTCATGTGTTGAGACTTTGCTGAGTGTTGACACATCTCCTTTGTGTCGACACTTGTACTTAAACTTTGTTGAAGTTTACTGAGTGTCGACACAGTCTCCTAGTGTCGACACTTGTACTTGAACTTTGTTGAAGTTTCCTGAGTGTCGACACAGCCTCCTAGTGTCGACACTTTTGCCGTCGACAAAGTTTCTCTAGGTGTCCACACTGCTTCTAAGTGTCTACACTGATTATGTAGACAATTCTTCATTGTGTGTTGACACTACCTGTATGTGTCGACACTTTCCTTCTGGTGTCGACTCTGCCTTCCTGGTGTCGACACAATTACTCCAAGTGTCGACACATCTTCTCTAGGTGTCGACACAAGCCTTCTTAAGTGTCGACACTTTTATTTTGGGTGTCGACACATGGACTTAGAAACTTTTTTTTACTTTCCTTGCAATTACTTAACCTGCACAAATAAACTCAAAGCACATCAAATACACCTTGATGTATATCATTGAGTAAGGTGAGGCTTCTTCAAATCAGGTACATATATTCCAATGTACCCAACTGAAAGTCCACCTAGTGTCAACTACCTTCACCTATGGGGGGGGGGGGATAGGTGACGTGCAGCATTTTTGCGGAATTAAAATTGTACCTGCACACGAAAATAAAACAGCACAGCAAACAGAGTACACAAGCTATTTATAGTGGTTCCCCGATTTGGGTACATCCACTTTCCCCCTTCGACCTATCTCCCAACAAGGGACGACTCGGTCTCTTCACCAACAGGATTGAAATCCAATCCTTGCACTATCGGAAGGAACCCTTCCACATGTAGGAGACAACACTCCCACAACGCGGGTTGCACCAAACCCTTACAACTAGGAACCAACGTTCCTTTACAACAAAAATGAATTAGAATGTACAAGAAATACAAACTACTTTTGGAGACTAAGGTGTCCCTCTTCGTAGATGACGTATTCTTGAAGTCTACGAAGAGTCCACAACCCTAGATCTCTCTTGGAGAGAATCTCCCCGGAACCGGCGGCGGTAAAGAGGACGGCGGCTTGGTTCGGGATCGGCGGCAACAACGGTGTGCGGCTGCTATACTTTGGAGATCCAAACTTCGTAGTAAAGCTAGCAAGGTCTTCCAACGGTCACACTAGGATCAGTCGTCTCGATCGATTCGGACGGGGAAGGTTTTCCCGATCAACAAATCAAGAGACAAGGGATCTCTGGTTAGACGCGTGAGACGCTATGTTTGGCTATGCTTCTATCGCCGGGAGATCTAAAGGAAACCACGATCAAACGGCCAGCGATCGACTTGCACGAGCGGCGACGGCGGCGGAGCAGTTTCGCGATTTTAGGTCAAGATCGTCGCTCGGCTTCTTTCTGTCTGTCTCTTCTGTTCAAAATACGCGTATATTTATACGGTGGAAATACTCCATTATAACCGTTATGGGTCCCACCTGAAGGAACCCTAACCCCGGTTCAAAACAGTGCCAGCGGCAGAATCCGGTCTAGCGGTTTCAAGAAAATTGCCCAAGTCAAAATCGACGAGAATCAAAGTTGATTCTCGCCGATTCGGCGAGAATCAGAGGTGATTCTCGTCGAATCATCGAGAATCAAAGGTGACTCTCGACGAAGTAGACTTGTTTGCATGCTCAGAGAAAGCTGGAAAGAAATGGCGAGAATCAGTCAGTGATTCTCGACGATTCGGCGAGAATCACGAGTGATTCTCGTCTATTATTACTTAGCATCAGAGTTGCTCTCTTTAAAGTAGCTGGATCGAGACGGCGAGAATCAGCCGGTGATTCTCGACGATTCGGCGAGAATCACTTGGTGATTCTCATCGATTTACACTTAGACGGATTTTCGTCTTTCCACCCATGAGCTACTCTTTGACCCATCCTTGCTCCTTGTCTGCTCTTGCAAGATCACAGCCCTGTACTTGAAGGTAAGTGCACTCTAATAGAGAGAGTACACGTAGGCCAACACACTGATCTGCTCAACGAGGGATTACGTCATGCAGACCCGTGTATATTGACCTACTGCACCCTGACATTGGTGTGCACTTAGCGTGGAATAACTGCAAGCACAACTTGAAATATTTTGTCAAATACATTGTCTATTTACCTTAGCTTGTTCAGGGGCTTTTTCAAATCAGGTACGTTGTGGATACAATACCCAACAATCTCCCCCTATTTGAATAAGCCTAAACCCTACAAGCTAAGGTAAATAAAGCGTATGGGAATGAAAATCAAAACATTGAAATTGAGTTGAGAGAGATATTCATTACCAGTACCGGTTTCTTGAGAGCAAACTTTGGAGCCACCTTAGCCATAGCCGAGAGGGTAATCTCCCCCTTTTCGGCTTCTGCAAATCGGGGTCTGTAGCATTTGACCCCTTGCTCCCCCTTGCTCCCCCTTTTGGAGCATTTGACCCCTTGCTCCCCCTCAGTTCTTGCACCTGTGCTCACACTTGAGTTCCTTTCTCCCCCTCAGTTCTTGCACGAGCCTGGAGCTTCTGTAGTCTTCATTCCTCATATTTTAGCATCCCCAATTCAGTTTTGAAAAGACTGAACTTGGCTTCGTCTAAGGGCTTTGTGAATATATCTGCAATTTGCTTGTCCGTGGGGACATAACAGAGAGAAATGTCCTTGTTCTCCACGTGCTCCCGAATGAAATGGTAGCGCACTTCAATATGCTTCGTTCTGCTGTGCGAAACCGGATTGTTGGCAATTGCAATTGCACTGGAGGAGTCGCAGTACATTGGTACTTCCTTGAACTGAAGGTCGTAGTCGGCTAACTGGTTTCTGATCCATAGGAGTTGTGCGCAATAGCTGTCTACCGAGATGTACTCAGACTCTGCTGTGGAGGTTGCAACACAATTCTGTTTCTTGCTATTCCATGAAATAAGCCTTCGTCCGAGGAATTGACACGTCCCGGAGGTGCTTTTCCTGTCATCCCTACTCCCTGCAAAATCAGCATCTGAAAAACCTATTAGCTCGACATCATTGTTTCTCGGGTACCACAAGGCAAGATTGGGAGTACCTTTAAGGTATCTTAGAATTCGCTTTGCAGTGACATAGTGAGATTCCTTAGTGTTCACCTGATATCTGGCACAGACACATGTGGAGAACATGATATCCGGTCTACTGGCAGTAAGGTAGAGCAGGGATCCAATGATGCTTCTGTATTTGGTTTCATCGAAAGGTTTACCTTTCTCATCCTTATCTAGAGACATAGTGGATCCCATTGGAGTCCTCATAGAGGTTGCATTCTCCATACCGAATTTCTTGAGGAGTTCATTTGTGAACTTCGTCTGAGAGATGAAGATTCCATCCTCAGACTGTTTCACTTGAAGTCCCAAGAAATACTTTAGCTCTCCCATACTGCTCATTTCAAGCTTTCCTTGCATAAGTTTGGAAAACTTTTTGCAAAGATTGTTGTCCGTTGAGCCGAATATTATATCATCGACATAGATTTGCACCAGCAAAATCTTGCCTTTGACTTCCCTGAGAAACAATGTCTTATCTATTTTACCTCTAGAGAACTTGTTCTCAAGAAGAAAACTAGATAAAGTCGCATACCAAGCTCGTGGAGCTTGTTTTAAACCATATAAAGCTTTATTAAGAAAATATACATGATTGGGATAAGTAGGATTGACAAAACCTGGGGGTTGAGCGACGTATACTTTCTCTTTCAGGTCTCCGTTCAAGAATGCTGATTTCACATCCATTTGATAGACTGTGAATCCTTTGTGCGAAGCATACGCCAGGAACAATCTGATTGCCTCGAGCCTTGCCACTGGTGCGAAGGTCTGGTCGAAGTCAATCCCCTCCTCCTGTCTGTAACCTTGAGCCACCAGCCTTGCCTTGTTCTTTATGATGACACCATGTTCATCCAGTTTGTTTCTGAAGATCCACTTGGTGCCAATCACATTCTGCTTGTGTGGTCTGGGAACCAGCGTCCAAACGTTGCATCGTTCGAATTGATGTAGTTCATCTTGCATGGCCAAAATCCATGCCGCATCTTTGTTCGCCTCGTCGAACTTCTTTGGCTCAACCTGTGACAGGAAGCTATGATGCAAAATCTCGTTAATGGTACCTCTTCGAGTTCTGACACCGTCACGAGGATCTCCGATGATCTGATCTCTAGGATGATCCCTCACGTGCCGGAGCTCAAGAAGTATGGCATCCGGAGCTTCGACTACTTCTTGGGCTTCTCCTTCTTCTAAGAGATTTGTTCCATTTTGATCTTCAACATTCCCAGTTGACGTTGAGGTGGAAACTTTGACGTACTTAGGAGTGTCATCTTTAGCGGTCTCATCGAGACTCAGCTGTTCAAGTCGTGCACCTGCATCTTCAAGAATACCACTGGAAGAATTGTTGTTAAGCAAACTTCCTTCATCAAATACAACATTAATTGATTCTTCTACCACTAGGGTTTTCTTATTGAAGACCCTATATGCCCGACTGTGGGAACTATAGCCCATGAATATGCCTTCAAAGCATTTTTCACCAAATTTAGTACGCGGGTACTTCCCATTATTCAGTACATAGCATCGGCAACCAAAGATCCTCAAGTAGGACATGGTTGGTTTCCTGCCTCTCAGTAGCTCATAAGGCGTCTTACGATGATGCTTGTTGATCAATGCTCGGTTTTGTACATGACAAGCTGTATTGACAGCCTCTGCCCAGAAGTATTCTGGGAGAGAAGCGTCTTTCAACATTGTCGTGCAGGCTTCAATGAGAGTTCTATTTCTCCTCTCCGCAACTCCATTTTGCTGAGGAGTGTGCGGGGAGGAAAACTCATGAAAGATACCTTGTTCTTCATAAAACTCTGTCATAGCACCAGATTCGAATTCTGTTCCATGGTCACTTCTGATTTTGACCACTGAGCAGTTAAATTCGTTCTGAACCTGCTTGACAAAACTAGTGAAGATGTCAAACGTATCTGACTTTCGTTTTAAGAATAACACCCAAGTAAACCGAGAATGATCATCAACTATCACGAGTGTATAGGACTTGCCTCCCAAGCTATGAACTTGCATTGGACCAAACAAGTCCATATGTAGAAGATGAAGGATCAAGCGCATACCCAACTACACCAAAAGCCCGGACTGTTGGAAAGGGTGCTACTTAATTTCTTAAATAAGTAGAAGATCGCCACAGGTCAAGTGAAGGAACGTCGGACCCAACAATCCCCCCCCCCCGACATCCAGCACAACCTGTCGGCTCAAAGGTGGAGTTACCACATGGCCCACATGGCTCAGAGGTGGGGTTACCACATGGCCCACACGGCTCAGAGGTGGGGTTACCACATGTCCACGGTTGCACAGCTCAGAGGTGGGGTTACCACATGTCCACGGTTGCCTGACCCGCCGGACCCACACAGGTAGAAGGGAAAAATCAGGATTTAATCGCGCTCCCCCGGTCTTGAACCCGTGACCTGCTCTGATACCAATTGAAGGATCAAGCGCATACCCAACTGCACCAAAAGCCCAGACTGTTGGAAAGGGTGCTACTTAATTTCTTAAATAAGTAGAAGAGCGCCACAGGTCAAGTGAAGGAACGCCGGACCCAACAGAAGATAAAGACACCAGGAAGAGTCTTTGTCTGCAATGCTCTTAAAGGTAGCCCGAGTCTGTTTGCCCATCTGGCATGCAGGACAGGGGCTATCTTTGATGCACTTGATAATGAGAGCATCCCTTACTAAGTTTTTAGAAAACAGCATATTAATTGTCTTGAAATTAATATGTGTCAATCTCTTGTGCCATTGATCACAAAGAGATGCACTGCCAGCTGCCACTAGGCATACGGGGGTAGATGAATCTAAACTAAGAAAATGTAAGCAGAAGATATTTCTGCTCCTAATGCCTGTTAGTATCGTCTCAGAAGAGGCGCATGAAATTATCAGGCATTTATCCTTGCAGAACTTAACGTCATAACCTTTATCACATAACTGACTTACACTGATCAGGTTATGGTTTAACCCTTCAACATAAGCCACGTCGGTGATAGAGATTATACCGTTGGAGATCATACCATAACCTCTTGTGACTCCTCGATCTGACCCCCTCAAAGATGACTTTGGGTCCATTCTCGACGGGAGTGTAATCACGCAACAGGCTTCTTGTCCCAGTCATATGTCGGGAGCAACCACTGTCCAAGTACCAGATCGGCGTTTTGGTGGCCTTTGGACATTCCTGCAAAACAAAATTAATTTCCCTTAGGAACCCAATCGAACTTGGGTCCTAGATTCTTGGTTAGCATACTCCTCCTCGGTTGATTAACCCTACGAGTGGTCGGCCTTGCATTGCTAACATAGGGAGTCTCGTGATACCTTGGATTAAACCAACAATCCACGGCAAAGTGACCGACTTTGCCACAACACCAACAGTCAAATCTGTTGTACCTCTTCCTAGGCTCCTACTTTACCCTGGAAATAGTGGGTACAGCCGGGGCCTTGGATCTGAAGGTGGAGGCCTCATAGTGATTGCAGTCACATGACTTCTTCACCTTTTGTTTCTTCAGTATAACAGGCTTGACTCTTGGTGCCTGCTTTCCATTATGGCCGCTAGAGAATTGGCCATAATTTCCCATGTGAATTTCCTCATAAGGTGCCTTGAAGGCACTCTCACCGAAGTTGCGGGGAAAGGTCCAACCATCATATCGACTCTTTGGCTTTGCAACCGAGGGCCGGAAATGATGACCAAAGGTTGATTCAAAGTCATGTTGGTTGCAAGGAAAGCTAGGCTTTCTGAACGCAACAGGACTGAGCAGAGCCTTTCCCTTTTCAGTAGCAGAGGCCTTCTTGGCAGCCTTGTTCTTCCTCTGGTTCCTGTTTCTCCTAGGATGAGGAACCAGATACCCCTACATGCTCCAAGCCAGCTCCTTTGGCCTGAGCCGAGAAGGTATCAACAACTGGAAGAACTGTTTTTGGCATAGAGAAGCTCTTGACGATCTTCCTTTCTGCCGCAAGCTGTTCTTCCAACTTGTCGACTTCCTCCTCCTTAAGATCAAGGAGCTTAAGAGACTCTGAATGCTTTGAAGTCAGGACTAGGTGCTCCTGTCGGAGAGAGATCAAACTGGTGATCTCTTCCCTTAGGGAGACACTCTCACCCTTAAGGAATTTCACTTCCTTTTTCTCAGCCTTCAATCTCTTACGGCACTGCTCGAAAGTGTTGAGCAGAAGCTCATACTTCTCGAGGAGCTCCGCTTCACGGGCCGAAAGGCTATCCTAAGGGTCATCATCCTGAGACTCAGGATCAGAGTCGGAGTCGGAGAGAGGGGTGTGAGCTTTTACCTTCCCAGTAAATGGGGGGCATTCTCCTTCTGAGTCGGAGCGACCCACCAGCCCGAAGTAGGCTTCCTCATCATCACTGGAGTCTGAGGAATCAGACTCACTCAGTGTCTTTGGCCTTTTGGCGATGTAGCTCCTCTCTTTCTTCTTATCTCTCGAGGATTTGTGCTCCTCTCCTTTCCCTTTTTCTCCCTTGCCTTGGTAGCAGTCGGCCACGACGTGTCCTGGCTTATTGTATCCAAAACAAATAATGTCAGAGGAGCGATGTTTGTTCGGTTTAGAAGCATACCTGTCAGAAGAATAATTTTTCTTCTGAAGCCTGGAGGAGGAGCCGTCTCTCTTTCTTTGATTCCTCATCTTGAGGAACTTCTTGAATTCTCGGGTGATGAGGGAGAAATCCTCCTCAGACAGCTTTGAGCTGGAGGAGCATGGCTCAGAGTCCTCCTCCTCATCCTTTTTCCTGGCACGGTATGAAACTGCACCCTTGCCTTTTCTGGAGTGAATGGCTTTTAGAGCCATAGTCTTTTCTTTGGCTGCAGCCTTCTCTGCTTCTTATTCTGCTTTCCGGGTGTTCAGTTGAAGCTCATAGGACATCAGCTTTCCAAACAGAATTTGAGGGTCTGTTTCAGCTAGTCTCCCAAACTCGCGGATGGCGCAGATCTTTGTGTCCCATTCTTTAGTAAGGGACCTAAGGAATTTATCATTAAGTTCACCATTAGTGAACACTCTTCCATATCCTTTGAGGGCATTGACAATCTTGAGGAAGTTCTCGAAGGTGACTCCGATCTCTTCCTTAGGCCCTTGTCTGAAGGCCTCATATTTCTGGTTCAGGAGGGATCTACGATCATCCCTCACTTCATCAGTGCCCTCCATTAGGATGATCAGGCAATGCCAGATCTCCTTTGCTGTCCTGCAGTTGCAGAAGTTCTGCATCATTGAGTCATCAACCGCGTTGACCAGAATGTTCTGCGCCTTCTTGTCAAGTCCTACTAGCACCATCTCGTCCTTGTCCATTTCAGAAAGTTTCTTCGGCACTTTCTTGGTAGGATCAATGGTGGAGACCTTAGTGGGGACATAAGGTCTCTCCTCCACGATCATAAAGAGTCGAGGATCAACTGCTTCCATGTAGAACCGGATCCTTTCCTTCCAGATAGGAAAGTTGATCCTGGTGCACACTGGGATCTTGCCTGTGTACTTGAGCCAGTCCATGGTAGATGATTTCCTTCTTCTTGACACTAGTGGCAGGATTCAACTCAAGGTGTTAACCTTTTTGATGAGTAACCTGGCTTTGATACCACTTGAAAGTCCACCTAGTGTCAACTACCTTCACCTATGGGGGGGGGGGGGAATAGGTGACGTGCAGCGTTTTTGCGGAATTAAAATTGTACCTGCACACGAAAATAAAACAGCACAGCAAACAGAGTACACAAGCTATTTATAGTGGTTCCCCGATTTGGGTACATCCACTTTCCCCCTTCGACCTATCTCCCAACAAGGGACGACTCAGTCTCTTCACCAACAGGATTGAAATCCAATCCTTGCACTATCGGAAGGAAGCCTTCTACACGTAGGAGACAACACTCCCACAACGCGGGTTGCACCCAACCCTTACAACTAGGAACCAACATTTCTTTACAACAAAAATGAATTAGAATGTACAAGAAATACAAACTACTTTTGGAGACTAAGGTGTCCCTCTTCGTAGATGACGTATTCTTGAAGTCTACGAGGAGTCCACAACCCTAGATCTCTCTTGGAGAGAATCTCCCCGGAACCGGTGGCGGCAAAGAGGACGGCGGCTTGGTTCGGGATGGGCGGCAACAACGGTGTGCGGCTGCTGTACTTTGGAGATCCAAACTTCGTAGCAAAGCTAGCAAGGTCTTCCAACGGTCACACTAGGATCGGTCGTCTCGATTGATTCGGACGGGGAAGGTTTTCCCGATCAACAAATCAAGAGACAAGGGATCTCTGGTTAGACGCGTGAGACGCTATGCTTGGCTATGCTTCTATTGCCGGGAGATCTGGAGTAAACCACGATCAAACGGACGGCGATCGACTTGCACGAGCGGCGACGGCGGCGGAGCAGTTTCGCGATTTTAGGTCAAGATCGTCGCTCGGCTTCTTTCGGTCTGTATCTTCTGTTCAAAATACGCGTATATTTATACGGTGGAAATACTCCATTATAACCGTTATGGGTCCCACCTGAAGGAACCCTAACCCCGGTTCAAAACAGTGCCAGCGGCAGAATCCGGTCCAGCGGTTTCAAGAAAATTGCCCAAGTCAAAATCGACGAGTATCAAAGTTGATTCTCGCCGATTCGGCGAGAATCAGAGGTGATTCTCGTCGAATCGTCGAGAATCAAAGGTGACTCTCGACGAAGTAGACTTGTTTGTACGCTCAGAGAAAGCTGGAAAGAAACGGCGAGAATCAGCCAGTGATTCTCGACGATTCGGCGAGAATCACTAGTGATTCTCGTCGATTATTACTTAGCATCAGAGTTGCTCGCTTTGAAGTAGCTGGATCGAGACGGCGAGAATCAGCCGGTGATTCTCGACGATTCGGCGAGAATCACTAGTGATTCTCGCCGAATCGGCGAGAATCGCTTGGTGATTCTCGTCGATTTACACTTAGACGGATTTTCGTCTTTCCACCCATGAGCTACTCTTTGACCCATCCTTGCTCCTTGTCTGCTCTTGCAAGATCACAGCCCTTTACTTGAAGGTAAGTGCACTCCAATAGAGAGAGTACACGTAGGCCAACACACTGATCTGCTCAATGAGGGATTACGTCGTGCAGACCCGTGTATATTGACCTACTGCACCCTGACATTGGTGTGCACTTAGCGTGGAATAACTGCAAGCACAACTTGAAATATTTTGTCAAATACATTGTTTATTTACCTTAGCTTGTTCAGGGGCTTCTTCAAATCAGGTACGTTGTGGATACAATACCCAACACCAACAATCTCCCCCTATTTGGATAAGTCATAACCCTTAGTCAATGATATACACCATACATAACAAATTTTCAGTATGATGTAAAACAGTATTATATGACAGGGAAAATACTTAAACATGTATGAATAGAACATGTATAAAATAATTATCTCAGAACAATTAATGTAATAGATTTGAACATGTAACATTGTTCTTACAACTCCAAACATTTTCATTTATCAAAAGTTTACATAGAGTTTAATACAAATGATTACAAATTGTAAACTTAAGAAAATGTTATCCTATGGCTGCTCTGGTTCCTTGATTACAATACCCTTTCCAGATTAAATCTTTGCTTGAACTGGAGCTTCATTGTCATCAGCAGCAGCATGCTTCTTCCCTTTAGGATCTTTCTTTTTCAGCTCTTCAGCCTTTATCTTCTGCCTTTCAAAATATTGATAAGGCTTAGGGAAATTCTTGCTAGGCTTCTGTGCATTAGGAGGTAGCTTTCCCAGTTTAGCCTTCCTTCTATATTGTACTATGGCCTCTTGCCTATTCTCATGTTTTCTCCACTCCAGGTCAGAATACCACTTGCCTCTATCCAGGACATTGTCCTTAGCAGCCTTCCAAGCAGTCAATATGATATTCCTGGATGTGGGGCTCCATTGTTCAAAATCTGTCCTTAATTCAGCTTGTTCTCTGAACCTTTTCTTAGATAATTGGGCCTCTTGTTCTTTTAACAAAGCCTCTTGCTCTTTTAAGATTGCCACTGGCACAGGCTGGACAACTTTCTCAAGAATTATATTCTGATTACCCTCAGGAGGACTATACATAGACTGTACCTCCTGATGTATCATGTCAAAATCTGCAGGAGGATATATCACTTGAGCCACTTCAGCTTGCTCTCCTCCAAAGTATGCAGGATTTATTTCAGGCTCTTCCACATTGTCATCATCACATAAAGGTGGATATCCAAGGGTGGCTCTGATGGAATTTGAAATCCATTTGGCATGATCAGAGCCTGCCTTGACTAATACCCTCTCCCCCTTTATGACTTCTCTCTCTATGTGATCCCTCAGATCATCTTTCTGAAACCTGATCTGGGCATTCAGATAGTTAACTCCATCTTTATAAAAAGGTTTCAACCTTTGGAGCTTTTCAGTGATTAGCTTCTGTGAATCCTGGATGGCAGATGTAACAGCAGTGAGACCTTCTTGTAATGCCTGATCAAATTCTGCCTTGGCTATAGTCATGGCTGCAGTGTGGGCAGTAGCTAGATTCTTCATTTCAGTGACTATCACATTATGTGATTCAGTCAAGTTTTCATTCATTCTTATTTGATTTTCTAGAACATATCCTTGCATTACTGCTAGGTCATCAAGTTTTGTCTTTATCTTCTCTTGATGTGTAGCTAGATAGACCACTGCATTGCCTCCTTTATGGAAACAATCAGTCATTTCTTTCTTGTTGAGATTCACTTCAAATCTGATTGATTTGATGTCTTGTGCCAGATCAAATTGCAGGGATTTATGCCCTTCATCCATATATTTTTCTAGAGCTTGCCTGTGCTCATCCAGCTTAATCTGTAAAGCCATCATCAGTGAACTATAATCAGTAGATGGGGCAGGCTGTGGAGCAATGGTCTGTAGTGCTTTCTTGTAGTTCTGGCTCCTTCTTTTGAAGACCTGAAACTTCCTCTTCTTGGCTCTAGCATCCTCTTCATCTTCTGAAGCAGAAGTGCTGACTATGTCCACTCTATCCTTAGGACTAGGAGGTAACTCCTTCTCAGTCCTCTGTGGTTCCTCAGCATCCTTTAGCTCCACAGTATCCTTGCTTGCAGTTTCTACATTTGCCACATGCTCCCCCTCAATATTGACCTTCTCCCCCTCAACAACAGCTATTTCTCTCTCAAGGTCTGTCTGTACAAGATCAGGGAATAGCTCTTCTAGTGTAAACTCCTGTTGAGGATGGACTGGTGAATCTCTGATCTCAGGAGCAATTGATTCCCCTTTATCAGTAATTGATGTGTACTCCATGACCACATCCTGGGGTTGTCTATGTATCTGGGTTTGTTGATTAACATCAGGTAATGAATCAGTCAAAACTTCATCCTCAATATGGAAATTTAATTGATTTACTTCAGTAATTACCTCAAGAATGATTTGGGTAGCCCTTTCACTCTCTAATGGAGTTGGCTCATCCATATGTAGAGGCTCCCCCTGGAGTGGATCCAAGAGAATTGGGCTAGCTGATGGTAGCTCCCCCTGCCTTTGTGCATCTTCTTGTCTTGCTGGTGTCTGTCCAACATTTCCAGTCTCTTCATCATCGGGACTAAAGACCACTTGCTCTTCAGAGCTGCTGGAGGATTCTTGAGCCACAATGACTGTCTTCTTCTTCTTCTTCTTCTAAGGTGTTCTCTTTTCTGGAGAGGACAGGTTCCTTTGTCAGCACCGTATCCCACCTTGAGAAAATTCTCAAATCCATTCTCCTCATGTGGTTTCTCTTTGAACCTGCAGCTTGGTTCATCACTTCAGGTATACTGCCAGCTAAGTATAGACTCAGAATTCTTCCCAGATTAGGTTTCTTCAAGCTCTCTTTTATCTTATCAAACATGACTGCAGACCAATCAGTATTAAGTTTGAAGATTATCCTTGTCATCAAACTGAACATATAAGCTGAAATTCTGTCATGTCCTCCAGACTTGCTCAGAATTACCTTGCCAACTATTTCAGATAGAAACTTTCCTTGTATGTTCATTCCTTTTCTGTTGAAAACTGATCCAATTTTCAGATTTGAGTCTAATCCACATGATTTCAATGCCTCTCTGGTCTTAGAAGCAGATACATCTTCTTCCTCTTTTGTTCTTGGTACTTGAAGTACCTTTCTTAGATTTTTCTATGTGACCTTGACTTTTGTCCCATGGACTCTGGACTTAATCTTGAGTCCAGATTCATCAAGAGTAGCTGCACTCAAGAATTCAAAGACTTCCTTCTTCCAGATCTTGATTGGTTCTGATACAAGGTATTCTAGTCCAGTCTCGGCAATTAGGGTTACCACACCTTTGATTTTGGGTTCCGCGTCATCAAAGGCATGTCGCACGAGCTCATATCCTTCATTAATGTTCTCTTCTAGCTTGGGCGCCATTAGCGTTTGAAGAAATTTTGAATTTAGAGAAGAGAGATGTCGACACACAAGTTTGGTCTCGAAACTAAGGTGAGCGTGTCGACAAACAATGGGGAAAATCTATTTATACCTTTCTAAAATTGAAGGTGAAAAGGCGCGTTAACATACTTGAATTGTGTCGACACTGTTGAAAAGTGTCGACACTTACTTATAATGTCTCGACAACTATGTGTCGACACAAATATAGTCGACAGAATATATGTGTCGACACTTATATATCTCAGCTCGACACTTAGTCGAGACACTACTAGACTAATTCTGTGTAAATCCTAAGTGTCAACACCACCTTGGATGTGTCGACACCTGCACTGCATGTGTCGACACAAATTCTCTGAAGTGTCGACACAGACTTCCTAGATGTGTCGACACCATTTCTCTGAAATGTCGACACCACTTCTATGTGTCGACACAGACAACTCTGTGTGTCGACACCATTTTACTTAGCTAATTTTTTTTGTAAACTATTCTAAGTTTATCATCACTAATTCAATTTTAAATTTATTGAATTTGGTTTGAACTAAGGGCTTAGTATACATATCAGCTAACTGATTATCTGTATTTATATACTCTAAGGAAATGTCTCCTTTTTCTACATGTTCTCTTAGAAAATGGTATTTTATTTCTATGTGCTTAGTCCTACTATGAGAGACAGGATTATTTGCAATAGAAATGGCACTAGTAGAATCACAAAATAAAGGTGTTCTACTTACTTGAATACCATAATCTTCTAGCTGATGTTGAATCCATAGAAGTTGAGCACAGCAACTTCCTGCAGCCACATACTCTGATTCTGCTGTGGAGATAGCCACACTTATTTGTTTCTTGCTACTCCATGGCACCAGCCTTCCACCTAGGAATTGACAAGTTCTTGTAGTACTCTTTCTATCTTCCTTGCAGCCTGCAAAATCTGCATCTGAATAACCTGTCAGTTCAAAATCTCCATTCCTAGGGTACCAAAGGCCTAGATAAGGAGTGCCCTTAAGTTATCTCAAAATTCTTTTAACTGCTGTCAAATGAGATTCTTTAGGGCAAGCTTGGTACCTAGCACAGACACATGTAGCATACATGATATCTGGTCTACTAGCAGTCAAATAAAGTAGGGAGCCCACTATCCCTCTATACAAAGTTTCATCTACAGGTTTCCGTGCATCATCTTTTGCTTAGAGACATGCTTGACCCCATAGGAGTTTTCATGGTAGTGGATGATTCCATACCATACTTCCTTATCAATTATAGGGTGAACTTAGACTGGCATATAGATAATCCATCTTCAGTCTGTCTAACTTGCAGACCCAAGAAGAACTTAAGTTCCCCCATACTGCTCATTTCAAATTTTCCTTGCATAAGTTTTGCAAACTTTCTGCAAAGACTATTTTCTGTAGACCCAAATATTATGTCATATACATATATTTGGACTAAGATAATCTTGCCTCTGGATTCCCTAAGGAATAGAGACTTGTCTATTTTCCCCCTTGAGAATTTGTTCTCAATGAGGAAACTAGACAGGGTTTCATACCAAGCCCTAGGGGCTTGTTTTAACCCATACAAAGCCTTCCTCAGTCTATATACATAATCAGGTTTAAGAGAATCTACAAAACCTGATGGCTGCTCTACATAGACTTCTTCCTTCAGGTTTCCATTCAGAAAAGCTGACTTAACATCCATTTGATATACCTTAAATCCTTGATAAGTTGCATAGGCAAGGAACATCCTTATTGCTTCCAGTCTTGCTACTGGAGCAAAGGTTTGATCAAAATCAATACCTTCTTCCTGCCTATATCCTTTTGCAACTAGTCTAGCTTTATTCTTTATAATAATTCCATTCTCATCCAACTTGTTCCTAAAGATCCACTTAGTTCCAATAATGTTGTGGTCTTTTGGTTTAGGAACTAGCTCCCAGACCTTGCATCTTTTGAACTGGTTCAACTCCTCTTGCATGGCCTCAATCCAATGAGGGTCTAGGATTGCTTCTTCAAATTTATTTGGCTCTTCTTGGGATAGAAAGCTGGAGTAGAGAACTGAACTTAGATTCCTGCTCCTTGTTTGTACCCCTTGACTGAGATCTGAAATAATTTGATTGGCTGGATGATCTTTTAAATGCCTATTTGCTGGAGGCAGCCTGACTTCAGGTTGTACACCTTCATTCTCTTCATTTAGCTGCACTTCTTGATCCCCTTCAGCTTCAGGAGTATCTTGTACTCCCCCTGGACAGCAGCCACCTTCTTCTACTTGCTGACTTGTAGTAGGACCTTCTGCAATAGTAAGCTTGTCCATCTTCTCAGTTACACCTGTGGAGCTGCAAACACTTCTACGCAATTCATTATTAATGAGTCTAGCTTCATCAAAAACTACATGAACAGACTCTTCTACAATTTGAGTAATCAAGTTGTAGACCCTATAAGCCTTACTATTGTTGTTGTACCCAACAAAGATCCCCTCTTGGGATTTGGCAGCAAACTTGGTTAGATAATACTTACCATTGTTAAGGATATAACACTTGCAACCAAAGATCCTGAAATAGGATAGATTTGGTTTTCTGCCCTTCACAATCTCATAGGTGGTCTTCTTGTGGCTCTTGGTGATAGTAGCCCTATTGATTACATGACATGCAGTATTGACTGCCTCATCCCAGAAATATTCTGGGAGAGAAGTGTCACTCAATAGGGTTCTACCAGCCTCTATCAAGGTTCTATTTTTCCTTTCAGCAATGCCATTTTGCTGAGGTGTTCTTGGTGAGGAAAATTCTTGAAAAATTCCAAACTCTTCACACAGTTTTGTCATACTTTCAGACTGAAATTCAGTACCATGGTCACTTCTGATTTTGACCACTGTAATGTTCAATTCATTCTGAATTTGTTTAACAAAACTATACAAGATGCTTGGTGTTTCAGATTTTTGCCTTAGGAAGAACACCCAGGAATACCTTGAGTAGTCATCAACTACCACAAATGTGTAGACCTTCCTACCTAGGATGTGAACTGACATATGACCAAAAAGATCCATATGCAAGAGGTATAGACACCTCACAACATCTTTGTTCTCAAGGCTATGAAAGGTGGATTTGGTCTGCTTGCCCTTTTGACAAGCTGAGCATATCCCAACCTTTATACACTTAACCTGAGGACCATTCCTCACTAACTCTTTGCTAAAGAGTTGGCCAATTATCTTATAGTTAAGATGGGCCAGCCTCTTGTGCCATTTAACACAATGTGAGACTTTCTCATCAGCTACAAGACAAATAGGAGAAACAATGTTCTCACACATAATGTCTAGACAATAGACATTTCTCTTCCTATATCCTGTCAGAATGATCTTTTGATCACTTGACCTACTGATATGACAACCATCCTTGACAAATGAGATGTCATATCCTAAATTACTCAGCTGACTTATGCTAATGAGGTTATGTTTCAAATCCTTTACATAAGCCACTTGAGTAATTGTAATTAGGTTGCTAGAAATGTTACCAAAGCCTTTGATGATTCCTTTTTCTGAACCACCAAAGGTAACTTTAGGACCATCCTTGATTGGTGTATAGTCCTTCAACAATCCCCTAGTTCCAGTCATGTGCCTAGAACATCCACTGTCCAAGTACCATATAGGGGCATTGCCACTTGGACTCACCTGCAAAATAGATTACTTAACCTTAGAACCCAAATAATTCTTGGGTCCTTGGTGCAGGTTAGTTTGACTTTTAACAAGACTACCTGTAGCTCTTCTAGCAGGTAGTTTGCTAATCTCCTTGACACTAGAATTGTGGCAACAATCTATGGCAAAGTGGCCTACCTTGCCACAACACCAGCACTCAAATCTGTTGTACCTTTGTTTAGGTACAACCCTGGCTGTTTTATCTACAGCAGGCTTCTTGTTGAGTACTGGGGCTTTGCCCTTAGACTTGGACCTAACTGTCCTGGCAAGTTTTGTAAACCCCAATCCAGTCTTACCCTTTTGAGGGATAAACTCATCTATCAAAGGTAAAACTGATTTTGGTTTAGAAAAACTTGCAACAATCTCTCTCTCCTTCTGAAGTCTAACCTCCAGATTCCTAATTTGATCATTCTTAAATGTAATAGTTCCCATCTGAATAACTGTAATGTTCTTCAGCCTGGCTATTTCATTTAGTTTTTGATCTAACACTTTATCTGAATCAGCAGCTGCCAACTTAAGATTAGCAATTTACTTAGTCAGTGTTTTGACCAGATTTTTGCTCTTCTTAAGTGCCTGCAATACATCTCTATATTCATCCATCAACTGATGAATATCTCCCTCAGATTCAGACCCACCCACATCACTTGATGCAGATGTATCTGATTATGAATCAGTACTATAATCTGAAAAACATTGTACCTTACTTGGTCCAGGCTGATCCTGGATCTTGTCTCCTTCTGTTAAGGCCATCAGTCCATTGCACTGATTGTCCTCATGCTCATAAATTGAGTTCATTAGCTGCAAGAACTCATCTTCTTCCTCTTCAACAAACAAGCTTATATAGGCTTCAGCTTCTGAATCTGTTTCTGATGATGATTGATCAGTCAGACTTTTGTCCTTCTTGGCAACAAAGGACCTTTCCTTTTTGCCCTTGAACTGAGTCTTCTTCTTGTCAGTTGACTCTTTCCTCTTTTCTGGAAAGTCAGCTACTATATGTCCTTGTCTATTACAACAATAGCAAACTATCTTTGAGGATGTATTTTTACTTGGCTTGGACTTTCTTTTGTCATTCCTTGATGACTTCCTGTTCTGATAATAGTCATCTTTAGGCTGTGAAGTGGATGGCTTAGACCTCCACTGCTTCTTTTTCAGAAACTTTTGAAACTGTCTTGTAAAGGCAGCAAAATCCTCATCAATTTCACTGCTGTCCGAGTTCTGGTTTTCTGAATTTTTTGAAGCAGTCTCAGCAACTATTTGTGGTGGAGATGGAGACTTGCTTCTATACTTCCTAGTGGCTTCAGTCTTGAAGGCCACAGACCTTTCCTTGTGCTCCACTCTAGTAGTCTTCTCTTCCTCCTTTCTACCCATTAACTGCATTTCATAAGATAGCAGTTTTCCAAACAAGGTTGGAGGAGGTATATCAGCTAATTTGGCCATTTCCCTAATGGCACAAATCTTGGTATCTCAGTCCTTAGTCAGGGATCTTAAAAACTTGTCATTCATCTCATAGTTGCTGAATTCTCTTCCATAGGACATCAACTCATTAACAATCCTATAGAATTTCTTGTAGCATTCAGTAATACTATCAAACTTGACTTGTCTGAAGCTTTCATACTCCTGATTTAACAAAGAATTCCTGTCTTATCTTACCTCTTCAGATCCCTCCATGTAAACTATTAGAGTGTCCCACATTTCTTTTGAGGTTTTACAATGTATTAGGTTCTGAAATGTGGCGTCATCAATTGCACTTACAATAATATTCTGGGCCCTCTTGTCCATAGTGGCCAGAATTATTTCATCTTCAGTCATTTCTGAATAGTCTTTGGGAGTTCTCTGATTTGCATCCAGAACAGATACTTTCATTGGCACATATGACCCTTCTTTGACTGTGATGTATATTCTTGGGTCAGATGCTTCCATAAAGAGTCTAACCCTCTCTTTCCATATGCCAAAAATCTCTTTTCTGCAGATTGGCAATTTCATGGATCCTAGCTCTTTGTGATTCTCAGTTGAACCCATTTTCTTGATTCTTGATTCTGCCTACAGGATCTTTACTTAGACTGTTATGTCCTTTGTGAGTAACCTCCCTCTGATACCACTTGAAAGAAAACAGTGCCTAATCACCTAGAGGGGGGGGGGGTGAATAGGTGACCTATCTCTTTTTTAAACTTTAAAGGCAGAAATATAATACAGTAATTGCAATTTTACAAGTATCATAGCACAGCAACCATACAAGCATTCATTCACAGAGAGCACACATGGATTTATAGTGGTTCCCCAAGGTCTGGGTACATCCACTTTCCCCCTTCGCCTATCTAGTAGTGTACCAGATTCGGCCTAACTTCTCCACTTCTCCTCAGATTCTCAGATCTTACAACTCAGAACCCCAAACAGGTTCCTACAACTCAGAGTGATCTCACTCCTACAACTCAGGCACCAAGCCCTACCACTCAGTTTTCAACAAGACCTACACTCAGGCACAACAGCCCTACCTCAGCCTTCAACAAGGCCTACACTCAGAGAAATGATTCTCCTACACTCAGGCTCACAAGCCCTACCTCAGCCTTTATAGATTTAGGCTTACAACTCAGATCTATATAAGATCCTACAGAAATTAGAAAATACAAAGTATATAACCACAACTCTGATAGAGAGAGATGAGTTGACCGGTTTCTTGATGAGTTCTTGAAAGAACTTGGTTGAGATCAACCTCCCTTGGCTTTCTTCAAAGCTTATTGAATTAGAACACAGTAGGGTTTTATCACTATGCAGATGATCTTCAATCAACTGCTGACTTGAGATTCTGATTTCAATCTGAATCTTACCTTATCAGCCTGGTTCAACAGCTGGTCTTCTTAGTAGGAGCTCTCTCTCCAACTTCTTAGATCTTCTCTTGAAAGGTCTACTTCTTGTTGTGTTATTTTTCACTTCATTGATCGATCCTTTATTCTGTTGAAGGAATAAGCCTTTATATAAGCTTTCTTCACGGTGACCAGCTGATCCGGTTTCTAACAACCTTCTGACAGCTCTGACAGTAGCAGTTGACCGGTTGAAATGGCAGCTGTCAAGTCATCCAGTCACTTCTTGAAATCTCTGTCACTGTCTGAAAGTGTCGAGATAGATAGTCTTTATGTGTCGACACAAATAGACTAAGTGTCGACACAAGTAGACTAAGTGTCGACACTAGCCTTTATGGTGTCGACACAACTCCTTGTGTTGTTCTAACAGCTTCTCGACACTGCTTCTTTAGAATGTGTCGACACTGATCCTGTGTGTCGACACAAGTCCTTCTTCTTCAATACTTAGTTGATTTCTGCTAAGTGTCGACACATCTTCTTTTGTTGAAACTTGCTAAGTGTCGACACATCTTCTTTGTGTTGACACATGTCTTCTGTGTTGAAACTTTTGCTGAGTGTCGACACATCTCCTTTGTGTCGACTCATTCTTCATGTGTTGAGACTTTGCTGAGTGTCGACACATCTCCTTTGTGTCGACACTTGTACTTAAACTTTGTTGAAGTTTACTGAGTGTCGACACAGCCTCCTAGTGTCGACACTTGTACTTGAACTTTGTTGAAGTTTGCTGAGTGTCGACACAGCCTCCTAGTGTCGACACTTTTGCTGTCGACAAAGTTTCTCTCGGTGTCGACACTGCTTCTAAGTGTCGACACTGCTTCTATGTGTCGACACTGATTATGTAGACAATTCTTCATTGTGTGTCGACACTACCTGTATGTGTCGACACTTTCCTTCTGGTGTCGACTCTGCCTTCCTGGTGTCGACACAATTACTCCAAGTGTTGACACAGCTTCTCTAGGTGTCGACACAAGCCTCCTTAAGTGTCGACACTTTTATTCTGGGTGTCGACACATGGACTTAGAAACTCTTTTTTGCTTTCCTTGCATTACTTAACCTACACAAATAAACTCAAAGCACATCAAATACACCTTGATGTATATCATTGAGTAGGGTGAGGCTTCTTCAAATCAGGTACATATATTCCAATGTACCCAACAGGCACACGGCCTGGGATACAGGCGTGTCCCAGGGCATGTCGTGTTTGGGTCGATGATCTGGCCGAGAGGTAGACGAATTTTGGGTCGACGATCGTCGAGCAGAGAACACGTCCTGGGACACGGGCGTGTCATAGGCCATGTTCTTCTCGGGTTAAAGCCGGGCTGTGGCGTGGGTGTTACACAGGGTCGGTACACGGGCTGTGTCAGGTATACACTGGCGTGTCAATTGGGACACAGGCGTGTCCAAGATCCGTGTCCTTCTTGGGTTGGTGTTCGTCCTGTGTCGATGGAGTAACACGGCACAATACACGGCCGTGTTCTGGATGACACAAGCATGTTAAGTTTGACACGGGCATGTCAGGTGCCCGCGTTCGTTTCGAGGCGCGTCGATTTCAACGGCGAATGGGGGACACAGCCCTGGACACGGGCGTGTCATAGGCCGTGTTCGACCCAGATTTTGCATTTCAGGCCTTGATCGTGGTCATTCGTTTCTTTACTTTGGGATCCGACGGCTGGGGGTTGGTTCCGAAGGTTTAAACACGGGAATAGGGTTTAGGATCCATCATTTCTCCTTTTGGTTCTCTTTCTAAGATCTAGAGAGAGGGAAGAGTAAGGAGGAAGAAGGAAGGCTAGATCCGGTCACCGGAGGAGCTTCGGAGCTCCAAATCGCGAGCCGACTTCAGATCTACGGAGGCAAGGAGATTACGGTGCTTTTCATCTGCGTAGATTTCCATGGCGCCAAGGAAAAACGCTAGGGTAACGATTCTCTACTTGAGCATGTGAAGCTCTCTTTTCCTTTGCATAGGAAGTCCGCTATTGCGAGTTTGCGGTGAGTTGAGGTGTTCCTTCGGGTAGACATGAATAGTCCCCGTTTTGTACATGTAGAGTCGATAATCGATAACAGATATAGGCATGATGTGTGAAGCCTACCCGGACAAGTTGGTCTGGATCGGTGATGTTGAATTGCATAAATGGTCGGAGAGTACTTCGTGCAGATGTTTGTTTTTCGGGTTTTCTATACGGTAGATTCCAACAGGGAGCCTCAGGGATTAACTCCAAGGTGCACCCGAAAAACTGGGCGGATGCGTGATTCTGCTAACATGGTGGCCTGGGAGCCAACTTGAACATAACCAGGTTATGTGAAGTGTGTGACGGAAACAGGACTTGGGGAGGTTTGACCCGCGCATATGGCTTAAATTGCCGTTGCGACGTGAGCAATGGGTGAGGCAGAACCGTACCCGTTCTATGTCATTTGGTGGGAGCCGTTGGCATAGATGAGGGTCTTCGGCGGTCTATGGCTTAAATTGACGGTGACCCATGCTGGGAAGACAAAAATGCTCGCAAGATTGGCCGTCCTAGTGGCGGTGGTGAGACAGAGGCGTCTATGGCTTAAATTGACGTGACGTTGACCGGTTCACCGAGAATGTGCCCTGAGTGCACGGGGTGTGTGGCCGTGCGTACCTACGCCTGTGTTGAAGTGTTTATCTATACCGATTGGTTATGCTAACAAAGTGTAGGGAAAGGAGCATCACCGCCCCGATTTTGGGGGCGGGATCATTATAATTAGGTCGGCATAGCTGACCGTTGCTTTTGTTTGCCACCATGCAGTGGATTGTTGCTTGCAGGTGCTGCGGAGCCGAGCGATAAATAGCGGGCTAAAGCCCAAGTTGCTGAGCCGGCCCTCAAAGGCCAAATTTTGAGTGTTTACTTGTTATATTCATGTGTGACCGGCCTGCGTGCCGTGGTATGGAAGACGCATTTTATTTGAGTAAACAAATGTAAGGCCTTAAGGTCGTGTACTTGTGTATTGTATTTCATTCCTGTTGGACTTCTAGTGGACATTCATGTCTTTTAGTATGAGTTCTTTAATTTGCAACTTTTAATAATTGCTTCCGCTAGAATGACTCTGTGTAGGACGTTGGTTATATGTTGGATGGTATTCCATTGAGTAACCACCCGGTCTGTCTGTGGTATATGGCGTCGGGCCCCGGCTGGACCTACTGCTATATGTTATGCGACGGATAGGGGGTGTTACAATTTGGTATCAGACTACTGGTTTCAGTCAGGCTTAAATGAATTCGTGGGCGAATTCTTTTTAAGGGGTGGTGAGCACATGTGTGTGCGTCATCGTTATAACATCAAAAGAACCCATGAATGCCCACTTATGAATGAAATTACATGTGTTTGAGGAACCTATGTGTTCCTATAATTGTTGTTTGCAATTTTGTTTGGTCACTTAATGGTGTTTTGTACGACTATAGGTGACCAGGAGTGGCACAAGGCCGTCAGAACATCCAATTTCTGAGGATTATAGTTCATCCAGCGACGTGCTTGGGACCCTTCCTTCATTTGAAACCATAAGAAGAATCGTTGAAGCGGTGTTCACTGTGACTAATGCACAGTAGGGTAGCAATGTGCAACCCTTTATCCCTGAGATGGCTTCAATGGCGGGTGGTGTGTTGGATCAAATGACATTAAGAAGGCCATCATGTCAGCAGTTGAATATGTTCTTAGTGCAGGGTATGCACTCAGTGGATGAGTACTTGTAGGCGTTTCTTATGATAAGCTGCTTACCCATGCTTTGAGTTGGAGAACGAGCAGTCTATAGTTGATAGATTCTATAATGGTCTGCGTGGCGAGCTGCGAATTCTACTGCTAGGGCCAAAACTATTGGGATTCCGAGCCTTGGTGGAGTCAGCTAGAGCTTTGGAAGAAGATTTGAGGAAGACTCACCAGATGCCAGTGAGCAGAGTATCGAACTCTGTAAGCCCCATAAGAGCTGTATCCTGCGGAACGCTGAAAAAGGGGGCTAGATCATCGACTAGCAAAGTCACTTATAACTTTGAATGCAAATATACATGAACATAGAAAGCAGTAAAATAGGTTTGGATGTCTCATACAACAAAAATGTTTCTATGTTGAGCATATAGTAAAATGAGCCTACAATACAGCATGTATGCAAACATGGGCTTCACCCAAGGCACACTATAGCGTATGAATCTAACACATCATCATGCATCGACAATCGAGTACTTCTAATTTCCCCTTCGTCGTTCAAGCTGCAAACACATGAGTAATTCCATTTTCCCCAAACGGCAAACAAGCCGCCACACGGAACTCTTGCCTAGGCCCCACCCGCTCGTGGGTCTCAAAACTCAGGCTTGCCTGCAAGATCTGAATTCTCACATAAGGATTCCGCCACACAAACAAACTGATGCTAAGTACCCTTGCTAGACCCCACCCACTCGTGACGACCCTGGCCCGGTTCTAATATCGGGACCAAGTCCACCGAATGAGACCCAACGGGACCCAGCTGGTATCGTCTGGGCTTGTCTGAAGCTTGGCATTCTCGTCAATTTCACAGAAGGGGACTTGTCTTGCCGGGACACTCTCCACACGTGACTTTGCAACGTCACGGGCTAGCCATCCGACCACAGAGATAAAGTCGCGCCTTAGCACATCGTAATCCCAAGCCATTCCCGACATAATCCAACATCCGCACCGTATCGTCCCCGCGCCCCAGCATGTACTCTAATTTCCACCTGGTCAGGTTCTGGTTAAACGTACTCACACGAAAGAGTGGAGAAACAACATCACAAATGACGTCTTGACGTTATTCGATTTCTAACAAAATCCTTAAGGCTCGCTATGCAACATCACCGAGTCAAACTAACGGTCGCGACTACGGCTTCACTACAATGCATAATCCACTAACGGAGCGGATTTCTAGTGCAATATCATGTCGGGGATGGGCACAATCGACCCGATGGCTTCTCTTGAACCATGACAACCCGAAACCCTCTCATTTGAGAGATCCGGTGCATAGAATGCTTGAAAGAAAGAAAAGTATAGATGCCATGCACGCATACTAAAGATCGAGAGGAGAAGTGTCATTATCTTATGACTCCTCTCCTTTCATTTAAACTTTGCTTTGCATGAATGAGAATGTGCGCCTCCAAGTCCTCTCCATGGATCTGGACTCGGATCGGAAATTGGAGCTCCGAAGCTCCGTCAATGGCGAAAGAAAGCTCTCTTATCCATCCTCCTAACTCTCTCTTCCAGACCCTAAGTCAACTAAAAAATGAGAAGAAATAAGGGAGAAATCCCGCTCAGCCCTACTTAAGCTCTATGGAGGGAGAGTCTTAGGCCTTAGGATCAAATACTAAGAGAAATCGGACGGCTAAAAAGGCAAACAACGAAACTGCTTCCGTGCGCTATTGTCAGGCGGTAACTTCCTACCATCGGGTGGTAGCTTCCCGAGAGCTCGACAAAAAAAATATGTTCGCCCTAACGCCAGCGGTAGTACTATCTCCATGCGATAGCTCTCTCAACGCTTTTCGCTCAATGCCTCGAGCTACCGCCAAGTGATACCTAGATAATGTCACGCGCTAGCACTCAATGCTCTCAATGCCTAACCACTCAATGCTCTCAACGCTTAGCTACCGCCGAACGATAACTACTATCGTCGGGAATAGCTTCCAGAGGCTCAGCTCTGGAAACTGGGGTGTTACAATGTCAGTGATCAAATGGCTGAATTGTTATGACAATCAGATCTAACAGTCCAGATTAATTGGATGGTATTGCATGGTTATGCAGTATGACATGCAAGTATTTGTTCATTTGGTATATATATACAAGCAGTCGTGTACGGGGGGCCCCGTGCGGGCAACATTCGTCGTGGGTGCTATATTTGTCAAGGGTGCGACATTTATCGAGGGGGCGACATTTGGCTGAGGCGGCAACATTGGTCGTGGGTGCGACATTTGTCGAGGGGGCGGCATTTATCATGGGGGCGACATTTATCTTGGTGGCAACATTTTTCGTGGGAGCGACATTCATTCTCAAAATCTACCGTCTGTCGAACATGGTGGTTAAATCAGACTGAATCATTTTTTTCGTCTGTGACTTGGGTGATCTTCGACAACTTCTATAAGAAGAGTTCTCAAAGTATAAGAAGAAATGACTAAAAAGACCACCCAAGATCCGGCCCAAACAAATAAAAAGGAGGGGAGAGCTCTTGGGTGGTCTTCGGACGCATCTAGGCGGGCGAGGCTTCGCCCGTGCTATATGTGTCGTTGCTGGCTATGCCCGCAACATATACATATGAGTACTCAAAATGACTGTAAAAAAATCTAAATCACGATTATATTTTTTATTTTGTAAAAAACATACGTTTTCACATACAAAACGTAATTTCTCTCTCCTCTTTAAATATAAGAAAAATGACTAAAAAGACCCAAACAAATGAAAAGGAGAGTTGATTATATGAGGGGTGTTTAGGGAATAAATGTTACACCATTGTGGATGGTAGTTTGGGCATCCAAATGTTACACCATGACTCTTTTACTCTTTGCTTATAGTATAAAGATATATATATATATATATATATAGATATATGGATATGGATATATCTCATATACAGGCAGCCTTTTGTGCTGGAGTACAGGCAAGTGTTTTTATGGGCAAAGATTCTTTCAAATCGAAAAGTGTTCAACATGAACATTGTAGATCTCGGTGAGATAAATAACTTTAATGTTGATCACTTTTTGATTTGAAGTGGTTTTGACCCTCATATTTGTACCCAAAAATCTGTTTTTGGGGGCTTTACTGTAGTTGTCTCGCCACCCCAGATTTCGAGGCAAAATCGAAGATCAAGACTGCTGCAAATCAAAATTGATCAACATGAAAGTTGTTCGTCTCCCCACGATCTGCGACTTTCATGATGAATACTTTTTGATTTGAAGCATTCTTGAGTCTTGCCCGTACGCCCGCACATGCTCAAGTTTCATGACAGGCACGGGTCTCCGGCCCGATGGTCACGCACCACAGTACCCAGCCGACGACGGCAGGCTTCGCCCGCCCCCTAACGTTAGTACCACAGGCGTCGCCCCTCCCCCCCCCCCCGCCCCCCCGGCGGGCTTCGTCCGCATCCGTCCCTACAGCGCAGCGCGATAGTACCCGTTCTGCGGCGGCGGGCTACGCCCGCCCCGATGCCTTGGCTAGTTTATATATATATATATATAACCTTTTTTTGTCATTTTTAAGCTATATCTTTTAAATTTAAAAAATGTAATAAAAAAACGCATGTCACGGGTGGCTCTGCCGCCGCCGGTGGCCTGACCGGAGACCCCCGGTGGGTTCGCCGGGAGCTGCCGACGGTAATCCGGCGGTGGCCCCGCCGGAGCGCCGCCGGCAGGTTTGCCGGCGAACCCGCCGAGGGTCTCCGGTCTGGCCAGCAGTTGTAGAGATGTCCATGAGTGGGGGAGGAGCGGAAATGGCGTGGGGGGAGGAGCGGAAATGGAAGTCGGGTTTTAGGAGAGAGAATGAGGGATTTTTTTGGGATTTTTTGTTGATAGACCAAATATGTTATTTACAACCCCAGATCCAACGGCTTTGAATCAAAACAGTGTAATTTGACGAACCTTGTTTTTCCTCTATTTTTGAACTCATTTTATTGGCGAACCACCATATATTTTTTTAGAATAGTATAGATATCGATTTAATGTAAAAATGTGGAACTCGTTTTTAGCTAAAAATGAGTTCCCTGTGGCATTAGAAAATATGTCCACTTTCATGTATTTTTAAGAAAATTGCTCAATATGAAATTTGTAGATCTCGATGAAATCTACAACTTTTATGTTGATCACTTTTGATTTAAAGCCGTTTAGGACACTGAGGATTTGGTGTAACTTTTTTGGTGCCCAAATCGGGGGCCTAACTGCTTCAAGTTAAAAAGTGTTCAACATCAAAGTTGCAGATCTCGACAAAATCTACTATTTTTATGTTAGAACATTTTTCCTAAAAATATATGAAAGTAGGCATATTTTCAAAAACTGTGTATTCCGCATTTTTTACTAAAACGAATTATATATATATATATATATACACAATCCGATTAGGACCTAAGGCTTCAAATCAAAAACTGAAAGAGAAATCGGACGGCTAAAAAGCCAAACATGTTACAAAAAACTGCCGTTTTTAGCCGTCCAATTTCTCTTATAATTTGATCTTAAGGTCTAAGCTCTCTGGAGGGAGAGTCTTAGGTCTTATATATATAATTCATTATATATGTACATTTATAATTACAATTTTAAATTTTGTTATTTATAAAATTATATTTATATCTTTTTCTTAAATTATCGTCGTGGGCGGGCGAAGTCTGCCGGGAGCGGGCCGGGTACAGTTGCGCGAGGTCGTAGTGACGGGCCGAGTACAGTCGCGCGGGGCTATAGGGGCGGGTCGGGTACAGTTGCGCGACGTCGTAGTGGCGGGCCGGGTACAGTCGCGCAGGGTCGTATGGGTGGGCCGGGTACTGTCGCGATTGACAGTAGGGGCGGAGCCCCGTGTCGGGCACTCGTATGTATATATATATATATATGTAGGGGGCTACTCTAGTACGGGCGTATGGCCGTACGGGCAAGAGTTGAGAAAGCTTCAAATCGAAAAATGATCAACATGAAAGTCGTAGATTTCGGCGAGACGAACAATTTTCATGTTGATCACTTTTTGATTTGCAATCATTTTGACCTTCGATTTGGGTCTCGAAATCTGGGGTGGCAAGACTGCTACAGTAAATCGTGCGTTTTTCCGATTTTTGGCGCCGAAATCGAATGTCAAAATTGCTCCAAAACAAAACGTGATCACCATGAAAGTTGTTCGTCTCGCCAAGATCTACAACTTTCATGTTGATCACCTTTCTATTTGAAACCATCTTGACTCTCAAAACAGCCTGTCTGTACGCTTGTACATAAGGTTGCCCTCATTTGTGATATATACATGCATGTACGTACATACATGTACGGACATAGATGTACAGACATGCATGTACGGACATGCATGTATGGACATGCATGTACGGACATGCATGTACGGACATGCATGTACGGACATGCATGCACGTACGTACCTACGTGTACGTACCTACATGTAGGTACCTGCATGTACGTACCTACATGTACGCACCATATAATAAATATTGGTCATTGGATCATGAGAGAGAACATGAGGGGATTTGGAGAGAGAGAAGAGGGAGGGGAAGAGAGAGAGGGGGCGGGAGAGAGAAGGAGAGAGAGGGTGGAGTGATAAAGAGAGAGGAAGATAGGAGTAATAAATTATTTTAATAAATTAAAATTTGCAAAATTTTTTAAAATAAAAATAGGAATAATAATTCATATTTTTTGCTGTCATTTTAAGTACTCATATGTATATGTTTTGAAAAAAAATATGATTTCGTGCGCGTGCGCAGCCTGCTCATTGACGGGCGCAACTCGCAGCGACGCATCTAGCATGGGGGAAGCTCGTGCGCAGACGGGCGAAGCCCGAGCACAGGCGGGCGAAGCCCGCCTGGATGCAGCCGAAGGCCGCCCGAGAGTTTCAAGGATGGGCGTAGCCCGTGCGAAAAAGCTCGTGTGTATGTGTGTGTCTATATATACATGTATATGTATATATACATATATATATATGTATATATACATATATCTATATATATGTATATGTATATGTACATATATCTATATATATGTATATGTATATGTATATGTACATATATATATATATATATATATGTATATGTACATATATATATATATGTACATGTACATATATATATATATGTACATGTACATATATATATATATGTACATGTACATATATATATATATGTACATGTACATATATATATATATGTACATGTACATATATATATATATGTATATGTACATATATATATATATATGTACATATATATATATATGTACATATATATATATATATATGTACATATATATATATATATATATATATATAGGGGAGATTTCAAATGCGGGCATCCTAAAATATGGGCGTACGGGCAAGCTATTTTGGGGATCAAGATGGTCTCAAATCAAAACGTGATAAACATGAAAGTTATAGATCTCGGCGAGACGAACAACTTTCATGTTGACTACGTTTTGATTTGAATCCGTCTTGGACCTCGATTTGGGCCCCGAAATCTGGGGCGGCGAAACGTTTTATTGTAGCAGTTCCGCCGCCCCAGATTGCAGAGCCCAAATTGAGGTACAAGACAGCTTCAAATAAAAAGTGATCAACATGAACGTTGTTCGTCTCGCCGAGATCTACAACTTTCATGTTGATAACTTTTCAATTTGAAGCATCATTGACCCTTGCCCGTACGCTTGTACGCTCGCACTAGAGTAACCCCTGTATACATATACGAGTGCCTGACAGGGGGATCCGCCCCTACGGCCAGGCGCGACAGTACCTTCGCCGGTGACGCTGCGGGCTGCGCTCGCATCAAGGCGGGCTCCGCCCATAACATATATATATAAGTACTTAAAATAATCATAAAAATATACATTTTATTTTGGAAAAAAAATCAATTCGACTTAAAAAATATTAATTTCGCTTCCACTGTCTCTTTCCCTCTTTTTCTCCTCCTGCCTCTCCCGCCCCTCTCATTTATTTTCTCTCTCTCCTCCATCTCTTTCTCTATCTAAGCTCTCTCTCTCCCCGCCCCGCCACAATCTCTCTTTTCCTCTCTCTCTTGTGCCATATATTTAATGTTTACATATTATTTAAGTGATCCTCTCTCTCTCCCTCTCTCTAAATCACCTCCCTTTTTCTCTCTCTCCCTCTCCCTTTCTCTCCCCATGGACAATCCCTCCATTAGCTATAGACTTAGGAGATCAAGTAATTTTTAGTATTTTAATCATCAAATAACTGACAGATGCAGAAATATGAATTCAAATCAGACGTCGTAGTCTTTTTAATGAATTTATAATTCATGAATTTGATATTTCTTTATATATGGTAAAGATATATATATCTCTACCACTATAATAGATATACTGCGGTCTGCAAATTTCCTGAGTTTGAAAATATGACTAATTACATGAGACGTCGGATTAAACTGTTTTGATCATCAGCCGTTGGATCTGTTCCACTCAACCAACCCCCTCTCTCATTTTTTTTCGTAGGGGTCTTAAACCTACTAAAGGGAGCCTAAACTTATTTGCAATTACGATTATACTCCTACATAAGGGGTAAACAAATTCAAAATAGAAGCCCAAAACAGCAACGGGCCGGTTAATGCAATAATAACACAAGCCCACAAGCATGTACACGCGACACGCTGACCCGGTGACTGCTGGCCCGCCAGCCCGCCATCCCGCGGACCCGCCAACCCGCCATTCCTGTGATTTCAAACACAATTCTGGTGAAGCTATATTTAAACCCTTGAAGCCCGCCATTATAGGCAGTGTGGGACTAAAGGCGGGTCGGGATATATATATAATTATTTATATATATTATTATATTATAATTATTAATATTAATAATTCTTATTATTATATAAAGCAGGTGGGTGAACAGTGCTCCCGCAACTGTTCACCCGCCTGCTCTTTAATATTAATTAATTCTTATTATAATAAAATCTATTTATTATTTATTTTTATTAATTGTTTTTTTTTATTAATTAAAAAAAGCAGATGTTCGATACTTTTGCGAAGTCCGCCGGGAGGCGGGCGAACACCCGGCTCAAATTTATTTATTTTTATTAATTGTTTCTAAATATCAAATTTACTTTTGCGAAGCCCGCCGGGGGGCGGGCGACCGCCGTGAGGCGGGCGAACCCCCGGCTCAAATTTATTTATTTTTATTAATTGTTTCTAAATATCAAATTTACTTTTGCGAAGCCCGCCGGGGGGCGGGCGAAGCCCGCCGTCACCGGCCGGGTACTGTGGCGCGTAGCCATCGGGCCGGAGGCCCGTGCCTGTCACTCGTATATATATATATATATGTATATATATATATATATATATATATATATATATATATATATATCTTTATTATACTATAAGCAAGGGCCTAAAGAGCCATGGCGTAACATTTGGTTGCCCAAAATACCCATGGTGTAACATTTGGTTGCCCAAAATACCCTCCACAATAAAATTAATGGCACATACAACTCAATAAAATTTCAAAACAATTTAAAAATACAGGATCAATTACGTACAAACACACACCCCGCCATTATTCATGGACTCTTCATAATGCCCTAACCTAAATCAAACCCGCACTCCTCCCGCGACTTCACATTGCCAAGCTCGCCTTCCGTCTTCTGCCCCATCCATCTCCATCCGGTGAATCTTCGTTCCGCAAGCTAGGGCAGCCTCTCCTCCTCCCGTCGCAACATCTCACGATGGCGCACTCCTTGCTTCCATACGCCGCTGCCGCTCACGCTTCTCCCGCGATATCCCTACAGCCGCCAAACACATCAACACTCTGATCTCTACTGTGGAAGTCATCAACGTTCCCTGATTCCACACCACCGGTCGAACACATCAACACTACGTTCTTTGCTGTGGTAGCCACCAGGTATAGGTTTCCTTCTTCCTTCACATTTCTCATTTCTTCATTTATAGGTCTATAGATTTCCGAGTCTTCTCCTTCTACAGCGCCATCTCATTTTTTTCACCAAGGAATCAATGCTTACAGCGCCACCCTCTCCGCACTAAGGTTTTCCTGCTACTTCATCCATGACAATGCTAGCCTTTAAGTTCTATGGGTTGACTTTGGCGTGTATCGACATTAAGCAATCACATCTGGAGTATTGGCTGGATGCAGCGATGCAATTGTGTAGAAATTCTCTGTCATAAAGACAATGCAACTTAGGAGGTTGCTTTTGATCATGGTAGGATATCTACCTGCTCAATTTCTGTAAATTGAATTGAAGATTATGTGATTATTGATTTTTTTTGTAACTTTCATGTTCATCAAACTAATCTTTTACTTGCGTTGAGAGTAAGATTTATTGCTTCTTCCATTATGTTTGATGATTCAAAGCTTGCATTCTGCCTCAAAATAGTAGGTAGTAAGATATGTCTTCTGTCCATGGTTTTTTATTCTACTTATTAACTCTTGATCTTTCTATTAAGATTGTGTTCATCAAAGTTTATTCTAATATGCTTTTGTATTGCCAATAAAATTCCTATACCCGATTCTTAGAAGTTTACTATCACTGATTTTGGTTTTTATTCATGCTAGGAGGAACTCAGTGGAGATAAAACAATTGATTACAAATCTTACCTACAAATTGTCCTTCAATTTGAAGATGAATCTTGATAAGAAATTCCTCTCCGTGTTTGCATAACTACTGAATTCAGCAATTAATTTAAAAAAGTGGGCCTAAGAATAAACATAGCTATGGAATTCAACACTCAAAATTTAAGCATAGCTACAAAATTCATCCTAAGAATAAGCGGGTTGTCATTAATCATTATGACTTTTATTTAAAAATAAAGAATTCAACATTTTGTTTCTCTAGCTATTCATGTGATTATGTCATTTGTTATGGTTGTAATATGCATAGGAGGGGCTTCAGGGTTTTGAATGGTGGGTGGAGGAGAGTCTTCCGGCAAAGGTTCCGAAGAAGGTTGGTTAGAAACGACGAGTGGAGGGCGAGCAAAGATGAGCGCACAAGCATTTTAGCTCGGAAGCAGCTTTGAGACCATATTGTCTAAAACTTTCGATCAATTTTGTTAAGCCTCATTTTGTTTAAATACCAACAGTAATAGATTGATTCAATAAAATAAAATGGAGTTAGCTCTAAAGAAGATGCAAAATGAAAAAAAAGGTGAAAATGGCATACATGTTGAGATTAGTAGTCATGGGAGCTACTAGAATGGTTTGATTAATAGATATTTTAGATAACTTCTTGATTAATTCATCCTATTTTTAATCCAATTTTTATATAGATATCTTAGGACTCCCCAATGATTCATAAGTTACAAATTTAGGAAATCTTATTTTCTGGAAAGAAGCTTATAGTTTGATCTATTTGTGTAGTAAACACTTGGCGGATTGCGAAGTAAAACTTCTCACGATTGCTTGCACATCTGGACATACACTTCATGCGTACTTGCAATTTTTTATCAGCAATGTGATCGACATTTCCTTTATGGTAAGTCTCACTAAACACTATTGTCACGTTTGATTTTAATACTTTTAATTACCTGTGCAAACTTCCTCTGTAAATATTACAAATTATTCTTGGATAGCATTTACTTCACACCGTAAATAAGATTTCCTACTTCAGTGAGCAATATAATTAAATGCATGTGTGGTTATTATGAAAGATCTATAAAACTTGGATAGAATATTTGTTTTAATGCATAGAATCAATATGGCTCTATCAAAGCTAAATAATGCTAGCTAAAGGTCGTCGCTCTAGAGATGGTGGAAAAAATGCTAGGGACTCCCCAACCACAAATATCTCCCCATGACAAATGTCCCCCCCCCCCCCACGACAAATGCTGCAACTACTGACTCATCACTGCATGGATATTTCTACTGTAGTGTCTTTGTTGGCGGTTTTGATCTTCTGTCTTTTTTTCCTGGCTTTGAGCTCACTTTTCCGCAACAAAGGTATGACCTCGACACCATCACCTTCTCCATTCTTGCTCAAGATCTATTTTGTTTGAGTTTGCGTTAATTGTTTTTTGTAAAATTCTGTTTAGCCATTGATGGCAGGCCCATGAGTTGATGAAGAAATATTTGATGGACGCTTGCATGAAGCTGAGTTCCAAGTCCTTCAAAATCCTGAAGGAGCTCTCATCCTCCATTAAAAGTATGAGAAGCACTTCGAGTTCATGTAATGCTCTAATGCTGAAAGAGATTAAGCAGTGGAGGAGGTGAAGAGTTCCTTAAGTTTAATGCCATCCAACTATCATTTGTCAAATAATAAGTTGATAATGGTAAAAATTGATTACACAGTTTGATAGGACAAATTTAAGGCTCTCTTTTTTGACATTTTATCCCTTTTTCTCAATAGGTGCTTCTATTACTCAACCTGTTTCCCAGTCCAATGTATGCTTTACAGTCCATGGTATTAAACTGAAGCAGATTGGAGTTCTTAATGGACCCAGTTAGATGTATTAGGAACTCTATTAATTTGATGGATGATTACATGAAGCTGATTTCTTAATGGACCAAGTTACCACATTTTCTCTCTTTTTCTCAATATGTGCTTCTATTACTACCTTAAGCAAGTCTTCTATTATAAATTGGCCTAACATTCTGAATCTACATTGGTATTTCCTTTCTCCACCCATCCCGGAGGTGAACATCTCTTTATAACTGTCTATTTTCCATTGGTTTTCCTCTTTATCACCAGCACCTCTTTCTTATGTTCTTTTAATTTTGTTCTCATTGCCATCTTCCTCTAGACATGCAATCCCTGAAATTTTTGCAACCCCTAAAATCATATTTTTACACTGTATCTCATTTTCTCCATGATGTGCTTTATTATGTGATTTGCAAACAGCTTTGCTTGCACAAAAATGAGTTGATCATTTGTGCATTTTCTATTTGAGCTTTGCTTGCACAAAAATGATTTGCAAACCACTTTACTTAACATCTTAGTTTAATGCTCACCTCCAGTCTTTTTTCTTCATAGTAAAATCATATTTATTGCATAGAAATTTTAAAATTTTAGCTTGCTTTGTTATTCAAACAAACTTTATTACAGAAATCTGTTTGAAGTTTTTTAGTTGAAGTCATAGAATCGGTCATTATCCAACTTTGCCAAAAAATTGAACTGACATATTGGTGGTCATATCCTCCTTTGCCAATAAATTGCTTGGGAGCTTTTATACCTGATTTTATTTGATCGTTAATGGCATAGCCATTATTTTTGTCTAATTTTATAGCAGAGAAATGTGAATGATTATGAGTAGGGTTCTTCTCTCAGTGCTACAGTAAAATTCATTTTGCTTCGGACGGCGTCGGAGGTTTGGGGACTGGAAGTATCGAGATCCAGGACCCGTTCCATTTTCTTTTTCCTGATGTCGAGCTTAGCACGCTGCTCAACAATGTCGTCGATTAGGGTTTTTAAGAGGGGGGGTCAGGGAGGCGGAGGCGAGAGGGAGGAGGCGCTTTCTATGGGTGCATATGTGGATTCTGAGGTAATTTCATATATTTTCCCAGAAAATTGTCGTCGTCCGTGATTGTCGCCTCCCCTAGAGAATGTCGCCTCCCTCACCGAATATTTTCGCCTTCGCCGAATGTTGACTCCACCACCGAATGGTGTCTCTCCCACACGAGGTTTCCGCCTACGAACAATGTCGTCGCCCATGCCCAATGTCGCCCCTACGACTAATGTCGCTGTCCACAACCAATGTCACCTTAAAGATCAATGTCTCCCCAACGACTAATGTTGCCCCTCCACGACCAATGTTGTTGCCCTCGACCAATGTCGCTGCCCATGAACAATGCCACCTCCCCGACCAATGACGCCCCAACGACCAATGTCACCGCCCCGACAAATGTCGTCGGCCTCGACCATTTTTGCCTCCCCTGACCAATGTTGCCTCCCCCGACCAATATCGCCGCCCCCGACCAATGTCGCCCCCCCCGACCAATGTTCACACCCCCTATCAATGTTGCTGCCACCGACTAATGTCGCCGCCCCTACCAATGCCCCACCAAAACAATGTTTTCCCCAAGAAATATATCGCCCCCACGACAAATGTTGTCCGCACGATAAATGTCGCCGTGCATGTGGTACTTTTGGTTGGGATTTAGGTTTCCACGATGAATGTCGCCCCCATGAAGTATGACACCCCCACGACGAATGTCGCCCCCCCACGACGAATGTTGCCCCCACGACGAATGTTGCCCCCACGACGAATGTTACTCTCACGACGAATATCACCCCCACGACGAATGTCGCCCCCCCCCCCTAACTATTGTTGCCCCCACGACGAATCTCGACCCCACGATGAATGTCTCCCCCACGACGAATGTCGCCCCCACGACGAATGTCGCCCCTACGACGAATGTTGCCACCATGACAAATGTCGCACCCACGATAAATGTCGCACCCTCGACAAATGTTGCCCGCACGAGATCCCCGTGAACGACTGCTTATATATATATATATATATATATATATATATATATATATATATATATATATATATATATATATATATATATATATATATATATATATATATATATATATATACAACCCCATATTCGCTGAGCCAGACCAGGAGGCACAAACGGTCAGACAGGCTAGCCGGAGAAGTTCTCGCCCAAGTAGGCGGGAACGCTTGCGCTAAGCGATAAGCTCCCGCCTCATATGAGCTCTCGCCCGCAAGGCGCCCCGTATTCGTCCAGCCCAGATCGGCGAGTACAGCCAAATCGTCGAACGAAGATCAACGCGCGAACGCTTGCGCCAGCCCCCAGATAGTCTTAAAGAAGCTCTCGCCTATAGGTAGGCGAGACCGCTTCCGCTGGGCTATGACAGAAGGCTCTCGGCTCGGGGCTCTCGCCGAGTGGGGACCAGGGCCCTGGGTGGAATGACCAAATTACCCTAAGGAGAAATTACTCCAGTACCCTCAGAAAAACAGCGGGATTCGGCTATTGGCAGACCAATTAGGGGCTTTTCAGTAATTTTAGGACAACAAGATGCTATAAATAGACCCATAAGGGCTCCTAAGAAGGCAAGCTATCATTATCTCTCAAATTCCAGTGCTTTCTGAGGAGCTCTTAGCCCAGCTTTGGCTTTGGAGGGGAAGCTCTCAGAGATCTTCCGGGTGTGAGGTGGGACCTCCCTACTGAGGCTATTGGGTCAGTCTTAGGTCCTTTGAATCCAGTCAAGGGTTGAGACTTGAGAGAAGTAGGTTTTGGCTGCACCCCTTTTTCTTCGAACTTCAGTTGAGGTCATATTTGACTTCAACAGTTCTGGTGCGGTGAGCGTGGAAGGCAGCCGATTCAAGAAAGCCTTAAGTTTTATCCCATGGCTAGAGGTGAAGGTGAAGGGTCAGGTTCTGGAGGCTCCCCCACCCAGGGAGAGGAAGCGACGAAGAGGATGTTGGATGAGTTCAGGCGAGAGGTTCTGCAGACGATCAGCTTGGCCTTCTCGGCGAGAGGCGAGTGGGCCACCCCTCAGGTCCCGATAGAAGAGGTCCCGCTCTTGGGCGAGAACGCCCCAGGGCAGCGCCCGGGAAAGGAGGTCCCGGGGAGGCGGGCGAGAGAGATGTGGCAGCGCGGGAACTCTTCCCAGGCCAGAGCCAACGCCAGGGCAAGGAGGCGCTGACGGATCTGGGCGAGAAGGAAGCGGCAGTGCGGGAGCTCTTCCCAGGGCACGGTCTCGCGGATCGGGCAAGTCAGCCGAGGCCGCGAGACGTACCTTCTCGCTAGGCAGGAGGCGAAAGCCCATTTAGCGAGCTCATCATCTCAGCTCCGGTACCGGAGGGGTTCCGGGAGCCCGACATGTCCTACTACTCGGGGAAGGATGACCCTGTACAGCACATACAGTGGTTTGAAGACGTTGTATCGATAAGGCAGATGATGGATGCCTTCAAGTGCCGGCTGTTTGCCATCACGCTGAAGGAGAAGGCTCGGGACTGGTTCCACCAGTTGCCAGCAAGATCAATCTACTGTTTTGAGGATCTGCGGAGAAGTTTCCTGTTAAGGTTCTCAACCTCGAAGAAGCGGAAGAAGGAAGCGGAGTGTCTGTTTGTGGTGAGGCAGAGGCCTGATGAGACGCTAGGTCACTATGTCAACCGGTTTCAGGAGGAGATCCTCCTGGTCCAGGAGGTCCCAGGGTACGCACTAATGCTGGCCTTCACCCTGGGGCTGAGACCGGGATTCTTTAGCATGGAGTTGAAAAGGGTGCCTCCCCTCTCCTTTGAGGAGCTCATGGAGAGGGCGACAAAGGAAATTGACTTCGAGAGAGCAAACCCAGCATTCGCCAGGAAGTTGGCCAGGCTAGCAGAGGACGATGTGAAGGAACCAACAGCGGGAAGACAGAAGGAGCCGAGGGAACAGAGGGAGCAAAGGGAAGGAAGGAGAAGGGAAGAGCCCCGAAGGTTTGGGCAGCAGCAGGGTTGGGGGGCCCGGGAGCCGAAAAACCGGTTAGGTTGGAGGCCCCAGGAGGGTCGCCCCCAGGGGCCAGAAGAAGGCTACCAGGGGAGAGATAACCTGCGGGAGCCCCGGAGGTTCGACCGACTAGCATGGAGGCGGAGCCGAGGGGTCGTCCCCCACCACCGCAGGAGGCCATGGAAGTGGGAAGAGGAAGAGGAGCTGGGAGAGGAGCTCAAGGAGGAGGTAGAAGAGGGAGAGGAGAGGGAAGAAGGGGCGGGGAGGCGTTGCTTTTTTGTGACTTCCACTAGGAGGAAGGTCACGCAACGGCCACCTGCCCGGAGTTCTTAGAGTTAAGAGAGGCAAGAGGAGAAGGGAGGCAGGATCCACCGGTGAGGATAGTGGAGGTGCAGCAGGGCGAGGTGGAAGATAGGTGCGAAGACCGGGTGGATGTAGGGACCCGGGGAGGAATCGGGGTGATTCACAGAGAAGTGGGGATTGAGGCAACCCGCAAGGGGAGCCTGCAAACCATATACCGAAGGGGGGTGGCCTCTACCTCCCAGGTTCCCCCACCAGAAGAAAAGATCACTTTCTCATCAGCAGACATGCCAGACTATGAGGATCCATTCTGTGACGCCCTGGTGATCCATACGGCGGTGGAAAATTACACGGTCTCAAGGATACTGGTAGATAACGAGAGCTCGGTGAATGTCATCTTCAAGAAGGCCTTTGATGAGATGAGGGTTGAAGGGAAGAGGGTCTTGGCTTCGGATGGACCTCTGTTCGGGTTCTTCGGAGAAAGGAAAGAGGTAGAAGGAGGAGTAGGGCTGCACGTAAGGTTGGGGGGCGTGTCACGGAACTGTAGGTTCGTGATCGTGGACGCCCCGAGCAGCTATAATGCCATCTTTGGGCGCCCCCTCATCAGCGCCTTTCGCTGCATCCCCTCCTCGTTCCATCAATGCCTCAAGTTCAACAATGGGGGGGGGGGGTGCAGGTCAGGGTAAGAGGGGACCCGAAGGTGGCAAGACAATGTTACGTTACAGTAGTCAACACCATTTCGTGGATGGCAGAGGCAGAAGAGTTGGAGATAGAGATGGCGGCCCTAGAGGAGGTTGTTGAGGAAGAGGAGATGGTCCTAGAGGAGGCAAGAGGGGTAGCTGGGGAGGAAGTCGGAGAATAGGAGACTGAGAAGCTGCAAGGAGATGTGCAGGTGGTCCGGGGGGATGAGGAGCAGGAGAGCCCGGAAGGGGCGATGGAAGTAGGAGAGCAAGCGGCGGGAGGAGTCGAGGAAGAGGCCCCGAGGGGCGTAGGAGTCGAGCAGCAGCAGGAGGGGCTGGTAGAAGCAATGGAGATTGAGGAGGAGGTAGAAAGGGGAGAGCTGGAGCTGGAGGAAGAGGCAAGGGCCGGCTGGGAGCAGTCGTGGCTGGAGCCGGCCGAAGATGTGGTTGAGATGGAGGTCTTCACCGGCGCAGGACAAGTACAAAGGGTGCGGGTCAGCGGGGGCTTGAGTCCCGAGGCCCGGGAGCAAGTGCGGGCTTGCATTCAAGGCAACGTCGACATCTTCTCCTGGAGCGCGGCGGACATGCCGGGCATCGACGCAGACGTAGCCTGCCATCGCCTGAACTTGGACCCCTGCACTCGCCCCATACGCCAGAAGATGAGAGCCATCGCCACCAAGCTGGAGGAGCCCATTCGCGAGGAGGTCAAGAAGCTCCTGGAGGCGGGCTTCATCTCAGAGATCCAGTATCCAGGCTGGATCTCCAATGTGGTAATGGTAAAGAAGGGAGGTGGTAAATGGAGAATGTGTATTGACTTTTCTTTGTTGAATAAATCATGCCCTAAGGATTGCTACCCCCTGCCTCGGATCGACGCGCTGGTTGATTCAGCCGTCGGTTTTTCCGTCATGAGCTTTTTAGATGCTTTTTCAGGTTATCACCAGATCCGGATGCACCCTCCTGACACCAAGGATGTTTCCTTTATCACGAGGGAGTGATGCTTCAGTTACAAAATGATGCCCTTTGGGTTAAAGAACGCAGGGGCTACCTACCAGCGCATGATGGATTGAGTCTTCCGGGATCAGAGGGGAGGAACTTGGAGGTCTACGTCAACGACCTAATGATCAAAAGCAAGTGCATGGTTTCGCACCTACAAGATCTGGAGGAAACATTCGCCACCTTGAGAAGGTTCAAGATGAGGCTGAACCCCTTGAAGTGTGTCTTCGGGGCCAGCCGCGAGAAGTTCCTCGGGCATCTTCTGACTCCGGCTGGGGTGGAGCCCAACCCGGACAAGGTCAAGGCCATCCGGGATTTGGGGTCACCTCGCGACGCCAAGGAGGTCCAGCGCTTGATAGGCAAGCTGGCTGGGCTAAGCAGGTTCCTCTCGAGGGCAGGAGACAAGTGTTCTTCATTCTTTAAGGTGCTGTAGGGGAATCAAAGGTTCGAATGGACAACCGAATGCGAAGAGGCCTTCCAAGGGCTGAAAAGACAACTCTCTCAGGCTCCTCTCCTTCAGAGCCCAAAGGAAGGAGAGGACCTGACCTTGTACCTCGGGGTAGGAGCAGAGGCGGTGAGCTCCGTCCTAGTGAGGGAAGAAGGAAAGAAGCAGCTGCCCATCTACTATGTCAGCCGGATATTGAGGAAAGCAGAGCTTCGCTACCCCATTCTGGAAAAGCTTGCTTACGCCTTGGTCATCTCAGCAAGGAAACTCCGGCTGTACTTTCAAGCACATTCGATCAGGGTGGTGACCGACCACCCTCTTCGCAAGATCTTCGAAGGAGTGGAGCACTCGGGGAGACTGGCTAAGTGGTCCATTGAGCTAAGTGAGTTCGACATCTCCTTTGTCCCAAGACTCTCCATCAAGGCACAGGCAGTGGCGGACTTCCTAGCAGACTACATCATTGAAGTCGAGGGGGGAGAGCAGCAACACCGAGAAGCATGGAAGTTGATGGTTGATGGGGCCTCGGGAAGACACTCCCTCGGGGCAGGGGTGGTATTGACAAGTCCTCAGGGGGTAACCATAGAGCAAGTGGTCATTTTACATTTCCCCGTGACCAACAATCAAGCGGAGTATGAGGCCGTGATCGCCGGCCTCCGCTTGGCAAAGGAGCTGGAGATTCGGGATGTGGAAGCTTTCACTGATTCAAAGGTAGTAGCATCGCAGATTCGGGGAGAGTTTGAAGCTCGGGAACCTACCCTCATCAAATACCTCTCCAAGGTAAGGGCGATCATCGGAGGATTCCAGTCATTCTCGATTCAACATGTTCCAAGGGAAGAAAGCGTAGCTGCCAATCGATTAGCCAAGTTCGGACCTCGATGGGGAGGAACCTTGACGGAGCTATTCCGACTGGCTATCGAGGAAGGAGAGTTGATGGTGGTGGACCGGCTACCCTCATGGGTGGATCCATTTGTGACCTTCCTAACCACCGGTGAACTTCCTTAAGGGACCAAGGTTGGGAGAAGCTTCAAGCGCAAAGCAGCTCACTACTTAATGATGGAGGGGGGCCTGCATCGTAAGATGTTGTCAGGGCTCCTAGCTAGATGTGTGACCGAATAAGAGATCCCGAAGATATTGAGGGAGGTGCACTCGGGCGAGTGCGACAGTCACTCGGGAGGAAGGACGTTGGAGGCAAGGGTGGTCAGGAAGGGGTACTTCTGGCCCACCCTAAGGAAGGATGCCATGGAGTTTGCAAGGTGGTGTCAAAAATGTCAGCTCTACGCCCCCCTTCAGCTCTTGGCAGCTCAGAGGCTCCGGAGTATCACGGCACCATGGCCATTCGCTATATAGGGAATGGACTTAGTTGGGCCCTTTCCTCCGGCTAGTGGGCAGAGGAGATTTCTCTTGGTCATGGTCGATTATTTCTCGAAGTGGCTAGAGGTTAAAGCCTTGGCCAAGGTCACCTCGCAGGTCATAAGGAACTTCGTCTGGGGGGAGATTATTTGCAGACATGGGTTGCCCCAAGCCATAGTGACTGATAACGCCCCCCAGTTTGCCAGCGAGGAGTTCATCAGCTTCTGCGCCCAACTAGGGATAGACCTCCGGTTTGCCTCCGTCCACCACCCTCGGAGTAACGACCAGGTGGAGGCAGCAAACAAAATCATTGTGAACCTACTAAAGAAAAAAGTGGAGAACCTAAAGGGGAATTGGGTGGAACAGCTCCCCTCGGTCCTGTGGGCCCTACGAACGACTCCGAACACGGCCACTGGTGAGACCCCCTTCAAGCTCTCTCATGGGTGTGAGGCCGTCCTACTAGTGGAGTTCGAGGTCCGGTCCCCGCGAGTCACAGCCGCGGGCGAAGGAGACGAGACTTGGAGGGTGGAGAATGAGGAGGGGCAGCGCCTCTCGTTAGATATGGTGGAGGAACTGCGAGACGTGGCGGCTATCATGCAAGAAGAGATCAAGCGACGGATGGCCAAGCATTTTGATAAGCATGTCAGGGTCAAGCAGTTTAGTAAGGGGGATCTGGTGCTGAGAAAGGTTGACGCAGCAGGAAGGTTGACTCCCGTGAGCAAGCTCCACTCGAACTGGAAAGGTCCATACATAGTGAAGGAAGTCCTCGGAACGGGAGGATACTACCTCCAGGACGTGGAAGGGAGGGCCCTAAGCCACACCTGGAGCGGTGATGACCTAAAACGCTTCTACCCTTGAAGGGGGAAGGATGTAACCATGTATCTCAAGAATAAACTTATTATACTACATCGATTGATTTTCCCTTAACTAGTGTCAAATTTTTCATGACGTAACGTAATCATGTGTTTTGTAATACCCCGAGCTCGGCTCGGCCCCAGGTAGACCCGCTGCGCAAGCTCTCATCTAGCTGGCAGGTCCGTAGGCTCGCCTGTGGGGGATAGGTTTGGTTGGTTTGAAATGTCATCGGCACCCCAAGCTCGGCTCGGCCACAGGTAGACCCGCTGCGCAGGCTCTCATCTAGCTGGCAGGTCCGTAGGCTCGCCTGTGTGGGATAGGTTTGGTTGGTTTGAGATCTTCATCGGCACCCCGAGCTCGGCTTGGCCCCAGGTAGACCCGCTGCGCAGGCTCTCATCTAACTGGCAGGTCCGTAGGCTCGCCTGTGGGGGATAGGTTTGGTTGGTTTGAAACTTCATCGACACCCCGAGCTTGGCTTGGCCCTAGGTAGACCCGCTGCGCAGGCTCCCATCTAGCTGGTAGGTCCATAGGCTCGCATTTAGGGGATAGGTTTGGTTGGTTTGAAACGTCATCGGCACCCCGAGCTCGGCTCGGCCCCAGGTAGACCCGCTGCGCAGGCTCTCATCTAGCTAGCAGGTCCGCAGGCTCGCTTGTGGGGGATATGTTTGGTTGGTTTGAGATCTTCATCGGCACCCCGAGCTCGGCTCGGCCCCAGGTAGACCCGCTGCGCAGGCTCCCATCTAGATAGCAGGTCCGTAGGCTCGCCTGTGGGGGATAGGTTTGGTTGGTTTGAAACGTCATCGGCACCCCGAGCTCGGCTCGGCCCCAGGTAGACCCACTGCGCAGGCTCTCATCTAGCTGGCAGGTCCGTAGGCTCGCCTGTGGGGGATAGGTTTGGTTGGTTTGAAACGTCATCGGCACCCCGAGCTTGGCTCGGCCCCAGGTAGACCCGCTGCGCAGGCTCTCATCTAGCTAGCAGGTCCGTAGGCTCGCTTGAGGGGGATAGGTTTGGTTGGTTTGAAACGTCATCGGCACCCTGAGCTCGGCTCGGCCCCAGGTAGACCCGCTGCGCAGGCTCTCATCTAGCTGGTAGGTCCGTAGGCTCGCCTGTGGGGGATAGGTTTGGTTGGTTTGAAACGTCATCGGCACCCCGAGCTCGGCTCGGCCCCAGGTAGACCCGCTGCGCAGGCTCTCATCTAGCTGGCAGGTCCGTAGGCTCGCCTGTGGGGGATAGGTTTGGTTGGTTTGAAACGTCATCGGCACCCCGAGCTCGGCTTGGCCCCAGGTAGACCCGCTGCGCAGGCTCTTATCTAGCTGGCAGATCTGTAGGCTTGCCTGTGGGGGATAGGTTTGCTTGGTTTGAGATCTTCATCGGCACCCCGAGCTCGGCTCGGCCCCAGGTAGACCCACTGTGCAGGCTCTCATCTAGCTGGCAGGTCCGTAGGCTCGCCTGTGGTGGATAGGTTTGGTTGGTTTGAAACATCATCGGCACCCCGAGCTCGGCTCGGCCCCAGGTAGACCAGCTGCGCAGTCTCTCATGTAGCTGGCAGGTCCGTAGGCTCGCCTGTGGGGGATAGGTTTGGTTGGTTTGAAACGTCATCGGCACCCCGAGCTCGGCTCGGCCCCAGGTAGACCCGCTGTGCAGGCTCTCATCTACCTGGCAGGTCCGTAGGCTCGCCTGTGGGGGATAGGTTTGGTTGGTTTGAGATCTTCATCCGCACGCCGAGCTCGGCTCGGCCCCAGGTAGACCCGCTGCGCAGGCTCTCATCTAGCTGGCTGGTCCGTAGGCTCGCCTGTGGGGGATATGTTTGGTTGGTTTGAAACGTCATCGGTACCCCGAGCTCAGCTCGGCCCCAGGTAGACCCGCTACGCAGGCTCTCATCTAGCTGGCAGGTCTGTAGGCTCGCCTGTGGGGGATAGGTTTGGTTGGTTTGAGATCTTCATCGGCACCCCGAGCTTGGCTCGACCCCAAGTAGACCCGCTGCGCAGGCTCTCATCTAACTGGCAGGTCCGTAGGCTCGCATGTGGGGGATAGGTTTGGTTGGTTTGAGATCTTCATCGGCACCCCGAGCTCGGCTCGGCCCCAGGTAGACCCGCTGCGCAGGCTCTCATCTAGCTGGCAGGTCCGTAGGCTCACCTGTGGGGGATAGGTTTGGTTGGTTTGAGATCTTCATCGGCACCCCGAGCTCGGCTCGGCCCCAGGTAGACCCGCTGCGCAGCTCTCATCTAGCTGGCAGGTCCGTAGGCTCGCCTGTGGGGGATATGTTTGGTTGGTTTGAGATCTTCATCGGCACCCCGAGCTCGGCTCGGCCCCAGGTAGACCCACTGCGCAGGCTCTCATCTAGCTGGCAGGTCCGTAGGCTTGCCTGTGGGGGATAGGTTTGGTTGGTTTGAGATCGTCATCGGCACCCCGAGCTCGGCTCGGCCCCAGGTAGACCCGCTGCGTAGGATCCCATCTAGCTGGCAGGTCCGTAGGCTCGCCTGTGGGGGATAGGTTTGGTTGGTTTGAAACGTCATCGGCACCCCGAGCTCGGCTCGGCCCTAGGTAGACCCGCTGCGCAGGCTCTCATCTAGCTGGCAGGTCCGTAGGCTCGCCTGTGGGGGATAGGTTTGGATTGGTTAGCTTGGTTTGTACAAGGCAGGAAGTGCATCGGGAATACGAAATGGAAAGGGTAGAAAAGGTCTCGACAGGGATAGATCTTGAAAGGGAAGTCCTCGCCAAAAAAGTCTCGCAGAAAGGGCGGGAGATTCCGCCGAGAAGTCTCCTCTTAATGTTCTCGGGCAAACAGGCGGGATCGTTATGCGACGGTCCTGAAGGGATTCGCGCAGGCTAAAGGGGATGGTTCCGACCTAAGGGTTCGTGAGCCATGCTTCCGGCGGGTCGTTTGCAGCAGGTTCCCGCCTAACCATCGCTAAGGGAGACCATCTTAGGAAGGCCAAGGGGCTCGGCGGAAGCACGCGCAGAAAACATTCGACCACAATAATTACATCAGGCACATTCACAATAACAGAGCGAGATATTTACAATAAAAACGTTTGCATAAAATATATTATATATAAGAACAAACTGGTAGCGTCTCGCGCTTTACATTGAGGCGGAATGAAAAAGCAGAGGCGAAAAGAAAAAGAAGAGGGGCGCTCTCATGGAGACAAGCTGTACCCCTCCAAGCTCCCGCTTGAGATCCCGCTGGAGCTCTCGCCGGAGCTCCCCCCAAAGGTCTCGCCACCTGCTGCAGGGGACTTCGGGACATCCGAGGGTGGGGTATCGGGGGCGCCCGGGTGCTTTGGAATGGGCTCGAAAAGCTATGGAACGAGCTGTTGAGCAGTGATGTCTTTGCCCCTCCCATCCCAGCAGTTGATGTCTCGCAGCGTCTCCAGCGTCAACCTTACTGTAGCTTGCACGTTCCCCTGGAGCAGCTTGTCAACATCATAAACCGAGTAATACCGGCCCTTCAGTCTCTCGTCCAACGGGGGGGCGCTTGCCTCGAGACGCGTAATCTGCTCCCGCAGGAGAACGTTGTCATATCGGGCTTGGGACAGCTCCTCGCGAAGCGTGGCTTGGGCAGAATCCTGAACAGCGAAAGGTTAGCATAAAAGAGAAGAGTTAAGGTGGCGAGAGCAAGCGATTGTGAAAGATCTCGCTTACCCCTTCCGCCTGGCGCGAGGATAGCAGTTGCTGGGCCTCGGCCAGCTCCTTGGCCAGCGTGGCTGCCTGAGCCACCGCATCATCCCTGGCCTTGAACATGTCCTGAAAGTTGCGGTCTATCGTGATGCTCCGGCGGGCACACATGTGCGCAAGCTCCAGCCCACGCATCAGGGCGCGAGTGGAGTCGTAGGCCAGCAGCCGGGTTGACATCCTGTCGTAGATTCTAGCATCCTCCCGGCTGTAGAGGCAATAGCCTAAGGCGAAAGCCTCGCTGGTGACCTCGTCTCGCTCTGCCCAGCTTGATAAGAGGGACAAGATCGAGACCTTATTGGCGTCAGGATCCCACTGCAGCATCAGCTTGTTTTCCGCGTCCAGGCACCTCATGCTGAGACCGAAGTTGCGATGGCCGCGCGGCACCTCTCCAGACGAGGGCTGGCCGGAAGTCCCGGCGGCGGCACCGTCGCACTCTGCGGCACTAGGGGCATGAGGGTTCTCGGCAGGGGCCTTAGGGCCGCCCCTGGTGGCCGCGATCTCGCTAACAACCCGCAAGACCTCCTCAAAAGAGCGGCCTGCAGGGAGAGGTTGGGCGGGCGGTACCACGACGGCCTTGCCCTTCTCGGTGTCAGTCGTCTTGGGTCTCTTGATTGGTTGAAGCACGCGCAGTTGGATCGTCCCTCACCTCCGCCCGGCATCGCGATGAAGGATGTGAAGGCGAGAGCTTCAAGAAGAAGGTGAGAGCGAGAACGGTACGGGAACGGAAGGGGGATGCGGAGACAGGCGAGAGCTTTGGAGGGACCGCGAAAGCAACAGAAGAGGAGAGAGAATAGAATCGGAGAAATGAATGTGGTAGGTGAGCTTCCCTATTTATAGAAAACCGTGGTAATGATGGCTGTTTTCAGAAAGGCGGCGGGGGTACAGCCGGCGCGTCCTAGGTCAGCGACGCTTCGTTTTTCCTGCCTGAGTTTGAAAGTGACCGATTGACTAAGTGACTAGTGCAAACGTTGCGAGATGACATGCGACGGGCAAGGTAGGCGGAAGCAAGGTGGCTCTCGCCACCCAAGAACCCAGGAAAATAACACGCGCATACAATAATAGAAAGTAATAAATACCGAGTTATTGCTCTCGCTGAGCGAGAACGGGATAAAAAATAAGCGATAAGTGCAGAATCATTAGTTACAGCTCTAAGCAAGTAAATAAAGGTACATCTGAGAAGGGAAGGCCTGGGGAAGAGAAGGGGGGGTCTCGCGCTTCAGTAAGGCTCCCAGCGCCATTTCCCTTGCTCCCACCGCCATTTTCCTCGGTCCCGCAGCTTGGTCCGGGGTGGCACCTGCGGGTTGAAGTAGGACGACAGAACGCTGCATCCCAGGTCAACCCGGCGAGACAGATCCCGGATTCGCTCGATGCACCTCTCGGGTGAGGATCCGGCGGTAGCTCCCCCCGGCCGATCCATCTTGCCGATAAGGTAATCCCGCTCTAGGGTCTCTAGCCTCTTCTCCACTGACTGGAGAAACTCTTTTGCCGCAAGGTCGCGGACCCGTTCTCGCCGGATGAGCTTCGACAGGACGGCGGCGACCTTCTTCCCCCGTCTTTTCGCGCTCCCGGTACCAGTCAGGATCTCCTCCATCTCATCAGACGAAGGGAAGGGAGAGCTCTCGCCATCTTCTCCCTCTCTTTCTTCTTCTTCTTCTTCTTCTTCCTCCTCTACCTCAGCTCCAAGCCGCGAGCCCATGTCCCCTGTCAAAAGAGTCCCTATTTTAGCGAGAGCTAAAGGGTAGCTGTGATAAAGTTCCCATATACCTGCAGCATGACGAGGCCCCCTGGTCGACGGCAGGCGAGAAGGCCCAGCCCCCCCCCCCTCAGCTTCAAAGAGGAGGTGGATTGGCTTTCCTTTTCCGGGGGGGGGGGGGGGGGGGGTAAACTTTGCAAATGGTGATCCCGGCTTAGTCGGGAGCGGGGGAGCGGGTCTCCTCTCCCGCAGGAGGGCTGGCGTTTAACAAAGGTGCGGGGGACTCGGCAGTTTTTCCTCCCGCCGGTAGGGAGGAATCAACCGCGAGGGTAGGCTGATTCGCAGCTCTCGCCCCGCTCTCCCGGGTGGCGAGATCCGGCGGTGCGAAAACTGGCGATGCGAGAAAACAGTTCAGCATTCAAAGATTTAAGTTAAGGGCGAGAGGGGAAACCGTTACCTGCGGTGTTCGGGTCAGGTGGAGGGGCCACCTCTGGAACCCGCGGTTGATCCTCGTGATGGCTAGAGGGTGGATCCAGGGGTTCTCGCGGGGACGCGGCAGCATCGGGAACCGTCTTCTGCGAGAGGTATCGCGTCAACTACTGAGCAACTGGTGTTTTCAATAATTGATAAATCGGGCATACCTTCCGCGGCGAGGGGCCGTCCGCACGGCTAGGGGTTGGGGTCGGCGGGCTCCTGTTCTCGCGGGGCAGGTCCCGCTGAACCACCTTCGCCCTCTTCTCCTTCTTCTTGGGCAGAGAAGGCTCAGCGACCAACGGATTGTCGGGTACATTGGTTTAAATGTACCTGATTTGAAGAAACCTCACCCTACTCAATGATATACATCAAAATATATTTGATGTGTTTTGAGTTTAGTTGTGCAGGTCAAGTATTTGTAGGGAAAGCAGAAAAGATTCTAAGTCCATGTGTCGACACCCAGAGGGAAAGTGTCGACACTTAAGAAGACTTGTGTCGACACCCAGACAAGCAGTGTCGACACTTGGAGTAGTTGTGTCGACACCAGGGATGCAGAGTCGACACCAGACAGAAAGTGTCGACACAAGGAGCTGTGTCGACACTCAATGAAGAAAAGTTCAGAGAAGCAGTGTCGACACTTAGCAGTAGTGTCGACACCTAGAGGAACTGTGTCTATATCAGAAAGTGTCGACACTTGGAGGCTGTGTCGACACTCAGCAAAAGTCTGCAGAGTCTAAGTATAAGTATCGACACCCAGAGGAATGTGTCGACACACAGCAGAAGACTCAGCACTTGAACAAAGTGTCGACACAAGAAAGAATGTGTCGACACTCAGTAGAAGACTCAACACTTGAATAAAGTGTCGACACAAGGAGCTGTGTCGACACTTAGCAAAGTTCAACAAAATTCTAAGTACAAGTGTCGACACAAAGGACATATGTCGACACTCAGCCAAAGTCTCAACAGATGAAGAATGTGTCGACACAAGGAAGCTGTGTCGACACTCAGCAAAAGTATCAACACTGAAGATAAGTGTCAACACCAAGAAGAAGTGTCGACACTGAACAAGTTCAACACAAGAAGATGTGTCGACACAAAGGAGTTGTGTCGACACTTAAAAGAATTCAGCAATGTACTGAAGAACAAGTACTTGTGTCGACACACAATTTCAGTGTCGACACATAATGAAGGAGCTGTGTCGAGAAGTGAATTCTACAACACAAGGAGTTGTGTCGACACCTTGAAGGCTAGTGTCGACACTTAGTCTACTTGTGTCGACACTTGGTCTATAAGTGTCGACACTTAAAGACAGATTGTCTCGACACTTTCAGACAGTTACAAAAATTTCAAGAACTGACTGGATGACTTGACAGCTGCCATTCCAGCCGGTCTACTGCACCTTTCAGAGTTGTCAGAAATCAGTTAGGAACCGGACCAGCCGGTTACCATGAAGAAGGTCTATATATAGGCTTACACTGTCTACAGAAAAAGATGATCAAGGTTGTTGAAAAGCAATTCATTAAAGACTTTCAAGTAAAGTTCTAAGTAGTTGGAGAGTGAGAGCTCCATCCAAGAAGATAGTCATTGGAACTAGGCTGAGAAGAAGGGTTCAGATTTTGTTCTGAATCTTAAGTAGCAGAGATCAAGGATCAACTACAGAGGAGATCAATCTATTATGTTCTACATTCAAGAAGCTTTGAAGAAAGCCAAGTCAGATTGATCTCAGTAGAGTTCATCCAAGAACTCATCAAGAACCTATCAACTCATCTCTCTATTCTGAGTTGTAGGTATATACTCTTTATATTTTATATTTTCTTGTAGGATCCTTAGGGATCTGAGTTGTAAGCCTGCAATTATAAAGGTTGAGTGTAGGGCATGTGTGCCTGAGTGTAGGAGATTTGTATCTCTAAGTGTAGGCCTGTTGTAGCTGAGTGTAGGCCTTGTGGCTGAGTGTAGGCTTTGTGAAGAAGCGGAGTATAGGTCTTTGGAGAAGACTGAGTTGTAGGGCCTTGGGCCTGAGCTGTAGGAACCTGGTTGAGGTTCTGAGTGTAAGATCTGAGGATCTGAGATAGTGGAGGAGTTTGGCCGAATCTAGTACACTACTAGATAGGCGAAGGGGGAAAGTGGATGTACCCAAACCTTGGGGAACCACTATAAATCTGTGTGTCTACTGTGTGCATGTGTGATTCTGTGATTGCTGATTGTTTGTTGTGTTAAAGTAACTATAACTCTGTGATATAATCTGAATTCTGCCTAAAAAGTTAAAAATATTTAAGTCACCTATTCACCCCCCCCCCTCTAGGTGAGTAGGTACAATATCTTTCAAGTGGTATCAAAGCGAGGTTACTCAAAAAGGGACATAACTGTCTGAGTAGATCCTGTTGACAGATTAAGTGAAATCAAGAAAATCAAGAAACATGGGTTCAACAGAGAATCATAAGGAACTTGGATCCATGAAGCTACCCATTTGCAGAAAAGAAATTTTTGGCATCTGGAAGGAAAGGTGAGACTATTTATGGAAGCCTCAGACCCTAGAATTTACATCACAGTTAAAGAAGGGTCATATGTGCCCATGAAGGTTTCAATCTTAGATGCAAATCAGAGAACACCTAAGGACTTCTCTAAGATGACAAAAGATGAGATAATTCTAGCCACAATGGACAAGAGGGCTCAGAATATCATTGTGAGTGCCATTGATGATGCTATCTTTCAGAATTTAATACACTGTAAGATATCTAAAGAGATGTGGGATACCTTGATAGTGTATATGGAGGGTTCTGAAGAAGTGAGGCAAGACAGAAAGTCTTTGCTAAACCAGGAATATGAAAGTTTCAGGCAAGGTAGGACTGATAGCATAACAGAATGCTATAAGAAATTCTATAGGATTGTGAATGAGCTAATGTCCTATGGAAGAGAGTTCAGTAATTATGAACTAAATGATAAGTTTCTGAGGTCCATAACAAAGGACTGGGACACCAAGATCTGTGCCATAAGAGAAATGGCAAAGTTAGCAGATATCCCTCCACCAACACTATTTGGAAAACTGCTATCCTATGAGATGCAGTTGATGGTGAGAAAAAGAGAGGAGAAATCTATAAGAAGTGAACATAAAGAAAAAACAGTGGCATTTAAAACAGAAGCCCCCAGAAAATACAGAAGTAAGTCACCAACTCCACCTCCTAAAGTAACTGAGACTGAGTCAGATGAGTCAGCAAGTAGAAATTCTGAAAGCAGTGAAAGTGATGAGGACTTTGCAGCATTCACAAGACACTTTCAGAAGTTCTTAAAGAAGAAACAGTGGAAGACAAAGCCATCCACTTCACAAGGAAAAGATGACTATTATCAGAACAAGAAGTCATCAAAGAAAGATAGGAAAAAGACCAAGTCTAGCAAAGCAACTCTATCAAAAATTGTATGCTATTGCTGTAACAGACAAGGATATGTTATTGCAGACTGTCCAGAGAAAAGGAAGGAGTCTAATGATAAGAAAAAGACTCAACTCAAGGGCAATAAGGAAAGATCTTTTGTTGCCAAAAAGGATAAGAGCCTGTCAGACATATCTTCATCAGAAACTGAGTCAAATGCTGAAGCATACATATGACTGTTTGCTGAGGAAGAGGAAGAAGAGTTCATTCAGATTATGAACTCTATATATGAACAAGAGGACAGTCAGTGCCAAGGACTGATGGCATTGACAGAAAGTGACAAAATCTAGGAGCAGCCTGGACCTAGTAAGGTACAAAATTGTTTTTTAAGTTCAATTTCTTGTGCTAGTTCAGAATCAGATTCATCATCATCAAGTGATGAGAGTGCATCTGATTCTGAAGGGGATATTCATCAATTGATAGATGAATATAAAGTTCTGTTGCAAGCTTTTAAGAAGAGCAAGTCCCTAGCCAAGAGTCAGGCAAAGGAAATTGCTAATCTCAAAGTTGCTGCAACTGATTTTGAGAAGATGATTGATCAAAAACTAAATGAAATAGCCAGACTGAAGCACATAACTGTGATTCAGATGGGGACTATATCATTTAAGAATGATCAAATCAAAAGTCTGGAGATTAGTCTTCAGAAGGAGAAAGATTTAGTTGCTAGGTTTTCTAAACCAAAGACTGTTCTACCCTTAATTGATGAATTTGTTCATCAAAAAGGTAAAGCTGGACTGGGGTTTTCTAAACCTACTAGGACTGTTAAGTCCAAGTCCAAGGGCAAAGCCCCAGCTCTCAATAAGCCAGCTGTAGATAAAATAGCTAGGGATGTACCTAAGCAAAGGTACAATAGGTTTGAGTGTTGGTGCTGTGGCAAGGTAGGCCACTTTGCCATAGACTGTTAGCACAATACAAGTGCCAAAGTGAGTAGCAAACTGCCTGTTGGAAAACCTGTAGGTAGCTTTGTTAGGAAGCAAACTAACCAGTACCAAGGACCCAAGAATTCTTTGGGTTCTAAGGTTCACTAATCTGTTTTGCAGGTGAGTCCAAGTGGCCATGCCCCAATATGGTACTTGGATAGTGGATGTTCCAGACACATGACTGGAACTAGGGGATTGCTAAAGGACTACACACCTATCAAGGATGGTCCAACAGTCACCTTTGGTGGTTCTGAAAAAGGAATCATCAAGGGTTTTGGTAACATTTCTAGCTCCCATATAACTATTACTCAAGTGGATTATGTCAAGGGTTTGAAACATAACCTTATTAGTATAAGTCAATTGAGTGATTTGGGATATGATATCTCATTTGTTAAAATGGTTGTCATATCAGGAGGTCAAATGATCAAGAGATCATTTTGACAGGTTATAGAAAAAGAAATGTCTACTGTCTAGACATTATGTGTGAGAACAATGGTTCTCCAGTGTGTCTTGTAGCTGATGAGAAAGTCTCTCATTGTGTCAAATGGCACAAGAGACTAGCTCATCTCAACTACAAGACAATTGGCCAACTCTTTAGCAAAGAGTTAGTGAGGAATGGTCCTCAAGTTAAGTGTATTAAAGATGGAATATGCTCAGCTTGTCAAAAGGGCAAGCAGACTAGATCCACCTTTAGTAGCATTAACAATAAAGATGTTGTGAGGTGTTTATACCTTTTTCATATGGATCTATTTGGTCCTATGCCAGTTCACAGCCTAGGTAGGAAGGTCTATACCTTTGTAGTTGTAGATGACTACTCAAGGTTTTCCTGGGTGTTCTTCCTTAGACAGAAATCTGAAACACCTAGTATCTTCTATAGCTTTGTCAAACAAATTCAGAATGAACTAGACAGTACAGTGGTCAAGATAAGAAGTGACCATGGTACTGAATTTCAGTCTGATAGTATGACAAAACTATGTGAAGAATTTGGGATATTTCAAGAGTTTTCTTCACCAAGAACACCTCAGCAAAATGGCATTGCTGAGAGGAAAAATAGAACCTTGATTGAGGCTGGTAGGACCCTATTAAGTGATACATCTCTACCAGAATATTTCTGGGCTGAGGCAGTTAATACTGCATGCCATGTAATTAATAGGGCTACCATTACTAAAAGCCACAACAAGACCCCCTATGAGATTGTGAAAGGCAGAAAACCAAACCTATCCTATTTCAGGATCTTTGGTTGTAAGTGCTTTATACTTAACAATGGAAAGTCTTACTTGACTAAGTTTGTTGCCAAGTCCCAAGAGGGGATCTTTGTTGGGTACAACAACAATAGTAAGGCTTATAGGGTCTACAACTTGTCTACTCAAGTTGTAGAAGAGTCTGTATATATAGTATTTGATGAAACTAGACTTATTAACAATGAGTTGTCTAGTAGTATTTGCAGCTCCACAGGTGTGACTGAGAAGATGGACAAGCTCACTATAGAAGAAGGACCTACTGCAAGACAGCAGGTAGAAGATAGTGGTGTTGTCCAGGGGAGTACTACATGTACCTAATGCAGAAGAAGTCCAAGGAGTGCAGCAAGATGAAGAAACTGAAGAAGTTCAACCTGAATCCAGGATGTCTCCAGCTAATAGGCACCTTAGAGATCATCCAGCAGATCAAATCATTGGTGATCTAAGACAAGGGGTACAAACAAGGAGCAGAAATCTGAGTGCAGCACTCTACTCCAGTTTTCTATCCCAAGTAGAGCCAAAGAAGTTTGAAGAAGCCATCCTAGACCCTCATTGGATTGAGGCAATGCAAGAAGAGCTGAATCAGTTCAAGAGGTGCAAAGTCTGGGAGCATGTTCCTAAACCAAAAGACCACAACATAATTGTAACCAAGTGGATCTTTAGGAACAAGATGGATGAACATGGAGTAATTGTCAAGAACAAAGCAAGATTGGTTGCTAAAGGATATAGACAGGAAGAAGGTATTGATTTTGATCAAACCTTTGCTCCAGTAGCCAGACTGGAAGCCATAAGGATGTTCCTGGCCTATGCACCTATCAAGGATTTAAAGTTTACCAAATGGATGTTAAGTCAGCCTTTCTTAATGGTAATATAAAGGAAGAAGTCTATGTGGAACAGCCATCGGGTTTTGTTGATTCAACTCAACCTAATTATGTCTATAGACTTAGGAAAGCTTTGTATGGGTTAAAACAAGCCCTAGGGCTTGGTATGAAACCCTGTCTAGCTTCCTCATTGAGAATAAATTCACAAGGGGGAAAATAGACAAGACTCTATTCCTTAGGGAATCTAGAGGCAAGATAATACTAGTCCAAATATATGTAGATGACATCATATTTGGGTCTACTTAAAGTAGTCTTTGCAAAAGTTTGCAAAACTAATGCAAGGACAATTTGAGATGAGTAGTATGGGGGAACTTAAGTTCTTCTTGGGTCTCCAAGTTAGACAGACTGAGAATGGATTATCCATATGCCAGTCTAAGTTCACCCTAGAACTAATCAGGAAGTATGGTATGGATTCATCCAGTACCATGAAGACTCCTATGGGGTCAAGTATGTCTCTTAGCAAAGATTATGCAGGGAAACCTGTAGATGAGACTTTGTATAGAGGGATAGTTGGCTCCCTTCTATACTTGACTGCAAGTAGACCAGATATCATGTATGCTACATGTGTCTGTGCTAGGTACCAAGCATGCCTAAAGAGTCTCATTTGACAGCAGTCAAAAGATACTGAGATATCTAAAGGGCACTCCTTATCTAGCCTCTGGTACCCTAGGAATGGAGATTTTGAACTAACAGGTTATTCAGATGCAGACTTTACAGGCTGCAAAAAGACAGAAAAAGTACAACTGGAACCTGTCAATTCCTAGGTGGAAGACTGATATCTTGGAGTAGCAAGAAGCAAACAAGTGTGGCTATCTCCACAGCAGAATCAGAATATGTGGCTGCAGGAAGTTGCTGTGCTCAACTTCTATGGATACAACATCAGCTTGAGGATTATGGTATTCAAGTAAGTAGAACAACACTGTTTTGTGATTCTACTAGTGCTATATCAATTGATAACAATCCTGTTTCCCATAGTAGAACTAAACATATTGAGATAAATATATCATTTCTAAGGGAACATGTAGAAAAAGAAGATATATCACTTGAGTATGTAAATACTGATAATCAACTAGCTGACATGTATACTAAGCCCCTAGAAGAAACCAAGTTCAATAGGTTCAAAATTGAAATTAGGTATGATAAACTTAGAATAAGTTTACAAATATGACTAAGTAAAAAGGTGTCGACACACAGAGTTATCTGTGTCGACACAGAAAAGTGGTGTCGACACTTTAGGGAAAAGGTGTCGACACATCTAGGAAGTTGGTGTCGACACTTCAGAAAATTAGTGTCGACACATATATGGTCAGTGTCGACACAACCAAGGTGGTGTCGACACTTAGTATTTACTCAGAATTATCTAAGTAATGTCTCGACTACGTGTCGAGTTTAGTGGTGTCGACACATAAACAAGTGTCGACAATATTATCTGTCGACTAAACTTGTGTCGACACAGTGTGTCGAGACATATATAGTCTGTGTCAACACTTTTCAACAGTGTCGACACAATTTCAGTTAGCTGACCGCCCTTTCAACTTCAAACCTAGAAAGGTATAAATAGGATTTCTCCATTGTCTGTCGACATGCTCACCAAAGTTTCGAGACCAAACTTGTGTGTCGACACCTCTCTTCTCTCAGTTCAAATTCTTCAAACCCTAATGGCACCAAAGCTCGAGGAGAACGTAAATGAAGGCTATGAACTGGTGCGGGACGCGTTTGATGACGCCGAATCCGAGATCAAGAATGTGGTAACCCTAGTAGCAAACTCAGGGTTAGAATTCTTATTTCAGAGCCCACAAAGATCTGGAAGAAAGAAGTATTAGAATTTCTAAATGTAGCAACCCTAGACGACACTGGATTCAAGATCAAGTCTAGGGTTCATGGTGAAAAAGGTGAAGGTCTCACCAAAAAGTTTGAGAAAAGTACTTCAGTTACCAAGGACTAAGGAAGAAAGAAAGAAGTTACTGCTTCTAAGACCAGAGATGCATTAACATGGTGTGGCCTGGATTCAAAGATGAAAATTGGATCAGTATTCAATAGGAAAGGCATGAACAACCAAGGAAAATTCCTCTCTGAAATTGTTGGAAAGGTGATCTTGAGTAAGCCAGGAGGGCATGACAGGGTATCAGCCCATATGTTCAATCTTATGACAAGGATTATCTTCACTCTGCAAACTGACTGGTCTGTTGTTGTTTTTTGATAAGATTAAAGAGAGTATGAAGAAGCCCAATTTGGGTAGAATATTAAGTCTTTACTTGGATGGTACTATACCAGAAGTATTAAGTCAATCTGCTGGATCTAAGATCAATCATTAAGGAAAATGGACATGAGACTCTTCTCCAGATGGGATAGGGTCTTGTCTAAGGAGATGCCAACTCCTGAGAAAGTAACACCCCTAAAGAAGAAGAAGAAAAACTGCCCCAGTGGCTCAGGATTCATCTAGCAGCTCTGGTAGTGAAGAGCAAGTTGTCTTTACTCCTGATGAGGATGTAGAAGGGAATGCTGGGAAGTCTCCAGCTCACCAAGATGCTGCAGAGAGGCAGGGGAGCTACCACCAGCTAGCCCCATACATCAGGATCACATCCAGGGGGAGCCACTAGTAGTGGAAGAGCCAACACCACTAGAGAGTGAGCAGGCACCCACACTATTCTTGAGGTAATCTCAGAAATCAATCAATTAGATTTCCTTATTGATAGTGAAGTCTTAATTGAAAACTTATCTGATTTTAATCAGCAACCTCAGTTTGATAGTCAACCCCCAGATGTTGTCATGAAAGACACATCTGTTGAAGCTCATGTTATATCTGATCAAGTAGTTGATGAGCCAAGAGAATCTCCATCACTACCTCAACAAGAATTTACTATGGAAGATCTCTTCCTCAACCTAGATCAAACAGACTTTGACAAGGAAAATGCTGCTGCTGAGGGGGAGAATGCTCATGTTGAGGGGGAGCAAGTAGTAATTGTTGAAGAACCTGCAAGGCAAGAACCTGAGAAGCCCAAGGAAGTTGAGAAGCTACCAAGGGAGAGGGTAGATATTGCAAGTACATCAGCATCTGAAGATGAGGAAGCTGCTAGAGCAAAGAAAAGGAAATTCCAAGTTTTCAAGAGAAGGAGCCAAAATTATAAGAAGGCATTGCAAACTATAGCACCACAGCCAGCACTACAGCCAACTCCACAGTAGATTACAGTGCTTTGATGGTTGTTATGCAAATTAAGCTTGATGAGCACAGGAAAGCTATAGAAACATATGTGGATGAGGGGCATAAGTCTTTACAGTTTGATCTGGCCCAAGACATAAAGTCCATAAGATTTGAGATGAATCTCAATAAGAAGGAGATGACTAACTGCTTCCACAAGGGAGGGAATGCAGTGGTTTACTTGGCTACACATCAAGAGAAAATCAAAGCTCAAGTGGATGACATTGTACTGAAGCAAGGGTATGTTCTTGAGAACCAAATAAGAATGAATGACAACTTAACAGCTTCACACAATGCCATTGTCACAGAGATGAAGAACATAGATACTGGACTGACTACTTCTAATGCTACTTCTAAGGCAGAGTTTGATAAAGCCTTGCAAAAGAGTTTATCTGATGTTACATCTGCTATTCAAGATTCTCAGAAGTTGATACCTGAAAAGCTCAAGGTTGAAACCTTTCTTTAAAGATGGAGTCAACTATTTGGATAACCAAATCAGATTTCAAAAGGATGATCTAAGGGATCATGGAAAGAGAAGTCATAAGGGGGGGAGGGTGTTAGTCAAAGCCAGCTCTGATCATGCCAAGTGGATTTCTAATTCTATCAGAGCTACTCTTGGTTATCCTCCTTTATGTGATGATGATAATGTGGCAGAATCTGGGATTAACCCTGCATATCTTGGAGGTGAGCAACCTGAAGTAGCCCAAGTTATCTATCCTCCACCAGATTTTGATATGGTACAAGCTGAGATCCAGACTATGTATAGCCCATCTGAGGGAAAGCACATGTGGTAATAGAAAAGGTGGTTCAGCCAGTATCTAAGGCTATGCAAGAAGCTTTGCTGAAAGAACAAGAAGCCAAACTATCTAAGAAGAGGTTCAGAGAGCAAGCTGAACAAAGGCCTGATTTTGAGCAGTGGAGCCCCACTTCAAGAAATATTATTTTGACTGCATGGAAGGCTGCCAAAAATATGTTCAAGACAGAAACAAATGGTTTTCTGAACTAGAATGGAGAAAGCATGAGACAAGGCAAGAAGCCATAGTGTAATATAGAAGAAAGGCAAAGATGGGAAGCTATCTCCTACTGCCCAGGAGCCTAGCAAGTACTTTCCAAGCCTTATCATTATTTTGAGAGGCAAAAGATTAAAGCTGAGGAGCTAAAGAAGAAGGAGCTGAAAGAGAAAAAGCCTGTTGATACTGAAGTTGCTAAAGCCCCTATGCAAGCCAAGATACAATCAGAAAGGAATTGTGATTAAGGAGGCTGATCAGAATTAGAATAGAAATTATCTTGAATTTACAGTTGTAATATTTTGTTTTTAAAAAACACTGTAAATTTTTGTATAATGAATTTGACAAAGTGTTAGAACAATGTGCTGTATGATAAATCTAATTCATATTGTTCTGAAATGATATCTATGTATGCATATTTGTTTAATACATGTTTATGTTTTCCCTGATTGCATAATCCTGCTTTACATCATGCTATGATTTTATTATGTATGGTGTATATCATTGACTAAGGGTTATGACTTCTCCAAATAGGGGGAGATTGTTGGGTACATTGGTTTAAATGTACCTGATTTGAAGAAACCTCACCCTACTCAATGATATACATCAAAATGTATTTGATGTGTTTTGAGTTTAGTTGTGCAGGTCAAGTATTTGCAGGGAAAGCAGAAAAGATTCTAAAGTCCATGTGTCGACACCCAGAGGGAAAGTGTCGACATTAAGAAGACTTGTGTCGACACCCAGACAAGCAGTGTCGACACTTGGAGTAGTTGTGTCGACACCAGGGATGCAGAGTCGACACCAGACAGAAAGTGTCGACACAAGGAGCTGTGGCGACACTCAATGAAGAAAAGTTCAGAGAAGCAGTTTCGACACTTAGCAGTGGTGTCAACACCTAGAGGAACTGTATCTACATCAGAAAGTGTCGACACTTGGAGGCTGTGTCGACACTCAGAAAAATCTGCAGAGTCTAAGTATAAGTGTCGACACCTAGAGGAATGTGTCGACACACAGCAGAAGACTCAGCACTTGAACAAAGTGTCGACACAAGAAAGAATGTGTCGGCACTCAGCAGAAGACTCAACACTTGAAGAAAGTGTCGACACAAGGAGCTGTGTTGGCACTTAGCAAAGTTCAACAAAATTCTAAGTACAAGTGTCGACACAAAGGAGATGTGTCGACACTCAGCCAAAGTCTCAACAGATGAAGAATGTGTCGACACAAGGAAGCTCTGTCGACACTCAGCAAAAGTATCAACACTGAAGACAAGTGTCAACACCAAGAAGAAGTGTCGACACTGAACAAGTTCAACACAAGAAGATGTGTCGACACAAAGGAGTTGTGTCGACACTTACAAGAATTCAGCAATGTACTGAAGAATAAGTACTTGTGTCGACACACAATTTCAGTGTCGACACATGATGAAGGAGCTGTGTCGAGAAGTGAATTCTACAACACAAGGAGTTGTGTCGACACCTTGAAGGCTAGTGTCGACACTTAGTCTACTTGTTTGACACTTGGTCTTTAAGTGTCGACACTTAAAGACAGACTGTCTCGACACTTTCAGACAGTTACAGAAATTTCAAGAACTGACTGGATGACTTGACAGCTGCCATTCCAGCCGGTCTACTGCACCTGTCAGAGTTGTCAGAAATCAGTTAGAGGAACCGGACCAGCGGTTACCATGAAGAAGGCCTATATATAGGCTTACATGTCTACAGAAAAAGATGATCAAGGTTGTTGAAAAGCAATTCATTAAAGACTTTCAAGTAAAGTTCTAAGTAGTTGGAGAGTGAGAGCTCCATCCAAGAAGACAGTCGTTGGAACCAGGCTGAGAAGAAGGGTTCAGATTTTGTTCTGAATCTTAAGTAGCAGAGATCAAGGATCAACTGCAGAGGAGATCAATCCTATTGTGTTCCACATTCAAGAAGCTTGAAGAAAGCCAAGTCAGATTGATCTCAACAGAGTTCATCCAAGAACTCATCAAGAACCTATCAACTCATCTCTCTATTCTGAGTTGTAGGTACATACTCTTTGTATTTTATATTTTCTTGTAGGATCCTTAGGGATCTGAGTTGTAAACCTACAATTATAAAGGCTGAGTGTAGGGCCTGTGTGCCTGAGTGTAGGAGATTTGTATCTCTGAGTGTAGGCCTTTTGTGGCTGAGTGTAGGCCTTGTGGCTGAGTGTAGGCTTTGTGAAGAAGCTGAGTGTAGGTCTTTGGAGAAGACTGAGTTTAGGGCCTTGGGCTGAGCTGTAGGAACCTGGTTGAGGTTTGAGTGTAAGATCTGAGGATCTGAGATAGTGGAGGAGTTTGGTCGAATCTAGTACACTACTAGATAGGCGAAGGGGTAAAATGGATGTACCCAAACCTTGGGAACCACTATAAATCTGTGTGTCTACTGTGTGCATGTGTGATTCTATGATTGCTGATTGTTTGCTGTGTTAAAGTAACTATAACTTTGTGATATAATCTGAATTCTGCCTAAAAAGTTAAAAAGATTTAAGTCACCTATTCACCCCCCCCCCTCTAGGTGAGTAGGTACAATATCTTTCACGGATGTCTCGCTAGCCATGGGGCGACCAGGGCGCTGTTAGCCCTGGCTCGCGCCTGTGCCGCATTGATGCAGTCTTGCAGGTCCTGCGGAAGCAGTTTGTCGGCGCGCTTGGAAGGCATCGCGAGAGGAGGCGAGAGCTCAGGCGGAGAATAACGACTTGAGGAAAGTGTTATGGCGGTCTATCAGCACACATATTTATAGGCACCGTACGACCCACCGAAAGATTCCCTAATGTTGACACGTGCTCAGCGAATATTTTTGGGTTGGACATGTCTTTTCGAGCGCAGTGCTAGCTCAAAAAGAGCGGGGATTGTGTACAACCCCATATTCACTGAGCCAGACCAGGAGGCACAAACGGTCAGACAGGCTAGCCGGAGAAGTTCTCGCCCAAGTAGGCGGGAACGCTTGCGCTAAGCGATAAGCTCCGCCTCATATGAGCTCTCGCCCGCAAGGCACCCCGTATTCGTCGAGCCCAGATCGGCGAGTGCAGCCAAATCGTCGAACGAAGATCAACGCGCGAACGCTTGCGCCAACCCCCAGATCGTCTTAAAGAAGCTCTCGCCTATAGGTAGGCAAGACCGCTTCCGCTGGGCTCTGATAGAAGGCTCTCAGCTCGGGGCTCTCGCCGAGTGGGGACCAGGGCCCTGGGTGGAATGACCAAATTCCCTCAGGAGAAATTACTCCAGTACCCTTAGAAAAAGAGCGGGATTCAGCTATTGGCAGACCAACTAGGGGCTTTTCAGTAATTTCAGGGCAGCAAGATGCTATAAATAGACCCATAAGGGCTCCTCAGAAGGCAAGCTATCATTATCTCTCAAATTCCAGTGCTTTCTAAGGAGCTCCTAGCCCAGCCAGCTTTGGCTTTGGAGGGGAAGCTCTCAGAGATCTTCCGGGTGTGAGTGGGGACCTCCCTGATGAGGCTATTAGGTCAGTCTTAGGTCCTTTGAATCCAGTCAAGGGTTGAGACTTGAGAGAAGTAGGTTTTGGTTGCACCCCTTTTTCTTCGAACTTCAGTTGAGGTCATATTTGCTTCAACAATATTATATATATTTATATATATATATATATATTTATATATATATATATATATATATATATATATATATATATATCATATACATATATATACATGTAAATATATATACATATATATAGATAGATACATATACATATACATATATATATATGTATATATATGAAGACCACCATATATTTTTTTAGAATCATATAGATATCGATTTAATGTAAAAATATGGAACTCATTTTAGCTAAAAATGAGTCAATTCCCTGCGGCTTTAGAAAATATGTCCACTTTCATGTATTTTTAAGAAAATTGCTCAATATGAAATTTGTAGATCTCAATGAAATCTACAACTTTTATGTTGATCACTTTTGATTTGAAGGTGTTTAGGATGAGGGTTTGGTGTGACTTTTTTGGGGCCCAAATCGGGGGCTAACTGCTTCAAGTCAAAAAGTGTTCAACATGAAAGTTGTAGATCTCGACGAAATTTACTATTTTTATGTTGAACATTTTTCCTAAAAATATATGAAAGTAGGCATATTTTCAAAAATGGTTTATTTTTTTTACTAAAAGGATTTTTTATATAAAAATATATATTATAATATATATATATATATATATATAGGGCGGACCCACATAGGGCGCAGTGTGGGCGGCCGCCCACACTGATTTTTAAAAAAATCATGTATTAATAGGAGAATGCAGAATTAATTTATTTGGTATATATAAAATATAAATATATATCATGAACTAATGCAAGTAATTATCTTAGCCAAGTTGGTAGAATGTGTGATATCTTACTATGTGGTCATGGGTTCAAGTCCTATGCATATCACATTTTTTATTACTTTATTTATCATTTTATTTTCTAATACATTTATTTATCATTGTATTTCCTACACATTTTTTATTATTTATTTTTTGTATGTCACATTTATTTACTATTTTTTAGATATAATTCAAAATAATATCAAAAAGTTAAAGAGAAATCGGACGGCTAAAAAGCCAAATGGGTTACAAAAAAACTATCGTTTTTTAGCCGTCCGATTTCTCTTAAAATTTGATCCTGAGGTCTAAGCTCTCTGGAGGGAGAGTCTTAGGTCTTATATATATAATTCATTATATATGTACGTTTATAATTACAATTTTAAAATTTGTTATTTATAAATTATATTTATATCTTTTTCTTAAATTATCGTCGTGGGCGGGCGAAGTCTGTCGGGGGCGGTCCAGGTACAGTTGCGCTAGGTCGTAGTGGCGGGCGAGTACAATCGCGCGGGGTTATAGGTGTGGGTCGGGTACAGTTTGTGAGGTCATAGTGGCGGGCGGGTACAGTGGCGCGAGGTAGTATGGGTGGGTCTGGTACTGTCACGATTGGCAGTAGGGCTGAGCCCCGTGTCGGGCACTGTCATATATATATATATATATATATGATATATATAATATATATAATATATAATTTATATATATACATATATATATTATATATATATATATATATATATAGATATATATATATATAATAATATTATATATATAATATATTATAAATAACAATATACATATATTATGATATATATTATATACATAAATATGTATATATAAATACATACATATATATATAATACATACATATATATACATACATAATATATATACATACATAAATTATAAATATATCTATACTATATTAAAAAGATATATGGTGGTTTGCATATAACGATGAAATAAAAATTCATCTACAAAATCTAGAACGTCCATTCATTAAATGTGAATAACACCGTCGGATTGAATGGAAAATCCTATTAAAAGCCCCTCCCCTCCCGAAATCCCTCACCCCTAAATCGCAAACCTCAAGATGGCGAACTTCGTGCTCCCCGATGCCGCTCCTTGATGCCGCTCCTGCTCACCTCCGGCGACTCCACCTGTGACATCATTGTAGCCGCCTAAGTCCTCAACACATCCACTCTGCTGTCGAACGCTTCAATGATCTTTGCGGAGGTACATATTCCTTCACCCTCGACATTTCATGGTGGTTGTTTAGGGTTTTCCTCTTCAAGATTCATTTTAGGATTCATTTCCGATCTGCACATCCCACTCCAGTCTCCGATTTACATTTCTGCTTCAGATTTCAGATTTGATTCTACACCAGATTTGATTCTACACCATTTTAATTTCAGATACAGAACTCTCAAATCGGTTGACTGCAGTTTTTTCCCGTGTTCACATCAGGTCCTTTCTCTCCTGTTTAAAAAATCAGTTTTAGGGTTCTCCGTTCCATAGTGCTTCTCTTATTCAGTTACTTTTTGGAAAGGAGTTTTGGATTTCAGTTTAGTACTAATTTTACATTTCAATTCAGTTATTAATAGAAGTACCAGATTTCAGAAATGTCAAGGTAGAAGTGATGTCTAATCTCCCGATTTCTTCATTGTTAACACACCTAAAATGTTCTCCAATTCACTAATCTCGTACTCCAACTGAGCGGCGGTAGGTCGCAACATCCACGCAAACTTGCTGCCATTTTTGAACTCCATTTTCTTACATGATTTTTTAATAGATTTTACAAAACTATGAGATTATCATTCAAACTTCGCACATTCATGTTCACATTATTTTACATTTCTTTTTTGATCTAGGTCACTCCCCCTACAACAACGGCAAACAAATCCATACAAATACACTGTTGACTCTCCTTCTTTCAATCCCCCATCTTCACACATTCGGCCTCTTCTCAGTCACAAGCAGGTGATTTTGATCCTATTTCTCCATTACCTACAAAGCACAAACCTACTTAAGAAGAAAATTAAAAGCATGATATTCTCACAGGTTCATTACTTATAGTTGTGAATTTAAAAATATAGATCTGTTGGAAATATTTTATATGCAGTTTTGTGTGCGCCCAATTTTATGGTCTAGCAAGGTTGCCATCAGATGTTTCTCCACAAACAAACACCATTTCTTCAATATTAAATAAGGTATGGATTTGTAGTTGAGATTTATGTTCCATTATCGAGATGCCTGCATTTTCAACATTTCTTACATGCTTTTTATCTTAGGTTCATCCTGGAAGTGCGTTAGTTTGTTATTTGTTATTATTAGTTAACCATAACTAAAATGAGGCATGCATTTCCTGAGTTGGATTTATGGACTCTATATATTAAAATGTGATTTACAACTTATTAAAAGCATCGTACACTAATTTTTTTTTATCTATTTTTTGTAATGATTTCCGTTTTTAATAATATCAGTTTTAGATTTCATTTTTTAAATCAGGTTTCATAAATACAGTTTCAATTTTGTAGCCAATGCAATTTTGATTTCAGAATATTTCCGATTTGATAAACAAATAGGAGCGGATTTGATTTCCGTTTTATAGATTTAGAAGCGGATTTGATTACAGTTCAACTAAAAAAATAGATTTTTTAACTGAGATTTTTGATTGATTTGCATCGTTTAGGAAATTTCAACTCATTTAGAATGTTAGCGACACAAACAGCACGTTGTGGGCAATCCAAGCCAATATCCACAATATCCAATACATTCCGCGACAACTGAGAAAAAAAACAACAACGAAGCAATGAAGTACCAACACCTTCAGCCCAGCGTCCATCTCGACAGAGAGGAAGACCACCAATTTACATGTCACCTCAACAATGACGTGATGCAATAAATGCTCGACAAAGGGAAAACCGTCAACGCCAACAACGCAGCAATGCCTCCATCGAGAACCTCACTTCATCAAACCTTGCTACGAGAACGACGCATCAGCATCGGTAAGTGAATCCTCTATGTCAGAGGCCTCGGTTATACCTCCCAGAACAACTCGGCGAAGAGGGCGGCCACCAATACATACCTCTACTATTACCCGACATGAACCAACAATTACGGGGGAAACAATCATTGCAACACCGCGACCAGCTCGATACAGAGGAAGGCCGACAATAATACACATCAGCTCAACAACGGTGATGCAATTAATGCTCGACAAAGGGAAAAAGTCGGGCTCAACAACGCATAATACCCCGTCGAAGACCAAAATGCCACAACAAGTATGTCAGATTACGCTGAAGAAATGGAACCTGGGGATCAATTGTACGCAACACACGGTAAGACTTCATCTAAAACACGGGCACAACAACCATACAAGTAAGTTTAATTAAGAATGTGTAACTACAATCATCTCTACTATCACACAGAAAATGCTCCTAATCAAGGTTCAACTAGACATTTGAGTGCAGAAAACTGTTATCCAGCAATAATGTGTCCCGGTAACTCTACGCACCACGACTAATTGCCGTCATTGTCGCGCTAAGCTTTTTCATAATGAAATACTACACTATGTTGCAAAGGAGGCTTGGTTCATGTACCAGATATTCCTGTACCACTTGAGCTTCTAGAACTCTTCACGTCACAAACTATAGAAGGACGTAACTTCAGACAGAATATACGTTCATACAACCATGTCTTCTGATTCATTTCAATGGGAGTGACATTTGATGAAAACATGCCAGCATTCAATCAGGGTATCTACATTCAGAGCACACGGTTCAATATATCATAGAATTGGATCTTTACTGCCAGAATATGGTACTAGACCATATTTTCTGCAACTTTTCATCTATGATACCGAACACGAAATGGAGATAGGTTGAACGAGAGTCCGGGCCTCACCCTAGAAATGATTGAAAAGATCTCCAACATATTAGATGCGATAAATCATTCGTCCAAACCTTGCGTAGCTAGCAAGACACTCAGATCTCCACCGATGTAGACTTCTAATTAAAGAAATGCTTCAATACAAGTCAGTACTCTCTTCCAACGGCATCACAAGTATTCTAGCACCAACATCATTTAATTACCTATATACCGTCCATGGTATTCGTTACATCACCTTTAAGGAAGCTGCTGAAAAACAGGTCTACTTGAAGAAGATAATAACATTAGAGAATGCCTAGCTGAAGCCAGAAATTTCCGGATGCCCGGGGCACTGAAGATTATTTTAACAATATTATTGTACTGTCAACCAATTGGAGTAGGAACTCTATGGGATGAAAATCATGCTGCAATGATCGAAGATTACAGTAACACAAGCACTACAAATAGTACTTTTAATGAACAGATACTTTGTGATTTAAATAATATCTTTGAGCAATATATTAAAACACGAAAGATTTTGACTTGCCAAGGTTAAGCGATAGCATACAATACTCAGTATACATGCCAGGTTGATTGACAATGAATTTTCAATTCCAATATCGTCTGTTGATCTGAATTCAACATCGCAACTAAATCATGGACAACAAGAAGCGTACAACACTATATGCACTTGCATAAGAGAAGGAAATGGAGGAGGAATTTTCTTCGTTGACGGCCCTGGAGGAACTGGTAAAACGTTCCTCTATCGATCTATATTAGGAACTTTCCGTAACGAATGTCGTATTGTAATTGCAACTGCAACCTCCAGAATAGCAGCAAATTTGCTCCCAGGCGGCTGTACAGCTCACTCTGGTTCAAAATACCTATTAAGCTTGAGAATGTACTAAATTGCGGCATCAGTAAACAGTCTGATCTGCGGAAAATTAGTTGAACTTTCAAGCAATTATTTGGGACGAGGCACCAATGGCTAACAGGAAAACATTTGAAATACTAGACCGTACATTGCAAGATGTACTGGATATGAACAAACCTTTTGGTGGGAAGTCCTTATAATGGGAGGAGATTTCAGACAGGTGACACCCGTTGTTGTGAATGGTACAAGATTGGAAAAATACGCTCAAGCATCGAGAATCTAACTTATGGTCGTGGTGTCAAAATACTTACCCTAAAGAAAATATGAGCACGCAACGAATCGAATTTGCGGAAATTTGCTAAGGGTTGGAACAATGCGTGGAGCCAACAAAGAAAATGACATGATACACTTCTTGACTCAATTGTTATGCTATGGAGGGGGAGCAATAATTCGGAAGATTTGTTTACCAAAAAATTTTTTGATTTTCCAAATAAGACAAAATAAAACATTAAATGAAGATTACGATGTGAGTAAAATGCTACCTCGTTAAATCCCACCTTTAACTGAAGTAATTGTTCCCCAATTTTAATTAAAAAATGCATGGATTAAACTTGTAAAACTACACAATCCCATTATAAAAACAT